>CM070719.1:32641590-33241590 GCA_036346275.1 Otatea glauca
GTGATCGATCCCCAATTTGTTTTCAAGGCTGCCATCGATCCTCAAGTCTAATTCTGAACACTTCATTAAATCGCAACAAGAACTGACAAACTAGCCGAGATATATAGTATCGTTGAAGAGGTTATAATGTAATGTAGATAATTTTTTTTAAAAAAAAACTGTCCAAGAGCATTAGCATTTCATCAAAGAAAGAGAACAGCCGAGTTATAAACGTACACCCACACACCCGCACATAATCGGCCCGTGATCGCCCGCATTGAACGACACTCAAACATAGGTGGGCTGGGCGCTCTCACAGCGTCCCAACCAACCGATCAGAGCTCGGCTCTCATAATGTAACGTAGATATGCTCTTTTTTTAAACCAGAATTACATGCTCTTAATAATACTGTAGTATATATCTAATACTTTTAAATGTTTTTTTTAACAAGATTGTCAGATGATGTCATTGAGCGTACAGAAGCTTTAGGCAATTGTTTTTAACTCCGCATAACGAGAAATGTCAAATATGTTTGTTGATAACTTAATATCAATGCTTACAACCCCTAAAAAAGAGTATATATAAAAGTATAAGAAATGCCTGGTAGGTTAACATTTATATACAGAAAAATCCTTAGTAAATTGGATTTATGCACTATTAAAATTACATGGATCATGACATAACATAATTAGCGAGTAACATTTTATATTTTATATATATGGTATATCCTATTTACATTATTTGAAGGGGCTGTAATAAAATGCTTTGTAGTTGGGTCAAAAATAGTATATTGCGGCACATACACAGAAAAATTTTCTGTTACTTATATTTTGTTTATAGGTCACTAATTATTTGAGACCGCTCAACGCCCTCTATGTAGACTATATATACCACTCGACGACTTTACCCACGTACAACAATGAATCAAGACATTGAAAAATAGCATACTATATAATAAAAATAAATACGTTGGTCTAATAATATCAACTTATTTTAAAATTTAATGTCTCTTTAACCTATATTTACGACCAGGATTTGTAAAACCGACGAAAACTGGTCGGTTTACGCGAAAACCGAGCTTGCCGAGCCAGTTCAGCATTTCAAATCAAGCGGTAAACCGTGGAGTTCAAATGTATATTTAAAAAATTTAAAGAAATTTAGCAAAAAGTGTTAAATTTTTTTGTAAGGTCCTGAGACAATTCTAATGATTCTACAAAATTTTAAGATTATTATCAGACATGTGTATTTTAAAAAAATTCTGACAGTGATACTGTCAGAATATATGCTTTTCAGTTTTTTATTTTCTAGGAGCACAAAATGAAGTCTAATATTTCTTAAACTTTTTTTTGTGATGTTATAACATAATTTCAATGATGTTGTAAAATTTTTGGATGATGATAAGATGAGTGTATTTTTAAAAAAATTCTAAAAGTGCTATTATCATTGTATATGCTCTTCTGTTTTTGATTTTATATGGGTAATAAATGAACTCTAATATTTATGAAAATTTTAGTAAATAATCCTTTGGCACTAGTTTGATTACATTAAAATTTCAAAATATAATAAATCATTTAAATATTTATAAAAATTTGATAGTGTATTTGTTCCTTTTCATTAATTGTTGTTTTGGTTTTTTAGAAGAAATAAATGATTTCAAAAATTGTTTAAATTTCTCTGAGGTGTTTTATAGATTAATTGGGATATTTTGGGATTTTTTCAATTTTTTGCAATATTGCTTTGTATTTTTCCTTCTGTCGTCGATTTTCAACAAAAACCGACCATTTTCGGTATCTTTGACCGGTTTTTGGTTTTTTGAATCGGTTTGACTAGTTGATTTGACTTTCGATTTACTAAATTTTGAACGAATTTTGTGAGAAACCAATTCGATTTCGATTTTCGAATGCAAAACGAAAAATGTGAACCTGCTTACCGCGAACTTTAGACTTATATTATTGGATGGAGGGAGCATTTGATATCCGGAAAATGGAAAGCACAGTTTTGTCCCATCCCTAGCAACATACAGGCGCACACCCTGACACGCACCTCCATCCCCGAGGCCGAGGCGCGCAAGCTTGCTCGAACAAAGCCGTGGGGACACGCCACGCTATCGCCCAATGGGGCCTCGCCTTCCCGGAACCCACACGCCTCTTCCCCGAGCCGAGCCGCCTCGGCTGACCGGTCAAAGCGCACGAGCTTGACCCGAACCACCCCCTCTCGGCCTCGCGTCAAAGCCCCCTCCCCCTTCGCGGAAGCAGCTAAACCCACACGTTCCCGTTTGGACTCCACCTCCCCTGACACGCCTGCCCCACACGTCAGTGACCACCAATTTAATATTCAACTGTGCTGATGTCGACAGTAGCGCTTTACCCCCCTCGTTGTGAAAAAAATTCAGTGACCGCTACCGGCCACTACTTAAGGCGCCACCGAGCCACCACTCCTGTCCTCTCTTCACCCGTCCCTCTTTCTTCTCTTCTCTTCCGTTCTCTGCTTCCATCGGCCATGGCGTCCTCTTCGGGGAGTTTGGACCACGGGGGGTCGTTCTCGTTCACGCCGCCGCCGTTCATCACGTCCTTCACCGAGCTGCTCTCCGGCGGAAGCGGCGACATGCTTGCCGGGGCTGGTGGCGAGGAGCGGTCGCCGAGGGGGTTCCCCCGGGGGAACAGGGGCGCCGGGGTTCCCAAGTTCAAGTCCGCGCAGCCGCCCAGCCTGCCCATCTCGCCGCCGCCCGTGTCGCCGTTCTCCTACTTCGCCATCCCGGCCGGCCTCAGCCCCGCCGAGCTGCTCGACTCCCCCGTCCTCCTCACCTCCTCTAACGTGCGTACCCCTCCCTTCTCCCTCCCATGGTCGCTGCTGTATAATTCTGCATTTCTGCTTGCTTGGTTGCTGATTTGAGCTGCGTATGCTTCTAACAGATCTTGGCGTCTCCGACCACCGGTGCGATCCCGGCGCAGGGGTACGACTGGAAGGCGAGCGCCGATCTCATCACGTCTCAGCAAGAGGAGAGCCGAGGTTGCGGCGGCTTCTCCGACTTCTCCTTCCACACGATCGACTCCAACACCACCGCCACACAAGCTACATATTTCCCTTCCTTCAAGGTAACAACAAATACACACACATCAATCCATAAATTTAGCTCAAGCTAGATGTTGCAGTACTAGTAGCTCACCACATGAGTGGTACGTGCATGCTTGTGCAGGAGCAGCAGGTAGTAGAAGTGAGCAAGAGCGTCTCCGTGAGCAACAAGAGCAGCGGCAACAATGGCGGCGGCGGCAACAAGCTAGAGGACGGGTACAACTGGAGGAAGTATGGGCAGAAGCAGGTGAAGGGGAGCGAGAACCCGCGGAGCTACTACAAGTGCACCTACCAGAGCTGCTCCATGAAGAAGAAGGTCGAGCGCTCCCTGGCCGACGGCCACATCACGCAGATCGTCTACAAGGGCGCGCACAACCACCCCAAGCCGCTCTCCACGCGCCGCAACTCCTCCGCCGCCGGATGCGGGGCGGCCGCCACGGAGGATCATCCCAACGGCCAGCTCTCGGCCGGCCCGGAGTACTCCGCCGCGACGCCCGAGAACTCCTCCGTCACATTCGGCGACGAAGACGCCGACAACGGGTCGCAGCGAAGCGACGCCAACGAGCCCGAAGCCAAGCGCTGGTAGGTGATTGATTGATCAGCGATTGAACAGTATGATTGCGCGCGCGCGATTCAATCGTCTCGTCTTCTTGTGATCTTGGTGTATTGATGGATGGCTGTGTTTGTGATTGGTTTCAGGAAGGAGGATGCTGACAACGAGGGCAGCTCCGGCGGCACCGGCGCTGGCAGCAAGCCGGTCCGCGAGCCCAGGCTGGTGGTGCAAACGCTGAGCGACATCGACATACTCGACGACGGCTTCCGGTGGAGGAAGTACGGGCAGAAGGTCGTCAAGGGCAATCCCAACCCGAGGTAAGAACCAGCTTCGTTTGCTCGATCGATCAAGAACTCCTGCAATTAATCACTCCCTTAATTCGATCCTTTCCGAGTACTTGTGAATCTGCTCGACCTTGTGTTCTTAACTTGAATTGTGATGTTCCAGGAGCTACTACAAGTGCACGACGGTGGGTTGCCCGGTGCGGAAGCACGTGGAGCGGGCGTCGCAAGATCCGCGCGCCGTGATCACCACCTACGAGGGCAAGCACAACCACGACGTCCCGGTCGGCCGCGGCGGAAGCCGCGGGCTGTCGACGACGACGTCCTTCAACGCCACGGCGGCCATCCGGCCGTCGGCCATCGGCGCAGGCCAGGGCCCCTACACCCTGGGGATGCTATCCAACCCCGGCGGCTACGCGGTGGCCGGCGGCGCGTTCCAGCGCACCAAGGACGAGCCCCGGGACGACCTGTTCGTGGAGTCGCTCCTGTGCTAGCCAGCCAAGCTAAGCTAGTGCCAGCTCCCGCTCCACACGTGGCATACGCATACGTGTACATGTACGCGTACGGCCGTAGAGCATACGTACACGCTTGCCTTGTCTGATACGTATACGGGCTTTTGTTAATTTGGTATATACGTATATAAATGTAGTAGTAGGTGTTAGCTAGGAGGTGAGATCGATTTGTTGATTCGTTACATGCCACTGCCACGACCCACAGGATGACAAGAACACAGACAAGGCCGGTGTTACTACTACGTACACGTATACGTAGCTTGTTGCTTTGTAGTGAGATACTGGTTGAGGGAGAAGGGAAGTCAATAATAAGACCGATGAATTTCTTCACCTTCTTTTCTTAGTTCTACCGGTGTGAATTATTATATACAGAAATACACGATCTTTTGCTTCCATCACAACTATCTCCTTCCTGCCGTAATGACGGGGTGAGTTTGTTGATTTTTATATTGGAGGTTTTTTCTGTGACATGTGCCTCACATCTATTATATGATGTGATGCCGCTCTTTTTGCTTTTCTGGTTAGTTGCTAATCCTTATCACATCCAATAGTACTAGTTCTAGCTAGACTTCGCAGTACAACTCCCCCTCTCTCTCTCTCTCTCTCTCCGCCTCTCTGATGATCAATCTGCTTGACGTGTTGAGCGCATCTTCCTTGGTTTGCATTGCACCCATTTAGACGCAGATGATGATGCATGCTAATCCGAACTGGGGTATAATCGGGTCGTTCGTACATTTGCTGGCTAATTGCTGCCTAACTAAATCTCTTGATGGTTCAGTTGTGTCTCTAGATGCGCATTCTCAAGTGGAACATAGACGTGGGCAACGGCCGAGCCAGGGTTAACAAAATTGAAAATTCAATTTTCAAACGATTCTTTATTTTTGAAAATCGGTAAAAATCTAGCAAAAATTGATAGAAACCGAAGAAGTTTGAATTCAAAATTTTTAAACTCGGCGGTCAATCAACGGCAAAAAAAGAAAAAGAAAATCGAGCAATTTTACCGCTAAGCAGATCACAATAGAATCCACCAATAGAGATCAAACCACTATCTAGACATGCTTTTTACGGAGAATAAATAAATTTTAACTTGTCGACTTTTGTAGCCGGTAATAAAATTATGGGGTAGGCGCTAGATCTCAAACTCGAAGGTCACACAAGACAAGGGGTTAGACAGGTTCAGACCCTCAGTGATGAAGGTAATACCCTAATCCTGTGTGCTGTGCTCTGAGGCTTGATTACTCAATGATTCGATGATCGGATCCTCATGGTGTTACCTGCCCTCTCCCTTATATACTGGGGGTGGGGCGGCATATAGAGTCCTGATCGGTTAGGAGATTCCGATCGGTTATTAGATTCTAGTCGGTTACAGGATAGAGTTTACATCTTTGTCTACCCTATCAACGACTCGAATTACAACTGTATCTTTTATATCTAAATATACGTAATTATCTATAGGATGTGCCCCCTTTCGTGTGGTAGCAGTGCTTGGTGCGGGGCACAGCCTTTGGGCCTGTCCTCTCCTCAGGTGACGTCGGGCCGGTCATGGAGATACCTGGTTTCATATATTCCACAGTAGCCCCCGAGTGATTCATGATCCAATTGCTATGCTTCCAGCTAGGCCCCAACTTGAATCATTGTTCTGAACTCGCTGTACAATCCTCCGACTGGTTTCTTCACGTGATTTGGAGGCTTCTTGCAGCGAGTGGATTATGAAGGACTCGAATATAACCCTTGGTTTTTGTTTCAACTGAATATAATCTTCTGTCAGACAAATTTGTTGTGAGCGGCCTCGCGGACCTGTCTCATATTTCGGATGTGAATTGGATACTTCTTCCCGCTCGAAATGAAACTTTAATATCTTTTCCTTCTGTGGATTAATACTGGACGGTCTTCAAAGCTGCTTTGGTTCTCTGAGTCACTCCAACTTCCGAAAACCTCTTTGGCTTCTGAAACTTCATTAACTTCAAGTCTCTTCGGCTTATGATGCATTTACTTCATCCTCACTGTTTTGGCTATAAAGGGCGAACCATAGCTTTGAAAAGTTATCCTTCCTCGCTCAGTTCTCACCTTATTGCTCCAAGCTTCTTTCTTCTTCATGAGGAACTTCAAAGACGATGGAGACGACCCTGACCTTGCCGAGCTATGGGAGGATTTCGACCGCGCCATGGCGGAGTGGGTAGAGGATAAAGCCGCCGCTCTTGACCGCGCTGCCGTCGACGCCTTCCTGGAGATCTTCCCAGCCCTCTTTAGGGCCAGGGAGGCCCTCGTGGAGGCATTGGGTCGCGTGCGTCGGGGTGATGTGTAGGTCCCCTATAAATGTAATACTTTCCCGGGCATAATGCCCGGTGAACTTTTTATACATAAATAAAGATGTACCTTTTCTCAGCATTTTTCCATGATCGTCATTTTGACGTAGCTTGAATCCAGCTTGGGGCACGTCGAAGTTTGCATGGTCCCTTGGTCGAGCGGTATTCGCACCAAACCGTCGTAGGATACTCCTTAGGTCTGACTTGGGACATGTTAGGATTTGCGCAGCTCGTGGCCGAATGATATCCATATTCGTAGGACACAGATAGGCTCGACTTGGAGCATATCAGGATTTCTTTGGCTCATGGCTGAGCGATATCCATATCCGACTAATGTAAGATACGGCTTGGGCTCAACTTGGAGCGTATCGTACATACGTGGCTCTTGGCCGAGTGATACCCGTACCCGACTGGTGTAGGATACGGCTCTGGTCTGACTTGGGATATATCATATTTACGTGGCTCTTTGCCGAGTGATACCCGTACCCGACTGGTGTAGGATACGGCTCTGGTCCGACTTGTGACATATCAAAGTTTATCCGAATGGTATCCGTACCCGTTTATTACGACACACAGCTTTTCGACCCTCGTGGGGTATACCATTCGATTTGTGCCTTGTCAGGCTCAACTTGTGATATATGATCTGTCATGCGGTAACTAACAAAGACTCAGCGTGGGGCATATCACGAGAAGGTATATCTTTTTATCCAAGTTGGAGTACATCCACGTCCCACTTAGCACGGTAAGTGGAGAAAACATCCCATCATGGGGAGCGACGTGTCCCAAATATGACTTGGTCAAACCACGTCTGACTCCGTGAGTCAGAACATTAGGCCTGCAAATCATTTATGGGGAATCCGGAAGGGCGAGACGTTTCGCAATCTTTTTCCCGCCGATTCGGTGAAGACCTAATTTTCCCCCCTTTTAATGGTTAGGCCATGCGTCGCCCGACAGTTCATTCTCTCGCCGCGCTCTTGCTGCTTTTGCTTCCTTGTCTCTCCGACTTCTCCGCCGCTGGGGTTAACCGCCGTCGCGCCTGCTCTTTTGCGCCGCCATTGATTTCTCCTTCGAAGATGTCTTCTTCTTCCTCCTCGCAGCCTCTGCCCCAGGGTTGGACGACCTCGACAACGACAGAGGGAAACTGTAGGCCATGGTGGATGATGGGATTCTCCCAGACTTGGCCTTGATCTCCGCCCGGCCGGCTGCCGGTGAATCCATCCCCACTCCTCGTCCCGAAGAGGTAGTGGTATTTGAATCCTTTTTCCAGCGATGGCTGGGTCTTCCGGCCTGTGCTTTTCTTCGCGGCCTCCTCTTATTTTATGAAATCGAGTTGGTGAACTTGAATCCCAACTCTATTTTGCTAATCTCTATCTTCGTTCACCTTTGCGAAGCCTTCTTGGGCATCCGCCCCCATTTTGATCTTTTTCGTCATTTTTACCTTCTGAAGCCCTATCCCTCAAAAAGCGACCCCAAGTTAGTTGGGGGAGCCGGATTCCAACTTCGGGAGGGGCTAAAGAAGTCATATTTTGCTATTCCCTTCAAGTCTTCGAATAAAGGCTGGCACCAGGAGTGGTTTTATTGTGCCAATCCTGATCCAGCTCTTCCTTCCTTCCTCGGGCGCCGGCCGAAGGTGTCCCTCTCTTGGTCCTTTGTCGGCGATGCCAGCAACATGGATCAAGTGCAAGACCTCTTGGTGCTCATTGGCAAATTGAAGGAAGGGGGCCTCACAGGGGTTGGTTTGGCCATTCACTTTGTTGCCCGGCGGGTTCAGCCCCTGAAGGAGCGCAACCACCTGGGGTTTCAGTTTGAGGGCCGAGACGATCCGACCCGGGAATTGCCTGACTTAATAACGAGAGAGCAGATTCATGCTCGAGTCGGCGATTTCTTCATCCCGAGCGTCGAGATGCCCACCAGATTCACCAAGGCCTTCTCTACGTTGAATCCTCCCCCAGAGGTGAGATACTTTGCCGACAGATTCTTGTCTTCGTCTCTGAATAGCTTCTCACTTTTAATCTTCCTTTCCAGGATCGCGTTGCCTTCTTCAGTGACGCGCCCCTTCCGAAAATGCCTACTCATATAGGCGATTCCCCGAAGCAGCAAGCGAGCTCTCCTGCGGGAGATCCCGCCACCAAGAAGGGGAAAAAGACGGTGGCCAAAGACCCCGCGAAGCCCCGACGCCCGACTGGTGGTCCTAAGATTTGGGACTCGTCGGCACGAGCCCCAGCGTCTTCGGCTCCCCTCTCCTGTGAGCCTGCGGCTCAGCCGAGTCCAACGCCGAAGGACTCGGACATTCGGGAGGAGCCCTGGGTGCCAGTCGGCAGCGTACCGAGTGGTCCTTCTGGGGGCGGCCCGTCCGCTCGGAAGAAGCTCCCGATGAAAATGAGAAAGTTCGACAGGTTTATTACCCTATCGACTCTTATTTGACTCGTTTCGCTAGCTTGTCGACGCTTCTTCTCAGGGATCCTTCGCTGATGTTCTGTCGGGACGCCGCCTAGGGCCCCGTGGGGCCGAGCCCCGAGGTTTGCGTCCCGGCGTGGGGCCACGCCGAGTGGTCACCGTGCCTCCCGAGCCCCTGGCGCCATCTCCGACTCCTACTGCTTCGGAATCGGGCCCTGCTGTTCTGGAGCCGGCCTCCCGCCCGTCCCCCGAGATCGAGGAGATCCTTCGAGTTCCGCCGACCCCTGCTCGCCCCCAGCTCATAATGCAAGCTGCGTGGGTTGATGAGGAGGAAGGCCTGAAGCTCCTGGACGATCCGGAGGAGGAGGAGAAGGAGAGAAATGACTTTTACAGTCATGCCACGGCTTGCGCTACCGACCCGTAAGCACTTCTCGCACTTGCTATCTTCCCGCTTCGCTGCTTATCATGTAGTTACCTTTCCCCGTGACGATTACAGAAAATAGGGGAGCGATCTGAAAAGAAAGCCGAATACTTCCAGAAGATGCTCCCTGAAATCCGAACGCGCCAGGAATATCTGGCCAAATTGGAGCGTATCAAGGCCGGGCATGCGGCCGAGCTGCGATCTCTTCGGTCAGAGGTTCAGGCGTTGCGAGAGGAGCAAAAGACTCTGCGCCAGGAGAAGCTGGACGTTGTTGACTCCCTTCGAGGTAGCTATTTCCTAGGCTACTCCGTGCTTTCATTTAGTCGTCCGGTTTTTTGATCTTCTTATCTTTGCGTCAGCTCGGGACTCTGCTAATGTAAAGCTCCAGGGGCAACTTAAAGCTTCAGAGAAGGAGCTAGAAGGTACGGTTGGTAGCTTGGCCCTCCTATGTCTTCATTGCCTTAGCGTTTCTTAACACTCTGTCTTGCAGATTATAAATTCAAAGCACGGGCGCAATATGCCGTCTTTAACGAGAGGGTTGAAGCCCTCGAGACGTCTTGCGCCAGGCTCCAAGAAGCTTCCGAGCCGCTGCTGAGTTCGCTTCATCCCGGAGGTGAGAGGCCACTTAGCAGGGACCAGGTCGTCTCTCGGCTGGAGGAAGCTCCCGAGGCGCTCAAGAGATTCTTGAAGGAGATAGCGACCAATGGTGCTAGCCAGGCTTTGGCGATTATCAAGTCGCTTTATTCCCGAGTGGATCTTGAGGCCGTTAAGGAAGGCTACGCCCGCAACGTAGATGAGGACCGGGCCGTCGAGCTCTGGGAGGAAGTCAAGGACACCTCTTTGTCCATTGTAGAGACTTTAGACCTATAAATTGAATGTATATAAAGGCGTTTCCTTGTTCTTGCATTTCCATTTCAAACATGCGTATTTGCCCGAGTGGTTTCGACATATCGTGTCCGACTAGTCCAGCTCCCAGGCTCTGAGGCATGGTTCGCGACGCATGTCTCAGAGTCTAAAAATCATAGGAGCGAAGCACTCGGACGCATAAATCTCGAGAAGATTATGTAAAAAATAACTTTAATATCGATCTTTTTCATTCATAAAGGAAAAAAATTTGATTTACAAAGTTCAAGTGAAGAAACAACGTAGCTGTTCTATGTTCCAAGTTTTGCTGACTGCCGTGCCGTCTTCTCGCTTGAGCTTGTAAGCTCCAGGGCGTACCACCTCATCGACGACGTAAGGGCCTTCCCAGCTTGAGGAGAGCTTATACTAGCATTTCTGATTCTTTCTAAGGACCAGATCTCCATTGGAGAATGCGCGGCTCCTCACATTGCGACCGTGATAGCGCCATAGGCCTTGGAGATACTTTGCCGATTGGATTGTTGTGACGTCCCTGGCTTCTTCCAGTCGATCGAGGTCTTCTAGCCGGCTTTCTTCCGAGGCGACTTCTTCATAGCTCCAAACCCGCGGGGATCCGAATTCTAACTCGGTGGGGAGGACCGCCTCCGAGCCGTACACTAGGAAGAAAGGTGACTGCCCGTTGCTCTGCTGGGGTGGTTCGCAGCCCCCAGAGTACCCAAGGCAATTCTTTCATCTACCGAGTGGCGTATGGCTTTAGCCGATCGAAAATCCTTGCCTTGAGCCCTCAGAACACCATGCCGCTGGCTCGCTCGACCGCCGCTGTTCGGGATGCGCTCATCGATGCGGCGATTTTTATTCAATTGTCGCACCAGTCTTGAAATACACCGCTTCTAAATTCTTTGGCTTTCGCCGCTGCTATTGACGCGATTGGCTTGGCCTCCACCCATTTGGTGAATTTATCAATGGCCACGAAGAGATGGGTATGACCGCCTTGAGCCTTCTTTAGAGGTCGAGCTCCCAGACCGCAAATGACCAGGTTATGGGAATGGTCTGTAGTTCCTGTGTCGGTTTGTTCATCTGACGCGCAAAGAACTGACATCCTTCGCATGTCCGGACGATGTCTTCTGCGTCAGTTACAACAGTCGGCCAGAAAAAGCCTTGGCGATAGGCTTTGCCGACTAGGGTTGATGACGCCGCATGATTCCCACAAACTCCCGAGTAGATTTCCTTGAGAAGATCTCTCCCTTCTTGTTCTGATATGCACCGTTGCAGTACACCAGAGGAGCTCTTGCGATAGAGTTCTTCCCTGGTCACCGCATAGCTTTTGCTTCGGCACATTATTCGTTCGGCTTCCACGCGGTCTTCGGGTAGTTTGTTCTTCGTCAAATAGTTCAGATACGGAGTTGTCCAATCGGGGGTAATGACTAGGACTTCTGCTTCTATGATCTTCTCGGCTGGGGCGTCCGTCCTCGACCGAGTGCTAATCGTCGGCTTGTTTATATCTAAATATACGTACCCCATATTTTATTGCCTCGACTTGGAGCGTATCAGGATTTCTTTGGCTCATGGCTGAGCGATACCCATATCCGACTGATGTAAGATACGGTTTGGGCTCAACTTGGAGCGTACCGTACATATGTGGCTCTTGGCCGAGTGATACCCGTACCCGACTGATGTAGGATACGGCTCTGGTCCGACTTGGGACATATCATATTTACGTGGCTCTTGGCCGAGTGATACCCGTACCCGACTAGTGTAGGATACGGCTCTGGTCCGACTTGGGACATATCAAAGTTTATCCAAATGGTATCCCTACCTGGACAATTACGTATATTTAGATATAAAAGATACGCATAAATCCACTCGGGTTTTATATCTAAATATACGTAATTTTCTATAGGATGTGCCTCCTTCCGTGTGGTAGCAGTGCTTGGCGCGGGGCACAGCCTTTGGGCCTGTCCTCTCCTCAGGTGACGTCGGGCCGGTCATGGAGATACCTGGTTTCATATATTCCACATAACTCTTTTTTCTAAATATTTATGTTCACTGTTTTGACCACGTACATCTTGAACTCCTTTTATCTTGTCGCAACGATGTAAATAGATTGAATCTAGACCGACACAATATAAAGATACCAATAGGCCATGCCCCAGGTATAGTAGGAAATAAACATGAGAGGCTCACTGATTAGTTAACTACGCAGCGCGACGCGAGCTCACTCTGGTTACTGCTCGGTAGTCTAGACGTCAGAGTTCGATTCCCACGGATCAAGCGCTAAGTAGATTATCTGGAATGATTCTTTTACGTGATTTTCAGGATTGGTCGTAAGTCGTAACTGCAATGGCCAATTGTTAATATATATATCATACTCTAAAGAAAGCTCTATCTTATCAGTTAGTTTGTTTAGATGTCGGCAGTAATATGCAGTGACGTCATGGATGAGCAACGATCTGAGCTGCCCCGTTAGTTGAATACGTTATCTTGACCAATAAACTGAGTGGATGGTTGGTGTCAGCGAGATGTTGGATCTGCCATTACTTCACCCGCAAGACTCTGCGGCATGTCAATGCGTCTTTTATTATTATTATTATTATTATTTAGTAGTAGTCGTCAGGCCTCCTTTTCGATCTTGTAATGTAATGGCGCAACAGAAGCTTCTTTTCTTCCCTCTGTGCAGAGGTCAAAAAGGACGCTAGCCCTCTAGTACTAGTTCGTTAAGGCGTTCTAGAAAATCAAACGGAACGGAAGGGCAAGCGAGTCAAACTTTTCCGCGCGATGGGACAAAAGATGCTCTGCTTTCCCGGTCATTTTTGCCGTGTTGATTCTGACTTGTATGTATACGGCACGCTATACATGCTGCATAGCTTTGTACCATGTGTCAGAGAAAACACAAGCCGATGATTCACATATGCAGAGGTGGGCGTCGTGCATCTCGGACTGGTCCGGTACAAGTTTACTGTGTTTCGTATCTAAACCGTATCGGGTCGTGACGGCCTATTATGCTCATTGTGCCGTGCCGGCTCGGCTTGTTTTCGACGAGCCCAGGCACGACCCATTTATGCTTCATGCTTGTTTCGTACTGTGCCGGTCCAAGCCTGGCCTATTTGCACTATTCTGACGAGAGGAAAAGAGTATCGATCGATGGGGTCATCGGAGTTGGATTAAAATGGTGGGGCATCTGTGATGGTCGATAGGGTTGATGGGGAGGGAGGACAAGAGGATGGCAGAGACAGGGAGCGTGGTGTCGAGGCAGGCAAAGGGTGGTGGCGTAGCGAGAAAGACAAAGGAGAGGCTACCATGACGTGGGTGATAGTGTAGCACAACTATCGAGAAAGGTAAAGGAGAGGCTACCATGACGTGGATGATAGTGCGCCATAACTAGTAAGAAAGACAAAAGAGAGGCTACCATGACGAGAGAGAGAAAGCGAGCGAGCAGCGATAGGAGTGAAGATAGTTAGGCGTGGTGCGGATCGAGGAGAGGGAGAGAGAGGGACTAAGAGAGTGAGAGCGAGTTAGAGAAAGTAACACAGAGAGTCGAAGGGAGAGAGTGACATCGAGAGTCGGAGGGAAAGAGAGGGATTGAGTGAGAGTGAGATGGAGAGAGTGACACAGAGAGTCGGAGGGAGAGATATACATAGAGAGTCGGAGAGAGAGAGAGGGACTGAGAGAGTGAGAGTGAGTTAGAGAGTGTGACATAGAGAGTCGGAGGGAGAGAGAGAGTGATATAGAGAGTGTTTGTTGAATTACTTGAATTTGACGATTTTATCTTTTTTTCTCTTTTTTTCTATTTCCTCCCTTTTTTCCATTTCCCCTTTTTTCCATTTCCACGAGAAAGTGGTTGTCGAACCAGTTGAATAACAAATTGCAAAATTGGTACATACATTTGTCAGTATAACAGATTTAATCCAATTCACGATAAAGCTCCATTAATGGGTTTAATTTACCTATAAAAAAGAAAAAAAATTATTTACTCAAATTGAAATTCTTTTAATCTTTTCTTGTTTTTCCTTTTTCTCCCTCTTCTTTTCTCTTTTTCCTTTCTCCCCTCCTTTCTTTTTCTTCCTCTCCTTCTTTTCTTTTCTTCCTATGGCCATCCTTATCTGGTTGTCCCTCCTGGCTCCTCTCATTCCCCATTTCCTCCGACCGATGCCCCCTCCTCCTCCCTCCTTGGCGGCCACAGCATGCGAGGCGGTGCGGGAGGCGGCCATGTGAGGCGGCGTGCACGAGGTGGGCCAGGCGGTTTGAAGTCGTGATCCTAGTTTCTAATTGTCCCCATCCATTGTCCTAGTTCTTATTTTGTACCGTTAGTCAGCCCACCACTGCCAACCCCCAAAACCAAACTGAGTCCTACTCGGTTTGCCTCTGCCACCACCTTGCGTTATATATCCCGCTCCGCAAGCCATAGATAGGTCACGAGCCACCTTGTGTCAATTGTCTTGTACCGTTGGCCACCCTTTTTCACCCGCGATTCTATTGCTATTTCAACCCTAATCGGAAGGAAGAAGTGAAGTCGCAGGCAATTCTAGATTGTGCAGTGTTCAGTAAAATAGGCATAACTTTTGCATACGAACTCCGATTGGGGCGTACTTTTTTTTTTTGAAGAGGACGACGAGGCGCATCTAAAAAATCCACACATCTTTGGACCTGTGCAATTTTTGACCCTCAAATTCGGCCTCTAAGACCGAGTTCTGAACCCCGAAAGTTTGTTATGCCGTTTTTGCCGTTTTTTCGATCATCTGTTCAATGATCTTTCTCATTCCAAAACGTGAGACTTTTGTTTTGCATTTGAGTTAAAAGAAAGAAAAGTGAAAAAAGGCAAGTGCAAAAAAAAAAAAGATCCGCACTGAAAAAATCAGAGAGAAGAAAATAAGCAAAAAGAGGGAAAGAAAAAGAAGATAATCAGATTGCTTGCATCATTTGAGTCCTTTGTACTTTGATATATCCCTTGCTAGGTTGAACTAGTTCTAGGAACACGTTTAGGCCAGCAACTATGATAAGTACGTTGGACATTTATTTAGCTTGCTAATCTGAATTCGATATTGCTTATTCCTTGCTACCTAACATTGGCTTCCGAGCTCCACATACTTGTTATCAATTCAGGTTCTCCTTTGCAATCGCCTCACTCACGCTCCAGTCACAGTATCACGAAACAACCACCGGTTGTACCACCCACTGCTTTGGTAAGAACATTTGTAAGAGCGTGGTAAGACGCTTGAGAGTGAGTGAATCCACTTTTCACCACCTAGTTAGTTGATAGGGATAAACTATTATGTTGTCTTTTGTCTTCTACTAACAATGGTAGGTTTAGAAGTTGAAGCTGTGGATGGAGAGGAGTGTATTCCGAGAAAAGAGTTCAACAACATGCTAAATGTCATCCATGCAAACATCGCAAAGATCGGCCAAGATAATGAGCATAGATTGGAGAGAATAGAGCGAAGCATTGCCAATCTTCTCACAAGGATGGAGAACTTTGAGAGACAACCGCCTCTCAATCACTACTACAGAACAGGCAATCCTTGTCGGCATATCACTGCCGGTTGGGATAGAGCCGGCAGTGCAAACATATCACTGCCAGTTCGAAAGTTAAGTGGGGGGGGGGGGGGGTGAAGGACCATGTGGAGGTCCATCCATGTTTGTGTTGAGTATTTGACGTTATTTGAGCAAAGTGTGCTCAAGTTTGAGTTTGATTTGGATTGATTTTCAAATTGAAGCAATTTGAGTTGTCTCTGCCAGGAGTGGCAGTACCGGTCGTATGGGCGCGGTAGTGATGAGTTGGATGGTTTATTGCATATCATTGTGGGCATTGCCATGTGATGTGTTTCCTTGTCTTTGATGGTTGCAGGGCAACGGTGCTAGGTCATGGTAAGGCGGAGGATGACCGGGACTAGGCGAGGAGCGTCGGAGGTCCAAACGGTTGGGAGATCACCGGAAGATGATCGGAGACGGAGTCCAGGCAAGTCAAGAAGACAAGGAAAGGACATGATGCTGGCTAGATGCCGCGTGGATCAATGAGGGCCGTCGGATTGAGGTCTAGTTGATAGGTTAGCGGGTCTAGGTAGTATGCTTTGAAAACCGTGCAAGAAAACCCGGTATGTGTGTGGGTTTTGGGTTAGCCCTTGCATGGCTGTGTGTGTGGATTAATCCTAGCCCTTAGATGAGTGCTCTAGGGTTGAGGGACTCATCCAAGGGTGGTAGGTGGCCCAAGAGTAGTATAAATAGGGGTGGAGGGGTAGCCTCCTCCTTGGAAAGGTTTTTGAGGTTTGTGAATGCTCCTTTGAGTTTTGCCCACATGAAAGTGAGGCTTTGTAACCTCTCCTTCCAGAAATGAAAGTTTTATCCATCCATCTCTGAATTTATTTTGCGCATTTACATTATGTCTTTACTTTATGCAATTTAAACTTAGCATTTACTTTCCCGCAATTACATTCTCGCAATTTACTTTCACGCATTTTGGATTTGCCACCCCTCCTTATAAATGCTGTTGATCTTGGATGTTTTGAGTGTGTTCATATGGTTTTACATCTCTTTTGCACCCTTGGATTGAGTAGAGAACATCTTTTCTTTCAAGTTTCAACTTTGTTCAGAACTTGTTCTTTGCGCAGCATTTAGTATTTGATTTTTACAAAAAAATATAGAAAAATCCTTTTTAAGTGATTCTTGTTGGAGGAGGTGCGGGACTCTGATATCCACTTGCAGGAAAATTTTAGAGTTCACTTGTTGCACCGTTTGGGCGCCATGAGGTGAAAACCGAGCCCCAAACTTTCTGCTCGAAGTTCTTGACTAACTGTGTTCTTCGATTTGTCCTGTTTTTTTTGTAAGTAATTTTGAGGAGAAATTTGGTGGAGTTCTTCATGACTCTGATTCTCATAGGGAGTAAAATTATCAAAATTTTGTGAGCTGAAGAAACCCACCAACCTCCTATTCAAATTGAGGACAAGTTCTGGAAATTCTGCTTTTGCTTTTCTGAAAGTGACTTTTGTGATTTGAATTGATGTTCTTTCTAAAAGCAAGAGTTGGATTGATTCCTCTTTATCTTGGACACTAGACAACCAGGATTGTGATTCAAAAATCCCCACATATTTTATGGTACTTATCCATGCAAGCTTGGGGTACACATAGTTGTCTAGTTTTTCGGGTTTTTCACGATTTCCTTTGAGCGATCTTGTCGAGGTTTTTGCTGAAGTATTTTGGGGGAAAATTTATTTGCGACCATTCACCCCCCCTCTGTTCGCCATCTCGGTCCTTCAATTGGTATCAGAGCCGGTTCTGCTCTTTCTAGATCTTGACCGGTCTCAAGAGCCATGGAGACAGACAAGTATTCCACCAAGCCTCCCATTTTTTCTGGAGTCGATTCTTTATTTTGGAAGTCGCGCATGGAGTCATACATCACTGCCCAGGGCTTCCTGATATGGCAGAAGGTGAGACTCCCATATGAGGTTCCTGCCGATGAAAACGTCATGGCCGGCAATATGGCTGACATTGAGGCGAATGCTAAGGCAAGGAACATTCTCATACAAGGTCTTAGCCGCAGTGAGTATGACAGGATTTCTCACCTTCGTTCTGATCATGAGATTTGGGTGACCCTCGATGCTTACCATGAGGGCACTACCCAAATCAAGACGGTTCGACAGGACCAATTCAAGCGTGAGTTCAACAAGTTTGAACAACACGCTGGTGAGAGTCTTGATGAGTGCTTCGGTCGTTTTACCAAGATCTTGAGCGATCTTCGAGCAGTTGGTTGCATATACCCTGACTCGGATAATGCTCGATATTTCTTGACCACACTCGATTTGCGTGTTTGGGAGATGAAGGTGACCACCATCAAGGACACCACTGACTTGTCGACTCTGACTCTTGATGGGCTTTATTCCCGCCTCAAGACTCATGAGATCAATGTCGTCTCACGGAAGACGAAATCTCAGTCGATGGCCTTTGTCACCGATCCCATTGGATCTTCTTCTTCTGATCCTTCTATTGGTTTCTCTCTTTTCGCCCTTTGTGAGCTAAGCGATGACCAACTAGAAAAATTTCCAGAAAATGAGTTTGCTCTTCTCGCTCGCAAGTTTTCTCATGCATACAAGAGGGTGAGAGAGAGGAAGAGAGGTGGCATGATCACCGCTTGAGTGTGGTGGCCCCAACCACATTCGGCGAACTCCCCCAAGCCGAGAAGGGCAAGAACGACGTTGGTGGTTCGGGCAAGAACGAGTACACCGACAAGAACCGCAACAAGAAGCCTCCAGTTCGTGAGCCGACGCGTGAGAAGAAGTATCGCAATTTCTCCAAGAACAAGAAGCTCTTCCACCGCGTCCTCGCCGCGCTTGACAACATCAACCTCTCCGACACCGAGACATAGAGCGACGAGGGCGAGGATGAACCGCAAGAAAAGAAGGGCGGCGATGACTTCTCCGGCATGTGTTTCATGGCCGACACCAACGACATCAGCGACTCCGAGCTCTACAGCGACTCGGACGAGGTACCCTCCTATGACCAGCTCAATCAAGCCTTTTGTAAAGTACGAAGATTTCATACTAGAGCTAGAGCTAGGTGTACGGAGCTTGAGTAGGAAGTAGGTACCTTGACTCGGGAGTTAACTTCTCTTAGATCTTCTCCCTCCCGAGTCACTGATGATTGGTCTTTGTGTGATGCTATTCTTGTGGAGTTGGAGAACTTAAGGACTATGCATGATAGTGTGTTGACTGAATTAGATAGTCTTAAATTGAAGAATGCTAGAAATGAATCTATTGATACTCCTTCTGTAGATGCTAGTTTTCTTCATGCTCACTCTACTCCTTCTTGTGCTAATTGCCCTAAATTGCTTGCCGAAATTGATGCCATGAGCGAACACCTTAGAAAGCTTTCTGCTAGAAACGATGAACTTGAAATACATGCTTCTAAGGACCCAGTCAGCTCATGTGAGGGCTGTAGGCAACTAAAACTTGACAATGAATCCTTAAATGTGAAGTGTGCTAATCTTGCTAAGGACTTACTAGATAAGTCACAAGAAAGTTGTTTGCGATGTTCTATAATTGAGGGGGACTTGGATAAAATCCATGTCGAGCTTAGGAAGAAATTAGAAGACCAAACCCATAGAATTAGAAATGCGTCTTGCGTTTCTTATGAGGCCCTCAAGATTGAGGCAGCCGTGCTGAGGGAGAAAAATGCACGTGCTGAGAGAGCTCATCTTTCTGGTTCTTCTTCTTCTTCCCCCTGTTCTTCTTGTGCCTCTTTCTTTCGAGATTGCCAGTATCTTATGAGCACTCTCGAGAAGTTTGTAGGAGGCAAGAAGAAGCTCAATCTTATTCTAGACCAATCCAAGATTAGTAGATTCAATCAAGGTCTAGGATTTGATCCCTTGGGGCTTGCTCGGGCGCATCCTCCCACAATTATGCGCGGCTCTATGAGTGGTGAAATTGTGGTAGCTCCCAGAGTGAGTACCACCGTGTTTAGGTCTGCTGGGGTTGTCCATATGACTTCTGACCAGAAGGGTGTTACTCCTATTGCTTCTGCCTCTAGCAAGGCGAAGTACACATACACCTTCTGTAAGAAGGATGGTCACCTAGTAGATTTCTGCTTTAGGCGCGCCAAGATCAATCGGCGTGAGCGTGTTGCTGCCCTTAAGGGTATTCAGGGTCATCCCCAGACTTTGAGTGCTCCTAAGGTACACACTACTTCTAGACAGGTTAGAGAGTCGCTTTGCTTTTGGGCAAAGGTCCAGACTCGGTTTTCATCTTTGGTTCTTGAGTTTTAGTCTTGGAGCTGTTCGTGTCGCCTTTCCCGTCCTCTTGATATTCCTTGTTTTTCTCATCGAGGTAGATATCGTGGCGTGATGTGTTTTCTGGTAGGAGTTTTAGGCAGCTCCACTGGGGTGGTTCGGCTTTTGCACCACGGCATGCCAACCCAGTTTCAGCTCCTAGATCATCTACTAGAGTTGCTACTGATCTTGTTCGAGTTAAACGTCAGAGAGACACTCGAGTCCAGTCTTCTTCTGGATCGTACTGAGGAGTCGTATGGTTCAAGATATTAGGTTCCTAAGTCTTCACTCTATCCCAAGATTGAGTCATCTTTCTCTCTTGTGTCTTGATCGGGTTAAATCGGATGGGAAGGGATATGTTTGGATTGTCGACTCCGGTTGTTCTCGTCATATGACCGGAGATTCTCGATGGTTCTCTTCCCTAGTCCGAGCCCCTGGTGATGAGTTGATCACTTTCAGGGATGCTTCTTCCGGTAGAGTCATCGCTAAAGGTACCATTTGCATTAATGACAATTTCATTCTTAAAGATGTTGCCTTAGTAAGTAAGCTGCAATACAATTTGCTTTCTGTTTCTCAGCTTATTGATGACTCTTTCGAGGTGAGTTTTAAGAGTAGTGCCTTTAGAATCCTCGATTCATCAGGAGGGTTAGTTTGCGGGATTTCTAGATTTGGGAGAGTCTTCCGTGCTGATTTTTCTGTTTCCTCTGGAGACTCTCTTGGGTGTTTGATTGCTTCAGAGTCCCGTGATCTCTCCTTCTGGCATAGGAGACTTGGTCACATTGGATTTGATCATTTGACCCGAGTTAGCAGCCACGATCTCATTCGTGGTTTGCCCAAACTCAAAATGGTCAAAAACTTAGTTTGCTCTCCCTGCCGACATGGCAAGATGGTTCTTGCTTCTCATCCCCGATCATTTGTTGTGATGACTGATGCACCAGTACAGCTTTTACATATGGACACTGTTGGTCCAGCTAGAGTGCAGTTAGTGGGTGGGAAGTGGTATGTTCTTGTCATTGTTGATGTCTTTTCGAGGTATTCTTGGGTGTTTTTTATGTCCTCGAAGGATGAGGCTTTTACCCATTTTAGGGGATTGGTTCATAGGTTGTCTTTTGAGCTCCCTGGTGCCCTACGAGCTATACGCAGTGACAATGGTGTTAGTGCTATGCCCTTGAGGCAATCATTTAGATGATTGTAACATGACTATGTTTATGAATAATAATATGATTATTGGTCCAATGAATGTATATCATTGTATTGATCAACAAGTATGTGACTTGCTTATGAAGCTCTTTACTTATTGATATAATTCGATAAATATCTCTGATCGGATATCATCGTATAGGACAACGATGAATAGATCAACACATGTAGTGATCGATGATCATGCTTCATAGATCATGGGATATAGAGATATCATCTATACATTGTGGGCGCATGTTGAAGAATATGGGTTAGATAGACCCAATGGGACAACTGCGAGAATGTTTCATTCTTATGTGTCATCGGTGTATCTCATACCTAGTAGATGTATGATCCTTAGACCTGAGATTGTCATATTCCCTACATGTGTAATAGTTTTCCTTGGGGCTATCAAACACTACTTCCTAACCGGATAGTTAAAAGGTAGCTTTCATGTTTACTATGAAACGTGCGAGAGGAAGTGAGCAATCAAGATGGAATTTGCCACTCCAATGAAACGGAGATATATGACAAGGCCACTCGTGTGATATGATTAAGGAAGTGCATGGCCATGCCGTGATTGAGAGTCAATCACAACTTATTAATATATCACGGATACGAGAGATGGATTGAATCATCAAAGGATGACATGCTTCTCGCCTTGAGTTCAATCTTCATATGCTTGGCAAAGGGATTATTACATGAGTACTTTTGATAGGTTCTCATCCGATTTGATCATAGTATGTTTGGGAGTTGGCATACTTTGCAAGGAGCCGCTACCAACTATTGGATTGAAAAGGAGTTTTTCGAATCCATGTCCAAGCGTCGTGAACCCGCAGGTCACACACTTAAAGGGGGGCGCATTAATTTGGATTGGATCCATAATTAATGGACCTCGTGGGCTTAGCACGATGGGCCTTGTTTTAGGTTTCCTCTCGTGGCTATATAAGGAAGGGAGGAGGGTGGGCGCAGGGTGTGCTTTCCCACGGTTTAGAAGTGATTCACTCGAAACCCTTGCCTCCTCTTCTCGTTGCCCCTGCCGAACGACCAGGTGCTTGCACACGACGCACGGCGTTCCATCCTGGGACGTGTGGATGCGGTGATCTTTGCGCGGCTGCGGCGTGGGAGGGCGATCCACAATGGGCGAGGACGATCCGCTCCATCGGCGCAACGATGCGGCGGGGACGATCCACTACATCGGCGCGAAGGATTCGCATGGCTGCGGCGTCTAGTGGTAATCTTATCTGTGATCCCCTTCTTGCGAGTAGCTTTCTGGTTACGCGGTAGTTTTTTTTATGTGCTAGTGTAGCATATCGCGTTCCTCTTCAAATGGCACGGAGTTCAAGAACTCCTGTTTTGAGTTTCTGTGTGGAGTCTGGTTTGGAGCATCAATTCTCCTCTCCCTACGTCCCTCAACAAAATGGCGTAGTGGAAAGGAAGAACAGGACCCTGGTAGAAATGGCCAGGACGATGCTAGACGAGTACAGTACTCGTAGGAAGTTTTGGGCTGAGGCTATAGCTACTGCTTGCCATGTTTCTAATCGTGTATTCTTGAGAGCACATTTGCACCGCACTTCTTACGAGTTGAGGTATGGGCGAAAGCCCAGTGTTTCCCATTTTCGTGTGTTTGGTTGCAAGTGTTTTATTTTGAAGTCAGTAACTCGGATAAGTTTGAGTCTCGTTCTTCTGATGGTATCTTTCTGGGATATTCGACTTCTTCTCGTAGCTATAGGGTCTGGAGTTGCGATGCGCATAAGATCATAGAGACCTGTAAAGTGACCTTTGATGAGGCTAGCCCAGGAGCTAGACCCGATATTTCAGGCTCTTCTTCTTCCTCCGAGACCATCTTTGTAGAGGATGAGGATGATGGAGATGATGGTGTTCCACCTGATCCAGTCCCCTCTACACCTGAGGTACCTCCTATTTCCATTTCTGCACCTCAGGAAGGCTAGCCCTTGCCTTCTGACTCTCTTTCAGCTAGTGGCTCTACTCCTACCTCTTCCGTGCATGAGGTAGATGCCACTTCTGCTTCTGGACCTCCCCGTCATATTCAGCGTTCTCATCCACCTGATCAGATCATCGGCGATCTGTTTGAGCGAGTCACTCGCTCAAAATCAGGTTTGTCCAGTTTCTGCCTTCACTCTGCCTTTGTTGCCTTGTTTGAGCCGAAGGATGTGACTCATGCATTATCTGACGAGTCTTGGACTAATGCTATGCATGAGGAACTTGAAAACTTCGAGAGGAACAAAGTCTGGCAGCTTGTAGAACGTCCATCTGGTCATAATGTCATTGGGACCAAGTGGGTGTTCAAAAACAAGCAGAGTGAGGATTGGGTTGTCATTCGCAACAAGGCTAGGCTAGTTGCACAGGGCTTTTCTCAGGTTGAAGGTCTTGACTTTGAGGAGACCTTTGCCTCTGTAGCTAGGCTAGAGGCTATTAGGATCCTGCTTGCATTTTCTGCATCCCGGGGCTTCAAGCTCTATCAAATGGATGTCAAGAGTGCATTCCTCAATGGCTATATTGAGGAAGAGGTTTATGTCAAACAACCTCCAGGATTTGAGAACCCCAAGTTTTCGAGTCATGTATAAAAGCTTACCAAAGTTCTATATGGATTCAAGCAGGCCCCCAGAGCATGGTATGAGAGGCTCAAGTCTTATCTTCTTAGCCATGACTTCAAAATGGGCGTAGTAGACAAGACTCTGTTCATCAGACACCATGAGTCGCATTTTCTTCTCGTCCAGATTTATGTGGACAATATCATTTTTGGTGGCTCGTCTCATTCGCTTGTGTCTTAGTTTTCTGAGGTGATGAGCATAGAGTTTGAGATGAGTATGATGGGCGAGTTGAGCTACTTTCTTGGCTTCCAAATCAAGAAGACTCGGGAGGGTACTTTCTTGCATCAAGGAAAGTATACCCGTGACCTCCTGAGGCGCTTCGATTTGTCTGATGGGAAGCCAGTGATGACTCCTATGGCCACCACTGCTGTCCTCGAGCCCGATGAGGATGGTGAGCCTACTGATCAAAAGGAGTTTCGGAGCATGATCGGCTCCCTCTTGTACCTCATTGCTTCAAGGTCGGACATACATTTCGTTGTGTGTCTATGCGCTCGATTTCAAGCTTATCCTCGCGCCTCTCACCGTCAGGCGGTCAAGCACATCTTCAGGTACCTTCGTGCTACCACTGATTATGGTATTTGGTACTCTTATTCTTTTTGTCTATCTCTTAGAGCCTTTTCCGATGCCGACTTTGCTAGCTGTAGGATAGATAGGAAGAGCACTTCTGGCACTTGTCAATTCATTGGCACTTCTCTTGTTTCTTGATCATCTAGGAAGCGATGCAGGGTTGCACATCCAATCGAGGCCGAGTATGTTCTTGCAGACCGATTCTTTGTAGCAGTGCTCTGGATGAGATCGACCTTACAGGACTATGGGTTAGAGATAGAGAGTGTGCCACTTTTCTGTGACAACACTTCTGCATTTGCATTGCTAAAAATCAAGTGCAACATTCCCGGACCAAGCACATTGATATTAGATATCACTTCCTTAGAGACCATGTGGAGAAGGGAGATATCGTGCTTCAGTTCGTAGAGGGTGACCTTCAGTTAGCCGATATCTTCACCAAGCCTTTGGATAGCTCCAGATTTGTTGCCTTGAGGAGTGAGCTTGGAGTCGTGAGCCCTTACGGCCTTTCGTGAGGGGGAGCTGGTTTGTATATTATGTATTATATATTTTCTTACAGCTTTTCTTTTCTTTGTGTTTCTTCTAGGTGACATTGGGCTTGTTTTCTTGAGTTGAGTTCACTCACTTAGACTTCTGGCATGCCTTGCATGGACCTCTTATCTTATGCTTTAGGTTGCTATCATGCGTGATTAGCTGTTCTCTCTTCTCTTTAGGTTGAGTTCCCTCACAGTCTTATAAGTCTAGTAGGTATTGGGCCTCCTAGGTAGACAGGGTCTGTATGCACTCCTTAGTTGGGATCTAGAGTCAGCTTCCCTATGTCAGTCATTGGGGAAGATAAGAGCGAGTCTGAGCCATAGTGAGTCTCTTCTATCTTATCTATGCTCAATAGCCATTCAGTTTTACAGTTTCTCGACTTCTTCTCCTCATTTTGTTTTTCTGGTTAGTATTGAGTTCATTCGGGTTTTCTTTATGCCCAATCTTGATAATAACTCAACTTTAACCAGATTTGAGCTTAAAATTGATTCATTTGTTGAGGGGGAGTTTGGGAATCTGTTCGTGCATCGCATATAGACTGCATTTCCTGTTTAATGAGCTTTGTCTATTATGCAATTGATTTCTTCTTCATACTATACACCATGCTACATCATATGGAGGAAATCACTAGCTTAGATATGTCCAAGTTCATTTAACTTGCTAAGATTAAAAATGAAATAAGCCTTAAATGAAAAACTTGATGAAACTTGTTGCTTTTACTTGCTAGGTTTCTTCTCTAGAGGTTTGTGCCATAATTTGAGAAATTTTGGAGTTCTCTAGAGTCCCTATAGCAACTTGGGTGAAACTAGTTTGATCCTTGCTAGAGTCCTTCAATTGCTCATAAATCATTGTGCTAAAATTGAAAATTAAACAAAATTGACTCTTCTTGTGCACATATGACTCAACACCTTGTATTCACAAGACCGCTTCCCATTGCACTTGGGATGAACTTGGAATACATCGTGTTTGACCTAGACCATCCTCTTAAGAGTTCATCTTGAGATGGTCGCATACGGCTTGAGTCAATTAGTTGTCAAAAGAAAATGCAAATAAATTAAAAACAAAGACATATGTGGGTAAAGAATGCAAATAATGTCAAACATTTGCACCCCGCTATGTCTTGTATGATGATAAATCAAAATTTGCATTAAGTGATAAATGAGCCCGAAGGACCTTGTATGCTCTTTGAAGGACCATGTGGAGGTCCATCCATGTTTGTGATGAGCATTTGACTTTATTTGAGCAAGGTGTGCTCAAGTTTGAGTTTGATTTGGATTGATTTTCAAAATGAAGCAATTTGAGTTGTCTCTGCCTGGAGTGGCAGTACCAGTCGTATGGACGCGGTAGTGATGAGTTGGATGGTTTATTGCACATCTTTGTGGGCATTGCTATGTGAGGAGTTTCCTTGTCTTTGATGGTTGCAGGGCAACGGTTCTAGGTCATGGTGAGGCGAAGGATGACCGGGACTAGGCGAGGAGCGTCGGAGGTCCAGACGGTTGGGAGATCGCCGGAAGATGATCGGAGACGGAGTCCCGTCAAGTCAAGAAGACAAGGAAAAGAGTTGATGCTAGCTAAATGCCGCGTGGATCAATGAGGGCCGTCGGATTGGAGGTCTAGTTGATAGGTTAGCGGGTCTAGGTAGTATGCTTTGAAAACCGTGCAAGAAAACCCGGTATGTGTGTGGGTTTTGGGTTAGCCTTTGCATGGCTGTGTGTGTGGGTTAATCCTAGCCCTTAGATGAGTGCTCTAGGGTTGAGGGACTCATCCAAGGGTGGGAGGTGGCCCAAGAGTAGTATAAATAGGGGTGGAGGGGTAGCCTCCTTCCCTTGAGGTGTTGAGGTTTTTGATGCTCATTTGGGCTTTGCCCACATGAATGTGAGGCTTTGTAACCTCCCCTTCCAGAAATGAAAGTTTTATCCATCCACCTCTGAATTTATTTTGCGCATTTACATTATGTCTTTACTTTACGCAATTTAAATTCAGCATTTACTTTCCATAATTACATTCCATAATTTACTTTCAAGTAATTTGGATTTGCCTCCCCTCCTTCTAAATGCTGCTGATCTTGGATGTTTTGAGTGTGTTCATATGGTTTTACATCTCTTTTGCACTCTTGGATTGAGTAGAGAACATCTTTTCTTTTAAGTTCCAACTTTGTTCAGAACTTGTTCTTCGCGCAGCAGTCAGTGTTTGATTTTTTTAAAAATATAGAAAAATTCTTTTTGAGTGATTCTTGTTGGAGGAGGTGCGGGACTTTGATATACACCGGCCAAAAAATTTTGGAGTTCACTTATTGCACCGTTTGGGCGCCATGAGGTGAAAACCGAGCCCCAAACTTTCTGCTCGAAGTTCTTGAGCATATTGTGTTCTTAGATTTTTCCTGTTTTTTCTGTAATGCTTTTTGTGGAGAAATTTGGTGGAGTTCTTCACGACTCTGATGATCATAGGGAGAAAAATTCTCAGAATTTTTTGAGCTGCAGAAACCCACCAACCTCCTGTGCAAATTGAGGACAAGTTCTGGAAATTCTGCTTTTGCTTTTCTGAAAGTGACTTTTGTGATTTGAATTGATGTCCTTTCTAAAAGCAAGAGTTTGAATTGATTCCTCTTTATCTTGGACACTAGACAACCAGGATTGTGACTCAAATATCCCCACATATTTTATGGTACTTATCCATGCAAGCTTGGGGTACACATAGTTGTCTAGTTTTTCGGGTTTTTCACAATTTCCTTTGAGCGATCTTGTCGAGGTTTTTGTTGGAGTATTTTGAGGGAATTTTTATTTGTGACCATTCACCCCACCTCTGTTCGCCATCTTGGTCCTTCAATTGCTATCAGAGCCGGTTCTGCTCTTTCTAGATCTTGACCGGTCTAAAGAGCCATGGCGACGGACAAATATTCCACCAAGCCTCCCATCTTTAATGGAGTTGATTTTCCTTTTTGGAAGTCTCGGATGGAGTCATACATCACTTGCCTGGCTACGATATGGCGAAGGTGAAACTCTGTATGAGGTTCCTGGCGATGAAAATGTCATGGCCATCAATATGGTTGGCGTTGAGGCGAATGCTATGGCAAGAACATTCTCATCTGAGGTCTTAGCCATGTGAGTTTGATAGGATTTCTCACCTTCGCTCCGCTCACGAGATTTGGGTAACCCTCGATGCTTACCATGAGGGCTCTACTCAAATCAAGGCGTGAGGCAGACCAATTCAAGCGCCGAGTACAACAAGTTTGATCAGCGCTACCGGTGAGAGTCTCGGCGAGTGTTTTGGTCGGTTTACAAAGATTTTGGCGACCTCCGGCGGTTGGTTGCATATACCTCGACTCGGACAATGCTCGGCATTTCTTGACCGCACTCGACCTTGGGTTTGGGAGATGAAGGTGACCACCATCAAGGACACCATCGACTTATCGACTCGACTCTTGGCGGGCTTTATTCCGCCTCAAGACTCATGAGATCGATGTCGTCTCTCGAAAGACGAAATCTCGATCGATGGCTTTGGTCACCGATCCCATTGAATCTTCTTCTTGATCCTTCTATTTGTTTCTCTCTTTACGCCCTTTGCGAGCTAGCGATGACCAATGGAAAAATTTCGGAAAATGAGCTTGCTCTTCTCGCTCGCAAGTTTTCTCATGCATACAAGAGGGTGAGAGAGAGGAAGAGAGGTGGCATGATCACCGCTTGAGTGTGGTGGCCCCAACCACATTGAGCGAACTGTCCCAAGCCGGAGAAGGGCAAGAACGGCGTTGGCGGTTCGGGCAAGAACGACTACACCGACAAGAACGCAACAAGAAGCCTCCAGTCGTGAACCGGCGCGAGAAGAAGTACCGCAACTTCTCCAAGAACAAGAAGTCTTCCACCGCGTCCTGCGCGGCAGCGACATCAACCTCTCCGACACGGAGACATGGAGCGACGAGGCGAGGATGATCCGCAAGAGAAGAAGGCGGCGATGACTTCTCCGGCATGTGCTTCATGGCCGACACCAACGACATCAGCGACTCAGAGCTCTCTGGCTGACTGAATGAGGTACCCTCCTATGACCAGCTCAGCGAAGCTTTACGCAAATTAGGAAAATTTCATGCTAGAGCTAGAGCTAGGTGTGCGGAGCTTGAGAAGGAAGTAGGTACCTTGACTCGGGAGTTAGCTTCACTTAGATCTTCTCCCTCCCGAGTCACTGATGATTGCTCTTTGTGTGATGCTATTCTTGTGGAGTTGGAGAACCTAAGGACCATACATGATAGTGTGCTTGCTGAACTTGATGGTCTTAGGTTGAAGAATGCTAGCACTAGTTCTATTGATGCTATTCCTGTTGAGGCTAGTTTTCTTCATGCTCACTCCACTCCATCATGTGCTAATTGCCCTAAATTGCTTGCCGAAATTGATGCCATGAGCGAACACCTTAGAAAGCTTTCTGCTAGAAATGATGAATTTGAATTGCATGCTTCTAAGGACCCAGTCAACTCATGTGAGGGCTTAAGCAACTAAAACTTGACAATGATGCTTTGAATGTCAAGTGTGATCAACTTGCTAAGGATTTACTAGTTAAGTCACAAACTGGTTGCTTCTTTGTGTGTTGGGGTTAAGGATGATGTGGATCAAATCCATGTCGAGCTTAAGAAGAAGTTAAAAACCAAACCCTTAGGATTAGAGATGCTCCTTGCGTTTCTTGTGAGGCCCTCAAGATTGAGGCAGTGCTAAGGAACAAAAAGCACGTCT
This sequence comes from Otatea glauca, assembly GCA_036346275.1. Lineage (NCBI taxonomy): Eukaryota > Viridiplantae > Streptophyta > Magnoliopsida > Poales > Poaceae > Otatea > Otatea glauca. Next base: position 32,671,331 of record CM070719.1, read on the forward strand.
TTGAGAGATCTTCTCTTTACGGTTCTTCTTCTTCCTCTCCTTCTCCCTGTTCTTCTTGTGCTTCTTTCTTCCGAGATTGCCAGTATCTTATGAGCACCCTCGAGAAGTTTGTTGGAGGCAAGAAGAAGCTCAATCTTATTCTAGACCAATCCAAGATTAGTAGATTCAATCAAGGTCTAGGATTTGATCCTTGAGCACGCTAGGAGCATCCTCCCACCATTGTGCGCGGCTCCAAGAGTGGTGAGATTGTGGTAGCTCCCAGAGTGAGCACCACCAAGTTTAGGTCTGCTGGGGTTGTCCATTGGACTTCTGACCAGAAGGGTGTTACTTCTATTGCTTTTGCCTCTAGCAAGGCAAAGTACACATGCACCTTCTGTAAGAAGGATGGTCACCTAGTAGATTTACGCTTCAAGCGCGCCAAGATCACTCGGCGTGGCGTGTTCTTTGCTCTTAGGGGTATTCGGGGTCATCCCGGACTTTGAGTGCTCCTAAGACACACACTTCTTCTAGACAGTTAGAGAGTCGCTTTGTGTTTGGGCGTCGGGACTCGGTTTTCATGCTTGTTCTTTGAGTTTTAGCCACGAGCTGTTCGTAGTCGATCTTTCGTCGTCTTCTTGATATTCCTCGTTTTTCCCATCGAGGTAGATATCGGTGGCGTGAGGTGTTTTCGGTAGGAGATCCAGCGACCTTCTTCGGGATGGTCGGCTTTTGCACCACGGCGTGCCAACCCGCTTTGACTCTAGATTATCTACGAGTTGCTCCCGATCGTGTGAGAGTTGAGCGTCAGAGAGATACTCGATCCAGTCTTCTTCTCGTGGTGGTACTGAGGTGTCGTATGGTTGATGTTGGGTTCCTAAGTCTTCACTCTATCCCATCTTGAGTCATCTTTCTCTCTTGTGTCTTGATCGGGTTAAATCGGATGGGGAAGGGTGATGTTTGGATTGTTGACTCGGTTGTTCTCGTCATATGACCAGAGATTCTCGTTGGTTCTCTTCCCTAGTCTGAGCCCCCGGTAATGAGTTAATCACTTTTGGGGATGCATCTTCAGGTAGAGTCATTGCTAAAGGTACCATCTGCATTAACAAAAATTTCATTCTTAAAGATGTTGCCTTAGTAAGCTGCAATACAATCTGCTCTCTGTTTCTCAGCTTATCGATGACTCTTTCAACGTAAGTTTCAAGAGTAATGCCTGTAGAATCCTTAATTCATCAGGAGGGTTAGTTTGCGGGATTTCTAGATTTGGGAGAGTCTTTCGTGCTGATTTTTCTGCTTCTTCTGGAGACTCTCTTCGATGTTTGATTGCTTCTAAGTCCCATGATCTCTCCTTCTGGCATAGGAGACTTGGTCACATTGGTTTTGATCATTTGACCCGAGTTAGCAGTCACGATCTCATTCGGGGTTTGCCCAAACTCAAGATGGTCAAAGACTTAGTTTGCTCTCCTTGCCGACATGGCAAGATGGTTACTGCTTCTCATCCTCCAGTCACCGTTGTGATGGCTGATGCACCAGGACAGCTTTTACATATGGACACCGTTGGTCCAACTAGAGTCAATCGGCGGGAGGGAAGTGGTATGTTCTTGTCATCGTTGATGATTTTCTAGATACTCTTGGGTATTCTTCATGGCCTCGAAGGATGAGACCTTTTCTCACTTCAGGGGTTTGATCAGTAGGTTGTCTATTGAGCTCCCAGGTGCATTACGAGCTATACGCAGTGATAATGGCACAGAGTTCAAGAATTCTATTGACGTCAAAAACTTGAAGTAGGGTTTCTGACAGTAGCACACCAGACGAACACCTGGTTCAAGAGCGTGCCAGTCGATTTGACCTGTAACCGACAAGGTAAAGAATATAAAATTCACTCGAAGCCGATCGTTGGGATCAATCGGCTTGGACTCAATCAGCTTGAAGCCGATCAAGATCAAAGTATCAGAATAGATCTAATTAGCCGATTAAGGCTAATCAGAGGATAAAATTCTCTCAAAGCCGATCGTAACGATCAATCGGCTTAGACTCAATCAGCTTGAGGCCGATTAAGATCAAAGTAACAGGGTAAGTCCAACTAGCCGATTAAGGCTAATCAGAGGATAAAGGCAGATCGATTCTGAAGAAGGCGATGCGCAACAAAATCAGAATAAATCAAACCTAGGGCGTAATTTGGAGAAGATCAACAATCGGCGATGCGCAACTTTATTGATCAAGATCGAATTACAAAGACTAAATTACAAGAACTACTCCTAGTCGACGGAAAAGTAGATGAAAAGTAGAAGTGAATTGGTTGATTGGCTCTGGGCCGTTTTTCTGATCACCTCTAGACCTCTTTTATACCCATTGGCCGATAGAGTCCTGGTACAACACGTTAGGAGTAGAATCCGTATCGGACTCTATTTAGATGGTGCTTTCCTTAACAACCTGTTCTGTTTCCAAATATCTTCAATCTGTATCCTGGTCGTATCTTGTTGATCTTGGACTGCCGATTCTGACCTTATCTGCCAAATTTTGGTGCAAACATATGCCCCCCATTTTTGGGAGATAACATGTTATCTTCCAAAAATTTTCATCATTGATTTGAACATATATTTTCTTATCATAGCCAAAATTTTAACTACATCGAGTTAATTTGGCTTTCAGGTCAGTAATCGGCCAACTTGTATATTCGTGTTTGAGTTTTAGCCAATCAAGATCTAACCAGTACCTTGGACAAACCGATGCACACTACACGATCCCACGTTGATCCCTTACCAAATCGGCTATCTCTCGAGCTGTCGGGTGGTATGATTTTTCAGACTAGATCGGCTTCGTTGAACAAAAATCATCGGTCGAATCCGGTTTTTTCTTCCTCCACTCTTTTCTCGCAATCTTAATCGGATGAAGCTCATTAAAAATTTTATCCATTCGTTTTTCTTGTTCAGCCTCCCTCATCTCTTGGGTCCTTAACGGCTCAAGCCTTCTTCTTTGTGATCGGCTTAAACCTGGAGGACACCATCTCGGCTTAGGTTCGATTGACTTACATATTTTTCCTACCAGATCCATACTAGCCGCAGTGCTAGACCCTTCAACTTGGTCTCGTTTCTGACTTATGATCGGCTTAGAAATTCTATCTTTAGCCGACCACCGCTGCCTATCACCTTGACATGGGTATTACTGCATCGGACATGTTTTTGGTGATGGCAAAAACTAATCCCCTCTCCCAGCAAAATTGCCAAAAAGGGCACCGTTGGTGAGCTCTTTCAGGGCCGCTTGGCCGATATTCATTAACTGGCCGATGTGGAGGACTTCATCGTGGCCTTTCATTCCTCCTTTCATATTTTGCTAGTAGTTGGGAAAAAGTGGGCTTCGACTTCTGTATCGGCTTACGTAGTGGCAATGCTCTCTTAGCCTGATAACCCTTTGGTGTGATTGTTTTAAAAATTTCCCCTTCACAGTCGGCTTTTATTTGTATAGAGCCAACAGTAATCATGAGTGTCTTATTGCCATCAGAATTTGATTGTACATCGGCTTGACGTGTCATTTTTTTAGCCGGTGATATATGAATTTGATCCTTAGGCTCTGCATCTTGTGTCGGCTTTTCCTTCTTTTTAGAGCAATGAACCATGTTAATTGGAAAAGGATCAGCGTCCAGCTGCATCGTCGGGTCTTCTGCAAATTTTAGTTGGTCATCCTCTATAGCCGATTGTATCTTGTCTTTGTTATTCTTCAATTCATCTTTGAAGCCATTATCATCGGAGAAACGGCTTTCTTGAGCTGATACTCGTTGTAGGAGATGATTTAAATTGGTGAATTCCTGCCCGCCGAATTTTTCTCTTAATGGGGTATCAACCTGAAAGCTAAATCGCCAACCGATTATCGAGCGGTAACACTAAAACACCTATTTCTCACTTCCCTGAATCTCTTAACATAATCATTTACCGATTCCCCGGTCATCTGTTGGACATAACTTAGATCTGAAATCCGGAGCTCGAGACTGCCGGAGAAAAAGTACTCATGGAATCGGCTTTCCAAATCTTTCCAAAAATGAACCGAATTTGGAGGTAAACTAGCAAACCAAGTGAAAGCAACTCCCGATAAAGACAAGGGGAATAATCTAATTTTCAGCCCGTCGGACTAAAATTTGCCTCGCCACCTTTGAGCGATAAAGCGTCCGACGTGCTCTAAGGTCGTGACCGAATCATTCCCAGAAAATTTGGCAAAATCAGGAACTTTAAAATTATGTGGATATTGCATGCGATCTATATAATCCGGATACGGCTTTCTATAGCCGATGACTCTACCCTTTGGTTGTAAGCCGAATTGATCTCTCAACACGGCAGAAATCTGGTCAGCCAAATTAATGTTGTTAGCCGACAAGACCTCGGGGCTCTGCCAATGACTAATATTCTGCCCCCCGAGTGCAAACTCGGGCTGTCGGTTAGACTGAGCCGACGGATTTTGTTGGTTTTGCTCATACCCGTCGTACCTCCTAGCCAGTGGTTCTCGTACAGGGACAAAGGGCTCTGCGTAGGTTATCACCTTATGAGGGACCGGATTCCTGGGCAGAATCGGCTCTTGGTATTGTACGTGCCTAATTTGTTCAATCGGCTGTGAGACCGATTGTGGGAAAATATTAAACGGAGTTGACGGCGACAAAGTAGCCGACACGTTTAGTTTAGCGGCATCGATGTACGCTGATAATGTGTTACCCCACTCGTAGAGGTCTCGTGGTAGCATGACGGTAGGTTGAGTCGGCATCATAGTGGGAGTAGAGTTGTAGCCGATGGTTTAGGATCGGCTGAGACACTCTGTGTATTTTGTGCTATTGAAAAAACAGAGTAACTTGGTAGGACTTGCATTGGGTCAAGCAGACCTCCAGATGATGCCAACTCCCGAGCTATAGTTTTCACGCTATTCGTGATCATCGGCTTAAGTGTCGCATAGCGAGCCGATGATTGATTTATCATAGCATGGTGCATGATTGATTTATCATAGCCGATAATTCGGCTTGGGCGGCGGTATTGACTTATCAGACCGTCGGTGACACTGCATCGCCGAGTGGATTGGCGTCGCAAAGCGGTCCTCGTGTGACGCCACGCGGGTTTTTGGTAACAACCCATCATCATCTCCTTCAGCGACTTTTCGATCTTCAATTTCCTTGCGCTGCTTCACGTTAAATCGTCCAACGTGGGGCGATTATAGCTTCGTGTTGAGATCGGATGGCGAATTTCTTTACTTGATGAATCCATCGGTCCCACCGGGCGTGCTAAGAGTGTGTTGACGTCAAAAACTTGAAGTAGGGTTTCGACAAAGAAGACACCGCATTTAACACCGTTCAAGAGCGTGCGGTCGATTTGACACATGGCGACAAGGTAAAGAATATAAAATTCACTCGAAGCCGATCGTTGGGATCAATCGGCTTAGACTCAATCAACTTGAAGCGATCAAGATCAAAGTATCGAATAGATCTAATTAGCCGATTAAGGCTAATCGGAGGATAAAATTCTCTCAAAGCCGATCGTAACGATCAATCGGCTTAGACTCAATCGACTTGAGGCGATTAAGATCAAAGTAACAGGTAAGTCCAACTAGCCGATTAAGGCTAATCAGAGGATAAAGGAAGATCGATTCTGAAGAAGGCGATGCGCAACAAAATCAGAATAAATCAAACCTAGGGCGTAATTTGGAGAAGATCAACAATCGGCGATGCGCAACTTTATTGATCAAGATCGAATTACAAAGACTAAATTACAAGAACTACTCCTAGTCGACGGAAAAGTAGATGAAAAGTAGAAGTGAATTGGTTGATTGGCTCTAGGCCGTTTTTCTGATCACCTCTAGACCTCTTTTATACCATTGGCCGATAGAGTCCTGGTACAACACGTTAGGAGTAGAATCCGTATCGGCCTCTATTTAGATGGTGCTTTCCTTAACAACCTGTTCTGTTTCCAAATATCTTCAATCTGTATCCTGGTCGTATCTTGTTGATCTTGGACTGCCGATTCTGACCTTATCTGCCAAATTTTGGTGCAGACAAATTCCTACTTTGAGAGTTTTTGTGTGGAGTCTGGTTTAGAGCATCAGTTCTCTTCTTCCTACGCCCCTCAGCAGAATGGCGTAGTGGAAAGGAAGAACAGGACCCTGGTTGAGATGGCGGGGCGATGCTAGGCAGTCTGATACTCCTAGGAAGTTTTGAAATGAGGCTATAGCTCTTGCTTGCCATGTTTCTAATCGCGTGTTTTGAGAGCACATTTGCATCGCACTTCTTATGAGTTGAGGTATGGGCGAAAGCCCAGGTGTGTCTCATTTTCGCATTTTCGGTTGCAAGTGTTTTATCTTGAAGTCAGTAACCTAGATAAGTTTGAGTCTCGCTCTTCCGATAGTATCTTTCTAGGTTACTCGACTTCTTCTCGTAGCTATAGGTGCAGGCGTTGATGCTCATAGGATCATAGAGACCGTGATGTGACCTTTGATGAGGCTAGCCCAAGAGCTAGATCGATGTTTGAGCTCTTCTTATCCTCGAGACCATCTTTGTAGAAGATGAGGATGATGGAGATGATGGTGTTCCACCGGATCCAGTCCCCTCTACACCGAGGTGCCTCCTGTTTCCATTTACGCACCTCGGGAGACCCTTTGCCTTCCGCTCTCCTTGGTGAGTGGCTCGCCCCTACCTCTTACGTGCATGAGGTAGAGGCCACTACGCTTCGATCCTCCCGTCATATCCGAAAGCTCATCCACCGATCGGATCATTGGTGATCTGTTTGAGCGGTCACTCGCTCAAAATCAGGTTTGTCCAGTTTATGCCTCCACTCTGCCTTTGTTGCCTCCTTTGAGCCGAAGGTTGTTTCTCATGCATTATCCGATGAATCGAGGATTAATGCTATGCATGAGAACTTGAGAACTTTGAGAGGAACAAGGTATGGCGCTTGTCGAGCCCCATCCGGTCATAATGTCATTGGGACCAAGTGGGTGTTCAAAACAAGCGAGTGAGGATGGGGTTGTCATTCGCAACAAGGCTAGGCTAGTTGCACAGGGCTTTTCCTGGTTGAGGTCTTGACTTTGAGGAGACCTTTGCCCTGTAGCTAGACTAGAGGCTATTAGGATCCCGCTTGCATTATCTCGCATCCCGGGTTTCAAGCTCTATCAAATGGATGTCAAGAGTGCACTCCTCAATGGCTATATTGAGGAAGAGGTTTATGTCAAACAACCTCCGAGATTCGAGAATCCCAAGTTTCGAGTCATGTATACAAGCTCTCCAAAGCTTTGTATGGACTCAAGCGAGCCCCCAGAGCATGGTATGAGAGGCTCAAGTCTTATCTTCTCACCATGACTTCAAAATGGGTATAGTAGACAAAACTCTGCTCATCGGACACCATGAGTCTCATTTTCTTCTTGTCGGTTATGTGGGCGATATCATTTTGGTGGCTCGTCTCATTCGCTTGTGTCTCGGTTTTACGAGGTGATGAGCCTGAGTTTGAGATGAGTATGATGGGCGAGTTGAGCTACTTTCTTGGCTTCCAAATCAAGCGGACTCGGGGGTACTTTCTTGCATCAAGGCAAATATACCCGTGACCTCTGAGGCGCTTGACATGTCGATGGGAAGCGGTGATGACTCTATGGCCACCACTTCTATCCTCGAGCCCGATGAGGATGGTGAGCCTGCTGATCAAAAGGAGTTTGAGCATGATCGGCTCCTCTTGTACCTCACCGCTTGAGACCGGACATACATTTTCTTTGTGTGTGCATGCGCTCGATTCAAGCTTCTCCTCGCGCCTCTCACCGCCAGTGGTCAAGCGCATCTTGAGTACCTTCGTGCTACCACTGATTATGGTATTTGGTACTCTTCGTCTTCTTGTCTATCTCTTAGAGCCTTTTTCGATGCCGACTTTGCTGGCAGTAGGATAGATAGGAAGAGCACTTCTAGCACTTGCCAATTCATTGGCACTTCTCTTTTCTTGGTCATCTAGGAAGCGATGCAGGGTTGCAGTCCACCGAGGCCGAGTATGTTCTTTGCGACCGATTCTTTGTAGCTAGGTGCTCTGGATGAGATCGACCTTACGGGACTATGGGTTAGAGATAGAGTGTGTGCCACTTTTACGTGACAACACTTCAGCTATTTGCATTGCTAAAAACCCGATGCAACATTCCGACCAAGCACATTGATATTAGATATCACTTCCTTAGAGACCATGTGGAGAAGGGAGATATCGCGCTTGATTCGTCGATAGTGACCTTGATTAGCGATATCTTCTCCAAGCCTTTGGATAGCTCCAGTTTGTTTCCTTGAGAAGTGAGCTTGGAGTCGTGAGCCCTTACGGCCTTTCGTGAGGGGAGCCGTTTTGTATATTATGTATTATATGTTTTCTTCCACTTAGCTTTTCTTTTCTTTGTGTTTCTTTTGGGTGACTTTGGACTTGTTTTCTTGAGTTGAGTTCACTCACTTAGACTTCTGCATGCCTTCCATGGACCTCTTATCTTGTGCTTTAGGTTGCTATCATGCGTGATTAGTCATTCTCTCTTCTCTCTAGGTTGAGTTCCCTCACAGCCTTATAAGTCTAGCGGTATTGGGCCTCCTGGTAGACAGTGCATGTGCACTCCTTAGTTGGGATCTAGAGTCGACTTCCCTATGTCATCACTGGGAAGATAAGAGCGAGTCTAAGCCGTAGTGAGTCTCTTCTATCTTATCTATGCTCAATAGCCATCCAGTTTTGCAGTTTCTCAGCTTCTTCTCCTCATTCTGTTTTTCTGGTTGTTATTGAGTTCATTCGGGTTTTCTTTATGCCTAATATTGATAATAACTCAACTTTAACCAGATTTGAGCTTAAAATTGATTCATTTGTTGAGGTGGATTTTGGGAATCTGTTCATGCATTGCATTTAGACTGCATTTTCTGTTTTATGAGCTTTGTCTATTATGCAATTGATTTCTTCTTCATGCTATACACCATGCTACATCATTTGAAGAAAATCACTAGCTTAGGTATGTCCAAGTTCATTTAACTTGCTAAGCTTAAAAATGAAATAAGCCTTAAATGAAAAACTTGATGGAACTTGTTGCTTTTACTTGCTAGGTTTCTTCTCTAGAGGTTTGTGCCATAATTTGAGAAATTTAGGAGTTCTCTAGAGTCCCTATAGCAACTTGGGTGAAACTAGTTTGATCCATGCTAGAGTCCTTCAATTGCTCATGAATCATTGTGCAAAACAAAAAAAAATGAAAATTAAACAAAATTGACTCTTCTTGTGCACATATGACTCAACACCTTGTATTCACAAGACCGCTTCCCATTGCACTTGGGATGAACTTGGAATACATCGTGTTTGACCTAGACCACCCTCTTAAGAGTTCATCTTGAGATGGTCGCATACGGCTTGAGTCAATTGGTTGTCAAAAGAAAATGCAAATAAATTAAAAACAAAGACATATGTGGGTAAAGAATGCAAATAATGTCAAACATTTGCACCCCGCTATGTCTTGTATGATGATAAATCAAAATTTGCATTAAGTGATTAATGAGCCCGAAGGACCTTGTATGCTCTTCTAGATTCCCCAAAGTGTTGAGTAGGTTGAACTCTAGGTTTTCCTTTTGATCCTTAGAGTGGCTATTCTTCTATTTTTGAAACTAAAGCTAAGTGTTGCTCTTGTCTAATCTTGCTAAAAATGAAATATTCAAAACTAAGCTCGTATTTGCACTTGGACATGTCTTAGTTTAGTCATCTTCTGAAATTGACAAGCTTGTTGTAATATCCTTCCATTTTGATCAATTGGATAATCTTCAAAGCTCTTTCGATTGCATTTCATGCATACATAAAAAAATTGATGCCTATATTGCCAAAAGGGGGAGAAAACGTAGAAAAGGCATCACTAAAATGATAAAAATGTGAATGCTTATTTGGTTATTATGATCTTTGTAAAACTATGCTACTAATTCTGTTGGATCATAATCTCATAATCACATTTGACATGTTTAGTTGGATTTTAGAGTTTTTGTTGAAAACTTCTAAAATCTGAATTCCTCTTCGTCAACTTGGTCATGGTTCTAATTTCTATCTTTGGACCAAGTTTGACTTTGCAACTAAAAATTGCTTTCTTCTTCATTTTCTTCAAACTCAAATTTATGCCTTTTGTGTGGTTTGTCAATATACTCATCAAGAGGGAGATTGAAGGACCATGTGGAGGTCCATCCATGTTTGTGATGAGTATTTGACTTTATTTGAGCAAGGTGTGCTCAAGTTTGATTTTGATTTGGATTGATTTTCAAAATGAAGCAATTTGAGTTGTCTCTGCCAGGAGTGGCAGTACCGGTTGTATGGACGCGGTAGTGATGAGTTGGATGGTTTATTGCACATCTTTGTGGGCATTGCTATGTGAGGAGTTTCCTTGTCTTTGAGGTTTGCAGGGCGACGGTTCTAGGTCATGGTGAGGCGAAGGATGACCGGGACTAGGCGAGGAGCGTCGGAGGTCCAGACGGTTGGGAGATCGCCGGAAGATGATCGAAGACAGAGTCCGGGCAAGTCAAGAAGACAAGGAAAGGAGTTGATGCTAGCTAGATGCCGCGTGGATCAATGAGGGCCGTCGGATTGAGGTCTAGTTGATAGGTTAGCGGGTCTAGGTAGTATGCTTTGAAAACCGTGCAAAAAAACCCAGTATCTGTGTGGGTTTTGGGTTAGCCCTTGCATGGGCTGTGTGTTGGTTAATCCTAGCCCTTAGATGAGTGCTCTAGGGTTGAGGGAATCATCCAAGGGTGGGAGGTGGCCCAAGAGTAGTATAAATAGGGGTGGAGGGGTAGCCTCCTTCCCTTGAAGGTGTTGAGGTTTTTGATGCTCATTTGAGCTTTGCCCACATGAATGTGAGGCTTTGTAACCTCCCCTTCCAGAAATGAAAGTTTTATCCATCCACCTCTGAATTTATTTTGCGCATTTACATTATGTCTTTACTTTACACAATTTAAATTCAGCATTTACTTTCCCGCAATTACATTCCCGCAATTTACTTTCAAGTAATTTGGATTTGCCTCCCATCCTTCTAAATGCTGCTGATCTTGGATGTTTTGAGTGTGTTCATATGGTTTTACATCTCTTTTGCACTCTTGGATTGAGTAGAGAACATCTTTTCTTTCAAGTTCCAACTTTGTTCAGAACTTGTTCTTCGCGCAGCAGTCAGTGTTTGATTTTTGTAAAAATATAGAAAAATCCTTTTTGAGTGATTCTTGTTGTAGGAGGTGCAGGACTCTGATATACACCTGCAGAAAAATTTTGGAGTTCACATGTTGCACCGTTTGGGCGCCATGAGGTGAAAACCGAGCCCCAAACTTTCTGCTCGAAGTTCTTGGGCATACTGTGTTCTTAGATTTTTGCTGTTTTTTCTGTAAGGATTTTTGAGGAGAAATTTGGTGGAGTTCTTCATGACTCTGATGATCATATGGAGAAAAATTCTTAGAATTTTGTGAGCTGCAGAAACCCACCAACCTCCTATGCAAATTGAGGACAAGTTCTGGAAATTCTGCTTTTGCTTTTCTGAAAGTGTCTTTTGTGATTTGAATTGATGTCCTTTCTAAAAGCAAGAGTTTGAATTGATTCCTCTTTATCTTGGACAATAGACAACCAAGGTTGTGACTCAAAAATCCCCACATATTTTATGGTACTTATCCATGCAAGCTTGGGGTACACATAGTTGTCTAGTTTTTCGGGTTTTTCACAATTTCCTTTGAGCGATCTTGTCGAGGTTTTTGTTGGAGTATTTTGGGGGAATTTTTATTTGCGACCATTCACCCCCCCCTCTGTTCGCCATCTCGGTCCTTCACTCTTCTAGATTCCCCAAAGTGTTGAGTAGGTTGAACTCTAAGTTTTCCTTTTGATCCTTAGAGTGGCTATTCTTCTATTTTTGAAACTAAAGCTAAGTGTTGCACTTGTCAAATCTTGCTAAAAATGAAATATTCAAAACTAAGCTCGTATTTGCACTTGGACCTGTCTTAGACTAGTCTAATCTAAAAATTGACTAGCTTGGTGTCATATCTTGTCATTGTGATCAATTGGATAATCTTCAAAGCTCCCTTAGGTTGCATTTCATGCATACATAAAAAGAGGGAGAAAATTCCATTTTGATGCCTATATTGCCAAAAGGGGGAGAAAATGTAGAAAAGACATCATTAAAAAAAGAGATAAAAATGTGAAAGCTTGTAGGTTCTTATGATCTTTGTAAATCTTTGATATTTCTTATGGATCATAATCACATTTGGCACTTATGATTGGTTTTTAGAGCTTTTGTGGAAAACTTGCACTTTTCATGGTCTTTCTCTAAATTCTTTCTGCCAACTTGGTCATGATTTTATACCTTTCTCTCTGGACCAAGTTTGGCTTTGCAATCAAATTGCTTTCTTCTTCTCTCATTCAAATTCAAAGTTATGCCTTTTGTGTGGTTTGTCAATATACTCATCAAGGCGGAGATTGAAGGACCATGTGGAGGTCTATCCATGTTTGTGATGAGTATTTGACTTTATTTGAGCAAAGTGTGCTCAAGTTTGAGTTTGATTTGGATTGATTTAATTGAAGCAATTTGAGTTGTCTCTGCCAGGAGTGGCAGTACCGGCCGTATGGGCGCGGTAGTGATGAGTTGGATGGTTTATTGCATATCATTGTGGGCATTGCTATGTGATGTGTTTCCTTGTCTTTGATGGTTGCAGGGCGACGGTGCTAGGTCATGGTGAGGCGGAGGATGACCGGGACTAGGCGAGGAGCGTCGGAGGTCCAGACGGTTGGGAGATCGCCGAAAGATGATCGAAGATGGTGTCCGGGCACGTCAAGAAGACAAGGAAAGGAGATGATGCTAGCTAGATGCCGCGTGGATCAATGAAGGCCGTCGGATTGAGGTCTAGTTGATAGGTTAGCGGGTCTAGGTAGTATGCTTTGAAAACAGTGCATGAAAACTCGGTATGTGTGTGGGTTTTGGGTTAGCCCTTGCATGGCTTTGTGTGTGGGTTAATCCTAGCCCTTAGATGAGTGCTCTAGGGTTGAGGGACTCATCCAAGGGTGGTAGGTGGCCCAAGAGTAGTATAAATAGGGGTGGAGGGGTAGCCTCCTCCTTGGGAAGGTTTTTGAGGTTTGTGAATGCTCCTTTGAGCTTTGCCCACAGGAAAGTGAGGCTTTGTAACCTCTCCTTCCAGAAATGAAAGTTTTATCCATCCATCTCTGAATTTATTTTGCGCATTTACATTATGTCTTTTCTTTACGCAATTTAAATTCAGCATTTACTTTCCCGCAATTACATTCTCGCAATTTACTTTCACGCAATTTGGATTTGCCTCCCCTCCTTCTAAATGCTGTTGATCTTGGATGTTTTGAGTGTGTTCATATGGTTTTACATCTCTTTTGCACTCTTGGATTGAGTAGAGAACATCTTTTCTTTCAAGTTCTAACTTTGTTCAGAACTTGTTCTTTGCACAGTATTTAGTATTTGATTTTTATAAAAATATAAAAAAATCCTTTTTAAGTGATTCTTGTTGGAGGAGGTGCGGGACTCTGATATCCACTAGCAGAAAAATTGTGGACTTCACTTGTTGCACCGTTTGGGCGCCATGAGGTGAAAACCGAGCCCCAAACTTTCTGTTCGAAGATCTTGACTGACTGTCTTCTTCAATTTTTCCTGTTTTTTTTGTAAGGCTTTTTGAGGATAAATTTGGTGGAGTTCTTCACGACTCTGATGCTCATAGGGAGAAAAATGCTCAAAATTTGGTGAGCTGCAGAAACCCACCAACCTCCTGTTCAAATTGAGGACAAGTTCTGGAAATTCTGCTTTTGCTTTTCTGAAAGTGGCTTTTGTGATTTGAATTGATGTTCTTTCTAAAAGCAAGAGTTGGATTGATTCCTCTTTATCTTGGACACTAGACAACCAGGATTGTGATTCAAAAATCCCCACATATTTTATGGTACTTATCCATGCAAGCTTGGGGTACACATAGTTGTCTAGTTTTTTGGGTTTTTCACGATTTCCTTTGAGTGATCTTGTCGAGGTTTTTGTTGGAGTATTTTGGGGGAAAATTTATTTGCGACCATTCACCCCCCCCTCTGTTTGCCATCTCGGTCCTTCAGGGGGGGAGAACTTATCACTGCCGGTTCATGGAACCAACAGACAGTGATAACCGGATATCACTGCTGGTTTATATTTAAAACCGGTAGTGATATATCACTGCCAGATCTTGTGTCAACCAGCAGTGAAATTGGCATTTTCACTGCCGGTTTTACGCCAAAACCGGCAGTGATACTTATTTTCTCGCCTAATTTTATTTTCTCGCGCAATCCGGCCTTATCACTGCAGTGATAAGTCATTTATATATTTGGCGTCCCTTCCCCCGACCGATCGAGCATAATTTGATCTACATTATATTTGTAGTCGAATTGCTGCTGAAAAGTTTTATTAAAATTAAGATCTATTTCTCTTCAAGGTTAGTAATTTGATCTACATTATATTTGTAGTTGGATTTTACTTTATAGATTGCTTTAGATTTTGATTATTATAATTCTTATTCATTTCAGTGATTTAGTGGATTTTTAAATGGTGAAAATGGCTAGATGAATTTTGCAGTAATGAAAATTGCAAGATACATTTGTAAATCAATATATTTACAAATATATCATGTATTTTCAATTTTATGCTTATTTTCAATTATTAAAGTAATTAAAAAATTGCAACATTGATATTATCAATTATGAAAGTAATTAAAAAATTACTACATGTATATTTTTAATATAATAAAAATATATCCTAATTATTCACAATTATTTTCTATTTTGTAAATAAATAAAAATTGCCAGATCGATATTTACATAATGAAAAAAGGTTGATGTATGCTCAAATTTTGAAATAATAAAAAATTGCTACATGAATATTTACATAATGAAAAAAGGTTGATGTATTTTAATATAGTCAAAATATATCCTAACTATTTACAATTATTTATTATTTTGTAAATAATTAAAAATTGCAAGATGGATATTTACGTAATGAAAAAAGATTGATGTATTTTAATATAATAAAAATATATCCTAAGTATTTACAATTATTTTCATTTTATAAAATAATAAAAATTGCTAGATGGATATTTACATGATGAAAAAAGGTTGATGTATTTTAATATAGTCAAAATATATCCTAACTATTTACAATTATTTATTATTTTGTAAGTAATTAAAAATTTCAACATGTATATTTACATAATGAAAAAAGATTGATGTATTTTAATATAGTAAAAATATATCCTAAGTATTTACAATTATTTTCATTTTATAAAATAATAAAAAATTGCTAGATGGATATTTACATAATGAAAAAAGGTTGATGTATTTTAATATAGTCAAAATTGCTACATGGATTTTTAAATCTTATCATTTACAATTATATTGTTATTTGCAATTATATGCTTATGTGATGTTTGATTTAATTAATTGTAGATGGACCGAAGGTGGATGTATGACACGGACCGTTGCGGCGTAGAGTAATTTAATGGTGTGACTTGTTTTGTAAACGCCGCTGCGGCGCACAAGTCGATGAATCTGGCGAACTATATGTATTGTCCATGCGTTGATTGCAAAAATGAGAAGTTATTTTGTACCATAGAGTCGATACGTGCACACTTAATTCGAAGGGGTTTCAAGGCTGGCTATACCTGTTGGACCGAGCATGGTGAAGATGAGATTGTACATAAAGGGCAACACATTGGTGAAGATGACAGAGACAACGATATGACGGCGGTCGAAGATACGTTTGTCGATAGCCACGACGACAACCTGGATCAAATGTTGCGTGATGGGGAGGGGGACTTCACGAGTGAAAGAGAGTTTCAAAAGTTCTAGCGTATGGTAGAGGACTCCACAACACTATTGTACCCGGGCTGCAAAGAGGAGCAAAAAAACTGCATACCGTGCTTACACTACTGCAGTTGAAGGCAATCAATGGTTGGTCCGATAAGAGCTTCACTGAGCTCTTATGTCTCTTGGGGGACTTGCTTCCAGAGGGTAATGTGTTGCCTACAACTACGTACCAGGCCAAGCAGGTTGTCTGCCCGTTGGGACTGGAAGTACAAAAAATACACGCATGTCCAAACAATTGCATGTTGTATCGCAATGAGTTTGCAGACTTGGATGCTTGTGTTGTTTGCAAAGCAAAGCGGTATAAGGGTAACGATGATATCCATAATGACAATATCGGGGTGGAGCATAAGAAGAAGAGATCCCCCCGTAAGGTGGTGTGGTATTTCCCTATAATCCCCCATCTGAAGCGATTGTTTGCGAACAAAAGGCATGCCCAATTGCTACGATGGCACGCCGAAGAGCGTAAGAAGGATGGAATGCTCAGACACCCTACTGATTCTGTGCAATGAAGGAACATCGACAAAAAATATAAGAAGCACTTTGCATATGATGTGAGGAATATAAGGTTCGGGTTGAGTACGGATGGGATGAATCCTTTCGGCAACATGAGTAGCTGTCACAGTACTTGGCCGGTGACTCTATGTATCTACAACCTTCCTCCTTGGCTTTGTATGAAGCAGAAGTACATTATGATGCCACTACTAATCCAAGGGCCTAGGCAACCTGGCAACGATATCGATGTGTACTTCAAACCATTGGTTGAAGATCTTCTAATATTGTGGAACAATGGAGTACGGGTATGGGATGAGTACAAAAGAGAGAACTTTATCCTACGCGCATTATTGTTCGTAACCATTAATGATTACCTTGCCCTTGGTAACCTGTCGGGACAGACGACAAAAGGGTTCCACGGATGCTAAAGAACTATCGGAAAATGGCTTACATGCGACATCGTAGGTTCCTTCGCAAGGATCACCCATACTGCAATAATAAGAGAGCCTTTGATGGGACTAAGGAGACTGCCTTAGCTCCGAAGAATCGCACTTGGAAACAGATATTTGCGGCCGTAAAGGATCTTCATATTATTCACGAAAAGGGAGCCGGCAGTACATCTATCCCGAGTTCCCGTGATAAGGCTCCTTTGTGGAAAAAGATATCAGTATTTTGGGTCCTACCTTACTGGCAACACTTGAAAGTTCGACACGCAATCGACGTCATGCACATAGAGAAGAACGTGTGTGACAGCTTGCTTGGTATCTTACTGGATATACCTGGCAAAACAAAAGATACCCTCTACGCACGGATGGACCTTGAAGATATGAAACTCAGGAAAGAGCTGCATCACGAAGACATGGATACAGGCAAAAAGTACCTTCCCGCAGCCTGCTACACTCTGAGCAAGAAAGAAAAAATTAGCGTGTGCAAATGCTTGCACGGAGTCAAAGTTCCGTCTAGTGACTCTGCCAACATAAAGAGACTAGTCTCAATGAAAGACTTAAAATTAATTGGCATGAAGTCTCACGATTGCCACGTGATGATGACACAGATGCTTCCAATTGCAATTAGGGGTGTTCTGCCAGAGAAAGTCCGAGACCCAATTATAAAGTTGTGTTTATTCTTCAACACGATTTCACAGAAGGCCATCGATCCGTTAAAACTAGATAAGCTGCAGGAAGACGTGATCCACACTCTGTGCAGGCTCGAGATGTGTTTCCCTCCATCTTTTTTTGATATTATGATCCATCTCATTGTTCACATTGTGAAAGAGATACGGATTCTTGGTCCCGTGTTTCTACATCAGATGTACCCTTTTGAGAGGTTCATGGGGGTTATAATGAAATATGTTCGTAACCGACATCGGCCGGAAGGCTGCATTGCAGATGGTTGGGGAACCGAGGAGGTCATTGAATTCTGTGTCGATTATATGGATCTCAAACCGATTGGTGTGCCTATATCTCGGCATGAGGGGAGGCTATAGGGAAAAGGGACACTAGGCGAGAAATCACTCCGTACAACCAATCTAGCTTCATTCACACAAGCACATTTTGCAGTTTTCGAACGATCAGTTGTGGTGGTCCCGTATGTTAACATGCACAAGAGCATGCTATCTAAAACAAACCCAGGGAAGTCAGAGGGTTGGATCGCGAGAGAGCATAGTGATAACTTCGGCGATTGGTTGCGTAGGCACATGATGCATACGGAGACAGTGCGCTAAGTTGAAAGTGTTGGCTCAGGGACCGTCAACTACAATTCAGACATTCCAAGGATACGACATAAATGGTTTTACGTTTTATACAAGAGCACAAGATAAAAAGAGCACGAACCAAAACAACGGTATCCGTACAGATTCCTATGACAGCAATGAAAATAGGCAAAGCTACTACGGATTCATAGAAGAGATTTAGGAGCTTGACTATGGACCTTTGAAGGTCCCTCTCTTTCGGTCCCAATGGGTCAGACTTCCAGGGGGTGTTAACATCGACAAGTACGGTATCACTACCGTGGACCTCAAACTCGTCGGATACAGGGAAGAACCATTCGTACTTGCTAATTCTGTCACACAAATCTTCTTTGTAACTAACCTGGCTAACAAGGAACGCCACGTGTTTATTCAAGGAAAAAGAAGGATTGTCGGAGTTCAGAATGTTGTCGACGAGGAAGAATACAACCAATTCGATGAGCTTCCTCCTTTCGGAGAGGACGTTGACCTAAGTCTCATGGAAGAGAGTGAGGAAGCTACGTACGTACGCCGCGATCATAACGAAGGTCGAATCGTAGCTTAGTTGTTCAAATTAAAGATATGCTTTCTTTTGTACGAACGACATGTTTATTTTCTCATGTGTAACAATTAATGTATTATATAAAGTAATGGATTTCACTGTATTTGTGTGAATTGTTACAAGTCACACCATTAAAGAACTCTGCGCCGCAACGATCCGTGTCATACATCCACCTTCGGTCCATCTACAATTAATTAAATCAAACATCACATAAGCATATAATTGCAAATAACAATATAATTGTAAGTAATTAGGATATATTTTGACTATATCCATCTAACAATTTTTTATTATTTCAAAATTTGATTTTTTTAAGCCTTAATATGAAATTTTAAGCACTATTTGATTTATGAAATATTAAAACAGTGAGCAATCCGGTTTGTCATAATTTTAGAACTTAGTCAAAATCAGGGAAAAATATTTATACAAAATATTATATGTCCTGTAGTATGCCTCCAAAAATGTTCAGATAATTTGGATCAAATTTGATAGTATTTAAAAAATACTAGAGCTGTCAGTCTTTGAAATTAAATAAACTGAAAGTTCCACTTAATTGGGCGGCAGTACTATATATTATTAGTGCCGGTTTGTAGGATAAACCGACAGTGCTAAGTTATATCACTGTCGGGTTTTAGTAGAACCGTCAGTGATAATCCACTATCACTGTCGGCTCTCTTTAACCCCGGCAGTGATACTTCGTACTACTATTGGGTTTTAGTAGATTATCACTGTCGGTTCTACTAAAACCCGGCAGTGATAGTATCACTGTCGGTTCTCTTTGTGACCCGGCAGTGATATTCTATCACGACGGGTTCTGTTGGTACCCGGCAGTGATAGTCCACCCCTATAAATATCACTGTCGCGCCCAACCCAATCCCTCTCCTGTCACTTGCATCTCCGCCACCTTCACCTCCCGACCTCCGCGCCTTCGGCTGCATCGAGCCTCCTCGTCGCCGCCTCGGGCCTCCCCGCCGTCACCTGCGCCTCCGCGCCTCCTCGATCCTCCCCACCGCCACCTTCACCTGTGCACCTTCACCCGCATCGCACCTCCTCGTCGCCACCTCGTCCTCCCCGCACTCGCCGCCACCGCGTCCCCTCGCCTTCGTCGTCGCCGTCGCATCCCCACTGAAGTGAAGCCCTTTTTCTCCCTTCCCCGTGCTTGTTCTGTTCTTGTTGACTTAACAAAAGAAACTTGAGGTTCTGAGAGCAAGTGGGCTAAAATGAGTCCGGTCCAAGCCTGAAGAGTGAAGGCTTATCTTCACAAAACATGATCTAGAATAAGAACTTCGATCGTCTGACTCAAGATTTACTACTAATGTGTTATTCAGTAAGTAAAATATTTACTTACCCTGCGATCTGATTCTCCACAAACCAAGGGTGCCATTTCTCAATTTCCTTGTAGTTTAATGTCTTTATCCATTCTAAAGTTGCAGAAAAAGGAACAAGCATGGCATGATCTCCACTGCATTCGAACATTTATTCAAGTTAAAAAATATTTAATGAAACTAGTAGAAAGGAATCAGTAATTGGAACAAAGTAAATGTGGTCCATGTTAATACCTCTAATTTGCTGCATCTCATATGCTGATTTTGTTAGCAAACAATTGACAAAAAGTGACATATTGTAGAATTGAAGACATGGTTTATACTATGAAACTGGTCCAAGCTCTCTAGGCAAGATGGAATACTGTTGTTCCAATATTTTCAATTGAAATGGATATTTTTCCTTGATGAATATATTTGAATCTGTGATCACCGATACAATCAAGCCATACTGTGTACAACACCTTATCTATGCATCAAAGTTTCTGTCTTCTTGGTGTAGTTAGATCTAAATATGTTCTTGCTTGGTTGAGTTTAATCTCAATTGCAAAATCTGGAACAGGTCAACAAAATCATAGCGGACCCCACAATGATTATTTGATGTGGTATGTTAGTTGTATATTAGAATAAAAATAGAAGTTCGATCTACTGAGTGAATGCATGCAGGTTGATATATAGTGATGCAGGGCCAGGCACTTTCACCCACTGTCCTGTGACTCAAATGATAAAGAGATATGTAGTTTGTGCTCTCTAATAATTAATTGCCTATGGATTCTAATAAATGCTAATCAGATTGCATAGTGATATGAGTTTAATCTGTTCATTAAGATTCTATTATAACAGTGAATTCAATTATGTTATTTTTATCATATTGTTATTTGGGATTAGAAATAGATTCTTGCTCTTATCATCGCATTTGTTATTTTTATCATTTCTGAGAGCACCATCAGCAAATTTACATGAATTGGTTCAGAATACATGATTCATTGACTTCTCTTAAATTAGCTTCTATTAACTGACATTCTCTTAAATTTGCCTGGAGTATGATGCTTGGCAGTAAAGTGAACTTTCCTTAAAAGATGTGTATGTGTACGTATCCTCGAAAGATGTATGTGTATGTATCCTCGAAAGATGTATGTGTATGTATCATCGAAAGCTGTATGTGTATGTATCCTTGAAAGGTGTATTTTGTGCTCTACACTTGTTATGTATTTGTCGTTAAATCGACATCACGAAATTCCCTTGCTTAATGGTAATCTATATGAAAACAATCTCGAATAAGATGTATATGTGTATATATCCTGTATGTGTATATATCCTGTGTATGTGTATGTGTATATGCCCGTATAATATCCTGTATGCGTATATATCCTGTGTATGTGTATGTGTATATTTGTGTTCATGGTCAAATTATTCTGGAGCATGCAGATTCAAAAAAAAGATGTATATGTGTATGTGTCCTTCAAAGATGTATGTGTATGAAGATCAAAAAATATATATGTGTACAAGTTCTTTAAAGATGTACGTGTCTTTCAAATATGTGTATTAATTTTATTTCTTAGAATTGATAAGTTCGGGGATTGTTATGTACATTATTATTGAGTACTCCCTCTTTCAATAAATATTAGCCGTATTTTAATTTTACAATTTGTGGTGAAATTTAAATTGAGAAAGAAAGGAGATAAAATAACTTAGGTCGATCTGCTACTACCTCTAAGTTTAAGCCTTAATGATAATCCATATTAAGGCTTAATGATAATCTATATGAAAACAATCTCGAATAAGTGCAAAATATCACGGGACTAACTTTAAAACACTCGAAGGGATATATATACTAGCATAGTCTATAAAAGGATCGTAATTAGAACTTGTTTTGCATCTGAATACGTACGCTCATATGCTTTTACATCTATGTTCATTCGTTATGTCAATCTTCATTTGTATGTGTGTTTCAAAAATGACCTTGTTAATTTGAATTTTTTGATAAACTTGCTAGGAGTGGCCTCTGACCAAGGACAAGTATCGGAGGGAGTTGGGCCCTCAAATATGGACGAAGGAGGAACAGGTAGCTCGAACCATAGTCCAACGTCCTACCTGAACTTGTAGGATCCTGCCATGGACCAACTTGACGTCAGTAACGTAGGCGAGGTAAAGTTTAAGTATACTGTGGTTCTCAAAACATTGTAGGCCCAAACGACTCATGAGAAGATGAAATTGTAGGCTCAAACGTCTCATTAACGAAGGCAACGCGCAATTCGTGGTCCAAACAAGATGCCTAAGGGACTTTTTAACATAGTGGAGCTCTCGACAGTCGGGGAACCTGCTCTACCCGAGTCATCGTTGGGGCCGTACAGGACAGCATGCGGTGTTCTTGCTAGGGATGACGTGCCCATCAGCTACAGATCGTGGATTGGCCGTCGAGGTGACCCATGGGTGGTTCCCAATAACCTGAAGAACTCATTGTGGGACAAGTTAAAACAAGTGTTCCAGTTCTCCCAAAGGACCGAGCTGGTTGTAAAGAAACGTGCACTATCCATCATGTGCACAACGTGGAAGAATTGGAAGATGGTACTAAATAAGAACTATGTGAAGAAGAATGACACGCCGAATTTTAACACGTACCCAAAGTTAAGAGAGTTTTGGGAGGAATTTGTATGCATAAGAGGTCCAAGAAGCGCAGATAGTAAGTCAAAGGGACAAGGCAAACGCGGATAAGAATATTCACCCTCACACACTAGGAACAGGAGGGTACGTGAAAAAATACCAGTATGGGATCGGACCAAAGAAGAACTAACCCGCAAGGGTGTCATTCCTGCGACGATCGCCTTGAGCGAACGATCGAATCACTGGTTGCTTGGGAGGGGTGCTTCTATCTCCGATGATGGCAGCTTAAGCTTCAGAAGCGATAGAGAGTAGGAAGTGTCGTGCAGAATCACGGATGCTCACATGCAGTTTTCCCAAGGATCTTTCAGGCCACGAAGGGAGAATGACGAGCTAACCGTAGCCCTAGGTAACAAGGAGCATCCAGGTCGCACCCGAGGAGTTGGTTTGGTGCCGTGGAAAGAAGCCTTCCCAGTAGACGCATGGTTATACAAGCGCCCAAAGAGATTAAGAGAAGATCAACTGGACCGTCAAATAAAAGATGCTGTGGCGAGAGCGTTAGAGGAATAGAGAGCGGAACTAGATAAGGTTGTGGAGCAAGCAGTACAGGAAGCTCTCAGCTCACGACCGCAACCCGGTGAAAGCCCTTAGCTCATCAGTCCTGGTGCTCATAAGAGCAGCTACGCGTCCACAGGGAGCCCGAAGAGCACGGACTCCATTTTCCTATGGATGACATCAAAGAACCGACACCGTGCAAGCTACATTTGTCTGCATATGGCATTACCATCAAGGTGACATTTGCCATGCCAGGAATCGCAGGTTTTGCACTATCGCCCGATACCGCAAGGATTCGCCAGGGTCGAAGTGGACAGTGTAGTCCGCCAATACCGTAAAATGGAGGTAGAGATCCCTAGCGAGGACGAAAACAAAAAACTAAGAGAAAACGTGCATAGCTTCCTCGCGTGGCGCAAGAGCTTGATTAAGTTTGGCTCCGACGATGAGGACGACGATGATGCTGATAACCCGCACTCTGCACACAGAGACCTCCTGCCCTGGTCGCCACCACAGAGACAAAGTTCAACTCCTCCGCTGGCACCAACCAGAAAAAGTCCGACTCCTCCGCCCAAATCTGAGAAGAATCAAACACCAGCACCATCTCGGAAGTCAGCAACGCCCTCGAAGAAATCTCAATCATCTGTGAAGCAAGGACAATCCCAGAAGAAATTACCAGCTGACATGACTGAAGAAGAACGGAAAAAGCATGTAAGTGCCAGCGTAATATCTCACTTTAAAAAGGTGCCACCACCTGAGAAGACTAAAGTTGATGCAAACGCGCAAAAGTTTTTCTCGAGTATGGCAAAAGTGCAAAAGACGGGACATGCTTTTGAACCTTGCAAAATGTCGGACTACGAGCGCATATCTAGAAAGCAATACTTGAAGGCGGCTAGTGCCGATGCGTTGAGGTTGGATGCTCAGGCAGATGCTTCTCAACGAGATGCTCAGGAGGAAGGGCTAAGGTGGAAGTTCTTTATGGGGAAACTGCTGGTTGAACCAGCTCATTTCGACCACGTAATAACACAACTGCGACGCGTCCATCAGTGGTACATACAGCAGTCCAACGAAGGTATGGAGGCGTTCGCAGTCCGATACACGGAGCAAGATTTTCACAATGGGGATAACATCTTCTGGGTGAATTTCGAGGAGTTGTACATGTTGTACCAGCAAGATACCCTGGATGTGAATATACTTCGATTGTGGACTTTGTAAGTCTCTACGTATATTATTGTGCATTCTTTTACTGTTTAATTGCATGTCTGACTTCTTTCTTATGTAGAATAGAGATACAGACATGTAGAAGAAATGGCAATGACAATCTAGGATTCCTAGATCCAGGGCTTATCAACGAGAAGCTTGTGAAGGACAATCCACAGTACAATGAAGATTATTTATTTAATACTTTTTTGAAGCTGCAATACAAAACCTCCATACTTTTACCCTATAACTTTAAGTATGTATTTCCCTACTTCTAATATCGTTTTACTATTTTTGCGTAACACGTACGATGTTGGAGTAATTGACTACGTTGACATATATGTGCAGGTTTCACTGGGTCCTCCTCGTCATCCAGTTAGATGCTAGCAGAATTTTTGTCTTGGACTCTAGGAGAAAATCAACTAATCTATATCAAGACTTTTGGGACATGCCGAACAGGTAAACTCGATCGTTGCATTATTGATCTAGCAATATTCCATTCTACTTCATTTAAGTTTACGTAATATTCAAAATCATTCACAGGGCATTCGCACGATACTGCAAGAAAAGTGTTCGACATCGTCCCTACAGGAAACATTTCGAAATAGTAACCGAATTTCCATGTATGAGGCAGGGCCCGATAAACAATTTATGTGCATACTATGTATGTACAAATTTACATTCAATTGTCACGGAGACTGTGGGCTATAATGAAGCCATGGTACATAATTACACATTGATGCCTACTTTTTTTTTCATTTAACATATATCTTCATTAATTAACTTTCCCTTTCCTTCAATAATAGCGCTCCAAACTGAGAACCAATAAGTTATTACTGACAGAAATTATAGCAATTCAAGAACAGATCGCCAGATTCATTCATGATGATGTCATCAATCCGAACGGCGAGTTCCACGAGTAGCCTCATCGCCCTCATCCCTTCGATCTACACCCGTGATATGCCTACTTCGACTCCTTCTACCGTAGCCGGTGCAAAATCAAAGTGAATGAGATGAGACGAGATGTAGTCGAACTACATTTGTAAATAAATCATTGTAAAAACAAATTATTGTGATGCTTAATTTAATATATTTGAATTATGATTTGAACTATGCTTTATATACTATATATGGACACTGTATAAACAATTGTATAAAAAATATATATTGCACAAAATTATGCAATAAAAATATTTGGTTCACGGCTTGTCACTGCCGGTTCTTGGAGAAAACCAGCAGTGATATGTACATATCACTGTCGGATTGTGGTATAACCCGACAGTGATAGTTCGATATCACTGCCGATTTTATGTATAACCGACAGTGATAATTATCATCACTACCGGATTTTGGTTTGACCCGGCAGTCATAGTTCAATATCACTGCCGGTTGTAGGTAGAACTGGCAGTGATAATCCTTACCACTGCCGGTTCCTGAGTCGACAGTGATAATCCCCGAGTATCATTGTCGACCAATCACTGCCGACACCAATGACCGGCAGTGATGGCGTTTTGGAACCGACAGTGATGTGCTATTCTGTAGTAGTGAATAGGGCTCGAAGAGTGGAGGAGCATGAAGAGTCTGTCACGGGAGATGATGTGGATGGAGAAGACCGCGACGCTTTCACTGCTCACGTTGCTGCACAAGATGTACGACAACAACGACGCTTGAATCACAACCGTCATAGTATGGGAGGTAATAATTTTAATTAGCGCAATGGTCGTGGATATGATGATCCTTTTTCTAAAGTCAAATTTACCATACCATCTTTTTCTGGTGCATATGATGCTGAAATTTTTTTAGATTGGGAAATGACTGTTGAACAAAAATTTAACTTCCATTTAGTTCCTGAAGTACAAAGAGCCAGACAAGCTACTAGTGAGTTCAAAGATTTTAGTGGAATGAAGTAGTAAATTCTGGCCTACAACCTGATACATGGGATAGATTAAAGCGAGCTATGCGTAGTAGATTTATTCCTCCTTATAAATGTAATCTACGTAAGAAATTGCAACACTTAAATCGAGGTAATAGATCTGTAGAGTAGTATTATCAAGAATTACAAATAGGCATGTTGTGTTGTGAGGTATTTGAGGATGAAGAAGATAAGATGGCTCGTTTTTATGGGGGTTTACGACGTGAAATTCAGGACATCATTGATTACAAAGATTATAATGATATCAATAGATTGTTTTAGCTTGCTATGTTGGCAGAAAAAGAATTGTAGGGAAGACAACAAAGGTCAAGAAGCAACTTCGGTAGTACATCTACACCAAAATCGATGCCGGGGCAAGCCAAATCAAGCCCGCCTTCAGCTAATTGGCCTGCTGCCCTCTCCATGAGTAGGGCGCGTTCAGCAGCACCCCCACCACCGTCACATGCACCCGAGGTGAGTAAATCTACTGCTGTGCGGCATAAACGAAGAGCTCTTCATCGGTTGCTTCCACGGGTCATACGACTGGTATTGTGTGCCACCGTTGCAAAGGAATGGGCCATGTCATGAAGGATTGCCCAAGTCAGCGAGCGTACATTGCCACGAAAGAAGGTGGGTACATTAGTGCTAGTGATGTTGAGGATGAATATGCTCTTGCAGCTAACCTTGCAGATAATGAAGATGACCATGAGATGGATAGTGATGGTGAGGAGATGTTAGGGACCGCTGCCACAGAGAATTACAGGACCATAATTGTGCAGCGTGTGTTGAGCGCTCAAATGGAGCAAGCGGAGAATCTACAACGCCATAATTTGTTTCAGATTTATCTCATCATCCAGGACCGTCGTGTTCATGTGATAATTGATGGTGGGAGCTACAATAACTTAATGAATTCTAACCTGGTCAACAAGCTTTGCTTGACCACACGTGCGCATTCTCATCCATACCATATTCAGTGGTTCAACAACAGCGGTAAGGTGAATGTAACACAAATTGTGAGAGTGAATTTTTCCATTGGAACATACCAAGATTTTACTTATTTCGACGTAGTGCCAATGCAAGCATGTTTTCTTTTATTAGGTCGTCCATGAGAATTTGATACTGAATACAACATTGTTATCTAACAACTACAATGCTACATTAAGCTTCTAATAGTGAGACAATTCATCATGTGAAAAAGCTGATACATTCATGCTGCTGGGCCAGACGGGATGAAAAGGCTTTAAATGGTTTCCTCCTCCAGTTATATTTCGGAGACTCAATATTACTTACCTAATCAAAATATTATTTTGTACTACTACAACTTAATCGGATACATGCATGTAACAATGCATACGGAGTTGCATTCATGGTATTCTCACCTTTCTCTTTACCGTGGATTTATCCATTAAATTATATATGTACATGTATATGAGTTTTGATCTAATTCGTAACGCATGCAATAATATCATTCCATATTTCTTTCTATTTTCATGTCATTGCTCCTTTATTAGGCGCTTGAAAATGACGATTGGATAAGGAAAGCAAAGTTTCCCTTCCAGATGGTTTGTTCCTTTATTAGACGCTTGAAGATGGCGAGTGGATAAGAAAAGAAAAGCTTCCCTTCCATATGGTACTATTTTGATTTACAATATGAATAGAGAGATATATCTAAGCCGTGGATGAAAATGATTAAGGGGATTGGACGACCAAGATTTTCTCTTTTATTACAATATTGTGGGATTTTCTAGCAATTTCTCTTTTTTTAGATTAACTTGGGAATTTCTAGCATTTTCTGATTAACGTGGGAGCTTCTATGAGGGCCTCCAATTAGTATATATTAGACGCTTGAAGATGGCGAGTGGATAAGGAAAGCAAAGCTTCCCTTCCATATAGTACTCTTCTGATTTACCATATGAATATATAGATATATCTAAGCCGTGGATGAAAATGATTAAGGGGATTGGACAACCAAGATTTTCTCTTTTGTTAGAATAATGTGGGATTTTCTAGCAATTATTCTTTTTTTAGATTAACGTGAATTTCTAGCATTTTCTAATTAACGTGGGGGTTTCTATGAGGACCTCCAATTAGTATATAAACAAAAGATAGAGGGTGAGGGGTGGTCTTCCTACTCTTGAAGGTTTTAGAGGTTTTGGCTCCTTTGAGCTTTTTGCCCACCTTGTTGTGAGGTTTTATATACCTCCCTTCCATAAATGCAAATCATTTTCTCTTATGCTTGAGTTTACTTTACGTATTTAAATTCAGCATTTAAATTCTACCCTTACATTCTTGCAAATTTCTACATGCTTTTGGATTTGTCTCATCGCCTTCTACATGCTTTTGATTCTTGTGCCAAGGATGTTGATTGATGAATCTCCTTCCTATCTTACCTCAATCATCCAGGCAATCCATGAGTTTTTCTTGCAAGAAACCGATCTTGTGTGCTTTAGTGAATCATTCTTCCAAATCGTGTTTGAGGGGTTTTGGACTTGTGTTCTTGCTTGTTGTGATGTGTGGAAGGTTATCCAAGATCATCTTAATCATCAAAATCCCATGAGCAAGTCCAAGATCAAGTTCTCGAGTTTAGCTCAAACTTGGTGTGTTCTTCCTTCAAAGTTAAAAAGGTTGGAACTTTGACATCAATCCTTGCGATTGAAGGTTGGAATATGTTCCTGACATCCTTAGGATCACATCTACCAAGTTTCGTGATTTTTTGTCCAGCCGATCAAAAGATTTCTCAAATTAGCTTTTGAGTTCATGCTGCTCTTAGCTCTGTTTTTCCTGCTGTTCTTGAGCCTGGTCATACCGCCCTTCGTGCGGTCATACCAGATTCCGGTGCTACCCGATTCAACCCGGTCATACCGGACTTGCAGGAAACTTCCTCCTTTTCATTTGTTCCTTTTTGATTGAATTGTCTGTGGGCTTGGTTAGACCATTTTGAGTGGGGGAAAAATTTTATTTGGGATCATTCACCCCCCTCTGATCGCCATATTCGGTCCTTCAATCACTTTGCTTCCTATGACACCTGTTGAAATTATGCAATGTGATAAAGAGAGAGTTCAAAATGAGAATAAAAAGAGTGCAACAGAATCTGAAAATCAGCAAGTAGCTAAGAACGTTTTCCCACCTAAGAAAGACAAGAATGTACGTAGTTCTAAGTCTGAGGAAATTACATTGAAAGGTGGTGTTATGCGTGCTAAAAAATCTAATCTTGCTGAAATTAATGAGAATGATGCACCATGCTATGCTATAATGTGCAAAGATGCTTTATTTTCACTTAATGATATTCCTAGCTCTTTGCCTCCTGCTGTCATTAACCTTTTGCAGGAGTATGAGGATGTGTTTTCAGCTGAGTTACCCCCGGGGCTGCCACCTATTAGAGGTATTGAACACCACATTTGATTTGATTCCGGGAGCAACTTTGCCAAACCGTGCTGCGTACAGGACCAATCCAGAGGAGACTAAGGAAATTCAGCGATAAGTCCAAGAGCTTTTGGACTGAGGGTACATACGGGAAAGCCTTAGTCCATGTGCCGTTTCTGTTCTTTTGGTTCCTAAGAAAGATGGTAGTTGGCGTATGTGTGTTGATTATAGAGCCATTAACAATATCACAATAAGGTATCGTCATCCTATTCCTAGGTTAGACGATATGCTTGATGAGTTGAGTGGTTCTATTATTTTCACAAAAATTGACTTGCGTAGTGGATACCACCAGATTACAATGAAATTGGGAGATGAATAGAAAACAACATTTAAAACTAAGTTCAATTTACATGAGTGGTTAGTCATGCCTTTTGGTGTAACTAATGCACCTAGCACTTTCATGCATTTGATGAACGAAGTTTTACGGGTTTTCATTGGAAAATTTGTGGTGGTATATTTTGATGATATTTTGATCTATAGCAAGTCACATAAAGAACACATAGGACATTTGCGTGTTGTTTTTAATGTTTTGAGAGATGCATGTTTGTTTGGTAATCTTGAGAAGTGCACCTTTTGCACGGATCGAGTCTCTTTTCTTGGCTATGTTGTTACTCCACATAGAATTGAAGTGGATGAAGCAAACATTGAAGCCATCAAGAGCTAACCAACCCCTGAGACAGTCATACAAGTGAGAAGTTGTCGGGACCCGAATATGCAAATCCACACCCTCTGTGTATACTGCATTAGTCCAAGATCAAGCTAGTGCACACAGACTCAATATAGATGAATATCGCAATCATACACAACGAAAACAAAATAAAAGACATATATTAAATATTAAACTGTCAACTGACCTTATGGTCAAAATGACATGACTATGCCTCGCAAGGCTACACTGAATAACAAGTCAAACTGCAGTGGAATGAAAACGTAGATAAACCCTTCAGTATACCACAGGCAACTGACAAGGCTCGCCCCTAAATACTCGTCTCCTCCTGGAACACCTCCTCCAAAGCTGGTGTAGACTTCTCACTGGTAATGTTGTTGTTGGCAAGGGTGAGTACTTAAAGTACTCAACAAGTGGTGTACAGAATGCATTTCTAACTGTGGAATCATGTGCTGAAAAATTGGCTGAGTAATGAAATTGGCATTGCAAAGTGGTTGTGATTATGGCATGTATGGTGCTTGTGCATGTGCTATGTCTGATGATTATTTGATATGCTGGTGATAGCATGATATTGGTTTTGCTTGATGCAATGCGCTTGTGTGAGTGTTTGCATGGATTGACGTTGAGTCAAGTCATGAACTTGTGCTTGGATTTGTTTTCTTGTTTATTCATGTGCAGGTGCTGCTCGAGGGCGAACGTGGTCGATGACGGAACGGAACTAGGTTCATGGAGGAACGAGGTTCGGACTAGATTCGAGAAGGAATCGAGGTCTTGGTGGTCAAGGATGTCGTATGCGGAACGTTCGGCTAGAGAACATGCACATGGAGGCTGGTTAGTCACGTATTTACAGCATGTGGGCTGTACATGCATGCAAGAGTTGTTTTTGGCCATGTTGGGTCAGGTTGAGATGTATACAGACTCTTTCCATGTTGGAAGTGGAGTTGTATTCAATCTCTTTATGTTTGCTCAAGATAAATAGGGAGGTGTCTCTGCTTATTTTTAGCGCTAAGATTTTAGGGTTTGTACTCTTTTGTTTGGAGTATCAGAATCGATTAGACAAAGAGAAATAAAAGAGAACTTTTATGGTCAGAGTGCTTCTCGCGGCGTGACTGCTAGCTCTTTCCGCCACCTCTGTGATTTTGTTTTCCTTGCGGTCAGAGAATTTCTTTTCTCCCTAGCACCAAGTCTGGAGGTCCTGTGTTGTGAAGAAAAATTCAGGTGACTAGAAGTTTTCATGTTGGTGTTGGCGACTAGAAGTTGCATCGATTGATGCATGCATGTTTGAGGTGTATGCATGCAAAGATAACATCCAAAGAACTAGAAGATTGGCTATTTTTCTTTGAGCTGGAGTATCTGAAGATTGGTTCGTGGTAGCTGAAGTATCTGAAGATTGGTCCGTGGTAGCTGAAGTTCTGAAGATTGGTTCGGCGTAGCCTTGGAAATCAATTTCCGTCATCACGTGATTCATTCATCTTGCGAAGGTAATATCTTTTGATCCGTAGATCCGATCGAGTTGATTTTTATTGGGTTAGATTCATAATTGAATCTAGTTTGTACAGTTAAAATTTCATGTCAATCTAACAGTTGGATCTTCGGTAACCTTGTTTTTTAAAATAGGTCCGTCATAGCCTTCGAAATCAATTTCCATCATTATTTGATCTAGATTTGTTTCAGCCGTCTTGCAAAGGACATAACTCTCGATCCACAGGTCAGATTGAGTTGATTCTTTTTGGGTTAGCTTTGGAATCGAATATAGTTTCTACATTTAAAATTTCACATCGATCCAACAATTGGATCTTCAGTAATTTCTGTTTTTGTGAATATGTGTTAGGCTGTTTTCATGTGGTCCGGCGTTAACTGACTTTCCCTGCTACAGTAGAAATTTGGTCCGGCGTACACGTGAAAATCTCTGTCCGAACTCTGAAGCGAAGTTTGGTCTGGCATACATGTGCAAATTTGGTCTGGTGCAATAAGGTTCTTGTTGAATACAACTCAAGTGATCTGAGGTTGGTTGGGGTATTTCAAAAGTCGAAAAATCGATTTTAGCTTCAGCGCAATCATTCAACCCCCTCTGTTTGCTAGATTAGTACATTTCGATCATACACTAACACAACTATATGCAAGGCTTATTCCAAAGGAAAAGGCTAACAAGGCTATTTTGCAGTAAAGCAGGATTTATGAACAAGTACAATAAGTAGATTGTAAAGACAGTAAAATAGATAACAGTAGATAGTAATTTCGGCAATTTCGGTAAACCCAGTTATCCAATCTAAGTCAAGTTCCAACTTTCAATAATATCTAGCATTCCCATCCATGTTTTCATTTAATAAAATCTAACCCTTCACTGTAATCCCCGAGCATTGCTCAGTACCACGAGCACGGCTATTCGAATAGATTTTACATTGTGCAGAGGTTATGCACTTTACCCACAAGACATAACCATGCACCACAAAGGCGAGTGATGATGACAAAAACCTTTTGGAAACCTTTATCCTAACATTGACCCTCCCGGTAAGCCATACACTACACCTTCCCTCATAGGAGGAGAAGGACAGGACTGACAAACCATTAGATTGATGTGTAACGCCACATCCTCCACTATAACCATACTTCCATGTATACACGCTTCTGTGTGATTATCCACCTGAGGAATCATGTATCAGGATATCGGTAATATACCTTAGTTAGGTCTGTCTCATTCCAGATCATGTGGTTGCATGATCGGCTCAGTTCAAAAGCTCGCAAGGTTAAGTCCTTAATTGACTAGGGCAAGACTTTCACAAACTCTCTGCCATTCCTGGCCCACCTTGGCACACTGCCCCTTGCCACTTGCCCCAATCCAAATTATTTACCACCCCAGTTGATTACCATACACCACGTGCCATCAACAAGTCAACATCGTTTCGTGAAATACGTCACTACAACTCAACATCATTGTGTGACAGCACCCGACGCACCTTTCATAAACATGTTCCATATTTCATTAATCAAGATTCACTTTTGATATTGCAAAAGACATGTAGTATACGTGGCATGGTTAAGCAAGCTAAACACGGTCTAACAAACCCATGTTGATTGCAAATTTTAACCAACTAATAACGAACCATCCTAGGGTGACAAATAATCATGGCATACAAGTGACAAGGTAGGGTATAGATCAATTAGGTAAATTAGCTAGATCCCAATTTGATTTAAAACAATTGTATACGTGAAATAGTGTGCAATAATGTAAAACAATATAGTGATTTTATAAACATGGGTTCAACATGATCAAAATACAACTTGCCTTGGAATAGGTTCTGGTCTTGCTCTGAAAATTGATCTTGGGTCGACGGATCCTCCTCCGAAGCGTCGCACAATTCAACGTCTACGCGAATCGAGAGAGAACACCAAGTGAATCTCAAAATAGAGAACAAATGAATTCCAAAAATCAAATAAAATTCACCATTAAATATATCTCAATTTTACAAATTTTGAGAAACTTGAATCACCCAAATCCGAGTTTAAATACAAAAGATATAGCCTTTCGAAGTTTGAATAAATACAGAAAATATAGAAATTAGAAAATTCGAATTTCCCAAATTATTTTTATACTGAAAACTCCTAATTACTCCGTCGGCGACACGTGCACCAATCAAAATCTGACGCGTGTTCTCGGTGCATAGACTGGGTCCATGAAATCCCGAGTTCACCGTGGACTGGCGGTATTGTTCCCGTGGACCACATGATGCAAGCGATGACATCATCGCGACACGTGGCATGACCAAAGTCCACCACGTGGCTCGGTCTATGCACCCGGTCCACAGCACGGCACCTATCCACCGTAGACTCAGTGCACAGTGCTTCGAACCCAACACTGGTCTTCATGCGATTGGCCCACGGATCGGCACAATCTAAGTCGTGCACTCAGATCCGATGGCCACGATTTGATTTGAGGCTTGAGACACGCGGGGGTCGCAAAAACGTCCACGCGTCTCGCATCTAACGGCTTACCCTGAGATCTGACGTTTGAACGTGTGCGCGAGTCCACGATGATGGCACGGCGAAGCTTCTCACAATCGATGAAGTAGACGACATACGGCGTGGCGCTCCGACGAGTTCCTTGCAACGAGACGATGGGGATCCGACGCGACGCTGTCCGACGAACTCAAACCCGTAGCCCAAGTGACGGAAGACGGCTTGACGGCGGCGGAAGACGGCTTGACGGCTGCGGAAGACGTAGAAAACCATGGCGGTGCTCTTAACCAACTACGACAAGCTCTAATGCATGGATAACGGCGGCACAAGTGACAGAGCTTTAGGGGAAATATGCGGCGTGATATGGCGATCCTCGGGGTACCTGCCCCTTCATATATAGCCTCAGCATGCACGCACTAATGGAAACCCTAGAGCTCTACGGTGACGCAATCATGCTGAACACGGGCTCCGGCGACGGTTCGGAGACGAACAATCAGCCGTTCGATCCTTATCCAACGGTTGGAATTCTTCGATCGACGCGGCACAATCCGGCCTAGACACGGAATCCAATGACAGCGAGTAGATCATTTCCTTTTCTGACGCGCTTTGACCCAAGCCATCCAATGCAGATCCAACGGCCAACATTCCAAGGGTTAGGGTTTCGGTCGGAACGGACCGGAATGGGCTAAACGCAAGCGCACAGTAATGGGCTCGGCTCGTTACTGTTGATTTGAATTTTCACGAGTTTTTCTATGAAAATAATTCTAGAAATTCACTTAATTAGTTTTTGGCAATAAAAATATTAGGAAAAATCTAGGAAAATTCCCAAAAATACTTTGAGACATTTTGAACTTAAATAAAATATTTTTGGCAAAAACTTATATTAATTTTGTATATATTTAATTAGTTTTCTCAAAAGGCCAAAATACATATTTCAAAATAAATTCAAATAAATTCCATAAAAATCCAATAAATTCCAGAAAAATCATAAGATGCACAAAAATAAATAAAACAATATTTAGGGCAAATTTTGGGATGTTACAAACCTGCCCCTTAATAGAATCTTGACCCCGAGATTCCGGGTTAAATAGGGAATAGGTTTGGGAATTCTGACTTCAGATCTTCTTGACGCTCCCAAGTTGCTTCATTCTTTGAATGATTGCTCCACTGAACTCTACAAAAGCGAACAGATTTATTCCTGGTCTTACACTCTATCACATCCAAAATCTTGATTGGCTGCTTCTTGTAGGTCTATTCTTCCTGTAGTTCAATTGCTTCTAATGACATCTGCTTCGTTGGCACTCTGAGATATTTCTTGAGCTGCGACACATGAAACACATCATGCACTCCTGCCAATAACTGTGGCAATTCCAACTGATATGCAACCTCTCCTTAATGGCTCAAAATCTTGATGGATTACCATATCTTGGCGCTAGCTTCCCTTTAACATGGAACCTTTTAACACCTTTAAGAGGGGTAACTCTAAGATATACATAATCATCTTGCTCAAAACTCAAATCACAACGACGATTATCAGCGTAACTCTTCTGCCTTGAATGTGCTACTTTCGACCTCTCTCTGATCATTGCAACTTGCTCTTCAGCTTCTTTGAGAAACTCAGGCCCAAATACTAATTACTCCTCCGTTTCATTCTAATTCAACGGGGTACGACAAGTACGACCACACAAAGCCTCAAATGGTGACATCTATAAACTAGCCTGATAACTATTATTATAGCTAAATTCTGCAAATGGCAAATATTTATCCCATGATGTAGCGTAAGCTAATGCACAAGCTCTTAACACATCCTCCAAAATCTGATTAACCATTTCAGTCTGACCATCTGTTCGCGGATGATACGCTGTACTGAAATTCAAACGAGTTCCCATAGCTTCATGCAGCTAATTCCAAAATCTCGAGGTAAACTGGGTACCTGTATCTGACACAATCTTCTTAGGCACTCCATGCAAACACACAATCCTTGACATATATAGTTCTGCCAAACGATCTCCTGAATAACATGTCTTCACTGGAATGAAGTGAGCGACTTTGGTCAAACGATCCACGATAACCCAAATAGAATCGTAACCTCTCTGAGTCTTAGGCAAACTGGTAATAAAGTCCATTCCGATTTCCTCCCATTTCCAGTCTGGAATCTTCAATGGTTGCAACAAACCAGCGGGTCTTTGATGCATGGCTTTTACCCTTTGACATACGTCACACAGCAACGTGCTCAGCTACTTCACGCTTCATGTTAGGCCACCAAAACCTTTCCTTAAGATCCTGATACATCTTAGCACTTCCTGGATGAATCGAGTACTTAGAATCATGGGCTTCCTCAAGAATCAATTGCTTAAGCTCCTTCTTATTTGGTACACAAATCCTTCTTTTAAACCACATGGTACCTTGCTTATCCACGACAAAATCCTCTGCTAAACCTTCATCATTCTTAGACTTGATTCTGCTGATTTTCTCATCATCCTTCTGACCTTCTCTAATCTAATCTTCAAGTGTCGGCCTCACTTCCAAAGCAGCTATAAAACCTTGTGGAACAACTTCCAATTTTAGCTTTTGAAACTCACTACACAATTCTGATCAATCACTTGATATCAGTATATTTGCACTATGACATTTGCGACTCAAAGCATCGGCTACCACATTAGCCTTACCAGGGTGATAATGGATTCCAACATTATAATCTTTGATCAACTCCAACTACCTTCTCTGCCTCATATTAAGGTCTGACTGAGTAAAGATATATTTTAAACTCTTGTGGTCCGTATATATCTCACACCTATTTCTAATGAGATAATGACGCCACAACTTCAAAACATGCACTACGGCAGCTAATTCCAAATCATGCGTAGGATAATTCTCCTCATGTGGCCTCAATTGCCTTGACGCATAGGCCACCACCTTGCCATTTGGCATTAACACACAACCAAGACCTTACCTTGAAGCATCACAATATATATCAAAACTGTTCTGCACATCTGGCAATACCAACACTGGTGCGGTCGTCGAACGCTTCTTTAACTCCATAAGACTCTTTTCCCACTCTAGCGTCCTTGCAAACTTTTTCTCTTTCTTCAACAACTACGTAAGGGGTCTAGCAATCGTCGAGAATCCTTCTATAAACCGACGGTAATATCCCGCCATTCCCAGAAAACTACGAATCTGAGTAACAAACTTCGGTTGCTCCCAATATAACACTGCTTCCACTTTGCTTGGGTCGATAGCAACTCCTTTGGCAGTCATCACATGACCAAGAAATTCAACTTTATCCTTCCAAAAATCACACTTACTGAACTTAGCATATAACTGTTGCTCTCACAACATTTCAAGGACTAATCTCAAATGTTTCGCATGCTCTGCTTCAGACTTGGAGTAAACCAAAATGTCATCAATGAAGACCACGACAAACTTGTCCAAGTATTCCATGAAAACTTTATTCATCATGTTCATGAAATATGCAAGAGCATTGGTCAATCCAAAAGATATAACAGTGAATTCATAATGTCCATATCACGTGGAAAACGCAGTCTTAGGAACATCCTCAGCACGAATCTTCAATTGGTGATATCCTGATCGAAGGTCTATCTTGGAGAAAATTCCAGCTCCTCTTAACTGATCAAACAAATCATCGATCCTGGGTAGCGGATACTTATTCTTGATCATCACTTTATTAAGTGCACGATAATCAATACACATCCTCAGACTTCCATCCTTCTTTCTGACGAATAGAATAGGTGCTCCTCATGGCAAAGAACTAGGTCGAATGAAACCTTTCTCAAGCAACTCCTCGATCTGTTTCTTCATCTCAACTAACTCATCTGTTGGCATTTGATACGATCTCTTTGCTATTGGTGCTATACCAGATACTAGTTCAATAACAAACTCAATATCTCGATCTGGTGGCATACCCAGCAAATCCTTGGGAAAAACATCTGGAGGATATTCTTTGACAACAAGCATTTCCTCCAAGCTAATAGATTTAACAGTTAATCATCAGCTGACTATCACGAACTGCAGTAGCGTGAAACTCTACTTTTTCTCCCTTTGGGCTTTCAACTAACACAACTCTTCGACCACAATCCAAAATAGCCTTGTTCTTAGGTAACCAATCCATTCCAAGAATAACATCTAGGGTCTGCGTACCCAACACAACAAAGTCCGCTTGGAACTCTATTCCATCAATTTAACTCCAGAGCATCCTAAATTAGACTTGAGTTCAGATCCAGGGGATTGCACTAATAACATATACATAATATGCATAACATCCAACCCATTTTCTTCAGCAAAAATCCGGGACACAAAGGAATGCGAGGCTCCAGAATCAAATAGAACCATTGCAAGTACTGAGTTAACCAAAAACTTTCCCAACGCAACGTCCGATGCCTTCTGAGCTCCGTTAGCTGTAAGATAGTTGACATGACCTCTTATTGTTGCTCGAGGTGCAGCTCCAGCTGGATTGGATCCATGGTTCACTCCAAGTAAAGGTTTCTTGGCAGGACTAGAACCAACAGTTGTAATACCTCCTTTTTTGGGACAGTTATTGGCAAAGTGTCCCGGCTTCTGATAACGGTAACAACGCTTGATTGAAGTCTGTTGATTTCTTTCTGGCACATTGATCTCTTGAGCAGGTGCCTCAAAACTCTGATTAGATTAACACGGTGCAGGAGATGATGGCATGGTTGCATCCTGTGATTGAAACATTTCAAACAGTCGAGGGGTCAGTCTCAACCTTATCCGATTTGGACGTCCTCCTTGTTGAATCATCTTGCGCTTGCGTTCCTTACTGAATTCCTTAAGCTTGTCTTTAAGAATTATGGTCTTATTGACTAACTCTTGAAAATTGGGAAAATTATTGGTAATCAAATTCACTTGCAAATCAGTGCTCGATTCCTTCATGAAGCAAGACTGTCTCACTTTATCTATCGCAAAATCTTCAGGAGCATAACGTGCAAGCTGAGTAAACTTATTCAAATATTCCACCACTGACTGACTTGCTTAAGTGATCTGAATTCCTCTTTCTTCAACTCCATCATTCCTTCAGGAACGTGATATCGACAAAAAACAACATTAAACTCCTCTCATGTAATCCTCGTGAGGCTTCATGGGCATCACAGTAATTCTCCCACCAATCAGCAGCATTTCCTTCTAACTGGTGTGAAGCATACAACACCTTCTCACTTCCTTCACATTGAGTTATTTGCAACTTCCTCTCTATGGTCCTGAGCTAATCATCAGCTTCTATAGGATTGACACTCCTCGAGAATGTTGGTGGACGTGTCCTCATAAAGTCTGATAGCTTGGAAATAGAACGAGATTCATTGTTGGCTTGAGTTGCACTGTTGACAGCAGCTTGAGTTATCATATTCTGCATCTGTTGCATCGTGGTCTACATTAGCTGAGTCTAAGCTACGAGAAAAACTCCCATGTTCTGTATATCCACTGACAACGACTGTTGATGAATAGCTTCATCATTGGGACTATCATTGGATTGGTTTCCACTTCTGCTGGCTCTGTGGTTCCCACGAGTTTGCACCATCTGCTTGATTGCTTCAAAGGGTTAGGGGAGAGGGAAATAGCATAGATAAGAAGCAAGAATCCTAATGCAGGGGAGATAGGTTTAACCCAACAACTTAAGCAATCAATATTAATAACTTGGTATTGTTGCTTACATAAGCCTAAAAGCTCTGCAACACATACTGCACACTCAACAATCATAAAAGAACCAATGCAACCTAAGCATACAAAACTACCGCCTACGTGGGCAACACTCCTATCTTAAACAGACGCGGCTCCCACACATGAGTCTCAACTGGCTATTCCAAAAACTGGCTCTTCTAGCTTCGAGAAGACTTCATCGATCCACTCCTCCTCGAGCTTGACGATTCCTTTCTTTATGATCCTTAGGGTTAACGGCAACCACCCATTTCTTTCTCCTAAGGTGTGGAACTTCGTCATCTACTAAAGATAACTGATGTAAGATTTGTTTTCTGTTACCTTTCCAGCAAGGGATAAGAAAGAAATTTCAGCAAGGGAAACGATTAGAAGAATGAGATAAGTCAAGAACATATTATTCTTTCGAGTTAAATATTTCCTTTAGAAAGTAATTTTGAAGGTCCTATAAATACGACCAAACTATCTAGGGCCAAGACCTACAGTCAGTATGGCTCTAATACCACCTCTGTCGGGACCCGAATATGCAAATCTGGACTCTTTGTGTATACTGCACTAGTCCAGGATCACGCTAGTGCACACAGGCTCAACATAGATGAATATCACAATCATACAGAGCGAAAACATAATAAAAGACATATATTAAATATTAAACTGTTAACTGACCTTATGGTCAAACTTACATGACTATGCCTTGCAAGGCTACACCGAATAACAAGTTAAACTGCAGCGGAATGAAAACTTAGATAAACCCATCAGTATACCACAGGCAACTGACAAGGCTCGCCCCTAAATACTCGTCTCCTCCTGGAACACCTCCTCCAAATCTGGTGTAGACTTCTCACTGGTGATGTTGTTGTTGACAAGGGTGAGTACTTAAAGCACTCAACAAGTTGAGCACAGAATGCATTTCTAACAAAACTATATGCAAGGCTTATTCCAAAAGAAAAGGCTAGCATGGCTATTTTGCAGTAAAACAACATTTATGAACAAGTACAATAAGTAGGTTGTAAAGACAGTAAAACAAATAATAGTAGATAGTAATTTCGGTATTTCAGGTAAACCCAGTTATCCAATCTAAGTCAAGTTCCAACTTTCAATAACATCCAGCATTCCCATCCAGGTTTTCATTTAATAAAATCTGACCCTTCACTTTAATCCCCGAGCATTGCTCTGTACCGCGAGCACGGCTATCCGAATAGATTTTACACTCTGCAGAGGTTATGCACTTTTCCCACACGACATAACCATACACCACAAAGGCGAGTGATCATGACAAAAACCTTTCGGAAACCTTTATCCTAACATTGACCCTCCAGGTAAGCTATACACTACACCTTCCCTCAGCGGAGGAGAAGGATAGGACTGACAAACCGTTAGATTGATGTGTAATGCCACATCCTCCGCTATAACCACACTTTCATGTATGCACGCTTCTGTGTGATTATCCACCTGAGGAATTATATATCAGGGTATCGGTAATCCTACTTAGTTACGTCTTTCACATTCCAGTTCATGTGGTTGCATGATTGACTCAGTTCAAAGGCTCGCAAGGTTAAGCCCTTAATTGACTAGGGCAAGACTTCCACAAACCCTTTGCCATTCCTGGCCCACCTTGGCACACTGCCCCTTGCCACTTGCCCCAATCCAAATTATTTACCATCCCACTTGATTACCTTGCACCACGTGCCATCAACAAGTCAACATCGTT
This sequence comes from Otatea glauca, assembly GCA_036346275.1. NCBI lineage: Eukaryota > Viridiplantae > Streptophyta > Magnoliopsida > Poales > Poaceae > Otatea > Otatea glauca. Next base: position 32,712,971 of record CM070719.1, read on the forward strand.
TCGTGACATACGTCACTACAAGTCAACATCATTGTGTGACAGCACCCGACACACCTTTCATAAACATGTTGCATATTTCATTAATCAAGATTCACTTTTGATATTGCAAAAGATATGTAGTTTACGTGGCATGGCTAAGCAAGCTAAACACGGTCTAACCAACCCATGTTGATTGCAAATTTTAACCAACTAATAAGGAACCATCCTAGGGTGACAAACAATCATGGCATACAAGTGACAAGGTAGGGTATAGATCAATTAGGTAAATTAGCTAGATCCCAATTTAATTTAAAACAATTGTATACCTGAAATAGTGTGCAATAAAGTAAAACAATATATCGATTTTATAAACATGGGTTCAGCATGATCAAAGCACAACTTTCTTTGGAATAGGTTCTGGTCTTGCTCTGAAAATTGATCTTGGGTCGACGGATCCTCCTCCGGAGCGTCGCACAATTCAACGTCTACGTGTATCGAGAGGGAACACCAAGTAAATCCCAAAATAGAGATCAAATGAATTCCAAAAATAAAATAAAATTCACCATTAAATAGATCTCAATTTTACAAATTTTTAGAAACTTGAATCACCCAAATCCGAGTTCAAATGCAAAAGGTATAGCCTTTTGAAGTTTGAATAAATACTGAAAATACAGAAATTAGAAAATTCGAATTTCCCGAATTATTTTTATACTAAAAACTCCTAATTACTCCGCCGGCGACACGTGCACCATTCAAAATCTGACGCATGTTCTCGGTGCATAGACTGGATCCATGAAATCACGAGTTCACCGTGGACTGGCGGTACTGTTACCGTGGACCACATGACGCAAGCGATGTCATCATTACGATATGTGGCGTGACCAAAGTCCACCACGTGGCTCGGTCTATGCGCCCGGTCCACAGCACGGCACCCACGCACCATAGAGTCGGCGCACGGCGCTTCGAACCCAACACTGTCACGCGTCTTCATGCGATTGGCCCACGGATCGGCACAATCTGAGCCGTGCACTGAGATCCGATGGCCACGATTTGATCTGAGGCTTGAGACACGCGGGGGGTCGCAGAAACGTCCACGCGTCTCGCATCTAACAGCTTACCCTGAGATCTGACGGTTGAACATGAGCGCGAGTCCACGACAATGGCACAACGAAGCTTCTCACCGTCGATGAAGAAGACAACACACGGCGCGGTGCTCCGGTGAGTTCCTGGCGACGAGAGAATGGGGATCCGACGTGACGTGGTTCGGCAAACTCAGACCCGTAGCCTAAGTGACGGAAGACGGCTTGATGGCGGCGGAAGACGTAGAAAACCACGGCGGTGCTCTCAACCAACTTCGACGAGCTCTAATGCACGGATAACGGCGCACAGGCGATGACGCTTTAGGGAAAATATGCGGCGCGATCTGGTAATCCTCGGGTTACCTGCCCCCTCTTAAATAGCCTCGGCATGCACGCACAAATGGAAACCCTAGAGCTCTACGGCGGCGCAATCGTGCTGAACACGGACTCCGGTGACGGCTCGGAGAAGAACACCTATCGGCCGTCTGATCCTCATCCAACGGTCAGAATTCTTCGACAACGTGGCACAATCCGGCCCAGACACGGAATCCAATGGCAGCGAGTAGATCCTTTCCTTTTCTGACACGCTTTGATCCAAGCCATCCAATGCAGATCCAACGGCCAACATTCCTAGGGTTAGGGTTTTGGTCAGAATGGGGCAGAATGGGCTGAACGCAAGCGCATAGTAATGGGCTCGGCCCGTTACTGTTGATTTGATTTTTCACTTGTTTTTCTATGAAAATAATTCTAGAAATTCACTTAATTACTTTTTGGCAATAAAAATATGAGGAAAAATCCAGGAAAATTCCCAAAAATACTTTGAGACATTTTGAACTTAAATAAAATATTTTTGGCAAAACTTTATATTAATTTTTTATATATTTATTTAGTTTTCTCAAAAGGCTAAAATACATATTTCGAAATAAATTCAAATAAATTCCATAAAAATCCGATAAATTCCAGAAAAATCACAAAATGCACAAAAATCAATAAAACAATATTTAGGGCAAAGTTTGGGATGTTACAGAAGTTTTCATGATCTTGCAGGTTTCTATAGGCGTTTCGTGAAAGATTTCACACCATTGCAACCCCGCTGAATGAGTTGACAAAGAAGGGCGTATCTTTCTAATAGGGACCAGCATAACAACAAGCTTTTGACACGGTGAAAGAGAAGCTTACACATGCACCTCTACTCTAACTTCCAGATTTCGGTAAGACGTTTGAATTAGAAAGTGATGCTAGCGGAATTGGAATAGGAGGTGTGCTACTACAAGAAGGTAAAACTGTTGCTTACTTTAGTGAGAAATTGAATGGGCCAACTTTGAATTACTCCACCTATGATAAAGAATTGTATGCTTTAGTGCAAGTATTAGAAACATGGCAACACTATCTTTGGCCTAAGGAATTTGTTATTCATTCTGATCATAAACCTTTGAAGCATATTAGAAGTCAAGCTAAACTGAATAAACGGCATGCTAAATGGGTTGAATTCATAGAGTCATTTCCATATATCATTAAACACGAGAGGGGTAAAGACAATGTAATTGCTGATGCGTTATCGAGGTGATATACTATGTTGTCTCAACTTGATCATAAAATTTTTGGTTTAGAGACAATAAAAGAGTTATATGCCACTGATTTGGACTTTAAAGATGCCTTCGAAAATTGTAGAGAAGGAAGAACATAGAATAAATATGTGCTGAATGATGGATTGTTATATTGTGCTAACAAGCTATGTGTTCCTGCTAGCTCTATTCGCCTTTTGTTTTTGTAGGAAGTGCATGGAGGTGGTTTGATGGGCCATTTTGGAGTGAAGAAAACTGAAGATGTACTAACCGCACATTTCTTTTCGCTAAAGATGAGATGTGATGTCGAGCGTTACGTGTCACGCTGCACTACGTGCAATAAAGCTATGTCTCGCTCTACTCCACATAGTATTTATATGCCTCTTCCTGTTCCTAGCGTTCCATGGGAGGATATTTCTACGGACTTTGTTTTAGGGTTGCCTAGGACTAAGAGGGGGAGGGATAGTATTTTTGTGGCTGTGGACCGATTTTCTATAATGGCACATTTTATATCTTGTCATAAGAGCGATGATGCTACAAACGTTGCTGATTTGTTTTTCAGGGAGATTGTACGCCTACATGGAGTGCCAAACACAATTGTTTCAGATCGTGACGCAAGTTCTTGAGTCACTTTTGGAGAAGCTTATGGAATAAATTGGGGACAAAGCTACTGTTTTCTACTACATGTCATCCCCAAATCGACGGACAAACAGAGGTCATCAACCATATGTTGTCAACCATGTTGAGGACTATTTTAAAGAAGAATTTGAAGTTGTGGGAAGAGTGTTTACCGCATATTGAGTTTGCTTATAACAGGTCGGTACACTCTACCACCAAGGTAAGTCTATTTCAGGTAGTGTATGAGTTTAATCCTCGTGCTCCAATTGATCTTATGTCCTTGCCTACTTCTGAAAAGGTGAATTTAGATGCTAAGAGGCGTGCTAACTTTATTTTGAAAATGCATGAAACAACTAGGGAGAACATAGAAAATATGACTGAAAAGTATAGGATTGCTGGTAGCCAGGGTAGAAAACATTTATCTTTTGAACCGGGTGATCTTGTTTGGCTACATTTGAGAAAAGATAGGTTTCCCGATTTGAGAAAGTCTAAATTAATGCCTCGAGCTGATGGTCCTCTTAAAATACTTGAAAAGATTAATGCTAATGCATATAAGCTTGAGTTGCCTGCAGATTTTGGGGTTAGTCCCATGTTTAATATTTCAGATTTAAAGCCATACGTGGGAGAAGAAGATGAGCTTGAGTCGAGGATGAATCCTATTCAAGAGGGGGAGTACGATGAGGACATCACTCTTTTGGATACGCACATACATCATGGTCCTATGACAAGAGCTTGTGCACATAAAATAAATCATGAGGTGAGCTTGTTTCTCGCTATTCATAATAATGATATTGAGGATGGGATGCAACTAAATATTTGTGATGTTTTACTACTTAGGAACAAGGGAGAAGCACCTCCACACAACCACATACCCAGCTGGACTCCACCCTTGCCATGCCAAATCAAGCCGGACTCCAAGTCGTCCACAGTTCGGGCTTTGTGTTTAGTTCGGAGTCAGTAGACAGCACTGCATTAAAACAGGTATATCTCCCTCATACGGAGTCGAATTAAGGAGTTCTTGTGCTTGTTAGAAAGATAACGACGAGATATTTCCAATGGACCTGGTTTTAGCCTCAGATTCATTGCAGATCATCCCAAATCATCAAAATAATGTGTCATCTTACTGTTTTAGACTGTTTCGGGCCTTGTAAGCGTGTGGAGGGTCCAAGCCCAGGTTGTGTGTGCCCCCTAGCTGCACACAACCCTAGCTACCGCCTCCCTCTCATATATTCAGTAGTCATCATCTTAGACACTTGGGTTTTGCTTAGATTACAACTAGACACTCCGTTAGTTTTTCTCCATATATCGTTTTGTAGAACCGCAACTCGTGTGCTTAATATTATTTGCAATTTCAGATTGGATCTTCTACATTCTTGCTTGTGTTCTCAATTCGCATGTAGGGATAAGCTTTTTTGGTGAGGTCAACCGTGTTTGTGCGTGGTTGATAACCAAAGGAGCCGTGGTGTCGCGATTGCAGGGTTCGAATCGGTTTTGATTAGAAGCCGGATCGTCAACGTCAAGTTCTCCACCAATAGATTTAGTACTACCTGTCAGAAGATCGGGCCCCCGTTCGCATCATACTCGATATCTGTTGTGCCACTGGCTTGTTCCATGCACCAATATTGCAATCTAACGCAAGCTATTGTAAGCATCTCTTGGCGCTCTACCAGTACGAACAACTGTCCTAGCTTGAATTGCCATGCCAACAGGACCAACAGAAAGTCAGGGGCCTTCGTGGTCCACTTCGATTTGACCTTGTCACCGCCTCGCCATCTATCATAGGTCATCTCGTGGGAGACGATTGGGCCCAAAGTGAAGTACCAGCCTGTGCCGTATGGGACACGGTAGCCGATTTGGTGGCTTGCTTCAAAGCAACACGTGGCTTCGGTAGTGCTGATAGCTCCAGCGCAGTAGGTGACTCATGTTGTGCGTGAAGCTTCAGTACTGCAGGACGGTCAGTGAAGGAGATATTCCTATTGGGCCACTAGATGAATGTGCCAATGGCATCACCTAGTGTCACAATCTCGTTGTTTAGGGGCATCTCCAGCGTGACAGCCTTGCAAATTCATGTACACCGTCGACCTTGAATTTCGTGTAGCCTGGAGCTACCGCGCGATCGTGCACAATCACCCCTCGATCGGATGAATACACGTGCCCCTAGAGAGGGTCTTCCATGGGAATTCTGGCGAGCGGCACTTCCAGCCATGTTGGAACGATAATGCTGGCCGAGCAGTACTACCGGCCCTAGGAGGCGGTAGTGCCGATTTCATGAGCGAAGTTGATATTTGAATTTTGATTTTGGATGTTTGTTGCATATCTTTATTGGACATTGCTATGTGATGGGTTTTCCTTGTTTTTGATGGTTGCAGGACGACGGTGCTAGATCATGGTGAGGCGAAGGATGACTGGGATTAGGCGAGGTGCACCGGAGATCTAGACGGTCGAATATCGTCGGAGGATGATCGGAGTAGAAGTCATTGCGAACCTAGAAGACAAGGAATGGATGAGATACTAGCTAGGAGCTGCTCGGATCAAGAAGGGCCGTTGGATCGCGGTCTAAGTGATAGAGTAGCGGGTCTACTTAGTATGCTTTGAAAAGCATGCAAAAACCCGTTATGTTAGAGGATTTCGGGTTAGTCCATGTATGAGTGAGTGAGTCAATCCTAGCCCTTGATGGTGATACTTAAGGTAGAAGGAACTCATCCAACGGTGGAGGATGACTCAAGAGTAGTATAAATAGAGGGGTAGGTGTAGCATTCCTCCTCTTGAAGGTTTTGAGGTTTTTGTGCTCCTTTGGATTTGCCCACTTTGTTGTGAGGCATTGTAAACCTCCCTTCCAGAAATTAAAACCTTCATTTACTCAATTCTGAATTTACTTTCTGCATTTACATTATGTCTTAAATTCAGCATTTAAATTCCGCAATTTACATTCTTGCAACTTACTTTCATGCAAGTTGGATTTGCCTCCCCTCCTTCTACTTGCTTGTGCCTCTTGTGTTGTGGATGAATGATTGATGGATGAGTCTTCTTAAGATAATATCCTAATCATTTAGGTAACTCTTGTGTTCTTCCTTGAAAGAAACCGATCTTTTGCTCTCTAGGGGATTATTCTTGGAAGGTCGGGTTTTTGGTGTTCTTGTCTTGTGTTCTAGCTTGTTATGATATGTGGGAAGCAATCTAGGATCATCTTGATCATCAAGAACCCACAAGCTAGATAAGGGCCAAGTTTTTGTTTTTGTACCCTTTCTTGTGCACTCTTCCTCAAATTGGAAAAAGGTGTCTACAAAGTTTCACAGGGTTTGGATCAGCCGATCAAAAGATTCATCGATTCTTCTTTTTGAAGTCTGGCTGATTTTCCTATTCATAGCGCTATTTCATTGTAGCTACAGTACCATCACTACCATGCTATAGTACCCCCGGTAGTGCTGGGGTACTGTTCATCCATCGGTACCGGGCCTGAACAGCGGTAGTGCCGCCCCTGCTGAAGAGTTTTGGATTTTTGCTTGCTTTCTCCACTTTTGCTTTGATGTGGTGAGGTTCTTGGTTGGATTGTTTTGAGTGGGGGAAAATTTTATTTTGTGATCATTCGCCCCTCCTCTGATCGCCATCTCGGTCCTTCAATTGGTATCAGAGCCCGATTTTGCTTTTCCATAGATCTTAACCGGTCTCTAGAGCCATGGCGACGGATAAATATTCTACTAAGCCTCCTATCTTTTCTATAGTTGATTTTCCTTTCTAGAAGTCGAGAATGGAGTCGTACATCACTGCCTAGGGCTTCTTGATTTGGAAGAAGGTGAAGCTCCCGTATGTGGTTCCTGCCGATGAGAACGTCACAGCAGGTAATATGGCTGACATTAAGGCGAATGCTAAGGCAAAGAACATCCTCATACAGGACCTTAGCCATTGTGAGTACGACAGGATCTCTCACCAACATTCGCTCACTAGATGTGGGTGACCCTCGATGCTTACCATGAGGGCAAGTAAAGTCTCAGAAGAGGACCCAATGGGATCAGTGACCAAGGATATCGATTGCAACTTTGTCTTACGAGAGACAACGTCGATCTTATGAGTCTTGAGTCAGGAATAGAGCCTGTCAAGAGTCAAGGTCGATAAGTCTGTGGTGTCCTTGATGGTGCTCACCTTCATCTCCCAAAACGGAAGATCAAGTAGTCAAGAGGTGTCGAGCATTCTCCGAGTCAAGGTGTGTGCAACCAACTGTACGGAGATCGCTTAAGATCCTTGTGAACTGACCAAAATACTCATCAAGAGTCTCACAAGCGTGCTGTTCAAATTTGTTGTAGTCACGCTTGAACCGATCCTGTCTCACCGTCTTGATCTGGGTTCCGCCTTTTGTGAGCTAAGCGATGAACAACTAGAAATTTTTCCATAAAGTGAGTTTGTTCTTCTAACTCGCAAATTTTCTCATGCCTACAAGAGGGTGAGGGAGAGAAAGATAGGTGGCATCATCACCTGCTTCGAGTGTGGTGGCCCCAACCACATTCGGGCAAACTACCCCAAGCTGGGGAAAGGCAAGAACGACTCTGGCGGTTTGGGAAAGATCGACTACACTGATAAGAATCACAACTACAAGAAGCCTCCAACTCGCAACCCGGCGTATGAGAAGAGTACCGCAACTTCTCAAAGAACAAGAAGCTCTTCCACCGCATCCTCGTCGCACTCGACAACATCAACATCTCCGACACGGAGACCTGGAGCAACGAAGGCAAGGATGATCTGCATGAGAAGAACAAAGGCGACGATGACTTCACCTGGATGTGCTTCATAGCAGATGCCAACGGCATCAGCGACTCTGAGCTCTACAGCGACTCGGATGAGGTATCCTCCTATAACCAGCTCAATGAAGCTTTCTGCAAATTAGGGAAATTTCGTGCTAGAGCTAGAGCTAGGTTTACGAAGCTAGAGAAGGAAGTAGGTACCTTGACTCAGGAGTTAGCTTCTCTTAGATATCCTTCCTCCTGAGTCTCTGATGACTCTTCTTTATGTGATACCTTGCTTGTGGAGCTTGAGAACCTAGAGACTATGCATGATATCTGAGCTAGATAGTCTTAGGTTGAAGAATGCTAGCACTGATTTCGTTGATGCTATTCCTATAGGTGCTAATTTTCTTCATGCTCACACTAGTGCATCATGTGAAAATTGCTCTAAATTGCTTGCTGAAATTGATGCCATGAGCACTCACCTTAGGCCCAGACCTTTAGGATTAGAAATTCCCTTGCTTTTCTTGTGAGGCCCTCAAGGCTGAGGCAACCGTGCTGAGGGAGAAAAATGCACATACTGGTAGTTCTTCTTTATCTGGTTCTTCTTCTTCCTCTTCCCCTTGTTCTTACTATGCCTCTCTCTTCCAGGAGTGTGAGTATCTTATGAGCACTCTTAAGAAGTTTGTAGGAGGCAAGAAGAAGCTCAATCTCATCCTAGACCAGTCTAAGATTAGTCGATATAATCAAGGTATAGGATTTGACTACTTGGAGCACGCTAGGGCTCATCCTCCTATCATTGTGCGTGGCTCTAAGAGTGGAGAGATTGTGGTTGCTCCTAGGGTGAGCACCACTATGTTTAGGTCTGCTAGGGTTATCCATGGGATGTCTGACTAGAAGGTTGCTCCACCTGATGCTTCTGCCTCTAGCAAGGCGAAGTACTCATGCACCTTTTGTCATAAGGATGGTCACCTAGTAGATTTCTGCTTCAGGCATCCCAAGATCACTAGGCACGAGCGTGTTCATGCCCTTATGGGTATTCAGGGTCATCCCCAGGCTCTGAGTGCTCCTAAGGCACACACTGTTGCTAAACAGGTTAGAGAGTCGTCTATTTTTGGGCAGCTTTCAGGACTTAGTTTTCTTGCTGTTCAGTCGAGTTTTCATCCTAGAGCTGCTTGTGGTCAATCTTTCTGCGTCCTTTTTATATTCCTTTCATTTCTCATCGAGATAGATATTAGCGGCGTGAGGTGTTTCTTGGTAGGAGATTTGGGCATCCTCACTGGGATGGTCCGGCCTTTGCACGATGGCGAGCTAACCCAGTTTCAGCTCCTAGATTTTTTGCTAGTGCTGCTTCTGGTCTTGTGAGAGTAGAGCGTCGGAGAGACTCTAGAATCTAGTCTTTTGTTTCTGTGGCTGGTACTTCGAGACGTCATGTGATTCAGTATTGGGTGCCTAGATCTGCTCTTGTTTGTCCCAATACTGAGTCGCCTCTTTTTCGTTGACACAGGTCCGTAGGATGGGGAAGGGAGAGGTTTGGATTGTTAATTCCGGTTATTCTCGTTATATGACCGAAGACTCGAGATGGTTCTCTTCCTTAGTCCGAGCTCCTGGTGATGAGTTGGTCACTTTTAGGGATGCTTCATCAGGTAGAGTCATTGCCAAAGGTACTATCTGCATTAATGACAATTTCATTCTTAAAGATGTTGCCTTAGTGAGTAAGCTGCAATACAATTTGCTTTCTGTCTCTCAACTTATCGATGACTTTTTCGAAGTAAGCTTTAAGAGTAGTGACTGTAGAATACTTGATTCATTAGGGGAGTTAGTTTGCGAAATTTCTAGATTTTGGCGAGTCTTCCGTGCTGATTTTTCTGCTTCTTCTAGAGACTCTCTTTGGTGTTTGATTGTTTCTGAGTCCCGTGATCTCTCCTTCTGGCATAGGAGATTAGGTCACATTAGTTTCGACCATTTGACCCAAGTTAGCAACCACGATCTCATTCTTGGTCTGCCTAAACTCAAGATGGTCAAATACTTAGTTTGCTCTCCTTGCCGATATAGCAAGATGGTTGCTGCTTCTCACTCACTAGTCATTGTTGTGATGACTGATGCACTAGGGCAGCTTTTACATATGGACATTGTTGGTCTAGCTAGATTGCAGTCAGCGGGTGAGAAGTGGAACGTTCTTATCATTATCGATGATTTTTCGAGGTATTCTTGGTGTTTTTCATGGCCTCGAAAGATGAGTCTTTTTCCCATTTCAGGGGTTTGGTCAGTAGGTTGTCTATTGAGCTCCCTGGTGCCTTACAAGCTATACGCAGTGACAATGGCACGGAGTTCAAGAACTCCTACTTTGAGAGGTTCTGTGAGGAGTTAGGCTTAGAGCATCAGTTTTCCTCTCCATACGTCCATCAACAAAATGGCGTAGTGGAAAGAAAAAACAGGACTCTGGTCGAGATGGCCAGGACGATGCTAGATGAGTACAATGCTCCTAGGAAGTTTTGGACTGAGGCTATAGCTACTGCTTGTCATGTGTCTAATCGAGTATTCTTGAGAGCACATTTGCATCGCACTTCTTATAAGTTGAGGTATGGGCGAAAGCCTAGTGTTTGTCATTTCCATGTGTTTGGTTGCAAATGTTTTGTTCTGAAGTCTGGGAAGATGGATAAGTTTGAGTCTCATTCTTCTTATGGTATTTTTCTGGGTTACTCAATTTTTTCTCGTAGCTATAGGGTCTGGAGTTGTGATGCGAATAGGATTATAGAGACATGGGAGGTGACCTTTGATGAGGCTAGCTTAGGAGTTAGACCTGATATTTCAGGCTCTTCTTCCCTCTCCAAGACCATCTTTGTAGAGGATGGGAATGATGGAGATGATGGTGTTCCATCTGATTCAATTCTCTCTACGCCTGAGATACCTCCTATTTTCATTTCTGCACCTCAGGGAGACCAGCCCTTACCCTCAGACTTCAGTGAGTGGCTCTGTTCCTACCTATTCTATGCATGGAGTAGAGGCCACTTCTGCTTCTGGACCTCCCCGCCATATTTAGAGACATCATCCACCTGATCAGATCATTGGCGATCTGTTTGAGCATATCACACGCTCAAAATCAGGTTTATCCAGTTTCTGCCTTCTCTTTGTCTTTGTTGCCTCCTTTGAGTCGAAGGATATTTCTCATGCATTATCTGATAAGTCTTGGATAAATGCTATGTATAAGGAACTCGAGAACTTCGAGAGGCACAAGTTATGCCAGCTTGTCTAGCCTCCACTTGGTCATAATGTCATTGGGACCAAGTGGGTGTTCAAGAACAAGCAGACTGAGGATGGGTTGTCATTAGGAACAAGGCTAGGCTTGTTGCACAAGGCTTTTCTCAGGTTGAGAGTCTTGACTTTGAGGAGACCTTTACCCCTGTAGCTAGACTAGAGGCTATTAGGATCTTGCTTGCATTTTCAGCATCCAAGGGCTTCAAGCTTTATTAAATAGATGTCAATAGTGCATTCCTCAATGGGTATATTGAGGAACAGGTGTATGTTAGGCGTGGAACGTGACCTCACTCTTACCATGTTTCGGGCGCACGGGTCTAAGATAAAGGAAAATGGTAGGGAGGCCTCCTTCTGGATTGCCTCGTCATCATCCCTCCTCTATTGCGCGATCTTACCCGTGTGCCCAGTGGTGCCAAGTCTATGCAGGTGGGTGTTTTTTGCTTGGACGGTCTTGTGCGCTTCACTTTGACACACTAGTTCTTCCGTCGTCTTCATCTCAACAAATTATTCCCACACGTCTTTATTGATGAACCCGTACTTCTGGAATGGAGTCATTTTCTTATTCATGTAATTACTGACAAGGGTGTTCTTGAAGTTCTTCCACGCCTTTCCCGCTACTAGCAACACATAACGTCGCAGTGCGTGCATAGCATCTTCTTGGAGCTCAAATGATGCAAAAATTTCTATCACCAGGCTGTCGCACTCCTCATCTATCAGCGACTTCTAGGTTGGATAGGTGATAGGGACCCTTTCCCGTCCAACTATCCCGCACAATATCCGGAATGCTGCCGCTGCCTTAGGAGATGCGGCAGATGCCCCATCCAGCGGATCGACCTCCGTGATGGCATATCGGCTCTGGGGCCTTTTACTTAGCCCTCTTGGACCGCATCTTGGTTTTCCTATGTTCGGCTCATCAGACCCATTCGGCAACGAGGAATGAGAGGATGTCATCTTCTTTTTTATTATTCACAGACGATCGTAGAAGAGGAAATAAAGTAAATTTGAGAGTATTGTTTAAAAAAAAGAAATGACCAATCAAAAAGGGTTTGTTTATTCTTTAGAACAAGGAAAGAGATCAGGTTCAATGGTTATTATTATCAGCACTTTATTTGTGGGAAGGGAAATATTTTTGTCTGCTAGGGAGATTATAGTTCTAAAAAGATTTTTATCTTCAGAATAAGGAAATAGTAGAGGTCACCTTGCTCTCTTTCACCACATTCAAGGTCCCAAAGACTATAAAGTCGCCCCTTTGCACAACAATATAGGTTATAAACATAGTGCTCTCAGGTGTCGAGTTGTTAAAGGTCGTTAGACCTTCAGCCTCCTCGCCAAAAGATGTAGGGCCACTAGAGATTAATCTCTTACCTCCGCTACACCAAGGGTCAAATAATCACAATTGAACTTAAATAATTAACTAAGCAAATAAGGCATTGAACTCTTACCTTTCTAAATTATGCTACGAACAGAGCAATCAATATACTTAGCAGTAATCAAATTCGCATCACAAAGAGTATTGAATAAATTGATCAACGCCATATTTACAACTTTAATTGTTTTAGTTCATCAAGATCCTATTGCATCATAGTGCAATCAAAAGGGCAGCAAACTCTGAGAAGGTTAAATTGTCTGGCCCCTTCACGTCAAGGTCCCCAAAATAATTAAATTGCCTGGCCCCTTTGCAAGATAGTAAAGAGTATGTAGGAATATTAGTATTTGACAAAATAAATAACCAGAAGGAACTAGTTTGCTTACTTAATTTGCTAAATTGAACATGACAACAATTCTATCCTAACAAACAAGAAACAGAGACAGAGCATGTTATTAATTAATTAAGTTCACCGACAGAGGGGTAATGTTCAGCTAAAATTATCATTGTGCATCATACTTGAAATAAAAAAGGAAGAAAAAATTAAACTAAAAGAACATCAAAATGAAGCTATACAATAATTGAAGTAAATTACTTCTCAGTGGGATTCTGTATCATTCAGCAGATTGATAAGAAAGTAAGGCTAGTGCACATGGAATTATCAATTATGCATGGATAACAACTACTGATAGGTAAGGCTTCACTATTTGGCATGGTGAAAGGGTGACAGGGCTCATTAGGCATAGCTTGAATCAAGAAAACTAGCAGATATGTACCAATCGGCAACTATATTCATGATAGTAAGTACAATATTCGGTAGAAACTTGGCTGAAACTGAAAATCATAAAAGAACTTGGCACACCAGCCAATTCCTAGACTGAGACATCAAACCTAAATCTGAAAAGATCCAGCCAAGGCCTAGACTGAGACATCATTGACCAGTAAGTAAGTAAAAAGCTCTCCTCTTTATGTTGAAAATATCCAGTTGATATGACAAAGAAAACAGAAGTAGGTTCTAAACTTCTAGTAAATTATTGCTTTACTTGGCAATGCACTTCTTCATGGGAATCTTTTAGTTTCCTTGAAATAGTGGCCTGGCCTAATAAGAATAACAACAAGATCATGCTGTAGGATTACACGGGCAAAATTACAGTACAATAGAATATTCACAGACTTGTGGATCGCCTTGATACTTAGTTCTTCATACTGGTTTGGTACTTCAGAAATAAGAAGAACAAAACCTGTCTCATTAACATATGCAAATTCAATATCTCATTGTAGATTTATTGTCTAAGTAATCAAAGAGCTGACCACCACTTTAATTTAGTGACATAATAAACAGGGGCTAAAAATTTCAGTAAAAGTAGTATACATCTAGGTCAGATTCTATTATTTTTTTCAACATTTGTGCTGTAAATGATACTGACTTAAGGGAGGTGGCTAAATGCGTAAGCAATACATTTACATATACAGTGCAAAGAGTTAATGTATATCAAAGATTCAGATGTTCACATGGCTAATTTTTACGAGCAGTTAAGAGATCTTGAGACCGATCAAAATTGTGTTAATGAGTAGTACAAGCCAACAATGCTGACAATTTAATCATTATTTCTTTTATAATCATACAGACGAATTGTAAAAAATATAAGAAGAACAAATAGATTGGATAGTAATAGCAAACAATTTGTTTGTTTCAACATTACTATTGGATGCATGTAGCAAAAAAATGAACAATGTGAAAATAATATCATAATCTAATTTTTAGAATATAAACCAGAATTGTTGTCATACTAAATACATTTCGTCTAGAAGTCAATATTTGAAAGCATGAAATTGTTCTATGGTCTAGCAGAAAAAAATTGACAATAGCCGCAGCCAAGTACATGGTCTAGGAGTATGAATTTTCGGTATCTACCATTCCCATACTGACATTATAAAAAAAAACTTGGTACTCACCGGGGGGAGCTAGGTTGTCGGGGAGGTGGCCCGAGGGGAGCTAGGTCGCTAGGGTGGAGCTCGTCGTGGGGGAGGTCAGGAAGGTGGCCCGGGGGGAGGTCACCCGGGGGGTGGCCTGGGGGGAGCTAGGTTGTCGGGCGGGGGGGGGAGGAGGTGGCCCAGGGGGTGGACCAGGGGGAGGTGACCCGGGGGGCTAGGTCGCCTAGGGGAGGTGGCCCGAGGAAGCTAGGTCGCCAAGGGTTAGGTTGGCTCGATAATGCTAGGGTTCATGTGGTTTGTAGGATGATTAAAACTGAGCGGGGGAGAGATCTCAGATGGTTCTTGAATAGAATGTTAGTGTTATGCCCTTGAGGCAATCATTTAGATGATTGTAACATGACTATGTTTATGAATAATAATATGATTATTGGTCCAATGAATGTATATCATTGTATTGATCAACAAGTATGTGACTTGTTTATGAAGCTCTTTACTTACTGATGTAATTCGATAAATATCTCTGATCAGATATCATCGTATAGGACAACGATGAATAGATCAGCACATGTAGTGATCGATGATCATGCTTCATAGATTATGGGATATGGAGATATCAACTATACATTGTGGACGCATGTTGAAGAACATGGGTTAGATAGACCCGCAATGGGACACTGTGAGAATGTTATATTCTTATGTGTCATTAGTGTATCTCATACATAGTAGATGTATGATCCTTAGACCTGAGATTGTCATATTCCATACATGTGTAATAGTTTTCCTTAGGGCTATCAAACACTACTTCCTAACCGGATAGTTATAAAGGTAGCTTTCATAATTACTATAAAACGTGCAGAGGGAAGTGAGCAGTCAAGATAGAATTTGCCACTCCAATGAAACGGAGATATATGACAAGGCCACTTGTGTGATATGATTAAGGAAGTGCATGGCCATGCCGTGATTCTGGAGTTAATCACAACTTATTAATATATCACGGATACAAGGGATGGATTGAATCATCAAAGGATGACATGCTTCTCGCCTTGAGTTCAATCTTCATATACTTGGCAAAGAGATTATTAAATGAGTACTTTTGATAGGTTCTGTCCGATTTGATCATAGTATGTTTGGGAGTTGGCATGCTTTGCAAGGAGCCGCTACCAACTATTGGATTGAAAAGGAGTTTTATGAATCCATGTCCAAACGTACGTAAACCTGCAGGGTCACACACTTAATGGGTTGGGACAAATTAATTTGGATTAGATCTGTAATTAATGGACCTCGTGAGCTTAGCACACTGATGGGCCCTGGTTTAGGGTTTCTTCTCGTGGCTATATTAGGAGAGGAGGAGGGTGGGCGCAGGGTGTGCTTTCCTACTGTTTAGAAGTGTTTCACCCGAAACCCTAGCCTCCTCCTCTTGCTGCCCCTGCCGAGCGACCAGGTGCTTGCACACCGACACACGGCGTTCTATCCCTGAACGTGTGGACTACTGTGGTGACGCTGCTGCGACTGCGGCGTGGGAGGACGATCCACGGCGATGCGAGGATGATCCACTCCATTGACGCAACGACTGCGGCGAGGACGATCCACTACATCGACGAGCGAAGGATTTCGCAACTGCGCGTCTAGTGGTAATCTAATCTATGATCCCTTTCTTGCGAGTAGCTTTCTGGTTATGCGGTAGATTTTTTTTGTGCTAGCGTAGCATACCGCGTTCCTCTTCATAGAACCGTCTGCAATGTATCACTATCTTAACAAACCATTTGACTACTCGAACATATATCTTAGACGGTTCTTGAATAGATAGGATAGGTTTATACCAAAGCTGATATGGATATGTTCACTCGTAATATTTTTTTGTTTAAATATATTAATTAAGTGAAAAGAATTACAAAGCCCTATCAAATATCAACATGTGAATATTTTACTTAAGTGATCTTCGCTATATTTACATGAGAATTATATACTACCTAATAAAAAGTGCTTACTTGTTATGTGTGAAGATTGCAATAATGTCAAATGGAGTCGAACTACGTTAGTGAACCACGGTGAAACCCAGCGGGAGGAGATGGAGGATAGGAGCCACATGGAAAAAGTAGAAGACAAGTTTGGCCACATACACATACTTCATGTGGTCAGCCACCCCCATGTGGCATCAGTCCAAAGCCCATACGTCCAAGCATGAGGGGAGGGGTGGGACGCGTGTGGACCTAATGGGAGTGCAACCCATAAGGCTATAAGGTGGAACCAAGGAGGGCCTGAGCTCAATTTGGCCAGCCCAAGAGAGGAAGGGAAAAGCCCAATTCGACCAAAAAAGCATGGACAGAAAGAGATAAGACCTAATTGGATTTGGAGAGCAAAGGAGTCCAACTCAGATTGCCAAACCAATCAAATTTAAAAAGGCCATAACTCTCATATACGGACTCGGATTAAGACGATTTTGGACTTATTCGAAAGCGTAGAATGCCCCCTCTATTTTACTCCATTATGACAAGGCCAAATTTGACTTCCTTCTATCTTTAATTTTGTTAACAAGTATCAAATTCCTGGTGGACCGAATTAGATTAGAAATATAAGTTAGATATAGAGTCCAGAGGGTGGGACCTACCTTAGTTCAGCTCTAGGTGAGGCTGCATGCCCTCTAGTCTTTCTTATATATTTACGCTATTCGCTATTGTAAACTAAGACCACATTATTTAAAAGATAGTTAATATTGCTTAATCCTAGGTTTATACTATGTATTTTTTTTGGGAGATGGACAATTTTCTTGGAAACACCTATGTTTTTCTTGCGATTTATTTGTGTGATGGTAGGAACCGTGCGTCTACTTCTTGTGTGGTCGAGTAGGCGTGCATCACGAGCGTGTTATTAGTGAATTCATTTATCACATGTTGCTGTATCGAGACAGTGTTGGCACCATCTTATTCGTCAGGGTTCACAGATCCAAAGTTATCATTGATACTATATCGTGAATATCAGGCACCCCATATCAAAAACTCATTAGATCATATGACTACAAATAAAGCAAATGGGTTTTTACTTTGTACATATAAATCTATTAGGATAAAGAAGACGCCGGATTGTTCTCTCTTGAACTTTCGTCTATTGTTATTCTTGGATATTGGATCGCACGGCGACAGCACTAATTCAATAATTTCCTGTTGCAACTTGATCAACTTGAGTATCTTATTAATCGATGAGCGGGTGAATTGGGAAAGCTTTATTGTAATAGCCTCTTAAATTTTTTATTTTACAAAATTAGCTTTTTACCAGATAATTTTAAAAAATAGCCTTCGGCCCACCCTTACCATTCCGAGTAGAACACAAGCTCCCACGGTCTAGTAGGACTGAAGCTTGTTGGGAAACCCTCGTGGCCCATGGAAAGCCCACGTTGGCTCCTTAGCCGAAACCCTAGGTGAGCGCTATAAAAGGAGGAGGGGGTCCCCCCTATGTACAAGCAATCATTAGCAATAAAAGAATTCCGCTGTTGCTCTCCCTAAACACGTGTCTCTCTCTCTTTCTGTTCTCCAATTCAAATCTGTTCGGGAACCCCGGACTATTCGATAGCGAGGTTCCTTAACACGTTATCAGCACGAAGCTCTACCGGAGTTCAGATTGAAAGGTGAGAAAAGGTGGGATTTCAGCGATTGAATCTAAACGCTTGTCGTTTCTATACATACATTTATCCTACACATCTTGTATCGTTTTCGTCATGTGGCACGAAGCCACACGACGATCGCTCGAAGCTACGTGGCACGAAGCTTCGCGAAGAAAGCTCGAAGCTACTCGACACGAAGCTACTCAGCATGAAGCCACAGCATCCAGAAAAGAAAGAATGAAAAAAAAAAGAAAAGCCGCAGTGTGCCTCGACGTCGCCGGCTTGAAGCTCGCCACAGCCACGCGACGCCGCTGGTCAGTTCTGTTGTCCGCGCCGCCATGGCCGGCCATCGCATACGCCGCAGACGAAGAAGCCGCCCGGTTATCAGCCGCAGCCAAGCCACCCGGCCGCGGCCCCACCCGGCGTTCGCCCATTGATTCCCGCGCGCCAAGACGCACGGCGCGCGCTTTCGCGCTGCCGTCTCGGATCGCTGGCTGCTGCCCGCCTCGCCCGCCCGCGTCGCCACCCCGCTTGACCTCGCGGCGTTATCGCCGCGTCGGCCTCAGAGCGCGTCACCGGCTCGGCTTCGCGTCGCGCGCCCCTGCTCGCAGCCACCCCGCCGCCCGACCTCGCGGCCACCGAAGCCTGCCGCCGGCCCGCGGCCGCCGTGCGCCGTGCCGCCTCGGCCAGCGCCACGCCATCACCGCCGCTCGCCCGTGAGCGCCGCTCCGGTCGGCTCGTAGCCACATCGCTGGCGCTCGCCACCGCCGCGGCCTCGCCCGACGCCGTTGCGCAGCCGCCGCTGGGCACCGCGCGCCGAAGCGTTCTTTGCCCGACCGCCACGCCGGCTTGAAGCCATTTTCGCCGCGCCGCCCCGACCGACCAACTCACCTCGGTGCTCGCGGCGCCGAGCCGCCATTGTCTCGCTCGGCCCGCTTGCGCCAATGGCGTTGCGCTGAGCCGCCGCTTCGCCGGCTTCGCCGCCCTCGGCACTCCACGGCTCGCACCGCCTCGGTGCTCCACCCCACCGCTTCACGTTGTCGCGCCGCGCTAAAACCGATCAAGCACTTCGCGCCATTGCGCCGCCACCCGAAACCGTCGCACGCGCATATGGCGGCTAGGGATTGGGAACCCTAGCCGCCGGTCTATTTGCCTTGGTCAGTTTTTTTTCTTCGGGCCAAGCGGGCTATGCTGCCAGGTTTCCAAGTGAGCCAGGAAAGCGTGCGGCCCAAATGGTTGTTCGGCTGAGAAAAGGAAAAAGAAAAAGAAAAGAAAAGAAAAAGAAGAGAAGAAAAAAAAAAGAGAAAAATTGCAGAAAATTTGAAAAAATTGCCAGAAAATCAAGAAGATTTATTTGGCTCTGTTTTAATTTTTCTAGCTTTATTTCTCTGTTTTATGAATTTTCTTTATGAATTTTTGAATCTGTTGCTTTATTTAAAATATTGCAATGCATAGCAATTTAATTTTTCTGCACTTTATGTTTTTGCAACCATTTTCTATCAGATTACACGCATTAATCTAAACCAGAATTTTGAAATCATGCGGATGTCCGCATTGTGAATCGTGAGTTTGAAGAACGGCCCCGCACGATCGTAACTATCTCACTTGGGCATCGGACGAAAGATCGTTTTGGGGCAAGAAGCTCCGCGCCGCGATTGGTCTAGGGTCCTCGCAGGACGCAAAACCTACCGCTGAGCAGAACGATCAAGCTCTGCATTTTCTCAGGCGCCACCTCTCAGCCACTTTGAAGAACGAATATATAGCTGAGGAGAGTGCACATGAGCTTTGGACTGTACTTCAGAAGCGGTTCGAAAAACTCAAGTACACCATCTTGCCCCAAGCACAGCAAGATTGGGTGCGCCTGAGATTTGCAGACTATAAAACAGTGGCCGAGTACAATTCTGCCTTGCACAGAATTTGTACCAATCTCTCTCTATGTGGCAAGAAGATCACTGATGAAGAGAAGATTGAGAAAACTCTCTCTACCTTCCACCCTAATGCTATCCAGAGTGCACGCAGCTATCGTCAGGACGCATACAAGGAGTATAGCGAACTGATTGATGTAATGCAAGTTGCGGAATCGCAAGACGATGTTCTATGTAAGAACTATGTCTCACAGCCACCTAGAAGGGGCACTGGCACAGAAGTCAATGCCAATAGCTATAAGGTGAAAAAGCCCACTCATAGAAAAAAGGGCAAACAGGGTGAAAAAGAGAAGTTTCAGGTCAAAAGAAAGTCCAAAGCCTGTTAATGCATGAATCGCATTTTTTTTAGATTATGGTTGTTAGCATTTTCTTTTGAATAATGAATTGTAAGCTCTAGAAGAGCATACTTCTCTCATGAATAAATATGCAATTTATTCTTTATTCCAGTATTCTTCAAATTTGCAAGCAATATTTGGATTGTTTTTGCCTCTATCTGATTAGAATTATATTTCTTTTATCTAGAAATTGTGTAGCACCCAAATAGAAGAGATATGCATTGTTGATAGTGGCACAACAAATACCACCTTAAGAGAGTCTAAATACTTCCAGTCGATCACGAAGAACGCTGGAAAGATTACTACGATCGCAGGAAGCGACTCATATGTAATCGGCTCAGGAAGAGCCACTATTATATTGCTTATGGGTACAACTTTGGTAATTGAAGAAGCCCTCTTGTACCCTGAATCAACGCGCACTCTCTTAAGCTTTAAAGACATCCGCGCCAATGGTTTTCACGTAGAAACCAATGAATAAAATGGCAAAGAATACTTGTGCATTGTGAAGCACGCGGTATTTGGAAAAATGGTATTAGAAAAATGCCCCTCATATGAATCTGGGTTGTACTACACGAATATTCATGCACCCGAAGTGTATACTTCCTTGAAGACTAATTTTAGAAGCTCTGAGTTATTTTCTTTATGACATGGTAGATTAGGCCATCCTGGTCTTAGAATGATGAGAAATATAGTGAACAACTCACAAGGTCATGGCATTAATGTTAAAAAAAATTCGGATCATGAAGATTTGTGTGCCCTGCATGTGCCACCGGAAAATTAATAACTAGACCCTCTGTCATGAAAGTGCAAAGTGAAATCCCTGCATTCCTGGAACGCATCCAGGGGGATATTTGCGGTCCGATTCAGTCCCTGTCAGGGCCGTTTCGATACTTTATGGTGCCCATTGATGCTTCCTCGAAATGGTCGCATGTATGCTTATTGTCAACAAGAAACCATGCTTTTGCAAAGCTGATCTCGCAGATCATAAGAATTAAGAATGCTTTCCCTGATCATCGCGTGAAGTCCATCAGAATGGACAATGCCGGAGAATTTACTTCAAAGGCATTTGATGATTATTGCACCGCAACAGGATAGCGCTTGAGCACTCATCCGCACGCCCATACGCAGAATGGACTAGCGTAAGCACTAATAAAGAGGATTAAGTTCATTGCCGACCGCTTTTGCAGAGTTGTAACTTGCCCAACACTTGTTGGGGACACGCATCCTCGCACGCAGCAGCTCTTATCAATTTCGCATCACGGCCTACAACATCCATTCCCTATGCAACTTGTGCACGGATCATCCCAAGATCTCCCATCTTAGAAAATTTGGGTGTATGGTATACTATACCACCCTCAATGGACTACAATGTGCCCTCTCCGTAAATCTGGGATATACGTTGGTTATGAGAGTGCATCCATAATCAGGTATTTGGAACCCATGATCGAGACTTGCATCTACCGATTCACGATTGCATCTTTGACGAGGATCGCTTCCGTCATTAGGGAGGAAATCAACCTTTGATGAAAAATGCTTTGAAATCATATGGCATTCCACCGATCCCCGCATGACCCCGCACTAATGAAGCAAATCAAGAAGTCCAGAAGATAATTGATTTGCAGAATTTAGCAAATGAAATGCCTGATCATTTTTGTGATCTGAAGGGCGTGGTTAAGTCGCATGTACCAGCAAGAATGCACCAGAGAGGGTGGAAATACCAAAGAAAATAGAAGGTATCCTTCAACCTGTTCAGAGGCCTCAAAGAAAAAGAACAGGAAACCTGGCTCCTCAAACCCAAAGTACCCGGAGACGCCTGGAGAAAATCAAGCGAGAGGACTTACCACAACCAATCACGAAAATGCCCCAAGGAAAGAAGGGGAGCCAGCTTGAGACTGCACTTTGAAAGAAGCCAACAGAAAAGGCAATTCCGCACTGAACCTTCTATTGCGTGAAGTCACGGAAATAATGTGCGCACACCTAGGCGATGAAAGCTAAAGGAACTTGCTCTGCGATAGGGAATAGCAGTGAAGAGCAAGGAGAAGTGCATGAAGCACCCCATGAAGAAATGGCCATAAACTTTGTAATAACAGGAGAATCCCTGAATAGAGCAACAACCAACGTTGATGCATACTTCGCAAAGAAGATTGTCTCGATCATTGATCATGACCCCGAGCCTGCATCTCTAGCAGAGTGCAAGAAAAGGCTAGATTGGGAAGAATGGAAAAGGCAATCATCTGCAGAGTTAGTCTCTCCGAACAAGAGAGAGGTGTTTGGGCCAGATGTCGCACACCTCCCCATATAAACCCCGTGAGGTCATAAATGGGTCTTTGTTCGGAAGAGGAATGAAAAGAACGAAGTTGTAAGGTATAAGGCAAGACTTGTAGCTCAAGGTTTCACTTAACGTCCTGGAGTTGATTATGAAGAAACCTATTCTCCGATCATGGGAGGAATTACCTTTAGATATTTGATCTCAATGGCAGTCAACTTGAAGTTGAGAATGAAGCTAATGGATGTTGTCACAAAGATATTTGTATGGCAACTTGGATTCGGAGATATACATGAAAGTACCGGAAGGAATTCCTATCCCGAACCAAGACGGAGCAAATAGAAACATGTATAGTGTGAAATTAGAGAAATCACTGTATGGGCTGAAGCAGTTAGGAAGAATGTGGTACAATCACTTGAGTGACTTTCTCTGCAAGAAAGGCTACACAAACAGCGAAGATTGTCCATGTGTGTTTATACAATGATCCCGAATGGATTCTCAGATAATCTCCATCTATGTAGATGACTTGAACATCATTGGGACGGATGAAGAAATTGAAGAAGCATGCTCATACTTGAAGTCTGAGTTTGAAATGAAGGATTTGGGTAAAACCAAGTTTTGTTTAGGCTTACAGCTTGAACATGTCAAATGAGGAATCTTGGTACATCAATCAACCTACACGCAGAAAGTGCTGGAAAGATTTGGATTTGAAAAAGCATATCCTGCAAAGACTCCAATGGTCGGAAGGTCAATCCAAGCAGACCAAGATCCATACAGACCTAGAGAAAGGGGAGGAAGTCCCGGAGCAGAATTCCCATATCTCGAGTGCGCTTGAGCGCTCATGTACCTTGCAAATAGCACCGGACCGGATATTGCGTTCACGTGAATTTGCTAGCTCGATGCTGATCTGGCGTAACCCACCAAAAGGCATTGGAAAGGATCAAGGACATCTTCCGCTACCTCCAAGGAAGCAAAGACCTCGATGCTTTTTCGTAAGAAACAATGAATTGAATTTGGTTGGCTATGCCGATGCTGGGTATTTATCAGACCCGCATACTGGCAAGTCCCAAACCGGCTATGTTTTCCCATGTGGAGGAACTGCAATTTCTTGGAAGTCGTCTAAGCAGACTCTCGTCTTGACGTCGATAAACCACTCGGAAATTATTGCTTTATATGAAGCTTCTCGTGAATGTGCATGGCTCAGAAGAATGGTGCACCACATCCAGAAGTCATGTGGCTTGAACATTGAGCAAACTCCCACGATAATTTATGAAGATAATGCAGCTTGTGTTGCCCAAGCACAGATGGGTTATGTGAAGAGCAATCTCACAAAGCATATCAACCCCAAGTTCTTCTATGCTCACGAATTGCATAAGATGAACGAGATCAATATATTGCATACTAAGTCATGTGAAAATCTTGCAGATTTGTTCACTAAATCACTCCCAGCATCTACCTTTGAAAGGTGCGTGAAAGGAATTAGGATGATGAGACTTAGAGAAGTGCAGATTTCAGGGGGAGATATTTCACATAATCCCACATAAATCTCGAAGGTGAATTATGAATACCCAACATGAATCTCGAAGATTAGCAATTGAAGTTGGGAGAATTGTACTCTTTTTCCTTAGCAAGTTTTTCATGAAGTTTTCTTGCATAAGGTTTTAACGAGGTAATTCGTGCAACATAGTAAGCGTATGCTATGTACTCTTTCTTCAAGTATTTTTCCCACTGGGTTTTTCTGGAGTTTTAATGAGGCATATGCATCTCGCGGCAAAGAGTCCAAGGGGGAGTGTTGGGAAACCCTCGTGGCCCATGGAAAGCCCACGTTGGCCCCTTAGCCGAAACCGTAGGTGAGCGCTATAAAAGGAGGAGGGGGTCCCCCCTATGTATAAACAATCATTAGCAATAAAAGAATTCCGCTGTTGCTCTCCCTAAACACGTGTCTCTCTTTTTCTGTTCTCCAATTCAGATCTGTTCGACCTCGGATTATTCGATAGCGAGATTCCTTAACAAAGCTTACTTTCACAATCTAGTAGTGCAGAAGCAAATGCTTTTGCGGATGGCCAGCGCGGAACGCGTGCGCGCGAGCGTGGCCCTGCGTGCCGAAGAAAAGAAAAGGGTCATGGTACTCCTACAGTCCTGCTAGTACTCAACTTTCTTGTCTTTTGCACGACGACAAATGCAACACAGGACATATTCCTCACATTTTCTTTTGGGTTACGAGTAATTGGCCGTGCATGCATGGGCGCATGTGTGCCAAGCACGGTGCAGCGCTCGAGTGTGGAAGCTTAAAGGTGGCTCTGGAGGCGAAGGATTCAAATTTCTTTATCGGATAAAATACCGTTAGGACCGGAATTCAAAATTTCGGCGAAATTCGGATATTTCGGACAAATCTCGTTCGGAATTCAAAAATCAAAATTCAAATCCGATTTGTTTTGTACGGAGAAAAAACGAAATTCGCCGAAAAATACCGAAATTTTGAGCGAAATACCCGAAATTTTGGCCTTTTTGCAACGAAAAACAAGTGGGTCAAACGATGTCAAACAATTTTGAAATTTGTTTTGGATAGTCCTGACACATAGTTGATATTTCCATAAAAATTTCAGATTATTCTGAAGTCTGTGGAATTTTTAAAAATTCAAATATTGCTACTGTCGTGATAAAACACTGACCGGCAATTTTGAACCGAATGCAAAATGGTTCAAATCACGTTATAAACATTTGAATTTTTTTTCCATGGTTATGATGTATCTCTAATGCTCTTAAAAAAGTTTCAGATATTGATCAAACTGTATGAATTTTTAAAAATTCGAACAGTACTACTGCCCTATTAAAAGGCTTACCGGTAAACTTGAACAAAATGAAAAATTATTTAAACCATGTTAAAAACTTTTGAAATTTTTTGTGGATAGTCCTGATGTAACATTAATGTTGAATTAAAATTTTTAGATGATGATCATTCTCAAATAATGTTTTAAAATTCAGACAGTGCTATGTCCTGATAAAAGCCTAATGATCAATACATAGATTTGCTTTAGCAATAAAAAAAATTTAAAATTTTTGAAAATTTTACAGAAGGGTGATAAGGAAGTTTTTAATATCTCATAAAAAATTTAAATTATGATCACACTCCAGTGAATTTATAAACTTCTTACAAGCCACAGTACCATGGTCTTTTCTTTTTGATTTTTGAAATATAATATAACAAACGAAGTTCAATGCTTACATAGATTTGATTGACCAAAAAAAATTTGAAATTTTTTGAAAATTTTATATAGTGGTACTAAGCCAATTAGTAATCTCTTAAAAAAAATATAGATCATAATCACACACAAGGAAATTTATAAAATTCTGACAATGTAACTGCCCCAATTATGTTCATTAGGTTTTTGATTTGTTAAGGATAACAAATTAAGTTAAATTATTTTGAAAGTTTTTATGTATGATCCTAAGATACTAAATATAGTACCATAAAATTTTCAGCTCATTATCAAGCTTGTACAATTTTATAAAAATCTGAAAGTGTTTCTACCAAAATTTTAAAATGTGTCAAAAATTCGATTTTTCAACAAATTTTCATAGGAGATGACTTTCCTAAGGGTTATTGGACCAAATCCGGTCAAATCCGGCCTTAAAAATTTCAAAACCGGCCAAAAAAACATGAAATTTCGGCAAAATTTGGCCGAGAAAAAAACGAAATTTCGAGTTATTATAGCAATTTTAAATTTTTTTTAATCCGTCCGGTAGTTTAGATTTCGGGGTGACTCGAAATCCGAAATTTCGCCGAAATTCGACGAGATTTGAAACTCTGCTGGAGGCTAGGTTTAAAAATTATTTTGTATAAAGGCTAGTTTTTTTTAAAAAAAAAAAGGCTAGTACACTAAATACTTCATGAATTGTGTAAGGCAGTCAACAGTGCCACAACATGAAACTCGGCCATCGCTTGGTACGGCCCATTGCCAGCTTCAAGTCTTGACGTAAAGAATGAATGGGCGCTTGTTTACATGGGCTCCTGGAAACATCAGTTATGAAAGCGTCTACTATTCCTTAGGCCGACCTGTATTTAGACCAGGCCTCAATAGTTCTATTTTGTTGAACTCACGTAAGTCCCAAACAAGAAAGAAGCAATATCCTGATCGGAAAAAAGATCCTCGTAATCAGGTTCAGATCGAAAAAAAGAGAAGAAGAAAAAAATCAAACCAGTGTGTTCTGTTCTTCAATTTTCAAACAGACGATCCAGGTAACAAATGAAATCATCTGTGCAGCTAATCTCATACCAAACAGAAGCGTTCATCGTTTTCAAGAGGAATTTCAAAGTGCGGCGACTGCAGAGAGTCTCACTGCATGTTATTATCACAGCATTTACACAGGGATGTTATATACACAGCGCAGTGGATCTCTCGGATCGATCTCGAGCTAAAACCCAAACCAGAAACCAGACGACAAATTAACCAAAGGTAGAAGACCACAACAGCTCACAGAACCAACTGATCTGATTAATTTTTTTCCTAGTTTTCTTCTCATGCCAAGATGGATGAGTGTTGACTGTTGAGGGTTGGTCGCTCAGCGCGGCTGCTGGATGGTCCGAGGGCTGACCCTGGCGCCGCTGGCGACCCACCTGGGCGCTTTCTCGGCGTACCTCGGGCCCTCCGGCGGCGCGCAGTGCGCCCGCCACCACTTGTCGATCCCCCACGGCGCCACCTCGCCTCCGCCTTTCTTGCCGGCCGCCTCTTCCTTCTTCTCCTCTCCTCCATCTGCTTCGCGCAACACCGAATAAATAGACAAGACGCTAGAAACACGAGAGAAGAAGTGAGGTGTAAATTAAGAGCTTGAAGCCGGTAACGTACGGTGGTGCGGCGGCGGCGGCGGGGAGAAGACGAGGTCGTCGGGGAGAGAGGCGTCTCCCTCGCCAAGGTCGAGGTCGGCGTCGAGGAGGCCGAGGGCACCGTAGTCACGGAGCCACCGGTCGCGGAAGGCCGGGGAGGAGGCGACGAGGCGCCACCACTCGGGGGAGAAGTCCTCCACCTCCGCCGCCGCCGCGGCGCGCTGCCAGCTCCCCGGCACGAACGGCTCCGCCCACGGGTTCAGCCTCCCGCCATTATTGCCGCTGCCTCTCACCACCTCCATGCCTTTCTTGATTCGCTCTGTCTCGGTCACTGCTGCACTGCTCAGTCACTGCTGCGGTGCGGATTGGATAGGGATGCCCTGCACGGTTCCGTTGCTGGGAGTGGGACGATGATATAGCGATGCGTCTGCTAGATCTTTTCGGTCGGCCTTATCCGGATATGGCATGGTCCGGTGGACGTGGAGGCCCACGGTATTGTTTGCTTGTTTTATCACGTACCGCCGCGAGTTGATCGCTTTTTTTTTTAGAAATTTTAAAGTGGATTACATAGGTAGTAAATAGTAGTAGTAGAAATCAAATCTAATCATCCATTCTCAAGGGTATTTTAGATTTTTTCTATCCATCCATCAGGGGTATTTTAGATTTTTCCTAATTCGTTTACAGTTTTGGATTCACCGAATACCTGTTGATCTTCAAACACTTCTTATTCATTCATCAGGATCATAGGACGTGTTTTACCGTAGAGGACAAATAGTATGATGGAATATTTTACCCTTTTACCCCTCTTTCAATTTTACTACCAATACTATAGGTGGTAGTATAACTAGATCTAAATCGATCTCAACCATTAGATTCAAAGGAACGGACGGCTTATATTGATTTTAATCCACTGTAAAAGAGCTCTTTTTTTAAGCCCTGCGACAAATTAATTTTTTATTAATCTGGATTACTTCCTAATGTAATCATAACAATAATATCATTTTCCACGGTTGACACGTGTCATCCGCATGCTCCCGTACTACGAAAGGAGCTACTAGGTGATATGTTCCGCCTATCGGCTCTTCCATTGCTAGAGATGGGGTTATTTTAACAAATATATTAGAAAGAAGTTAGATTTACAAAAAGAAAAAAAAAACCAAAAGACTAAAAAAAGTGATAATTTCTACCTCTGCGATATGGTGACATGTCATCTCCTTGCCGATGGCACTTGCCCGCAACCTGCAATACAAATGCCTCATGTCAACCTCTAGGACCATGTGATGTGACTCGTAATAATTATTGAATAATAAACTGATCGTCGTAGATCAATTCCAATACTAATCAAGAGTATTTAAAGAACAAACACAATAGATAAACACATGATTTAGGGGATATTAACTCTTTTTTCTCTTTATTGATTGTAGATAGATTCTGTTGTAAAATAGGGTGTAATATTTATACCCAAAACACCCCAGTGGCAATTTCGGAATTTTCCCACCAAAACGAAGAGTTCGGTTCTATCTCAACACTCCCCCTTAGACGAATACCACGTAATGCATATGCTTCATCAAAAACCAAGTAAGAAAAAAGGATGGAAAAAAGAGTACATTGCATCCGTATATTGTGTTACACTTGTTGCCTCATTAAAAAATTTCATATCAGAAAACTTCAGGAAAAATTACTAAGAGAAAAAGAGTAAAACTTATAATCTTCTGGATTTGGGTAGTATCTTTAAGATCATACTCGTCTCATTCTAGTGCCACGAACATATATTTAGAAAACTGGATGTTGGCAAAGGTTTAGTGAATAAATCAGTTAAATTTTCACAAAACTTGGTTTGCAGGATCTTTACCTCGTCATTCTTTTAGAGTTCATGAGGATAGAAAAGTTTGGAGGACAATATGCTTCATGATATTGCTCTTTACATAACTCATTTGCATTTGTGTAATACAAGAAGCATTATTCTGGGGGTATCGACGATGTTAATGCCATATGGCTTCTGGATATGGCTAATCATGCATCTTAGCCAAAAATATTCACGTGAGGTTTCATATAATGTTATAATCTCTGAGTGGCTGGTAGACGTAGCCAATGAGGTCTGCTTAAAAGACTACCAAGAAATGGCTCTACCACCGTATGGAAATACAAATCCAGTATGAGATTTGGCACTGTGAGGATTGGACAGATAGCCAGCATCCGTATAGCCCACCATGGTTGAGTCTTAGTTCTTCTAGTAAAATAAGTCAATACCTTGTGTACCTTAGAGGTATCTAAGTAAAATCTTGACACCATCTCAATACCTTCTGGTTGGGGCTGCACTGTGTCTAGCTAGCAAATTTACTGAAAATGCAATACCAGGCCTGGTGCAATTCACAAGATACATAAGTGGCTCTATGGCACTTAAGTATGGAACTTCAGATCCTAAGACTTCCTTATTTTCCATTCTTGGTCTGAATAGATCTTTATCCACATTAAGAGATCTTACTACTATAGGGGTCTTCAAAAGATGAGATTTATCCATGTTAAAATTTTCCAATACTTCTTTGTATAGGTAGACTGGTGTACAAAAATTTCTTATGGGAAATGCTTTAGCTGCAGGCCTAAACAATTTTTGGTTTGACCTAAATCTTTTATCTCAAACTCCGTTATAAGGTAAAAACTTGCTTGCTTTATGTCCTTGGTGGTTCTGATGATATTCAAATTATCGATATAAATTAAGAGGATACAAAATCAATTTAGGGACTTCTTTATGAATACATAGGGATAATTGTCGGGACCCGATTCTGAGAATCCGGACCCTTTATGTATTCTGTGCCAGTCCAGGATCACGCTAGCACACACAACCTTTACAGGGTTGCACTTTGCAGACATTACAGCGATACAATAATAAATAGTGCAAACGTTTATATAAACTGAATTGTACGACCTTATGGTCTCCTTACATAAATCAGCCACGCAGGGCTTACATTATCAGAGTAAAAGGAAACAAATGAAAACAAGAAACTTCGTGGAAGCCTTCATCTTGCCACAGGCAACCGACTGGGCTTGCCCCCTAATTGTCCGAATCTTCAATATACTCCTCCTCCCACGCTGGTGTAGACTCCTCCACTGATGTTAGGGTTGATAAGCAAGGAGGGGTGAGTACTCAAGGCACTCAACAAGTAATGCACAGAATGCGGTGCTATTACTACATGCAAGGCTTATTCTAAGGAATTGGCTTACTTGGTTCTTTTGCATCAAACAACATTTTTAAACTAGCATCTTGTTTAGGTTAAAAGCAGTGAAAATAGTTATATATAATGCTAAGTTCTTCAAACAGTTTTTCTTTAAAGATTCACGGCACGCAGCCTTAAACAGTTCATTTTTAGCACTAGTACACAACCACCCATTCCATATTTTTGTTTTTGAAGATCTAACCCTTGAATGTAATCCCCGAGCAATGCTCAATACCGCGAGCACAGCTATTCGAATAGTTTTGACACTCTGCAGAGGTTGTACACTTTACCCACAAGATACAGCCGCTCACCACACAGGTGATTGCCCGTAACAAAGCCTTTCAGGAACCTCTACCTTAACCAATGAACCTCTCCTAGATACCTTCACTATCACTTCCTCACACGTAACCAAGTATAGGACAGACAACACCGTTGGATGGGCACCAAGCCGCAAAGACAGTATCGCTCCCCACACAGATACACTCCTGTGTACTGTCACCCCGAGGTATCAGAGGAAAGATATCAGAACCCTAATCAACTAGGCCTGTCCCATATCAGACATATGGTTGTACGGGTGACTCAGATCAAATGCTTGCAAGGTGAGGTCCTTAACTGACCAAGGCAAGGCTGCCAACACTCAACAGTGGCACATAGCCCAATGTGGCACACAGACTCACATCACTCATCAGCCCATTGCCACACAGGCCCACCTGGCACAAAGCCTCTTGCCACTTGCCCCAATCTAAACCATTTCCCACCCCGTTGATTATTGTGCAACTCATGCCAACAATAACTCAACATCGGTACAGAACCACATAGGTCTCCGTACCTCAATTTCATTACGTAGCATCATTACACCATTTCCAAAATACAATCAATATTTCATTGGTCAGTATTGTGGCATTTTACCGAAAGATCATTCATGACTCGTTGCAAGGCTAAGCTTCTAATCACGATCTAGCCTCCCATGTTGGCATCATATTAATATCCAACAAATACGAATAACCTTAGGGTGGACAATGATTTAAAGGCATACAAATAGTAATTTCAAGGTGGCGATAACAATATGGGTTGATTAGCTACATTACCCAAATCAATTTAAATACATTTTTAATTAACTTAGTATGCATAATTTCAAACCAAAATACATTCTAAAAACTGGGATCAAAATGGTCAAAGCATCACTTGCCTTCAAAGAGTTGCTTGGTCTTGATCCGAAGCTTGATCTTGAGTGATGAACTTTTCTTCGAAACTTTCCGGCAAATTTGCGTCTACGTGTAAAAATAACATATGCAATAAATAACCAAAACAGTAGACTATATTACCTCAAAAAATTCAATTAAAATTCACCATTAAAAAGAGCACAATTTTACAAATTTTTCGAAACTGGAATCACCTCAATCGGAGTTAAAATGCAAAAGTTATAGCCTTTTAAAGTTTTAAATAAAATATAAATCAGAAAATCCGATTTGTTTTAATTATTTTTATACGGAAAAAATTTGGATTTATGATGTCATCATGACCTAATGCTGGCGTCAGCACCAAAATGAAATTCAGCCGAATCATTTTTATATTTAAATCAAATTTATGACATCATCGCTAACGTCAGCATTTATTAAGTACTCAGAAAATATAATTTTTAGAAACTAACATGTGGGACCCACTGATGACATCATTGCTGACGTCACCCGACACGTGGCACGCTCTGGTTGGCTGGGCGCATGGTGGGCTGAGCTCACCGGCTCCGTCTACGGTGGACTCGGTCCACCAGATCGCTACGGTTGACAAGCGAGCCCCACGCCCATGACGTCATCGCTGATGTCGTGCGCACGGCGCGGTCAAAGCGACGCTTCGGTCACCGGCGACACGTGGCGGCTTTCGATTGGCTGGCGCGACGGCACGATCTCTACCGTTCAATTCAAAAACGGACGGTTGCGATTGAGTCTAGCGAAAAGATTTAAATAAAACCTAATCGAATAATCTACGAGAATTAATCTGGCCGTGCGATTAAGATCTAACGGATGAGATAAATCGATCTGGATTTATACGAGAAGAAAAATGTGGCGTTACCGCGACGGTTGGATGGAGATCGGACGGTCGAGGGAACTCGAGCGGCGGCGATGGCGAGACGGCGGCGGCTTGGACAGGCGTGGAGGAAGACGACTACCGCAACGGCGTTACGGGGCTTCTCCGGCGAAGATTAGCGGCGCATTCGACGCGTCTCGATGTGACGAGGTCGGCGACGCCATCGAAAACGGCGAAGCAAAGCGAAGAAGGAGCTGCGGTCGCTAGCAACTACGGCGAGCGATTCCGGCTAAACAGCGGCGAGACAGGCGCTGAGAAATGGGGCGAAATGAGCGGCGGAAGAACGTCTCCACAGTGGGACGTTCGGGGGTTAAAAAGGCCTCGGGAGGCGGGCTTAAACGCGAGTAAATGCTGCCGTTACTCGTCGTCGACGACGATGGAGGCGGCGGAGATGGAAGAAACGGCCGGGCGACGTGGCGCGATCGGGGACGTCCACGCGTGGCGATCCAACGAGCGGGCAACGAAGCGGTGTGGAAGCCCCTCAACCACACGATGCCAATCGAATGGGCGGAACGCGACGGCAGCTAGGGTTTGCGCGGCGCAAGCTGGGCTGTGCCAACGAGCGCAAATGGGGCGGACCGAATGAGGTTTCGGCCCAATACTGCTCACATAAATTTAGAACATTTCTGATTTAAAATAATTCAGATAAATAAATAAAGCCAAAATAAATAGCAAAAATACCCAGAAAAATCTAGAAAAATTCTGGAAAATATTTTGGAACATTCTGAACTCAAATAAAATATTTCCAACAAAACTTTGCATAAACTTTTGCATGAATTTAATTAAATTCAAGAAAGATCAAAAATGAATAAATCCAATTAAATTCTCGGAAATTCTCAGAAATTCTCAAAAATAAAAAATACTCCAAAATTTAAATTAGAGTAAATTTTAGGGTGTTACAATAATCATCATTACTGGAGTATCCCTTCTTTAGGAGAAACTCACTGAGTCGGTTGTACCACATTCTCCTCGACTGTTTTAA
The DNA here is from genome assembly GCA_036346275.1 of Otatea glauca. Lineage (NCBI taxonomy): Eukaryota > Viridiplantae > Streptophyta > Magnoliopsida > Poales > Poaceae > Otatea > Otatea glauca. Next base: position 32,746,717 of record CM070719.1, read on the forward strand.
TCCATATAGTGACTTTTGCAGTTTGACACTATACATGTTGCGATTATTTTTTTAGGATCTGAAATTTTAACTCCTTCAGGGACCCATATAAATATGCGATCACTACATCTACCAACTGTGTTGATAATTTCATATTATATGCCATTGATATTAAATATCATAATATTATTCTAGTCATTATACGAGAGTAAGTTTCATTGTAATCGATTTTGGGTCTCTACATGAACCCTTGTGCTACAAGTCTCGCTTTATATCTCACTACCAGGTTGTTCCCATTTCTCTTCCTTTAGGAGGTGTTCTGTCAACGGGACATAATACTTTCCTTTTGTTAAGCGAATGCAATTATGTCTCAATTGCTTCTTTCCATTTGACCCAATCTGAGCGCTTTTGACACTCTACCATGGACTTTGGTTCTAGATCCGGATCAAGAGTTTTAGCCATTTTCGAGGCAAAATATATATCAACAATTATAGTTTTTCTTTTATACAACTCTCTTGGATCCACATAATTAGTGGATATTTCTTCATTAATTTATTTTGGTTCCTCATGATTTCCCACAATGATGGAGTCTGGGTGTTCTGATTTCCCAGCATTAGATTATGCATGCAAGTATTCAATGGGGTTACTATTTTCAGGATAGGTCACCTTAGGGATTTTTTTACATTAGATTAAGCTTCTTCCACTGTCTTGGGGAGTGTTCTGACTTGTTCGGTTCTCTATTTCTGTAAACGTCTCCGCGGAATTGAGTCCTGTGCACCAGGAGGTCTCCCCTCTTATTAGCATGAGGGTTAAGATTGGATTCAATATCCTTTTGGGGTGTTTCCATTCTTTTCGGTGTATTTACTTCAAGTATATGATATTTTGTCACTCCCTTATGATCAGTGAAGGCATCTGGCAGATTATTAACTATTTGTTACGTATTTATTATCTTTCAAACTTCAAGTTTGGATTCTTTAGTGTGTGGGTCTAAGGATTGAATGCCCATGACATTCCAATCTATTTCCCGATATTTCTTTAGTGTGGTACTTTTCTCTTTCTAATGCTAGGAAATTATGCTCATAAAAGATACAGTAAGCGTATCAAGATGTATACAGATCTCCAGTCATAGACTCTACGTATTTAATAATTAACGGAGATTCATAACCTATATAGATCTCCAACTTCCATTGAGAGCCCATTAATTTACGCTGTGGTAGTGGGATTGGTACGTATACATCACAGCCAAATTTTTGTAGATGGGAAATACTTGGTTCTTTTACACACACTATCTACCAAGAGGAAATATCATGGTATGCAGTTGGTCTGAGTTGAATTAATACAGCAGCTTGCAGTACCACGTGGCCACAACAACTGGTGGGTAGTCTACAATTCAGCAAGAGTGGTATAGCAATAAATTTTATTCTTTTTAATTAATGATCTGGAAGGCTATTTTCCGTGTGGACATGAGGTACCAAATGATCTACATTAATGCCCAGAGAAATACAATAATCATTCAATGCCTTCGAGGTAAACTCGTCAGCATTGTCCATTCGAATGAACTTGATGCTTTCATCAAAAATAAGGCTCTTAATTTAATAATTTTGGTAATTAATTTAGCAAAAGCTTGGTTCCATGTATATAAGAGGCATACATGGGATCATATGGTAGAAGCATCTGTTGATATCAAAAGTATCTAAAGGAGACTGACAGGGACTGGATAGGTCCACTAATATCACCTTGAATTCTCTCCAAGAAACTCGTGATTCTTCCCTATCTTTCATATAAGAGGGTCTAATTATGAGCTTCCCTTTAGCACAAATAGAGCATAAGAATTCTTTTGGTCTATGGAATTATTAATATTTTTTCTCATCACATTCAACCCAGGGTGACCTAGCTGATCATGCAAAATCTTGAAGAGTTCTGGATTTTTAAGTATTGTTTCCATCGAAACATAAACATCAGGTTTTATATATGTATAATACAATGCTGAGAAAAAGGATGGAAATTTTTCAATCACTCATTTATTGCACCCATTAAACTTAATTCATGAGTAGGTATTCTATACCATGCTCATTTTATGTCTCTGTGTGGAAACATTAGACAATTGTCTTTGAAACTTAATAGAGTATAACTGGACACAGGGTACAGGAGAGCATCCTATCTTATTATACGAGTACCCATAGGGAGAATTATAATGGCTCTTTGAGTGCCAACAATGAGTGCATCGCTTTCAGCAATGATAATAATATTTCAAATTTTCTTAGTCAAAGTATGGAAATATTTAGTTTCCCTAAGAATTGAATTTTTGGTGCAATTGTCTATAAAATAGATTTCCTCCTCCGCCATTGAATTATGCATTATTCTATATTAAAAGTACGCTAGTAGCATTAAGACAATTGTAGCTCAGTCCAGACATCATTAAAGAGGAAGAGGATCAAGTATCCATGATTAGAGAAGGATTGAAGGTACCTCAGTCCAGACATAAGAGCTGCGCTGATAATCATCATCGTGACGTAAGCTTTGAGCTAGAAGATTATTTTTGTCTTAGAAACTCTTATTTGAATGCCCCTTCATGAGATCGGCCTTATCTTATTCAATTTTGAGCCAAGCAATAAAGAAGCATCCAACCAATAAGTATACTAAGTATTCGTGTGCTTATGCAATTGTTTCCTTAAATCTGCTTTTTCTTTTACTCTTTTGAAACTAAATGAAGTAAATACTAGAAAAGTATGCTATTTTGAAAAAAATATGAAATTCTGATATAAGAAGAAATGGACGCCACAAGGTATGTTGGTCCTTTCAGAATTGTGAAGCATAGAGGAGAGCTTGCATATCGGTTGGAGTTGCCACAATCAATGGCAAGAGTGCATGACGTCTTTCATGTCTCTCAGTTAAGAAGTTTCTTTGTGTGTCAATAGAGCAATCCTCGTTGGAGTAAATTGAGTTGCTAGAAAATCTTACTTACAAGGAGTAGCCCATCAAGATTTTGGATGTGGTAGAGAGTCTCACCAGGAGAAAGATCGTCTATTTTCACTAAGTTAAGTGGAGCAACCACTCCAAGTGTGAAGCAACCAGGGAGCGTGTCGACTTTTGTAGTCGGCAATAAATTTATGGGGCAGGCGCTAGATCTCAAATTCGAATGTCACACAAGATAAGGGTTTAATCAGGTTCAGGCTCTCACGGAGGAGATAATACCCTAATCCTGTGTGCAGGGATTATGTGGATCTCTTGGATCTAAGATTGCTCAAAGCGCAATGTGCTCTGGGCGATATGCGATGTGTGTTGTGTTGAGGCGATTGCTCGATCCCTCTGGTGTTGCCCGCCCTCTCCCTTATATAATGGGGGTGGGGCGGTTTACAGAGTCCTGATCGGTCTAAGGGATTCCGATCGGTTACAGGATTCTAGTCGGTTACAGGATAGAGTTTACATCTTTATCTACCCTATTAACGACTCAGATTACAACCGTATCTTTTATATCTAAATACATATTCAATCGTTTATAGGATGTACCCTTCCGCACGCAAACACAAACTTGGCGGGAGCTTATCATTTGGGCCTTCTACTTGGGCCTGTCTTCTCCTCAGGCGATGCTGAGCTGGTCATGAAGATACCTGGTTTCATATATTCCATAGTAGCCCCCGAGTGATTCATGATCCGATTGCTACATCTTTATCTGGGACTTAACTTGGATCCGTGCTTTCAGCTTCTAGCATAAACCTCTATCTGCTTTCTTCTTTGATTTGAATGCTTTTCTTCGCAGCAAGGGGATTATGAAAGACTCGAATATAACCTCCAGGTTTTTTTTCAACTGATCATAATCTTCAAGGGTCAATGCCGAACGGTCTTCGAAGTCATTTTCTATTTCCCATGCCGATTCATTTTCCCATAAACCTCTTTGGCTTCTGAAATGATCTTAACTCCAAATCTCCTTGGTTTTGGTTATTCGCATCTTCGTGATTTACTTCAACCTCGCCAGATCGGCTATAAAAGGCGAACCAATGCTTCTGGGATGTATCCCTTCACGCTTAATCCTCCACCTTTCTGCTTCAATCTTCTATCTTATTCGCGGGGATGAGGAGCTACAAGGACAACTGGGGCCCGGAGCTCGCCGAGCTGTGGGAGGCCTACGACTGTGCCATGGCGGAATTGGCCGAGGAGGAGGCGGTCGCCCGCAACCGTGCCGCCGTCGACACCTTCCTGGAGATCTTCCCTGCCCTCTACAGGGCTAGGGAGGCACTGGTGGAGGCGCTCGACCGGGCGCGCCGCGAAGAAGTCTAGGGCTCCCTGTAAATGTAATATTTTCCTAGGCATAATGCCTGGGGAATTTATATATAATAAAGAAGTACCTTTTCCAAGTATTCTCCATGATTGTCGTTTGACATAGCTTAGACCCAGCTTGGGGCGTTTCGAAGCTTGCATGGCTTTTTGATCTGTTGATATCCGTACCCGACTGACGTAGGATATACCTTAAGTCAGACGTAGGACATATTAGGATTTGCGTGGCTCTTGGCCGAGTGATATCCATATCCGACTGCTATAGGATATAGCTTAGGTTCGGCTTGGAGCATACCATATATACGTGGCTCTTGCCCGGGTGATACCCATATCCGACTGGTGTAAGATACAGCTCTTGTCCAACTTGGGACATACCAAGGCTTTCTTGGCTTATGGCCGATTGATGCTCATACCCGATGTAGGATATAGCTTAGGCTCAACTTGGAGCGCATCACGATTACGTGGCTCTTGGCCGATGATACCCATATCCGACTGGTGTAGGATACAGCTTAGGCTCAACTTGAGCGACGGGGATTTCTCGACCATGGCCGAGTGATACCTGTATCCGACTGGTGTTGGATACGGCTCTGGTCCGACTTGGGACATATCGAGGTTCATCCGAACGGTATCCGTACTTGTTTATTACGACGCACAGCTTTTCGACCCTCATGGGGCATACCGTTGGATTCGTGCCCGTTTAGGCTCAATTCGTGATATATGATTCCGTCATGCGGTAACCACCTAGCGACCCGACATGGGGCATATCACAAGAAGATATTTTTAATCTGGACTGGAGGACACCCATGTCTCGCTTAGTTCGATAAGTGGTTAAACATCTCATCGTGGGGGGCAACGTGTCCCAAACATGATTTGGTCAAACCATAACTGCCTCATATGTCAGGACGCCAGGCTAGCAAATCATTATGAAGCATAGAGTAGGGCTAGGGGTTCCGCAATCTTTTTCCCGCCGTCTTGGTGAAAACCTGATTTTCCCCCCTTTAAAGACTAAGCCGACAGTTCATTTTTCCTATCGCGCATTCTTGCCTCTTCTGCTTCCTTTGTCTCTCCGCCTTCTCCGCCACTTGGGTTAACTGCTGCTGCGATCGCATCCTTGCGCCGCTGTTGATCTTTTCCTCCCAAAATGTCTTCTCAATCTTCCAAGAATACTTCCCCGTAGCCTTTGCGCCAAGATTGGACTACCTCGATCACGACAGAGGAGCGGTTGTAAGCCATGGTGGACGACGGGGTTCTTCCTGCCCTGTCTTTGATTTCTGCGCAGCCGGCCATAGGTGAATCCATCCCAACCCCCCGTTCCGAAGAGATTGTGGTCTTTGAATCCTTCTTCCAACGCGGGCTGGGCCTTCCTGCCTGCGCCTTCCTTCGCGGTCTTCTGTTTTTTTACAGCATTGAATTGGTGAACTTGAATCCCAATTCCATCCTGCAGATTTCTCTATTCATTCACTTTTGTGAGGCTTTCCTGGGGATCCGCCCCCATTTTGATCTTTTTCGCCATTTTTACCTTCTGAAGCCTTACCCCTCAAAGAGCGACCCCAAGGTTATTGGGGGAGCCAGATTTCAGTTGCGGGAGGGGTTGAAGAAAAACTATTTTGCTATTCCCTTCAAAACTACCAATAAGGGCTGGCACCAGGAGTGGTTCTACTGCGCCAATCCCAATCCTACTCTTCCCTCCTTTGTCGGGCGACGACCTAAGGTGTTCATTTCTTGGGTATCTACTCCCAATGCTACGGACATGGACCAGGTGCACGAACTCTTGGCGCTGATTGAGCAATTGAAGGAGGACGGTCTCACGGGAGTTGGTCTGGCTCTTCATTTTGTTGCTCGCCAGATACAGCATCTGAAGGAGCAAGTCCACCTGGGATACGCATTTGAAGGAAAAGACTATCCGACCCGGGAACTACCCGAAACACTGTCGAAGGAGCAGGTAATTGCCCGGGTAGGCGACTTCTTCATCCCTAGCGTGGAGATATCCACCATTAGATGCCCGAAATCCTTCACCGCATCACACCCTCCACCTGAGGTAAGCAAGTTTAGTTGAAAATTTTCGACATTGTTCTCTGAATGTCCTTTAACAGTTGTAACACTCCTTTCCAGGATCGCCAGGCTTTTTTCAATGACGCGCCTCTCCCGGAGATGCCCGTTCATATGGGCGCTCCCTTCAAACGACCCGCACGCTCCCTTCAAAAGACCCTGCCGCCAAGAAGGGGAAGAAAGCGATGACCAAGGACCCTGCGAAGCCCCGGCGCCCGACTGGTGCCCCAAGATTTAGGATCCACCAGCGCGAGCTCCAGTGCCTTCGGCCCCCCTTCCCCACGAGCCCATGGTACAACCGAGTCCTCTTCCGAGAGACTTGGCCAGTCAGGAGGAGCCCAGGGTTCCAGCTGATAGCCCCCGAGTGGTCCCTCCGGGAGTGGCTCTGCCACCCGGAAGAAGCCTCCAATGAAAATAAAGAAGTCCGACAGGTCGGATATCCTATCGACTCTTTATCTGACGCATCTTGCCGGCTTATTCACCGATCAATCTTCTTGTAGGAATCCTTCGTATGATGTTCCTGTCGCGACACCATCCAGGGCCCCTAAAGAGGCTGGGCCCCAGGACGTTCCTGTCTTGGTTGAGGGGGCCTCGCCCAGGGACACAGGAGCGCCCTCCGAGCCCCAGCAGCCTTCACCGACTCCTCATGCTTCGGCATCGGGTCCTGCTGCTCAGGAGCCCGTCTCCTGTCCATCCCCCGAGGTTGAAGAGATCTCCCGGGTTCCACCGACTCCCGCTCGCCCCTAGCTCATAATGCAAGCTACGTGGGTTGATGAGGAGGACGTCTTGAAGCTTCTGAACGACTCGGAGGAGGAGAGAGAGAGAGGAATGACTTTTACAGTCATGCTACCGCTTGTGCACGCCTAGCCCAGGTAAAATTTTCTCTACTCTCGCTGTCTTCTTGCTTATGTCAGTTAGCATGTAGTCACCCTTTCCTGTAATGGTTACAGAAATTAGGGGAGCGCTTTGAAAAGAAGTCCGAGTACCTCCAAAAGATGCTCCCAGAGGTCCGGACGCGCTAGGAATATTTGGCCGAATTGGAGCAGGTCAAGGCTAGACATGCGGTAGAGTGCGCGAGCTCTTCTTCGGAGGTCCAAGCTATGGAAGAGCAGAAATCCCTGCAGCAGGAGAAGTTAGACGTCGTTGGCTCCCTTCGAGGTAGATATTTCCTGGACCACCCCGGGTTTTCTTTTAGTCGTCTGGTTTTTTTATCTTCTTATCTTCGTATCAGCTCGGGATTCCACTATCGCGAAGCTTCAAGAACAACTCAAGGTCTCAGAGACCTCCAAATTGAAGTCAGAGAAGGAGCTAGAAGGTATGCTCGGCAGCTTGACCCTCCCTTGCCTCTATCGTCATCTTGGTATTTCTTAGTAACTTGTTTTGCTTGCAGACTATAAGTTCAAGACGCGGGCGCAATACGCCGTTTTTAATGAGAAGGTTGAAGCCCTTGAAGCATCTTGTACGAAGCTTTGCGAAGCCCCGGAGCCATTACTGAGCTTGCTTCATCCCGGAGGCGAGAGGCCGCTCAGCAGGGACCAGGTTATGTCCCAGCTGCAGGAAGCCCCTAAGGAGCTCAAGATACTCCTGAAGGAAATGACGACCAACGGTGCTAGCCAGGCTCTGGCGATCGCCAAGTCGCTCTATCCCCGAGTGGATCTTGAAGCTATTAAGGAAGGCTACGCCTGCAACGTGGATGAAGATCGGGTTGCCGAGCTCTAGGAGGAAGTCAAGGATGCCTCTACGGCTGTTGTAGAAACACTGGAGCTGTAAGAGAAATTTATAAAAATGTTTCTTCGGCCCTGTAAGTCTTCTTTTATAGAAATGCTATTATGCTTAATGAGGCCATCTGAGTGGTTTTTTGATGTATCATGTCCGACTAGTCCAGCCCCCAGGCTCTGAGGCATGGTTCATGTCGCATGTCTTAGAGTCTTAGAATCGTAGGAGCAAAGCACTCAGACGCATAAAACATAAGATGATAACACGAAAATAACTTTAAGAGCGAACATTCATTCATAAAGGAACTATTGAATTACAAAGTTCAAGTGAAGAAACGACGTAGCTGTTCTATGTTCCAAGTGTTGTTCACAGTCGTGCCATCTTCATGTTTTAGCTTATAGGCCCCAGGGCGTATCACCTCATCGATGACGTAAGGGCCTTCCCAGCTTGGGGAGAGCTTATGCTCGCACTTCTGATTCTTTCTAAGGACCAAATCTCCTTTGGAGAATGCGCGGCTCCTTACATTGCGTCCGTGATAGCGACGTAAGCCCTGAAGATACTTTGCCGACTGAATTGTTGCGACGTCCCTGGCTTCTTCCAGTCGGTCGAGGTCTTCTAGCCGGCTTTCTTCCGAAGCGACTTCTTCATAGCTCCAAACCCGTGGGGATCCGAATTCTAACTCGATGGGGAGGACCGCCTCTGAGCCATACACCAGGAAGAAAGGTGACTACCCGGTTGCTCTGTTGGGGTGGTTCGCAGCCCCCAGAGTACCGAAGGCAATTTTTTGACCCACCGAGTGGCGTATGGTTTGAGACGATCGAAAATCCTCGCTTTTAGGCCTTGTAGCACCATGACATTGGCTCGCTCGACCTGCTCATTACTTCGGGGGTGTGCTACCGACGCGAAGCAAATTTTTATGCCGAGTTCGCCGCACCAGTCCTGAAATATGCCGCCTCTGAATTGGGTGCCATTATCCGTGATGATTCGGTTTGGAACGCCGAATCTAACCACGATTTCATGGAAGAATTCTTTGGCCTTTGCCGCAATGATTGTGGTGACTGGCTTGGCCTCAATCCATTTGGTGAATTTTTCGACGGCCACGAAGAGATGAGTATAACTGCCTGGAGCCTTCTTCAAAGGTCCCACCATGTCGAGCCCCCAGACCGCAAACGGCCAGGTGATGGGGATGGTCTGTAGTTCCTGTGCCAGTTTGTTCATCTGTCGCGCAAAAAACTTACATCCTTCGCATGTCCGGACGATGTCCTCTGCATCAGTGACAGCAGTCGGCCAGAAAAATCCCTGACGATAAGCCTTGCCAACTAGGGTTGATGACACCGCATGATTTCCACAAACTCCCGAGTGGATTTCCTTGAGAAGATCTCTTCCTTCTTGTTCTGATATGCACCGTCGTAGTACACCAGCGGAGCTCTTGCAATAGAGTTCTTCCCTGATCACCACATAGCTCTTGCTTCGGCGCATTATTCGTTCGGCCTGCACGCGATCTTCAGGTAGCTCGTCCTTCGTCAAGTAGTCCGGATACGGAGCTGTCCAATCGGGGGTAATGACCAGGACTTCAGCCTCTACGTACTTCTCCGCCGGGGTGTCCGACTTTGACCGAGCGCTAATCGTTGGCTTATGAATTTCTTCGACGAATACTCCCATGGGCACTGTAGACCGGTAGGATCCCATTTTGGCTAGCTCGTCGGTCGCTTCATTGTCCCGGCGGAGCACATGAACAAGTTCCATCCACAAAGTTGCCTTCCACTATGCGTACTTCCGGCGAGGCGACCATGTTATCTTCGATGCAGGACCATTCTTTTTGCTCTTGATTGACCACGAGCATTGAATCTCCGCGGACCGCCAAACGTCGGATACCGAGCAATATGGTGATACAGAGCCCATGGATGAGTGCCTCGTACTCGGCGACGTTGTTTGATGCGGGAAAAAGTATTTGCAGGACGTACCACAGCCGTTCTCCACTTGGCGATATGAGCACTATACCAGCCCCCGCGCCGCTGAGCATGAGGGAACCATCGAAGTATATCGTCCAATACTTGAGTTCCTTAACGACCGCCGGTTTTTGAAGTTCTGTCCACTCGGCCATGAAGTCGGCGAGCGCTTGAGACTTGACGGCGGTGTGAGGCTTGAATAGGATATCAAAAGCTCCAAGCTCGACTGCCCACTTTGCAATTCTCCCGGTAGCCTCCTGTTGTGAAGAATATCTCCTATTGGGATGGAGGTTACCACCGAAACAGTATGTTCTTGGAAGTAGTGCTTGAGCTTGCGAGATGTAAAGATACCACCTCTGTCAGGACCAGATCTCCAAATCCGAACCCTCTGTGTATAACCTGTGCTAGTCCAGGAAAAGCTAGCACACACAGTTGAAACAGTGATGACAACACGTCCATATCACGAATCAAATAATATTAATTCAACAAAAGAGTATTAGCCTTATGGCCAATTATTACAAATAAGCAGCATCATAGCATGAGTTCAATAAGAAACAGCGGAAACGAAATAACAAAAGCAAAGTAAGCCCATCCATTTGCCCAACAGTAATCGACCGGGTTTGCGCCCTAGCATTCCTGACGCCTTCATCATAACCACAAGCGTAGAAATCGTAGTCACCTTCAACCTGCGAACTCTTCTGCGGAAGGTTGGGGATGTTGCAAGGGTGAGCACAAAATGTACTCCAAGTCTTGGAAACATAATGCATGATAACTATATGCAAGGCTAAACAATTGAAGGCATAATATGGCTCTTTTAGCATAAAGCAAAGTTTAATCAGAATACCAATAGTAATTTCATAAAGCATCATTTGATCAAAAGGTAATGGAATAGTAATTGAATTTGATATGACAATTAAAGCAGGTTCCATCTACATGGCTGGCTCCATCCGCCAAACCATAACCCGAGAATTCCATCTGCTCACGGATTCCCAAAACAACCATTTTCCTTTAAAACAAAACCATGAAATCTACAATGTGCAAGCGCACCTCGCTTTGCCCTTGACCGTGGGCACGCTACTTAAGTAGTTTTAACTCTGCAGAGTGTGTACACTTTACCCACAAGACATGATCGACTCTTGTTGCCATGCAATTAACACACTTCCTTTGGTGTGTCGGCAGAGAGATCATGACAAGGCCTTTACAATGCACAACCCCACTATTAACCTCGCCCGCTAAGGTTTCACCGCTGTTAGGGTTCTAGCTGCCCAGTACAGAAGCCCCCTCTTGCGCCTGCCAACATCCGGCACTCACCAACTGGCGAAGCTAATAATGAGACACACAAATTATTTAGCCAGGTCGTACCCATATAGACTTGTGGTTGTACGGTAGTGCTCGGTCCATGGTAACACACGCTTCGGTCCTTAATTGACTAGGGCGGAACATTCACATACCAAGGTCTCGTGCTTTCTGCACTCGCCAAACATCCATCCGCCCCGGTCTAAACCATTTCCACTTTATTTTATTTAACTCACAGCAGCAACACCAATTGCCGCAATTTCACAAATAAGTTTAAACAGCATTTGAAATGATTCCCATAATGGCACAATACCGAAACGCTTAAGCTGGACTAAGCAATTCTACCGTTCCATGCTAAACTACTGGATATCACCAAATAAAACAGCTAGTATATATCATCTAGGGTGTCAAAGGATCGACATGATCAATATCGATGAGGGTATAACAAACTGGAATTGGCTGGAATTTTGGATTTTCCAGAAAAGAATAAAAAGAAAAAGAAATGTCGACCGACACGTGGGACCCATGCGTCAGAGACACGGCTCACGGTGGACCGGGTTCACCGAGGAGATCTAGGGGTGACGAGGCAGACCGGCTGAGGTGGCGACACGCGGCGCCGCTAGGGTGGATGTGGCGTCGAGGTGGCGGCCACGCGGCGCTGGCACGGGAGCCGAGGCGAATCAGACGGTTGGGACGCGAAGGGAGGCGATGCGACGTGGCTAGATCTGAGCCGCTGGTGGGCGATCGAATGGCCACGACTCACGACGAGGGGCGACAGCGGCGCTGGCGCGGGCAACGCCGCAGCGACCACCGGAGCGGAGGAAGAAGGAGACGACCGGGGCGAAACTACGACGGATCGGCTCGGGTTTTTGGGGCAAAAGAGAGCGGAGGACGCGAGGAGTCCAGAGGTGCAAGCGACGGCGGCGGAGACTCACCGACGGGGAAGAAAAACGGCGCAGAAGGCTCGGACGGCGCAACCATCTCGGCGAAGCTCAAGCGATGACGACGGCGACTTCGGCAATGAGGCTAGGGCAAAAGCGGCGTGGCGCGGGAACCTCGAGATGGGGTCCTCGGGCTTTAAATAGTCCCGGGAGGCGGCGCGCACGGACGCCTTGGCGGCGCGAGGCGGCGGCAAGGGCGACGCGGCCGCATCCGGGTTGCCCACGTGCGCGCGTGACGCGCGGCGGAGAGGGCTGGCTGGGCCGAGAGGAAAAGCGGAGCGGGCCGGGCGAAGAGAGATGGGCCGGACAAAACTGGCCGACGAGGAATAGGAGTGGGCCGGCGGGATGGATTCGGCCCACGGAGAGATTTAGAAATTAAAACATTTTCTGACTTAAAGAAATTCCAGAAATTCAAATAAAAGCAAATAAATCCAAATAAATATCAAATAAATTCAGAAAAATCCCCAAAAATACAGAAAATACCCTTGAGGCATAATGAACCCAACTAAAACTGAAAATCTTTTGTTTGATGAATAGATTAGTCAAATTAAATCCTTTTCATAAATATAAAATTCATATTAAGCTAAAATTAATTCAAGAAAAATGCAAATTGTGAATTTTCAAATTTAAACATTCTAAAACTCCAATTTTTGGAATGTTACAAACCTCCCCTCCTTAAAAGAAATCTCGACCCCGAGATTTGGACGGACTAGGGAAAAAGGTTGGGGTACTCTGCTCTAAGATCCTCTTCTCGCTCCCAAGTTGCTTCCTTTTCTGAATGGTTGCTCCACTGAACCTTGCAAAACTTGATTGTCCTGTTTCTTGTTCTGCATTCTGCCTTATCCAAAATTCTGATTGGATACTCTGGGTAGGTAAGATCCTCTTGCAGCTCAACATTCTCAAACTGCATTTGCTCTTCTAGTACTCTGAGACACTTCTTCAGCTGTGACACATGGAACACATTGTGCACATTTGATAACTGCGGTGGCAGCTCCAACTGATAAGCCACTTGTCCACTTCTGGCTAGGATTGGAAAAGGTCCAATAAACCTTGGTGCTAACTTTCCACGAACTTGAAATCGACACATTCCCCTGAGCAGTGAGACTTTCAAGTACACATAGTCACCAGGAGCAAAGGTTAACTCTCTCCGACGATTATCAGCGTAGCTCTTTTGCCTAGACTGTGCTGTTCTCAATCTTTCTTGAATCATTTTTACTTGTTCTTCAGCCTTTTACAAAATATCAGGACCAAAGACTTGGCGATCTCCTGTTTCATTCCAACAGAGAGGTGTTCTGCACTTTCTTCCATACAAGACTTCAAATGGCGACATCTGAAAACTTTCTTGATAACTGTTGTTATATGAGAACTCTGCATAAGGTAAACTTTGATCCCAACTTGCCGCATTGGACAATGCACAAGACCTTAACATATCTTCAAAGATTTGGTTTAGTCGCTCAGTTTGTCCATCAGTCTGAGGATGATAAGCTGTGCTGAAATTCAGGTTAGTACCCAACGCTTCTTGCAACTTTTGCCAGAATCTTGAAGTAAATAGAGTGCCTCGATCTGATACAATTCTCTTTGGCACGCCATGCAAACACACGATTCGTGACATATACAACTCTGCAAGTTGATCCCCTTGGTAAGTTGTTCTCACAGGAATGAAATGTGCAACTTTTGTCAATCGATCCACTACAACCCATATTGAATCATAACCTGATCTGGTTCTCGGAAGCAGGGTTAACAATTTCGATTTGGCGAAATTCGAGCGAAAATTGGAAATCGGAAATATCGAGCCGAAAATCGGTAAAAAATCGTCAAAAATCGTAGAGTTTCAAAATAAAAAATTTTGAAAAGAAATTCAAAAATCGACCATTTCTATAGAAATTCTCCAGATTTCCATGGAAAATCGACATACTAGTTGAACTCATTTGGTGGTCGATTTTTTCAGCGATTTTCGTCGATTTTCTTCAAAAATCGAGCGATTTTCACCGATTTTTGACCGATTTACACCGCATAATTTTTTTCGAATTTTTGAATTTTTTTAAATTTTTTTTGAATTGACCGGTTTATCGAGCGGTTTTAGAAGCCGAGCCGTGGTGATACGGTCGAAAATCGCGAAAATCGAGCGATTTTCGTCAATTTTTTGAACCCTGCTCGGAAGTCCTGTAATAAAATCCATTCCAATTTCTTCCCACTTCCATTCAGGCAACTTTAACGGCTGTAGCAATCCTACGGGTCTTTGATGTTTAGCTTTAACTCGCTGGCATACATCACACATAGCCATGTACTCTGCGATTTCCTTTCTCATCCTTGGCCACCAATATATACCACGAAGATCTTGATACATCTTAGTATTACTTGGATGAATTGAGTAAGCTGACTCATGCGCCTCTTTTAATATCAACTGCTTGATCTCTTTTTGATTCGGCACATATATGCTTTTTCCAAGCCAAACTGTTCCTTCTTTATCCTCTGAAAATCCTGGGGCTTTACCTTCCTTTATTCTATCTTTGATCTTAGTAGCTTCTTTATCTGACTTTTGCAGCTTTTTGATCTGATCCTCCAAGGTTGGTTGAATCTCTAAAACAGCAATGGAACCTTCCTCTACTAGTTCCAAATTCAAACACTGAAATTCCTTATGAAGAGCAGGTTGATCTTCTTGAATCATCAAATTATTGCAAGAGTTTTCCTCTTAGGCAGGCATCGGCAACTACATTAGCCTTGCCAGGATGGTAATGTATTCCCACATCATAATCCTTTATTAACTCTAGTCATCTTCTTTGTCTTAGGTTGAGGTCTGCTTGAGTGAAGATATACTTCAAACTCTTATGATCAGTGAAAATTTCACATCGATTCCCGTGAGATAATGCCTCCACAACTTTAATGCATGCACAACTACAGCCATTTCCAAGTCATGGGTTGGATAGTTTTCCTCATGTGGTCGCAATTGCCGTGAGGCGTATGCAACTACTTTGCCTTCTTGCATCAAGACACATCCAAGACCCTGTCTTGAAGCATCACAGAAAATCTCAAAGTTCTTCCGGAATATCTGGTAAAATGAGCATTGGGGCTGAGGTCAGTCTTTTCTTTAATTCCTGAAAACTTTGCTCACAAGCTTCAGACCATTCAAACTTCTTTTCCTTCTTCAGCAATTGGGTAAGCGGTCTTGCAATCTTTGAAAATCCTTCTATGAATCTTCGGTAGTATCCCGCTAAACCAAGAAAACTTCTAATATCGTGCACTCGACTGGTTGCCTCCAATCAAGTACACTTTCACTTTTTCAGGTCTCATCGAGACACCTCCAGAAATTACATGACCTAAGAAAGCAACTTCTTTCAACCAAAACTCACACTTGCTGAACTCTTAGCATACAACTGATGATTTTGAGCTTTTCTAACACCATCCTCAAATGACCTTCATATTCCGTTTCATCTTTAGAATAGATAAGGATGTCATCTACGAATACTACCACAAACTTGTCCAGGTATTCCATAAACACTTTATTCATCAAATTCATAAAATAGGCTGGTGCATTGGTCAGACCAAATGACATAACTGTGAACTCATATAATCCGTATCGGGTAGCAAAAGCTGTCTTCGGAATATCTTGTGGCCTTATTTTCAACTGATGGTATCCAGATCGAAGATCAATCTTGGAGAAAATACATGCTCCTTTTAACTGATCAAACAGGTCATCAATCCTGGGCAACGGATACTTGTTCTTAATTGTGACTTCATTCAGGGCTCTGTAGTCCACGCACAAACGCAAACTATTATCCTTCTTCTTTACAAAAAGAACTGGCGCTCCCCAAGGTGACGAACTTGGATGAACGTATCCTTTTCTTGCAACTCCTCAATCTGTTTCTTCATCTCGGCAAGTTCATTAGCTGGCATACGTAGGGTCTCTTTGAAATAGGAGCCGTACCAGGGACTAGCTCTATGACGAACTCTGCATCTCGATCAGGCGGCATACCTGGCAAATCTTCAGGAAATACATCTGGATATTCTTGCACTACATGCATACTTTCCAAAGTTGATTCCTTCAAACTGTTCAAAGCACACTTCTTACTTGAAGACTCATCAGGCATATACTCCACTCGAATACCTTCTGAATTGGTAAGGGTGATGGCTCTACTGGCACAATCTATTTGACCTTTATACTTGATTAACCAATCCATCTCTAGGATGACATCTATTCCTTTTGAATCCAAAATGATGAGATTCGCTAGGAATTCTACCCCATTGATTTTTATGGTTGCACTTGGGCATACTGAACTAGTTCTCAATTCTTTTCCAGGAGATTGAACTATCATAGGGCTCTTAAGGGTAAAGGTTTCCCAACCAAATTGTTCAACAAAACTCTTCGATATAAAAGAATGCGATGCTCCAGAATCAAATCATGCTGAGGCAGGTATTGAGTTGACAAGGACCTTACCCAAAACCACATCCGATGCCTCCTGAGCTTCTTCGGCGGTCACATGGTTGACACGTCCTCTTCCAAAGGATTGCGGAGCTCTTGGCGTCTGAGGTGTTCCACGACTTTGTCCTTGCGCAGAGCTCGCGTAATGGATCCCAAGTTGAACAGCATCGGGGTCACTTGTCGACGCTTCGAGGACGATTCTTGGCATAATGTCCCATCCGGTGACAATGGAAACATCAATCCTCGCAGATTTGAATTCCTTTTCGCACCGAGCACTAGCATTATGTCTGGGGTCCTTGAGCAACTGGGCGAGGTCCAGAATTAGGAGTACAGGGTGCTCCTTGAACAGGTGTCCTGTTAGCCTGTTGAGATTGGAAGCGCTGACGAGAACCACTTGCTCCATGCTGAGCCTGGAATGCCATCCTTCTCTTGCGGGACTCCCGCTGTTGGCGCTGAGCATCCTCTTGCACTAGAGCCTTGTTCACCATATGCAGAAAATTTGGAAAATCCAAAGCAACTAGTCGCACCTTGATGTCGTGGATCAAGTCCTCCATGAACCTCCGTGATCCCGGCACTTTCAAGAGCTACATCCTCTCGTGCATACCTCGACAATTGGGTGAACCTATTCAGATACTCAGAAACACTCTGGTTCCCCTGATGCAGCTTGCGAAATTCTCTTTTCTTCATTTCAATTATACCGGCAGTACATGAGCAAGATGTAAGGCTTTAAAATTCCTCCTGTGTTATAGCTTGAGCATTACGATGGGCAAGACAAAAGTTATCCCACCAAGTAGCAATTTACTCTTTTTAGCGATGACTCGTGATAGAGAATCTTTTCACGGTCATCACACTGTGCCAACTGGAGCTTTTTCTCCACATGTCTTAACCAGTCATCTGCCTCCAAGGGTTCACCTGCTCCCGTGAAGGTAGGCGGTCTAGTTCTCATGAATTCTCCAAGCTTAGACCTGGGGGCATCACCGCATCGCGGTGGTCCGGCCGCGGATTGTTCACCATATTCGAGCAAGGGCTCGCAACAACCGGCCGCATTGCCATCATCTGCTGGATATCTCGCGATCGGGGTTGGATCAAGGCGGCGGTGGCACTTGCTGTTCTTGCTGATCTTGAACATCATGCTGATCTTGTGGCTCTGCCTGACCACGACCACGACCTCCAACATGACCTCCTCTGCGACCAGCTCCACGACCTCTTCCTTGACCTTCCATCTGAAGCAACGGCCAGGGATAGGTTAGCAAAAGATGAGAGGGAAAGAGCAAAAGATGAGAAGACTAGGGAGGTAGCCATTCCAAGACCAAACAAGCTATAAAACTCCAAAAGAAAGGTGGCTACAACACAATACTAGCGCAAGTGTACAACACACCCAACAAACAGGCAACAAAAAATCCAAATACACTCGGACTATACGTTGCTAAACTAGAAAGGGTGACCTGCTCCAACACTGCTAAGCACTACTAACTTATCCTATATGGGAGTCTCCTCGGATATACTCTTTGACGGCTTGATCATCTTCTTCCTTGATCTGGATTCTTGCAGAAGGCTCGAGGCTTTGAGAAGTTTCAAGAGATAAGATCAAATTAAAATGTTAAAATAATATTTCAGCAGAGGAAAGGAGTAAGAACCTAGGAATAAGATGAGATGAGACAATCTATTCACAGCAATTCGTTGGTTTGATTTAGAAAATAATTTTGAAGTTCATGCTAAGAGGACCAGACTAACTAGGGATGCGACCTACAGTCGATATGGCTCTGATACCACCTCTGTCGGGACCAGATCTCCAAATCCGAACCCTCTATGTATAACCTGTGCTAGTCCAGGAAAAGCTAGCACACACAGTTGAAACAGTGATGACAACATGTCCATATCACGAATCAAATAATATTAATTCAGCAAAAGAGTATTAGCCTTATGGCCAATTATTACAAATAAGCAGCATCATAGCATGAGTTCAATAAGAAACAGCGGAAACGAAATAACAAAAGCAAAGTAAGCCCATCCATTTGCCCAACAGGCAATCGACTGGGGTTTGCGTCCTAGCATTCCGGATCACCTTCATCATCACCACAAGCGTAAAAATCGTAGTCACCTTCAGCTTCTGCGAACTCTTCTGCGGAAGGTTGGGGATGTTGCAAGGGTGAGCACAAAATGTACTCCGCAAGTCTTGGAAACATAATGCATGATAACTATATGCAAGGCTAAACAATTGAAGGCATAATATGGCTCTTTTAGCATAAAGCAAAGTTTAACTGTAAATACCAATAGTAATTTCATAAAGCATCATTTGATCAAAAGGTAATGGAATAGTAATTGAATTTTATATGACAATTAAAGCAGGTTCCATCTACATGGCTGGCTCCATCCGCCAAACCATAACCCGAGAGTTCCATCTGCTCACGGATTCCCAAAACAACCATTTTCCTTTAAAACAAAACCATGAAATCTACAATGTGCAAGCGTACCTCGCCTTCCCTTGACCGTGTTCACGGCTACTTAAGTAGTTTTAACTCTGCAGAGTGTGTACACTTTACCCACAAGACATGATCGACTCTTGTTGCCATGCAATTAACACACTTCCTTTGGTGTGTCGGCAGAGAGATCATGACAAGGCCTTTACAATGCACAACCCCACTATTAACCTCGCCCGCTAAGGTTTCACCGCTGTTAGGGTTCTAGCCGCCAAGATCTGAAGCCCCTCTTGCGCCTACCAACATCCGGCACTCACCAACTGACGAAGCTAATAATGAGACGCACAAATTATTTAGCTAGGTCGTACCCATATAGACTTGTGGTTGTACGGTAGTGCTCGGTCCATGGTAACACACGCTTCGGTCCTTAATTGACTAGGGCGGAACATTCACATACCAAGGTCTCGTGCTTTCTGCACCCGCCAAACATCCATCCGCCCCGGTCTAAACCATTTCCACTTTATTTTATTTAACTCACAGCAGCAACACCAATTGCCGCAATTTCACAAATAAGTTTAAACAGCATTTGAAATGATTCCCATAATGGCACAATACCGAAACGCTTAAGCTGGACTAAGCAATTCTACTGTTCCATGCTAAACTACTGGATATCACCAAATAAAACAGCTAGTATATATCATCTAGGGTGTCAAAGGTTCGACATGATCAATATCGATGAGGGTATAACAAACTGGAATTGGCTGGAATTTTGGATTTTCCATAAAAGAATAAAAAGAAAAAGAAATGTCGACCGACACGTGGGACCCATGCGTCAGAGACACGGCTCACGGTGGACCGGGTTCACCGAAGAGATCTTGGGGTGACGAGGCAGACCGGCTGAGGTGGCGACACACGGCAACGCTAGGGTGGACGTGGCGCCGAGGTGGCGGCCACGCGGCGCTGGCACGGGAGCTGAGGTGAATCGGACGACTGGGACGCGGAGGGAGGCGATGCGACGTGGCTAGATCTGAGCCGCTGGTGGGCGATCGAACGGCCACGACTCACGGCGAGGGCGACGGCGGCACCGCGCGCGGCAACGCCGCGACCCACCGGAGCGGAGGAAGAAGGAGACAACCGGGGCGAAACTGCGACGGATCGGCTCGGGTTTTTGGGGCAAAAGAGAGCGGAGGACGCGAGGAGTCCAGAGGTGCAAGCGACGGCGGCGGAGACTCACCGACGGGGAAGAAAAACGGCGAAGAAGGCTCGGGGCGGCGCAACCATTGGCGAAGCTCGCGCGATGACGACGGGCGACTTCGGCGTGAGGCTAGGCAAAAGCGACGGCGTGGCGCGGGGAACCTCGGGATGGGGTCCTCGGGGCTTTAAATAGCCCTGGGGAGGCGGGAGCGGCACGGACGCCGAAAACGGCTAGGAGGCGGCTAGGGTTTCGGCGGCGATGGCGCTGGGCGACGCTTTGCATCGATCCGGTCCGCCCACGGCGCGTCAGGCGGTCTGCGGAGCGGCGAGCTACCGGTCGGTGGCCGAGAGGAAAAGCGGAGCGGGCCGGGCGAAGAGAGATGGGTCGGAGCAAAACGGGCAGACAAGGAATAGGAGTGGGCCTGCGGGACGGATTCGGCCCACGGAGAGATTTAGAAATTAAAACATTTTCCGAATTAAAGAAATTCCAGAAATTCAAATAAAAGCAAATAAATCCAAATAAATATCAAATAAATTCAGAAAAATCCCCAAAAATACAGAAAAAATCCTTGAGGCATAATGAACCCAACTAAAACTGAAAATTTTTTGTTTGATGAATAGATTTGTCAAATTAAATCCTTTTCATAAATATAAAATTCATATTAAGCTAAAATTAATTCAAGAAAAATGCAAATAGTGAATTTTCAAATTTAAACATTCTAAAACTCCACCCGGATTTGCAAATCCGAAACCCTTTGTGTATACTAAACTAGTCCAGGATCACGCTAGTACACACAGTGGAAACATAGATGAAATACCATTCCATACAACGAATTAACTAGAAAGAAGCAAATTATTATTAAATAAAACAAACGACCTTATGGTCAATGTTTACACCATTACGCCTTAAGGGCTTAAGAAACAAATACTATTGCAGCAGAAAAGATAACTTGAGCCATTCGACATGCCACAGGCAATCGTCTGGGGAACGCCTTCCTAATTCACGTAGTATTCATAGAATTCCTCCTCATGATATTCATTATCTCCTTCAGCAACTGATCAACAAGGGCATAAAGCCGTGAGTACAAACAAAGGTACTCAGCAAGCCGTAGGGGATTGATGCAATATATTCATGCACGGCTTGACAAGGATGGCTATATGGTTCATTTGCAGAAAGCAATAACTTGAATTGAAATACAATAAATAGATTGAAAGCATATTTATGAAAAGATAAATAAATAACTGGTAGATTAGTGATAGACAACAAAACAACAGTGAACTCCCCGTTCACATCCCAACAATTCCACATTCCTCATTTTATGAAACACTCTATACCCCGTGTGAAATTCCCGGGCTTGTCCATGACCGCGGATGCGGCTATTTGAATAGTTTTACACTCTGCAGAGGTTGTACAACTTTACCCACAAGACATGAACATCTCTTTGTGCAAACGTTACTAACACACTTCCTTTGGTGTGTCGCAGAGATATCATGACAAAGCCTTTACAAAGGTAATCGTCTAAACTCGATACTGACCCGCTAAGGATTCGCCCCTTAGGGCCCCCTCTTGCGCCTTGCGAATCTACCCGTCCATCCCGGAACCCACACCACCAACTGGCAGTACTCAAGGCTAGACATTCCAAATTAATCAGCTAGGTCTGTCCCATTCCAGACATGTGGTAGTACGGTTAGGCCCAGTTCAATGGCGCACAAGATTAAGTCCTTAAGTTGTCTCAGGCAAGACATCCACATCCCAATGTGCTAGAAAGCACCCCCTTTACTACACGATCACTTGCCCGAGGGAAAACAATTCGTTCAACCAAGACCAATGGCAAACCCCGCCACGGTACCACAAATTTTACAACAATGGCTAATGGCCACGATTCAATATCTCATTAAGTCAAGATTAACATTATTCAACATGTGATATGAATCCCAACGTATATCTAAGCATGTTTAAGCATAGCTACGATAACCCAATGTTGGTATAATGATTATGTCCAACTAGTAATGTCTCAACCTAGGTTTAACAATGGATACATGGCATCCCAATTAATCAAGGTGGCATAATGTCAACTAGGTATACATCTACTCCCATTAAATAAGAATTTATATACAAAATAGCATGCAATTGTAATAAAGTAAATTACTTTTGCAAACATAGGATCAACATGATCAAAGGATTACGACTTGCCTTGCTGATCTAGTGCTGAGTCTTGGTCTTCGAAGTCTTCGTTCGCTCCCTCGGAATTAGCGTCTACCGGAAAAGAAGCAACGAAACCAAATAAATACAAAACAGAGACTCAAACAAGCTCAAAACTGAAAATAAATAGCTCTGGAAGATAGATCTTGATTTTAGAAAAATTTAGAAACTTGAATCGCCTCAATCGGAGTTCGTATGAGGGAGAAAGAGCTTCTGGAAAATTAAATCAGAAAAAATACTGAAAATCAGAAAATCAGAATTTCTAGATTTATTTTTATACGGGAAAAGCGGTTTATTGCGCGACGGCGTCACCGCTCTTGGTGGACTCGGTCCACGGCACGAGCTCGGTTCACCGTCGCCGGCCCTGGCCGACGCAGCCACCGACGCGATGGTCGACGCGCGCGCACGCCTGCGCCGACGCAGCGGGTGACGTGGACAAGCCACGCGTCGCTCATCGGTGGCACGGCCAGATCGGGCGGCTGGAAACAGAGCGCGGGCGGCGAAGGACGTGGCCGGATCCGAGACGTCCGCGGCAGATCGGGCGGTCACGATTCGGCGAAGGAGGACGACGGCGAGCGGCGGCGCGGGCTTACCGGAGGCAAGGAAGAAGACGCGACGCACGGCGACGGATCGGACCCGGGACAAGGCGGACCGGAAGGGGGCGACCCGGGCAAGACGAAGACGCATCGGTGGCGAAGGAAAAGGCGGTGGAAGCTTCGGCAAGGGCGGCGGACTCCGACGAGGTCGCACGGGCGGGGGACGAAGTCTCGGGCGGTGAGACAGAGGGCAACCGAGGCGGTGGAAAACGGCGAAACTCGGAGGGTGTGCGGCGGCTTAAATAGAGGTATCGGAGGCCGTGTCCGACCCGAACTCCAATACGGCGGCGGACGCGGTTTCAAAGCTGGGCCGAGGCGGAGCAGGCCGACGTGGGAGCGCGGGTTGAGGCGGTGGCTGGAGAAGATTCGGCCCGAGAGGCTTTTTGAAAATTAAAACGTTTTTTCGATTTTAGAAATTTCTAGAGATTCAAATAAATATCAAATAAATTCAGAAAAAATCCCCAAAAATACAAAAAAAATCCTTGGGGCACAATGAACCCAACTAAAATTGAAAATCTTGAGTTTGATGAATAGTTTAGTCAAATTAAATCCTTTCATTTATGAAAAATTCAAATTAAGCTGGAATTAATTCAAGAAAATGCAAATGGTTTATTTTTGAAATCAAACATTCCAAAACTCAAATTTTGGGATGTTACAGTACGGCATATAATAATTTCTACACTTGCGGGTACCGCACCTTAGATTCACTCATGACCTCGCTGACGAAGTAGACCGGGTGTTGGATCTTCTGCACGTGGCCTGGCTCCTCCCTTTCTACGATGACCGCAGCGCTGACTACATGAGTCGTTGCCGCGATGTAAAGTAGCAGAGGTTCCTCTGGCATCGGTGAAACCAAGACCAGGGGGCGTCGTTAAGAAGGTCTTCAAATCTTCAAACGCTTGTTGTGCCTCTGGCGTCCATTGGAACTTATCCTGCTTCTTGAGGAGTTTAAAGAAGGGCATACCTCGCATACCCAATCGGGAAATAAACCTGCTGAGTGCGGCCATGCATCTTGTAAGCTTCTGGACGTCCTTTTCGCAAGTCGGCGGTTCCATATTTGATATGGCCCTGATCTTCTCTGGGTTGGCCTCAATGCCTCGTTGGGATACGATATACCTGAGCAGTTTTCCCGAAGATACTCCGGAAACACACTTCTCGGGATTAAGCTTCATGCTGAAAGCCCTTAGACTCTCGAACGTCTCGGTGAGGTCGGCGATAAGATCCTTCCTCTCCCGAGTCTTCACCACGACATCGTCCACGTATGCCTCCACATTGCGTCCGAGCTGAGCATGAAAACACCGCTGTATCGCGTGTTGATATGTCGCACCAGCATTTTTCAACCCGAATGCCATCGTGGTATAGCAAAATGCCCCAAAGGGCATGATGAACGAAGTCTTGATATGATCTTCCGCCTTTAGGCGAATCTGGTGGTACCCTGAGTAGGCATCAAGGAAACTCAGGATCTCACACCCGGCGGTTGAATCAACCACTTGATCAATCCGAGGTAACCCGAAAGGATCCTTCGGACATGCCTTGTTGAGATCAGTATAGTCAACGCACATGCGCCAAGTTTTATTCATCTTTTGAACTAGTACAGGGTTTGCCAACCAATCGAGATGATACACTTCTTTGATAAAACCTGCAGCTAAAAGTTTGGTGATCTCCTACTTGATGGCGTTTCGGCGATCTGGAGTGAACCGCCGAAGCCTTTGCTTGATTGGCTTTGCCTTTTCGTCGACGTGCAGAGAATGCTCGATCACCTCCCTAGAAACACCCGGCATGTCGGATGGTTTCCAAGCAAAGATGTCCTTGTTAGCCTAGAGGAAGGTGACGAGCGCGCCTTCCTATTTATCCTCGAGCCCTAACCCGATAAGGGTCGTTTTGGACGAGTCGGATGGGTCGAGGATTATTCTCTTGGTTCCTTCGCCAGGCTTTATCCCTGACGTGGCCTGCTTCTTGGACGGGATGTCGCCTTCTTCCTGCAATGTGGCAGCCTCTGCCTGGACATTCTTCAGCTCGGCGGCTGCTTCCTGCAGCTCGGCAAGTTCACAATTCTCTCGGTCGCATTCCAGAGATTGCTTGATGTCACTGCGAACCGTGATGACGCTTCTGGGTCCCGGCATCTTCATCAAGTAGGTGTAGTGCGGTACAGCCATGAACCGAGCCAGTCCGGGCCTTCCCAAGATGGCGTGATACGCCGTCTCGAAATCCGCTACCTCGAAATCTACGTACTCTGTCCGGTAGTTGTCTTTGGTGCCGAAAGTAACAGGCAAAGAAATCTGCCCGAGTGGAAAGGAAGACGCCCCAGGGATCACCCCGTGGAACGGCTGTGAGCTTGGCCTTAGCTCGGAGCGGGGGATGTTCATGTCGTCGAAGGTCTTGACAAACAGGACGTTGAGTCCACTCCCTCCATCAATTAATACTTTTTTGTGCTTTACATTGCGAATGACAGGGTTGAGCACTAGAGGGAACTTACCCGGATGTAGAACCCGATTGGGGTGATCCGAGCGATCAAAGGTGATCGGGACCTCAGACCACTTTAGATATTGAAATTGCGGTTCCACGCATTGATCTCCGGCGGTAGCTTTGCTTCCGCTTGGACTCGTATCCGGTGGAGCCCCCATATATGTAGTTCAGCTCCTGCTCGAGCTCTTGGTAATCGTCCTCGTCTAGAAGGTCTTTCTTCTTGGCTGCCTCATCCTTCGCTAGAGCCGGCTGCTTGTTACTTTCCAGCGCAAAACGCTTCAGGGTGAAGCAGTCCTTGGCAGCGTGCTTTCCCTTGGGGTGGAAAGGACAGATCGCATCCATAACAATATTATAATCGGGCGTCTCTCTCCGTGTGACTCAGGGCCGGTTGCGTTCTGTTACCGCAACTAGCTCCTCGCCTTTCCGTTTCTTGTCCTTGTGCTTGGAGGACTCGGCCTTGTCGCCTTTGCTCTTCTGCTGTGGGTGATCTTCTTGGCGCTCGGCCAGGGCGTCTGAGGCTGTAGCATAGCGGTCGGCCAACGCAAACATCTCCTTTACGGAGGCCGGAGGTTTCCTGGACATTTTCTTGATTAGATCAGGATCACTTACCCCTTTCTGAAAAGTTGCTGCCACCACCACAGCCTCAGATACGTCCCTGATGGTGTTCTTCTTCTGCATGAAACGCCGGATAAAATCTCTCAGCGTCTCGTCCTTCTTCTGGTGAAGCTGGTATAGGTCCCACGGGGTGCCAGGCCTCTCGTAGGTTTCCTAGAAGTTCGCGATAAATTGGTCGCAAAGATCGCTCTAGGAGTCCACCGAGTTCGTAGGAAGTCCCGTGAGCCATGCTTGAGTTGAAGGGGTGAGATTGACTGGCAGATAATTCGCCATCACATTCTGATTGCCCCCGACCGCTTTGACCGCGGGGCATAGACTGCGACCAAGCTTAGGATCTCGCTCCCCGTCAAACTTGACGATGCCCTTGGGATTGAATCCTTCGGGCCATACCACTCGGTGTAGCCGAGGAGTGAATGCTCAGATCCCGTCAATGGATCTCTCATCATGATAAGGGGGGAACGGTGTGGCGAGCCTCTGGCTCGGCGATTGTCTTCAATGCGTCGGGGTGGAGTTCGGCGCGGCGAGTCCATGACACGGTGATCGTCGTTGCTCCGACCCCGGCGATGATGGTCTCTATGGTCGTCGTAGTCATCGTACCTTCGATCACTTCGTCGATTGTGGCCGGTGCCAAAACGCTCGTAGTCGTCGTGGCACCTGCGTCGTTCTTCCTCGTCCCACTCTTGCCGTCTGGCGGTGATGTCTTGGCGGAGGTCGCAGTTGAGAATTTGGCGAGTGTCTCCGACTGGTGGTGTAAGGCGTCGACTGCCGGTATTCCGACTGGTTGCAGTCCGACTGTTAGCGACACGAGTAGCCGCGTGGGAGCGTGAGTGCGCTTCCCCTTCTGGCCTTTCTTGATTCTACTGAATCACTGCCGCCGTCACCATGGCCTTGATCTGGGCCACGATCGGGGCTACCAGGCTATCAGACGCAATCATTGGATCCAGTGTATCAAGAAGCGTCTTGGAGGCGACGACGTTCTGCAGCGGTGTATGGAAGACAGCTTGGTCTACCAACCTGGATTGCAGGATGTCCTCGCGGACATGGCGACTGCGAGATCGAAGCGATCGCATCTGTGCCTCCTTTCCCTTACGAAGAAGACGTTCTTTCTCCGCAGCTTCTTGAGTCTCTTGCTGGCACTAGAGATCGGTCTTCTGTACTTCTATCGCGAAGATGCCACATAGATCGCAGCAAATTCTTGTGACACCGACTAGTTTACTAGCCGAGTCAGAGCGACATACCTGAGATGGATTAGCCTGACCACTACCAGATTGGATCTGGTTTAGGTCTAGGCGAACGAGTTCTCCGCGTGCATCTGCGGCGAAGTCCGAGCTTGAAGCTTTGGCGGAGATGAAGGTGGTGATGATTCCGCTGATTGCTGCCATCGAGTTTGTAGGAAAAGATTATAGCGCTTCCCCTACCTAGTGCACCAACTTTCGACTTTTGTAGTCGGCAATAAATTTATGGGGCAGGCGCTAGATCTCAAACTCGAAGGTCACACAAGATAAGGGTTTAGACAGGTTCAGGCTCTCACGGAGGAGATAATACCCTAATCCTGTGTGCTGGGATTATGTGGATCTCTTGGATCTAAGATTGCTCAAAGCGCAATGTGCTCTGGGCGATATGCGATGTGTGTTGTGTTGAGGCGATTGCTCGATCCCTCTGGTGTTGCCCGCCCTCTCCCTTATATAATGGGGGTGGGGCGGTTTACAGAGTCCTGATCGGTCTAAGGTATTAGGCCGGTTCTGAGATTCTAGTCGATTCTGAGATAGAGTTTACATCTTTATCTACCTTATTAATGACTCAGATTACAACCGTATCTTTTATATCTAAATACATATTCAACTGTCTATAGGATGTACCCCCTTCCGTACGGCAACACAACTTGGCGAGGAGCTTATCCTTTGGGCCTGTCTTCTCCTCAGGCGATGCTGGGCTAGTCATGAAGATACCTGGTTTCATATATTCCACAGAGCGTGAAGAGGATCTGGAAGCTAAGTTCCTAGCATTTTCTCTAGCTAGCATGAATATCGGGGTCGAGATTTTTGTTAAGCGTTGAGGGGGAGGGGAGGTTTGTAACATTCCATTTTTCACTCTTTAAAAAACCCTTTGTGTAGTGTAGGTCCCCTAAAAATTCTCACCAATTTTCCTTGCTAATTAATGCTTAACTAGGAATTTCCAAAATTTAAAATATTTAATTTGAATAATGTGAACCTCAATTAAATTAAAATCAATTTTAGTTGGGTTCCTTGTGTTGCAAAGAATTTTTCTGTATTTTCTTGGTTTTTTCTGAGTTGATTTGTTATTTATTCAAGCTCATTTGGATTTATTGGATTTTCTAAAATTCAGAAATCAATTTTATTTCTAAAACCATTGTGGTCCAATTTCCTTCCATGCCTACTGATTATCTCTCGTGTGGTCAGATACACGAGCAGCCTAGTAGGCCACTAGGCCGCTCCTCCACACAACCCACCAGCTACCCACTTTGTGCCCTACAACTGGCCCACCCTGCCGTTGCTGTTTTTCTTAGTGTGCATGCCCTAGCCATGCACCATGAATAGTGCCACCAACCCCTACGACTTCACCTCTTCATCGGCCACCGGCTTGAGCCCTAGAGCTGCTATTCCCGCATTGGAAATCACTGCCGCAAGTCATCTTGTGCATCTCCGATGAAAGAGCCACCACGCCCTCCACTTGCCATTGCATTCCTCGTTGTTCCAATGAGTAAAGCTTGAAACCAACGACATCATCTCATGTTCTAGTCCTTCATCTACTCTCCCCTCAAATTGATTTAGTTTCTTGTTTTCTCTGCATAGATCGAGCCAATCTAGTCTGTTCTGTCGAGTGCTTCTTCACCACCAAATCCCATCGTCATCGGTGAGTCCCCGTCGCTGTCGACCCCACCATCGAGTTCACTGTTGCATGTTCTATCCGATGCTCCCCTCCCTGTTGCTGAAGCATCACTACAGCCCTATGCCACCACTGCATATGCCTGGCTATCGCTCACCGCTAATGAAACCACCCATGTCACTAAGATTGCCTCGTCGCATTCTCCCAGATGGCATCCTTCGCATGCCCTTAGCCACTGTTGTGGCCGAAGACCATCGGTCCCCACACGTTGCTTGTTGACGTGTCACCGACGTAGACACCACCTCAACTCACATGAGCTCTGCCGCCATCAAGGTGCCACCTCTGCATTTTGTGTGCACAACTTGCAGAGTACTTTATGTACTCACCATGCATTAATTATCATTCAGTTGAAGAAATAGAGGAATCTACACCTACCTTGGAGGAGTTTTGCGAGGTCAAATTGTAGGTCTTGTTCCTCGTTGATTGCTAGTGGCAAGTCAACGATTTCCACTACAGTTTATCTTCATTCCGATGTAGTTATCTTATTTAGGGCTTGAGCCCTGCGAGGCCTAATAAATGTAAGCTCGACTGTAAGGTCACAACAGTTACCTATTTATCAAATCTAGCTTGTTTATTTATAATTAACTGTGTATGGATGATATTTTGTCTATGTTGCCACTGTGTACACTAGTGTGATCTTGGACTAGTGCAGTATACACAAAAAGTCTGAATTTGCATATTTGGGTCCCGCCACTATAGTATCCTTGTGTTAGGGTGGAAGGTGCACAAGGTCTTGTCTATTATCAACATCTGTAACTTTCTAGTTACGGAATCGCAGCTTGGCGACAAGTTTCTGCATGGTGGAGTTGTAGGCTGCCATGGTTTAGAAATACTGGAAGCGTAGGAGGGTCCATTCACACTGTGCTTCTAGAAGCAGGGCAGATCTTTGTTGGTTATAGCATTCCTTTAGGAAATTCTATAGTGTCAGTGGGTCCTCCTCCATAAACACTTGGCCTTCAAATTCGCATGGAGATGGTGCCTTACGAAGTGTAGAGCCACACACTTCGACTTCAGGAAGATCAGAGGCGCCAGTTTTAGGCTAGGTAATAGTATCTCCAAGAGATCAAGCTGTCAAATTAATCTTGACATCCATTGTCTGGGTTAGGTAATTGCTACCATTCATGGCAAGCTCAACAAATTCCCTTTTTGCGATGTCCAACATATCATATGTTATATCCATGCAACAATGAATTTTACTACTACTAAAATAAATATATTGCATGCACACTCTTGAATCAGTAAATATCGGTCTATACCTTTTCAGTATATAATTATCTAGAATTTTTCTATCATTTTTCATAATTTTTTACTAATTATCGAGTAGTTTTTAGAGTTACCAAAATAATAGAAAATTAAATTTAGCACATGTATAAACATGGAATTATTATAGGAAAATAAATCCAGTGATATGGAGCTTCCAATGTGTTCTAGGTCTAAGGTTCAACAATTTACGGAAGCCCATATACCAAAAAATTAGTTTCTAAGATTTAATATAAATATTTAGAATTTATTAACAATTTTTTGGGATTACTAAAAACTTTAGGGTCCAAATGTAAAATTTATGTATCCTGATAAATTTATGTAATTATGCAGAACTTCACAGTTTTTCACAAAATTTATCGTATCCACAAGATTTACGTAACTAACCGAAAACTCAGCGGTCAAGACGCAAAAATGCCATGGACCATGGGAAATGGCCTTTGGGCTAAATTTAAATAGGCCACTTGGCCCATCGTGCATGTTGATCTAAGCCGATCGGCCAACGTCACCTAGCGAAAAATAGCGGCAACGCGCACGATGGAGCTAGTGGGCTTGCGGGGCAGTGGGCGTGTGAGGGGAAGCCAACAGGCTCTCGTGGCATGATACAGGGTGGCCTGATCTTGCAATGGTGAAGATGATAACTTGGACCCGTGAACCCTGATGAACACTGGCGCCAACCACCATTTCGATACGACAACCTGATACACATTGTTGGCGTCAAAAACCTGAAGTAGGGTTTCTGACAACAACACACGGATGAACACACAGTTCGAGGCGTGCGGTCGATTTGACTGTGTCGACAAGGTAAAAATATGAAATTCTCTCAAAGCCGATCGTGGCGATCAACCGGCTTAGATTTAATCAGCTTGAAGCCGATTAAATCAAGGTAACAAGGTAAGTCTAATTAGCCAATTAAGGCTAGTTAGAGGATAAAGGCAAATCGATTCTGAAGAAGGCGATGCGCAACAAAATCAAAACAAATCGAACCTGGGGCGTAATTTGAAGAAGATCAACAATCGGCGATGTGCAACTTTATTGATCAAGATCGAATTACAAAGGCTAAATTACAAGAACTACTCCTAGTTGACGAAAAAGTAAATGAAAAAGTAGACGCGAATTGGTTGATTGGCTCTGGGCAGCTTTTCTGATCACCTCTCGACCTCTTTTATACCCATCGTCCGATAGAGTCCTGGTACGACGCGTTAGGAATAGAATCCGTATCGGCCTCTATTTGGATGGTGCTTTCCTTAACAACCTGTTTCTTTTCCAAATATCTTGATCCGTTATCCCAATCGTATCTTGTTGATCTTGGACTGCCGATTTTGACCCTATCTGCCAAATTTTGGTGCAAACATATGCCCCCCATTTTTGGGAGATAACATGTTATCTTCCAAAAATTTTCATCATCGTCTTGAACATATATTTTCTTATCATAACCAAATTTTTAATTGCATCGAGTTAATTTGGCTCTCAGGTCGGTAATTGGCCAACTCGTATATTCGTATTTGAGTTTTAGCCAATCAAGATCTAACCAGTACCTTGAACAAACCGATGCACACTACACGATCCCACGTTGATCCCTTACCAAATCGGCTATCTCTCGAGCTGACGGGTGGTATGATTTTTCAGACTAGATTGGCTTTGTCGAACTAAAATCATCGGCCGAATCCGATTTTTTTTTCCTCCACTCTTTTCTCGCAATCTTAATTGGATGAAGCTCATTAAAAGTTTTATCCCTTCGTTTTTCTTGTTCAGCTTCCCTCATCTCTTGGGTCCTTAGCCGCTGAAGCCTTCTTCTTTGTGATTGACTTAAATCCGGAGGACATCATCTCGGCTTTGGTTCGATCGACTTACATATTTTTCCTATCAGATCCGTACTAGCCGCAGAGCTAAACTCTTCATCTTGGTCTTGTTTCTGACTTATGGTTGGCTTAGAAATTCTATCTTTAGCCGACCATCGCTGCCTATCACCTTGATATGGGTAATACTGCATCGAACATGTGTTTGGTGATGGCAAAGCTAATCCCCTCTCCCAGCAAAATTGCCAAAAAGGGCACCGCTGATGAGCTCTTTAAGGGCCGCTTGGCCGACATTCATTAACTGGCCGATGTGGAGGAATTCGTCCTGGCCTTTCATTCCTCCTTTCATATTTTGCTAGTAGTTTTGAAAAAGTAGGCTTCGACTTCTGTATCGGCTTACGTAGTGGCAATGCTCTCTCAGCCTGATAACCCTTTGGTGTGATTGTTCTTAATTTTTTTCCTTCACGGTCGGCTTTTATTTGTATAGAGCCAACAGTAATCATGAGTGTCTTATTGCCATCAGAATTTGATTGTACATCAGCTTGACGCATCATTTTTATAGTCGATGATATATGAATTTGATCCTTAGGCTCTGCATCTTGTGTTGGCTTTTCCATCTTTTCAGAGCAATGAATTTGATCCTTAGGCTCTGCATCTTGTGTTGGCTTTTCCTTCTCGCCGAATTTTTCTCTTAATGGGCGTATCAACCCCTAGAAAGCTAAATCGGCCAACTGATTATCAGGTAGGGTAACACTAAAACACCTATTTCTCACTTCCCTGAATCTCTTGACATAATCATTTACCGATTCCCCAGACTTCTGTTGGACAGAACTTAGATATGAAATCCTGAGTTCCAGACTGCCGGAGAAAAAGTACTCATGGAATCGGCATTCCAAATCGTTCCAAAAATGAACCGAATTTGGAGGTAAACTAGTAAACCAAGTGAAAGCAGCTCCCGATAAAGACAAGGGAAATAATCTAATTTTCAGCCCGTCGGACTGAGCTACCTCACCACACTGAGCGATAAAGCGTTCGACGTGCTCTAAGGTCGTGACCGAATCATCCCCAGAAAATTTGGCAAAATCAAGAACTTTAAAATTATGTGGATATTGCATGCGATCTATATAATTCGGATACGGCTTTCTATAGCCGATGACTCTACCCTTTGGCTGTAAGCCGAATTGATCTATCAACACGGCAGAAATCTGGTCAGCTCAATTAATTAATGTTGTTAGCCGACGAGATATCAGGGCTCTGCCAATGATCATGACTGGTATTCTGCCCCCCGAGTGCAAACTCGGGCTGCCGGTTAGACTGAGCCGACGGATTTTGTAGGATTTGATCATACCCATCGTACCTCCTAAACGATGATTCTGGTACAAGGACAAAGGGCTCTGCGTAGGTTACCACCTTATGAGGGACCGGATTCCTGGGCGGAATCGGTTCTTGGTACTAGATGTGCCTAATGGGTTCAATCGGCTGTGAGACCGATTGTGGAAAAATATTAAACGGAGCTGACGGCGGCAAAGTAGCCGACACGTTTGGTCTAGCGGCATCAGTGTACGCCTGATGATGTGTCACCCCACTAGGGCGAGGGTCTTGCGGTAATATGACCGTCGGTTGAGTTGGCAACATGGAGGGTATTGGAACCGATGGTTTTGCGGCAACCGCTAGGCTAGCATTCTGCCCTATCGAATACACAGGATATGTTGGCAGCGCCTGTAGTGGATCGAGAAGACTTCCAGATGAAGCCAACTCTTGAGCAACAATTTTTACACTGTTTGCAATCATCAGCTTAAGAGTACTAACCAAAGCCGATGATTGATTAATTAATGCGTGATGTACTGATTGCTCAATCATAGCCGATAATTCGGCCTGTGCTGGTACGTAATGACTTGCCGGGCTAGTTGAGATTTCAGCGTCGCCGAGCGGATTCAGCACCGGCAGAGCGGTCTTTTGGGTTACACCGCGCCGGGTCTTTTGATAACAACCCAGCATCATCTTTTCCAACGCAGATTTCCGATCTTCGATTTGTTTACGCTGCTCCGGAGTTAAATCGTCCAATGTGGGGACGATTATAGCTTCAGTGTTGAGATCAGACGGTGGAATCGACTTCCCTGATGAGAACATTATGGTCCCACCGGGCGTGCCAAGAGTGTGTTGGCGTCAAAAACTTGAAGTAGGGTTTCTAACAACAGACACGGATGAATACAGTTCGAGGCGTGCGGTCGATTTGACTCATGTCGACAAGGTAAAAATATGAAATTCTCTCAAAGCCGATTGTGGTGATCAATCGGCTTAGATTCAATCAGCTTGAAGCCGATTAAATCAAGGTAACAAGGTAAGTCTAATTAGCCGATTAAGGCTAGTCAGAGGATAAAGGCAGATCGATTCTGAAGAAGGTGATGCGCAATAAAATCAGAACTAATCGAACCTGGGGTGTAATTTGAAGAAGATCAACAATCGGCGATGCGCAACTTTATTGATCAAGATCGAATTACAAAGGCTAAATTACAAGAACTACTCCTAGTCGACGGAAAAGTAGATGAAAAAGTAGACGCGAATTGGTTGATTGGCTCTGGGCAGCTTTTCTGATCACCTCTCGACCTCTTTTATACCCATCGTCCGATAGAGTCCTGGTACGACGCGTTAGGAATAGAATTCGTATCGGCCTCTATTTGGATGGTGCTTTCCTTAACAACCTGTTTCTTTTCCAAATATCTTGATCCATTATCCCAATCGTATCTTGTTGATCTTGGACTGCCGATTTTGACCCTATTTGCCAAATTTTGGTGCAAACACACATGTACTCACTTAAGAACACGCTTCAATCCTTGCCTACTTGACCATGCAAAAGTAGATGTACACTTCCTTGCAATTATCCTGAAGAAGTTGCAAGAACTATGAGGATAAATTTCAGATTAGAACTCCGTATTCTAATGAAAAATTCGAGCACAAGCTATAGAATCAAGAGTATATCTTTAATCTACAAATTTGTGGTTACATTTACAATGGATGGAGCACACATATATATGATATAGGGGGGTGCATGAACAGTACCCAGCGTAAACAGTGCTTGGCATGAACAGTACAGGTGTGAATAGTTACCATGTGCACTCACCCATCTAATTGGAAACTATCTCAAAAGTTTAAAAACAAACTATTATAATTTAGGAACAATCTTTTCTTGCCAGGTAATGGTGATATATTTCTTTGTTTGAAGATAGGTGAAATCTCCCTTTCCTTTCCTTTCCTTCTACTCCTCGTCTTTTCTCATGCTTCTTTCCTTTTCTTATTGGCTGCATGCATGGAAGGAAAGGTGGTTGTGCATATAGCCCAAATTACCTTCTAGTTCTTTCATGTGGTTCCCGTCCTCTCTCGCCTCCCGCTAGTTTTCAACACGGTACATTAGTGCAACTTGATTCCAATTAACATTTGTGTAATCTTCATAACAAACAACAAGCAAGGACCTGCTATTAGATAGTACATAATTCTCATGTAAATATAGTCAAGATTGTTTAAGAAAAAGATTCACCTGTTGATATTTGATACGGCTTTACAATTCTTTCCCATTAATTAATTAACAAATTAACTAGAAAGTACTAAACGTATGTATATCTGTATCATGGTGCCTAGTGCGCGAGGAGATGGCACTTTGGACGGTGTAGGCTACCGATGAGCGTGGTGCGGTGCCTGTTGTGGTACGGGCGCTAGCGCGCAATGTGGCATAGACAGGGGGCACGGTGCGATGCACAGCACGCTACTAGCGTAGGGGCAGGTGCGAGCACATGGACGCAGTGTGGGCACAGAGGTGCAGCGTGGTGCCCAATGCTCGGCGGCGACTGCAATGTCGGGTGTAGCAGTACCAATCCATGGCCTTACCTGAGTGCCCATGGAAATCCAATCTCAAACCCTAATTAACAACTAGATGATCTAGTGTCTAGGGAACAAGGATTAATTTAATAGCGTGGAGATTGATGGCATACCGTCGGCTTGAGAGAGTTTCGTGCTGATAATGTGTTAAATAATAAACTAATCGCCATAGATCAATCCAAGTGCCAATCAAGAATACCCAAAGAACAATCACAATAGATGGACATAGGATATAGGGGATATAAACTCCTTTTCTCTCTTTATTGATTGTAGCTAGATTCTCTTGTATAATGGAGTACTATATTTATACCCAAAACTCCTTAGAGGTAGTTTCAAAATTCATTCATTAAAACCAAGAGTCCGATCATATCTCAACGGTAATAAGGAGATGCTGGTGGGTTCTAGCCGATAGTGGTATTTTATTTTTCAGGTGATGAGTAGGCTGTCATAAAAATAGAGGGGAACTAGTCGGAAGTTATTATTATGGCGAGCATAGCAAAAAATACATTTAAATGTCTGGTGTAATCCAAATTCATACATAAATCAATAAGAAATAAAGTTTAAATAGTAAATAATTAAAGATAATATCTTAATAGTGGACGGTGCATTCCAAAAGCTCAAAAATATATACAAGTAGCAATTTTAAGAACAAAATTTATTGGATTAATAATACGCATAATCTATACCCCATTATAATGCACCTAAGCAATTTTTCCTACGTCCACCCTAAATAATGCACCTCATTAGAGATGGCCCAATATTCGTGCACCCAGCAAAACGTCCCCAGAAACTTGCATTCATCAAAATGAACGTCTCAGATCTTTCCTCAGTTTTACTCATCCACATCCGATTGCCATTATTTTGTGTGTCTAATCATCCCTGTGGCCCACAACAGACCTCCCCCACCTACATATTTGGAAGGAGAGCGAATCAAACAAGGAAATAAATAAGGAGGATCTGCATGCAAGGAAACCAGACTTGAATTTTTCTTGGCCAAAATTATGCGTACTACATATTTGGAAGGAGGGTGAATCAAATAAGGAAATAACAGGGAGGATCGCATGCATGGAAACAAGACTTGAATTTTTATTGTCACGGCATTGTGGTCGTATTTTTTCCGAATATGACCCTTCTCGAGACTTTTTACGGATCTAGCCCCATAGAGCCTAATTTGAAATATACGAAGAGCGCTGAATTTTTATTTTATTTTTATCTAAGGAACCAGCGGTCTATGAGTCTTTGCTTAATTTTTTCAATTTTTCTCGCGGAACCGGTATGCGTGAAACCTTTATTTAATTTTATCTTTTTTCCTTACGGATCCAGTGTCGTGAGCGCGATTTATTTTCAAATTTTTGAAATCTTCCTGTGGCCCACAAATGACCTTCCTCACCTCCAAAGCATCAACAAGGAAAAGAAACAAGCGTTCTAGAAAAGAAAGGACCATACATTACGTCTTTGGGAAAAGGAAACCGGGAGATGGGCGCGTAGGCCGGAGAACAGCAGTGCAATGGCTCCACGATCGCCATCGGTGGCTTTATTGACCAGCGCGAGGTTCTTTGGTCGACAACCTCATGGTATAAATGACTCAACAAATTTATAATTTAATTTTTTAAAATAATTTTATTAAGTACAAAATAATCGAAAGTTTTTTGAGAATTTTTAACCTAATGTGCTATCTTTTCAAAAATCCTTCTATATTTAAAAAATGAAGGCAACTCACTGTAGCTTCTTCTAGTGCGACCCAGGACAGAAGAAGCTTCTTCTCTTCCCTCCCTCCGTTAAAGCAAGAAAGAAGCTCCAAAGCTCCATCAATCCCGCACCAAATCTCATCTTTCCATCTATGGTGTTAATTCCCCAAATTTAGTGCTCTATTGCCAAAATTTCCTCCCAATCGATTTGATCCCAAATTATGGTTTCCATAAATATGCTTGTTTGAGGCTATAAAAGCGGTGAGCTCTCCTCCACCCCATTGCATTGCGTAAATCCCAAGCGCTCCCTCTTGTAAAGATCGCGGATTTTGGAGGTAACCCAAGCCATCACCGTCATCTTTCGTGAAATTCACATAGCCGTGACTCCTCCTCATGGTAGCCGGTCTCGGCGATCTCGCCCACCAAGGCTTGACCCATCGCGACCGTGAAGCCACCACCCGGCCTTCCTGCCTTGCGCTAGCCAAGCCCGGAGAAACCTGTTGTGCTCTCTGTGGAAACTACAAAAAAATAATCTAAAACCGAGAAAATTCTTTTTCTTTCTCTTTCTTGATTTAAAATCTTTTGGGAGCCGTTTTAGCCCATTCGACCTCCATTTAATTCCGTTTTTCTTTCTAAATTCATTTAAAATTCTAAATTTCTCTTTTATTATTAAGTGTTGTATTCATACTTATCTTCTCATTTAATTGATAAACGGGTGTACTACCGTCGTAGCGTTAGCACAGGCACTATACAAGTACTAAAGATAACAGAAGGATACCAAGGGTGCAACAAGCGTAGGCAATGCTCTAGCCCTCTCGTGGCCCTATGGTACATCCGTAACCGGAGATAGGTTACCTTGAGATCAATAACATTATGAAGTCCTAGACAAAACAAAACAAAAAAAGAGTGAATTTTTGCACGCGGTGGGTTGAAAAAGGAAAACATAGTCGTGACCAGTGTTCAGAATCTCGCTGAGATCTCGGTTTCCGGCAGGCGGTGATATATAAAATTCGGCCGGATGCAATGTAAACAAGAAACAACGCTGGGCTTAGTTGGTAATCTACCCATTCCACCTGCGTGAGGTTGGCGGGTCGAACCCCAGCTTTGCCATTTTTTCCCTGTGCGCCGATTTCATTTTTTTTGCCGTCCGCCACCCCCATTCTCGTCGAGCTCTCCCTCGCACCGTCCCCATTCTCCGCGCCGTGCTTCCCCTCGCCCTCGCACCGTCCTCGCTGAGCTCCCACTCGCGCCATCCTCACCGAGCTAGCCCTTGCGCCGTCCTCACCGAGCTCCCCCTCGCACCGTCCTCACCGTTCGACGACTCCGCGCCGTCCTCGCCATCCTAGCCAAGGCGCTGAGCTCCCCCTCGCGCCAGATCCATGCTGTCCTCATTGAGCTTCCCCTTGCGTCGAGCCGACTCCGCGCCGTCCTCGTTAGATCCGAGATCTCCTCATTTCTCGCTGAGATTTCGGTATTTTCCACTGAAATCTCGAAAATCTCGTTTAAAAGAGAACCGGATTTGAATTTTGTTTGGATTTTGTCAGAAATTTCACCCTCGGGATGGTGACGAGATTTATACCGAAATGGAATTTAAAACCTTAGTCGTGACTTTGGATCCCTTCAGAAAGACGAGTCCATTTTCAACATGGAAGTTTTGCTGCACAAACCAAGCCAATTCCTCAAAAATCCTTCTAAAACCCTATTTGTTTTGAACACCTAATTGGCGTCAGGCGGGTTAGACGGTCGTCTAGAAAAACATTGATCGAGGGCCAATGCATGAACATCTGTTGATTGTGTGTAATTGCTTATAAGTCTATTACTCGCTTTAGTGCTACTTACTAGCTTGGGTAGCATCCAGATCACCAACGCAGAATAAAAAAATCATTTGCTAATCACAAATGGTTGAGCCTAAGTAGAGCCATATAAAGACACACACAATGCAAGATGCTTATACATGATTGTTTAAAGAAAAAGAATACGTCCACATCATTGATAACTCATGGAAAAGTTATTTCCTCGGACAAGCATCTCATTTATGTGTGTCTCCGCTGAGCACTTGCTTAAGCATCGGTGGCTAATTAAACATGGATGCTACGGAATTGCATCTTATCAACCTGGAAAAAAAGCTCAGTTTTTTTGCTACTAAACAACTCCTAAACATCTGTATCCTCTTAACTGTCCTCGCTACGGCGCGCAATACCATGGGCCTTTTTTTCTCTGCCTTGAGCCAGCAACAGCGTGGGCTTAGAAAACCAACTGGTTAACAGTGCTACGGGTTAAGGTCTAGAACGTGGGCCCCACCTGCAGTCATTTAGGTTTGTCCATTTTGTTGGGAGTGGGGCCCAAACAAGGGACAGACGAGTGGAGGAGAAGGCACGCCACCGATCCAAATCGCCTCATCTCTCCACTGATAGCAGTCGTTACCATCAGCTTGGCCAGCCTTTGTTAACTTGTCGCTGGCGAAACGACAACTTGACCCTATCTCCATCAGCATCTGCACACAATGCTCTTGAAACATCTCAGTTTTGATCTGCTGTTGTAGTGTTACACGAGTGTGTTTGGTAGGACTTCAACTCCACCAGATTCGTGGATCTAGTGGAGCTGGGTATTCCTAGCTCCACCAGATCCGTAGAGCTAGATCTGTGAGTATATTAAGAGTGTTTAGATAGATTATCTTTTTAAATTTTAGACCAAAAATATAAACTTAATTCACTTTATTTTAGCCTACAAGTTTCAGATCTCAGATAAAACTGAGATCTGGAGCTCTACCAAACAGACCTTGTAGTCTGAATCTTGTATGTTGCTGCCGACTTTGGTGGCATAATGGTCTGACATTCTGATCTAATCTGGTCATGCATTGTTCAATCATTGCCAGGCTAGCTCGTGTACTGATTGATTAAATCCTACGCGGTACAACTGTGTCAGACTTCCAGTTCCATAGTGTTAAGATGCAATCAGTAAGCCTTTCGAGGTAAAAATAAAATAAAAAAGCCTTTTCATGTTAAAAAGAATTGTGAAGTAGTGAGAAATCAGTATTGTAATTATATACATTATCACTAAGATGGGTGATCAGCTACGAACTTCCTTCTCAGAACACGCTTTAATTTGCAAGATGCAAACGAACACACTTTCATCCGTTTGCTGTAAAGACAAAGATACATAATTTGGTATGACAGTGTAAACACGCAAAAGAAGCAATCTTCAATTTCTCTATACACGCAATCTCGGTCCCAATCGGGTGCACAAGTGAAAGCAACAAACTTTTAATTATATACCACCATCAGGTAGAAACAATGGACTATACAATGGTCAATGCGATAGCTCACACTGTACACAGAAGAGAGCATGCCGACTCATGTAGTCGTGTATGTATGTAGTCTGTAATCGTCATATGTATGTCTGTCTGGCCAGCTTGAAACCTGAGATGAGGGCAGATAGAGCAAGGCAGACGAACGCAAAGAATGCCATGCTGATGGAAGCAGCGGATGAGTCGGTGAATACGTTGTCCGCACCTTCTCGCATGCGGTTGGTGATTGGGATTGCAGCAGACAGTGCAGACATCAGAAGGTAAGCTGTCACCTGGAAGAGCAAAATAATTGTATATTTTCAGGTCAAATTATAGAAGCACCGGGTAATGTTCTAAGCTCCATAAACATGGAAAGTTCAGACCGTCATTGAGCCTTTGTATATAAGTCATTAATTAGCCCTGCAGTCAAATCCTCCGAGTTTCTCTTTTCCCCTGCTCATATGCCTGCCTAAAGGTTCATATATAAAATTCCATGTGGTTTTTCTTTGACGTGGAGAAACTTACACATGAAGGTTATGTTTTGTGACATATATGTCACTCTCATTTATTCGAACTACAGCGTAACAAATGATGATCACTTTCGAATTACTACCAAAAGCTGATAATATGAATGAACTTGGTATCTTCAAAGGGCTGATGTATTCATGCAGATTCAGATGTTTAACATATGACCTGAATCAACAAGACTCGCGAACCTACATGTCAAGAACATACCTACTTCTTAGTTCTGAAAAATGTGGCTGACAACAACTAGGAAGAAAAAAATACTTCTATTCCAGAGGCAGAAATGTATGATATGAATCTAAGTACTGAAAGTAACCAGCATGTGGACTCATAAATCATTCTCAAGTACAACTGCTTAATTAGCCGAAGAAATGCATTAAAATTTCAGCACATAACAGCTTGAACAATAATTCACCACCCAATTGTAAGTTTGTGAGCCCTGACAGTTGTCCTTAAATTATATATTGTTTCTCTTAACACCAAACCACCACCCTTAAGCTCAATGAGCAATGTACTCTGCTATTGATGCGGAATTTAGAAACAAAAATTCCACTGCGATGTGTAAGCATCATCCCCTTTCCCTATTGTGCAAGTAACTGTACTTCTGCTTTAATCTCCTACGAGGTGAGGCGATCAATGTTCGATGCAAGATCACAGACACATAACCAGGACAAATGCCAAATGTCACAGCAAGAATAGCAACGAGAATTGCAGACCCAAAATTCAGAACAGAGATGAATGCCTAGGTGGCAGGCAGGAAGAATTGCTGCGCTGACCTGATCTCCGGCGAAGTCGACGAGGAGGGCGACCTTGCCCTGTAGGTCCTGGCCGCCGGTGAGCCGGACGCCGTGCCGCACCAGCTGCAGCGTGGTGTAGATGAACGCGAGCAGCGCGATTGCCACGACGTACCTAATCAAGCACCAACACCAAAACGTTTACACACCCACCACACAGCCACCGGTATACACCACGCACGCCGTATGAATCAGGAACTGTACGGGCAAGGCAATGGCCGGAGGAGCACCTACCTGTACTCCTCGTAGTGGTCGAACTGCCTCCAGTCGCCATGCTCGTTGGCTGCCATGACGAGGAAGGCGAGCAGGGAGAGCGCCCACGTGGCTGCCCGCAGCGCCGAGCCGGACCTGTCCAGGAGGTCCTGCCGCCGCCAGCGCCGCACCACCGCGCCGGGGGCGTCGTCCCGTCCTCCGTCGGAGGCCCCAGCCGCGCCGTCCCTGCCGGCGCCGGCGGCCTTCTCAAGGTCCGCGGCGGGGGCGTCCGGTGCGGCGCCGGAGGCGGCTGCGACAGCGGCGGTCATGTCGCGCTGCTGGAGGAGAGCGCTCGCGGGAAGGTGAGGTTCTTGGGGACTTGGAGTGGAGGGGGAATGGAATTGGTTCGGTGGTGGCGTGGACGCGTGGTGCTTCGTTGGAGCTCACGAGTTATCATATAAACCATTATTCTCGAGAGGTACGGCCGATGCATTTTTCACTGTGGTTTCTACAGTACCTAGATACATAGATTTATATATTTGTTACACCTCACACTTCAAAATCGGCTCTTAGCTTAGTTGGCTGAAGCCTTGTCGTGCATGTTGGGTTCGAATCCTCTTATTTTTTTGTGTCGGCTTCGCTTATTTAATTGAGCAATTAGATTATGTCGTAAAATTTTTAAACTTTTTGAGAAGGGTCCTGAGAGCATGCCTAACCTATCACAAAAAATTCATATTGTAATCAAACTTGTGCAATTTTTAAAAATTCTGATAATATTGCTAATGCATTTAAAGCAGCTTCGCTGATTTAATTGAGCTACTAGATTTGAAAATTCATGAAAAATTTTTAGAAGGGTCCTAAGAGCATGTCTACGCTACCATAGATATTTCAGATCATGATCAGACCGTTGCGATTTTTAAAAATTCTGACAATGCTACTAATTCATTTAGAGCAACTTCACTTATTTAATTGAGCTACTAAATTTTTGAATTTTTAAAAATTTGTGAGAAGGATCCTTAGAGC
This sequence comes from Otatea glauca, assembly GCA_036346275.1. Lineage (NCBI taxonomy): Eukaryota > Viridiplantae > Streptophyta > Magnoliopsida > Poales > Poaceae > Otatea > Otatea glauca. Next base: position 32,790,183 of record CM070719.1, read on the forward strand.
ATGCCTAAGCTACCATAAAAGATTCCGATCATGGTCATACTTTTGCGATTTTTAAAACTCTGATAAATTATTTTCCTTTTTTAGAGGTATTTCCAAAAAAGATTTCCTTTTTCTGTTAAAATCTATGCCTATCTTGGCAATTCCTTTCGCCCGTAGCAACACGTGCACCCGTTGCGCATAGTGTATACAACGAAGCGAGCAAGCTGTTCTGCACTAGCATGTGCCCCAGGCTATACTCTCAAGTTTCAAATGATCTATGAAACGTTGTGTAATATCTTTTTTTTTATATAAAAAAGGTTGATTGGTTGGGCCGGCCAACTTTACATTTGGGGTGGGGGACCCTAGGCACTGCTACCACTCGCCATGATATCACTTGCGTCGACGCCATTTCCTGTGTGCCGCCGCACCGTGCTATTGTCACCGAATTGCTGCGGCGAGGACTTGTCTCGATGTCCTTCCTCTTATCTTTTTGTGTTTCTCATCAAATCATAAGTCCAAAGATCCATTTGCGTTACCATGTGTAGAAGTTGTCGAGGATCTTAGAGAACGTAGAGCCGAAGTTTCAGCAACCATGGGGGGGGGGGGACGAGTGGGACTCAGATGGTGCCACTTTCATCGTTTTTGGTGAATCTTTGGGACCTCGGTATAAACTCTAGGACGATGTTCCTCTTGTTGGCGTTGTAGTGGAGTGGTTTTGTGATCATATTAGCTGTAGATGGGGTAGTTGGATAGCACCGGAAGGATTTTGGTATTGGTCGGGATTCGATAAACTGGTCTCTATTTTTGGGGTTAGGTTTGGATCATTCATGGCCTATTCATGGCTCAACAGAATTATGAAAAGTGTAACTAATTATCTAAAATTTTTATGGAGTACAAGAAATTTGAATTTGGATGAGTGGTTAGAAAGTTATGGCTAGGAGAAGGCTACTGTCCAGAAAAAAGTTGCTGATGGACGCAGTTGTGTTAATCTGCTTATTAGGTCTAGATACTAGCTGAATTAAATTGTGTCAATAACTAGAGAAAGCTCAATAATGTTCCATAGATCCTAGAGATGATATGGTTTGCTACATTTAGTGTTGCGTAGAAATAGTTATGAATTGCTAAGCTTGCTGTCCTCAAAGGCAACAGAACAATCTTCGGTGTTTAGAAGGGGGGGGGGGTTGTTAAACGAACTAATCCGAATTTTTGACCAACTAGGAAATTGTAGGAAATTTTGTGAGTTTCTAGAACTTTGTTTTTCTATGTTTGGCCTACTTAGCTAGGAGTTATGGTCATCCAACCATTGGGGCCGCAAAGAGGAGTGATCCGAAGGGAGGGAAAGTTAGGTCCGGGGTTGGCCGTAGGGGCGGTATTGTTATGTTTAATGTTATGTGCTATTACGAGACATTGTTAAGTCGAGTTATCTTTTGTAGGAGGGTAACTTCGTGGTTGCCACCAACTACTCATGACTCCATCTCATGGGGTTAAAAAGTCAAGTACATAGTAGAATGGTTGACGGTTGGTTGACTTGATGCTTAATAAATATAGTTGATTTATCATGTCAATTATGAGTGCTTTCGTAATGTTGTTTTTACTCTTTATGATTAAACATGATAATTGGATGGTAAAACATGTTTATCGGTGACCATGAAAGAAAAATATGGCATCATATGAATCCATGATATAGAGATAGATAGCCTGAGTGATATCTATAGCCTACTTTATGTGAGCACTCTACGGAAATGGAGATAAGATCCCCGTATAAAAGAAGACGGGCTTGAGGTCCTTACATGAAAGAGGACAGGTTTGAGTACACATTTATAGGTGATGTACTCCGCTACACCGGCATATGCTAAAGAAAAGCGACATGCACTCGAGCAGTTGCATTTCATTTATGAAAATTGTAATTAATCTTGAATAATGAGGAGAATGATACAATGAGTTGTTGACTGTTGTTTTGTTATTGTATACTATTTTACTATATACTTGCTGAGTTATGGACTCACTCTTGATCATCTAATATTTTAGGTGAACAATGAAGATGACATACATGAGATGGGAGCAGAACACTCACTTCACCTGTTTATCAATCATGGATCATAAACTAATTATTTTGTTTAGTCATTGAACAATTATATCATAATAATAGTCATGTGAAACTTAGTTGAGTTATATATATTATTATTGCAAGAAGTTTAAATGTTCATTTATCTTGTTTGTGATTATTCCTATCATCATCCACAAAGGTAAGATTGCTCTCGAATGCAGGGTTCCATGTTTTCCCGAGCGCATGGACTTGGGTGCTCTCGAGCTCATGGTTCCAAGTTTATTACTATTCATTAGTTTTGATCATTTTATTTATGTTGTTGCTGAAATTTTGGTAAAAAAGATTGTTGATTTTAGAAAAAAAAATTGGTTGTAGTAACATTGTGAGCACTTGAGGTGCTGAGGTGTTACACATTGCCTAGGTTGAAGAAACAAAAAAGGTGGTAATGTGTTGGCTAAAATATGAAATTATGCCTTTTTCTTCAAAATATTAGAAACAAACTTAGGTTCATCTTCCCCCTTAAAGCCTAAATAAGTTTTGTTTTCAAATTATGTCGAGGTATCTTGTTGAAACCCATATTGGTTTGCTTTGAAACTTAAAACTTATTCAGTTTTGCTTGAAATCTCAAACATGCAGCGAGGTTCAGGGATTCAAGTTTCGTTTTGGATGAAATTTCACCGGTGACCGGAATCCAAAATATCGCCGAGATCTCGGAATTTTGGGCAAATCTCGGCCAAAATTAAAAAACAAAAATTCATATCCGGTTTTATTTCTACTGGGGAAAATGAAACTTCAGACGAAATTCCCGAAATCTCGGCGAGATTTGCCGATATTTCGGTGAATTTGCACCGAGCGACAAATGGCTCAACCAATGTTGAAAAATTTTGAAATTTGTTTTGGAGGTTACTGACAAATTATTTATGTTCTCATAAAAATTTCAGATGATTATCAAATCTAAGAAATTTTTAAAAATTCAAACATTGCTACTATCCTGATAAAATGCTGACTGGCAAATTTGAAACGAATGAAAAATGGAACAAATGAGGTTAGAAAATTATGAATTATTTTTGAATAGTTATGACATATCACTAATATTTTCATAAAATTTTCAAGTGATGATCAAACTTCATGAATTTTTAAAAATTCAGACAATGCTAGTGTCCTGTTAAAATCCTTACCAGCAAAATTGAAAAAAATGACAAATGGTTCAAACCATGTTAAAAAAAAATTAATTTTTTTTGGATGGTTCTGATATATCATTAATTTTTATATAAAAGTTTTAGATGATGATCAAGCTTCAAGAATTTTCAACAATTCTGATCGTGCTACATCCAGATAAAAGCCTAATGATGAATACATAGATTTTTTTAGCAACAAAAAAAGGTTTCTAATTTTTAAAAACTTTAAAAAAGGGTGATAAGGAAATTATTAATATATCATAAAAATTTTAAATCATTATTACACACCAGTGAATTTATAAAATTCTTACAAGGTACAATACCATTTATGTTCTTTCTCTTTTTGATTTTTGAAATATAACAAATGAAGTTCAACGCTAACATAGATTTGATTGACCAAACAAAAAAATTGAATTTTTTTCAAACTTTTATAGATAGGTACTGAGGAAATTATTAATCTCTTACAAAATTTTTGGATCATAATCACACACGATAAAATTTATAAAATTCTGACAAGGTTACTGTCCCAATTATATTCATTCTGTTTTTGATTTATTAAAGATAACAAATAAAGTTCAATTATTTTGAAATTTTTTCTGTATGATACTACACTACCATATATAATACAATAAAAATTTTAGATTATTATCAAGCTTGTACAGTTTTATAAAAATCTGATATTGTTTCTGCCAAAATTTTAAAATGTCTAAAAAATTCGGGTTTTCAACAGTTGTTTTTCATAGAAGATGACTTTCTTAAGGGTTATTGGACCAAATTCGGTCAAATACGAGCATAAAAGTTTAAAAACCGGTTAGAAATCATGAAATTTCGGCCGATATGGGTGAAATCTAGTCGAAAAAGTGAAAACACTGTAGCACTTTCAAAAAAATTATCCAGCGGTAATTTGGATCTCGTCGGGGCCCGAAATCCGAGATTTCTCTGGATTTCGCCAAAATTTGTATCCTTGGCAAGGTTTAGTTGAAACTTGATTTTGAAACATAGAAGCTGAAGTACGAAACACACTGAAACTTCAAATATGTAACCTGAAACTATTTGTCTAGAACTCGAAATTTCCTATCCTATTGCGATGGCATCCCTTGAAATAGTAGCTTCCTATCATAAAATAGATACGTTTGGACCTTATTTGGGAGGTTTATTTGTGGCCTGGATCCACATGGGTGAGCTTTTATTTTAGTTCAAATTTTCGGTCCACCCACGAGGATGAATCGGGATTGTGGCCCAGACAAACATGACCTTATGAGTTAGGACTAACTTGCAACAATTATATCCAATATGTTTGAAATGGAAATTAGGAGTAGTTGACTTTACACGATCCTAGCATGTGAGATCTACTAATCGATACAAATATGTAAGACTTTTATATGGCCGAGGTGGCACAGAGCATATCATGACTTACGACCAGTTTGAGGCTGAGCACCTTGGAGGGAATCTCAGTTTCTAAACCCGATTTGCCAATCTACCCAAATCTAGGTTTTGCCCGGTGAAGCGAACCAAAACAACAACTCCGAACAGGGCTGCAGTGAGCACAGAATATCCCTTACGAGTCACCACTGGTTGCTGCGCGTTCGCGTGCACTCACATCCAACGGCTGCCGGCACCAGCAGCTAATCCAAATTAAGGCCTTGCAGTTCCAGGAAATCCACGTTCCAATCTGTCATCCAGGCAGCTCTCCGCCGATAACAGTTTCTGGCGCAAGTCCAAACGTCCAAGCAAGAACAGCACATGAGAAGCTACCGTAAAACTGGCTTTATTCCGGTCCAAAGCCGACCATGCACGCAAGACAACTCTTACTTATCCTGTTCCAATAGAAGAAATTAAGCACTTGGCCATTGCTAGGGATAGCACGGCAAAATAACTAGGACAAAGATTTAACGTAAAAAAACCCTTGCGGGAAAAAATCATCGGAAACAATCCACTAATTGTTGAAGACTTAGACTAATAACCTATTTAGATAAAACCAAAAGATATGATAAGTTGAGATATTGAGTTATCTCTAACAAATCTGCCCTTAACTCAAAATCTATAACGAAATTGTTTCAAAAAACCCTGAAGAGTAATTAAGCATTACGAATACAAGTGCTGCGTTGAAAGTTCAAACGACTAATATGGATATAATCTATTATTACCAGTCATGCATCATGCAAACGTGCAGGCTTTCGTGAGGTAATTCATGCATTACATTCAATTCCTCTTCCTAAAATCGTGTAACTTTGCCACTCTCATGATGCGTCTGTAGTAGCTATCGATTTGCTTTCTGACTCGGTATGAATGTCGTGTGATTTTGTTATGGCGTGGAGCGCTACCATTTTAAGAATTTTTTTAAATAATATCTTTTTTATTTAAATTGCAAAAATATATCTCGAACCCAAAAAATTGCAAAAATATACCTCTGTCGCCCGATGGTTGGGCGAGAGGAAAATGTTGCCCTATGGTGAGGCGACAGAGACAAGTGTCGCCCGATGGTTGGGCGAGAGGAAAATGTTGCCCTATGGTGGGGCGACAGAGACAAGTGTCGCCCACTGGTTGCGCGATTGATGCCACGTCAGCCTCGTCGCCCAACAGTCGCCCAATGATCCCTCTGTCGCCCAACCAAAGGGCGACACGTAATAAATCGATCTTTGGTTGGGCGACAGAAGGGTGCGCGGTTCCCTATCGCCCAACCAAAGGGCGACTGAAGCCCAGTATAAAAAGTGTGGCGATTTCCTGTGCCTCTATGCCGGTTTCATTTTGACAAGCCGAGAGAAGAGAAGAGGGAGGAAGAAGAGAGAAAAAGGAACACTACTACAGAAAAGGTCATCACAGACGGTTTTCCGAACCGTCTGTAACCATAGGTCAGTGATATTACGGAACATCACAGACGGTTTATGAACCATCTGTAATAGAACATATCACAGATGGTTTCATACTAAAATCGTCTGTGATATGCAAACATCACAGACGATTTTTACTAAGAACCGTCTGTGATATGCAAACTATCACAGACGGTTTTTACTAAGAACCGTCTGTGATAACAAACTATCACAGACGGTTTTTACTATGAACCGTCTGTGATGTTACTTTTGGAAACAAAAAAAATATCATCACGTACAGATGATATTTCTGTGATCCAGCTGCTCTGTGCTAGTTCAGGCATAATATAAAAGCTACTGGATGTGAGATATTCCATGTCACTGCTCTAAAGAACTTGAAAATGCAAAATCGACGAAAAAAACTTCGGAGGCCGTTTTGAGGCCCTAAACGACTTTTTTTGGAGATCAACGTTTTTTCAGAGCCTCGCGTGTACTTCTAATATAGCCCCCTGACTTGGACTTTATGGATTTTTAAATCTAACTTTTCGTTAGCTTTAAAACGAGTACAAGAACATCGCGATCGGAGCTCGTATGCAAAAGTTATGGCCGTTTTACCGAAAGGTGCACGGATCGAAAACGAAGACGCCGCAACATCAAGAGTGCAAAAGAAAAGAGAAGAGGGAAAGGAAGAGGAAGAGGAGAGGATGAGATATAGCATTTTAGTTGAACGATTCGAACACCATACTTACCAAACATTCGAAGAGGAGAGGAAAAATAAGTGAGAAGTGAGAAGAGAGAAGAGAAGAGAAGAGGAGAGCAGGAGAAGTGAGAAGAAAGCAGCAGGAGAAGAACCGCGGGCTGGTATTTTAAAGGAAGTTGAAAACGAGACGAGCGGGAAGTTCAAATTTGGTGAGAGCGCGAAAGTTAAAATATTATCACAGACGGTTCTGCCTGGATAAACCGTCTGTGATGTGGTTTATCACAGACGGTTATTATAATTTAGTCGGTTCGTAGAAATGCATGTACATAGATGTTTTTAGGAATAATAATATATTGTTACATTTTTTATAGATAGATGTAGATAGATATATTTTTTTACATATAGAAGTACATATATATATTTTTAGGACTGTAGATGTTTTTTAGAAGTAGAAGTGGAGAGATGAATATTTTTAGGAATGTAGATAGATATATATTTCTCGAAGTGTAGATATAGATATGTATAGTTTTTTTGAGCAAATAGATATAGTATTTTTTACGAAGAATAATTAATTCGTGTGTTAATGAATCGGTTCGCAGATGTGTCTGAAAGAGTTCCATTTAGAATCTTTTATGGAGAAGGGGTTGTCATGTATGGTTTCGGATCTGAGTAACTTTCACTATGTGGACAGAAGTTTAAGTAGGGTCGAAGAGTGTATATTTGCTTCTGTATTGAATTGGTTGTATTATACATTTCGGATGGAACCAGAGAAGTGCCAGCTGAAGTTATCTTGCATTTGTACTATGCGAGATGATCCTGTTTATTAGGAGTTGGCTGAGGTGAAGGGAACTACATTTTGAAGGTCATATGTGAGGGGGCAGAGCAACGTGGATGGTATCAGGTGCTTTTAGTGCAAGTGTATGAAAGGGTTGTTGCCCCGCAGTATCAGCTTGACGCCGGTGAGTGTAGTGAGCCTCAAAATGAGTTCAGTTATGGTGACACTGAAATTGGAGAATCTAACCGTGAGCAGGATATTCAGGGATGCAATGAGGACATCATTTACCAGAGTGGTGAGCAAGTTAAGATTGGGGAGGATGATGAAAACATTGGGCAAAAAGCGCAGGGGTAAGTAGACGAAGGTGAGGAAATTGAGGAAGTAATAGCACGGATGGAAGAGGAAGACCGTGAATATACGAGAACAGAAGTGGAAGACGACGATGACTCGGATGAGGAAGAGGAAGGTGCTGAGCCGCTTGTGCTAGCATATTGGAGCACGCATCAATTTAATAACCTGGTTGTAAATGAAAGCAATGATACACCTTGGCAGTATAATGACAATGAGGTTAGGCCTAACAGTATTTACCCAAGAAAAGAAGCAGTGCAGGATGCTGTTAAAGATTGGGCCTTATCAGTAAGAAGAACTTTCAGAGTTAAGAAGTCCACCCCAACCTGCTACAACGTGGTGTGCGAGATGCAAGGGTGCTCCTGGAGAGTGCACGCGTACAAGCCCAAATGGGGCACCCACTGGGTATGTTCGAAGGTTGAACAATGTAACATCCCAAAAATCTGCCAAATATTATTTTATTGCTTAAATGTGCATTTGTGATTTTCTGGAATTTATTTAGATTTTTCTGGATTTATTTGAATTAAATCTTATTTCAAGTTTATTGCTTTTTATCCAAAAGTATTTAAATCTGTGCAAAGTTAAAATAAAGTTTTGGTAAAAATATTTTATTTGAGTCCAGAATGTCTCACAGTATTTTTGATATTTTTTTTTGGATTTTTCCTGATTATTTTATTGCCTAAAACAAATTAAATGAATTTCTGGAATTATTTTAAATGAAAAACCTTTTGAAAAGCGTGTGAACAGTAGCGGGCCGGCCCATGCACTGTGCGGCCCAGATAGCCCGTCGCGCCTGTTTCGCCAAAACCTAAACCTAAGAAATCCTGACAGTTGGATCGAGACCAACACCGTAGATCTCGCCGCGTCGTCGGCGCCAGGGCGTTGATTGAGCGACGCGTGGACGTCCCGGATGAAGCCGCGTCGTCTTTCCGAGTCGCCGCTAGAGTCCGCCACCGCCACGAGCCGTCTTCGAAGTCCGGGCCGGACACGCCTTCCCGTGCAGCTATTTAAGGCGCCGACGAGGGCACGGAACTCCTCATCTCGCGCCGCGCATCTTTTCCAAAGCCCGAGGCTCTGTGTCGCCGTCGTTCGCACGAGAGAGCTCGCCGGAGTGAAGGTCCTTGCCGTGGTGGTTTCGCTCGGTTTAAATCCGCCGTTGATCTTCGCCGTCCCGCCGCCATCGAGATCGCCAAACCGCGCCGCGTCGGATCCGTGAGGAATTGTCGCCATTTCGTCGCCGGAACGCCGTAGCCGAGGTCTTCGTTCTCACGTCCGGTGGAGTTGCGCCGCCGCGTCGCCATCGTCACGTTGAAGCTTTGGAAGTCGTTGGATCTCCAGTGAAGGGTCAAGATCGTGCCACGTCGCCGCGTGAACAGTGAACGTCTTTGGTAAGCGCTGACCGTTAGATCTAGATCCCGTGGCGGGTGTGCGGCCACGTCGCGTGAGATCGGTAGCCGTCCGATCAAACTCGTGCGCTCAAGATCGCGCCGTCGCTGCAACCAATCGTGACCAGCCGCGTGTCGGGCGCAAGCATCGAGGCGTCGTGCGCCGGGTTCACGGTGGACCAGAGGAGGTCTCGTAGACCAGGTCTATGCACCGAGGCCACGCGTCGGCTTCTGATTGGTCCGGTTCAGCGCTGGCGTCATGCTGACGTCATGATGACGCGGTAATCTATTTTCGAAATAAAAATAAATCTGTTAAATCTGGTTTTCTGATTTTTGCAATTTCAGTATTTATTTCAAATTTCAAAAGGCTATATCTTTTGCATCGTAACTCGGATTTGAGTGATTCAAATTTCTAAAAATTTGTAAAATTGAGATCTATTTAATGGTGAATTTTATTTGATTTTTGGAGTTCAATTGCTCTCTGTTTTGGTATTTATTTGCTTTTCTTCTTGATGCAGCGTAGGCGTTGAATTGTGTGACGCCGGAGGAAGACCCAAGAACCCAAGAGCAAGCTTCAGATCAAGATCAGGGCCTATTCCAAGGCAAGTTGTGCTTTGATCATGTTGAACCCATGTTTATAAAATTGCTATGTTTGTTTACAATATTGCATATATTTCAAATATACAATTGTTTCAAAATAGATTGGGCTTAGCTAAAATACCAGATTGATCTATACCCTACCTTGTCATTGTATGCCATGATCCATTGTCACCCTAGATTGGTTAAATATAGTTGGTTAATAATTATAATCAACATTGGAGGATTAGTTCGTATTAGTTGCTTAGCCATGCCACGTCATCACATGTGTCAGAATCATTGATAATTAATCTTGATTAATGGAATATGGAACAATATTATGAACTTGTGTGTCATGTGGGATCACACGATGAGATTGAGTTGTTGTGGCGAGTCATGTCACGCAAGCGATGTTGAATTGTTGATGGCACGTGGTGCTTGGTAATCAACGGGTGATAATAACTTAGATTGGGACAAGTGGCAAGGGCGAGGAGGCCAAGGTGGGCCCGATGGGCGAGGGTATGTGGATGTCTTGCCTTGATCACACTAAGGACTTAACCTTGCAAGCCTTTGACTGAGTCAATCATGCAACCACATGTGCAGTATGGGCCACCTAGCCGAGTAATTTGCAATGTCTTAATTTTGGTACTATCGTGGTCGGTGTGAGTTCCCGAGTTATGGTGTGATTCACATGGCGCAAGAGGGGCCACGGATGTGGTAACCAGTCCTACCAAAGTTGAATCCTTAGCGGGTAGTATCGGGTTAAGTCAGAGCATTGTAAAGGCTTTGTTATAATCACTCGCCTTGGTGGTGTTTGGTTGTATCACGTGGGTAAAGTGCATAACCTCTGCAGAGTGTGAAACTATTCGGATAGCCGTGCTCATGTATTGAGCAATGCTCGGAATTACGATTAAGGGTTAGTTTAATTAATTGGGCAACTTGGTTGGGATGGCGGAAGGCCATATGGAAGATGAAATTTGACTTAGGATTGGAAACTTGGTCTACTTGAGAAATCCTGAATTTATTGTTTTTTGTTTTATATTCTTTACAATCTATTTACTGTATTTGTTCATAAATGCTGCTTATTGCAAAATAGCCATGATAGCCTATCCATTGGAATAAGCCTTACATATAGATACATAGAATTGCATTCTGTGCACAACTTGTTGAGTGCTTTAAGTACTCACCCTTGCCAAACAACAATAATCAACAGTTGAGGAATCTACACTGTGTTGGAAGATGAAGTCGGGAAGACCACGAGTCATTAGGGTCCGAGCCTTGTCGGTTGCACTGTGGTGAACCGATGAGCTATCTCGTTTTCTATTTTCCGCCGCTTAATCATTAGTTATATTTTCGGTCTTGCCTGCGTGGCTTAATAATGTAAGTTGGTCATAAGATCATACCTTTAGTTATATCAATTAATGAACTATTATTCTATTATCGTTGAGTATGATGTGATATGTACCAATGTTGAGTGTGTGCACTAGCGTTGATCCCGGGAATAGTGAGGTAAACACGGTGGGTTGAATCGATGGATTCGGGTCCTTCTGAGAGGTGGTATCGAGCATCTTGATTGTAGGTCTTGGCCCTAGATAGTATGGAGGTGTCTTGTGTGTGTCCAAACTATTTTCTAAAGAAAATCTAAACTTGACTAATAAAACACTCTCGACTCATCTCATTCTCTACTTCTCGCCTTTGCTGAATTTACCGTTTCTTGGCCGTTTTGGGTGGAGCTCTTATTCAAAGTTCTTGTGGAGCGGATGCCGATTGTTACGACCTTGAGGAGTCACCGGTGGCTACGCAATGGAGTGTGGAGAGTACTTGAGACGCTTGGGGCTTTTATCGTCCGCTTTACCGAGGAGGCGGTGGTCGATTAATGGTGTACACCGAGGATTTATTTGCAAGTCGATTATCTACGCTCGGGAGAATGAGGAAGCTAGCGTGCCAATCAACATCTCCGCCGAAGATTCTCGTGCGAGGTTGCAATTCAGAGGTCGCTCGACTTGCTCTTCGCCGAGTCCGCGCGACTCGTCGGCGAGCTTCACGACTCGTGTTCGCCTTCACCCAGACGTTCAAGCATGCCGACGCCGACGGATCGTGGAGAACGAGTGTGCCATCGCGGTACACCTTGCGAGTTCACCCTTGCCGGGAGGATCATATGAGAGATACTACTCAGAGCCGGAGATCGTATGCGAGGCACTCAGTAGCGAGCAGAGCTTGAGGTGATCCGTGCTTGACCATCGGGATGATCACCGAGCTGGGAGAGGCCACGAGGCGATTGAGGACGAGCCGGAGCGCGTGACTCGAGAAGTTCAGAGCCAGCAGAGGAGTCCGAGGAGGATCGGAGGAGCGAGAGTGGGAGCGGAGGGGAGTGCACCCGTTGTCGCAGAGGACCCGAGAGTAGGTCATCAGAATAGGTTTGCTCCTATGCCCGCTCATCCGCCGGTGTATGCGCCGGATCAGCCTCAGCTAGGGTGGCTGGATGAGTGAGTGTCAGCCTTGGAGCTGTGTTGAGACTTGAGTGTGAGTCGCGTCTTTAAGTTAGTCTTTACCGTTTTAGTTGACGTTAAGGTTTCATGTTAGTTTGCTTCTTTGTAATGCTGAGTGTGCAGTATGTGTTGCAAAGCTTGTAGGCTTAAATAAGCAGCCATACCAAGAATAATAAAGAATTATTTCAGTTGGGTATAACCTATCTCCCCGCTTTAGAAAGTCTTACTTCTTATCTATGCTACATCTACCGTCCCTAACCTAAAAGGCAATCATCAGATGGTGAATACTCGAGGGAACAACGGAGCTTCAGGAAGTGGACTGCGCCAGAATGACAACCCCAATGACGGAGGCAGCCCTCAACCACCGCCGATGGACATGCGAGAACACAGGGCGTTTCTTGCCGCAAGCAGACTCAACTAATGCGGACTATGATGCAACAGATGCAAAGAGATGACCAACGCAGCACCAACAACAACAACCACAGTAGCTCGAACAACCATGGTGGACCCGACCTCACTCAAAGCTATCGATTTTATGAGGACTAGGCCACCAACTTTTCGTGAAATGTGAACCCTTTGGAAGCCGATGGACGGCTTAGGACAATTGAGAAAAAGGCGCACATCACTCGGTGTGAGGGCAATGAGAAGGTGCTCTCGCCTCTCATCAATTGGAAGGAACCGCCGAGAATGGTGGGAGAATTCTTGTGCCGCTCATGGAGCCCCACAAGAGATCACATGGGAGGAGTTTACTAATGCTTTCCGCCATATCATGTCCGGAAGGAATGATGGACCTCAAGAAGGAAGAGTTCGAGCTTTGAAACAAGGAGGCCAACCAAAGGCGAGTACCAACAAGTTTACTCGCTTAGCTCGCTATGCCCTCAAGACGTGCGACAGATAAAGCTAAGCAGTCTCGTTTCATGAAGGGACTGAACTCAGGACTGCAGGTGGGACTGATTACCCACAATTTTCCAGATTTTCAGGAACTAGTCAATAAAGCTTTGATCCTAGAGGATAAGCGCAAAGAGCTGGGTGAGAACCGTAAGCGCTTAATGACTAATCGGTGGGCGTCCAAACCATCTACGTTTGAGGATGTCACCACAACAATTTGCTAGATTCCAACCACCACCGTGAACAGGACATCAACCCTCGCACCTCCCCGCCAATCAAATTTTCAGACCCAAAGACAGGCAACAATGTGACAGAGAGGAATCAACAGTCTGCCGTGAAAAGATGCTATACCTGCAACGAGCCAGGGCACTTTTCCAATAGGTGTCCACAGAAGGGAGGCATCACGCCAGTTCGTTTCAACTTGGGAACAACACCGGCCAAGGCACCAACCTCAGGAGGAAATCGTGCGCCGAGTCAAGTGGAGCAACCCGCAATCAACGGTCGTGGAAGGATCAACCACATCACCGCAGATGGAGCTCGTGGAAGCTACGGACGTCGTCTTGGGTAAGTTTACGGTCAACTCGATTACCGCTACTGCTTTTGTTTGATTCTGGAGCTTCGTATTCGTTTGTTTCTCAAAGTTTTGCAACCAAGAATGGATTTAAAGTGGTGAATCTTAAGTGTGTGCTCTTAGTCCAAGCCCGAGGATCTGAACTTAGAGCTAGCCTTGGGTGCTTGGGAGCTAAGTTGCTTATGGATGGGATAGAATTCTAGCGAATCTTATCTTGATAGATCGCAATCCTAGACGTCATCCTTGGAATGGATTGGTGTCTAAGCATAAGGCCGTCTTGGATTGTGGCCGAAGGACCGTGACTTTGGAAGGCCCTAGTGGCAAGAAAGTAGAGTTTCAAGCGACCACAGTTCGGGATGGGCAGTTAATGGTCTCTGACGTGAAAGCCATCGGCATGGAAGATGTGCGGTGGTCGAGAATAGCGGATGTGTTTCGGAGGATTTGCGGGATTGCCACCGACCGTGATATCGAGTTCGTGATCGAGTTAGCACCAGTACAAAGACCGATATCAAAAAGACCATATCGGATGCCTACCAGCGAGTTAGTGGAAATGAAGAAGCGATTGAGGAACGCAAGAGAAAGGCTTCATTAGACCAAGTTCATCACCGTGGGGAGCCCCGGTTTTGTTTGTTCGTAAAAAGGACGGAAGTCTTAGAATGTGCATCGATTATCGTGCCTTGAATGAAATAACGATCAAGAATAAGTATCCGTTGCCCGGATCGATGACTTATTTGATCAATTAAGAGGAGCTGGAGTTTTCTCCAAGATAGATCTTCGTTCGGGATACCATCAGTTGAAGATCCGAGCGGAGGATGTGCCTAAGACTGCGTTTTCTACGCGATATGGACATTATGAGTTCACAGTCATGTCATTTGGATTGACTAATGCCCCAGCATATTTCATGAACATGATGAATAAGGTTTTCATGGAATATTTGGATAAGTTTGTTGTAGTCTTCATAGACGATATCTTGGTTTACTCGAAGACAGAGGAAGAGCATGCAGAACATCTCAGAATGGTTTTAGAGAGGCTGCGAGAGCATCAGCTGTATGCTAAGTTTAGCAAGTGTGAATTTTGGAAGGAGAAAGTAGAATTTCTTGGTCATGTAATGACTACTAAAGGAGTAGCAGTTGACCCAAGCAAAGTGGACGCAGTGTTGCATTGGGAGCAACCGAAGTCTGTTACCCAGATCCGTAGTTTTCTGGGAATGGCGGGATATTACCGTCGGTTCATAGAGGGATTCTCAACGATTGCTAAACCCCTTACGCAGTTGTTGAAGAAAGAAAAGAAGTTTGCAAGGACGCCAGAGTGCGAGAAAAGTTTCATGGAATTAAAGAAGCGTTTAACAACAGCCCCCGTATTAGTGTTGCCAGATGTGCAGAATGGATTTGATATTTATTGCGATGCTTCAAAGCAAGGCTTAGGGTGCGTGTTAATGCAAGAAGGCAAAGTCGTTGCTTATGCATCGAGACAGTTGAGACCGCATGAAGTGAATTACCCAACGCATGATTTGGAATTAGCTGCCGTAGTGCATGCTTTAAAGATATGGCGTCATTATCTCATAGGGAATAGATGTGAGATATATACGGATCATAAGAGCCTGAAATACATATTCACTCAAGCAGATCTGAATATGAGACAGCGAAGATGGCTTGAGCTAATTAAGGATTATAATGTGGGAATCCATTATCATCCCGGAAAAGCCAATGTGGTAGCAGATGCTCTGAGTCGAAAGAGCCATAGCGCAAAAACATTGACAATGGAGGATCAACCAGAATTATGCAAGGAATTTCAGAAACTAAGGTTGGAAGTCGTTCCGCAAGGAATGGCAGCTGCACTTGAAGTAAAGCCAACACTAGAGGATCAGATTAGTGAAGGCCAGAAAGATGATGATAAAATTTCTAAGATCAAGGTTAAAAAGGAAGAAGGCTTAGCTGTAGATTTCACTCTGGACGAGCAAGGAACCATGTTCTTCAAAGGCCGAATTTGTGTGCCGGATAAAAAGGAACTAAAGCAATTGATTCTTGAGGAGGCTCATGATTCTAAGTACTCGATTCATCCAGGAAGTGCCAAGATGTACCAAGATTTGAAAGAGAGATTTTGGTGGCCTAACATGAAGCGTGAAGTGGTGAGCATGTTGCTTTATCGACGATGTCGAGGGTAAAAGCCATGCATCAAAGACCATTGGTTTGTTGCGTAGTTGAAAATTCGGAATGGAAGTGGGAGGAAATCGGAATGGACTTTATCACGGTTTACCTAAAACTCGTGGAGGTTACGATTCCATTTGGGTAATTGTGGATCGTCTAACCAAGGTCGCCCATTTTATCGATAAAGACCACTTACTCGGAGATCGTTTAGCAGAGTTGTACATGTCAAAGATTGTATGTTTGCATGGAGTGCCCAAGAAGATTGTGTCAGACAGAGGTACCCAATTTACCTCAAGATTCTGGAATAAGTTGCACGAAGCCATGGGAACTCGTCTGAATTTTAGTACAGCATATCACCCGCAGACAGATGGTCAGACTGAAAGAGTAAATTAGATTTTAGAGGATATGTTGAGAGCTTGTGCTTTAGCTTATACTGCGACATGGGATAAGAGTTTGCCATATGCAGAATTCAGTTACAATAACAGCTATCAAGCTAGCCTGCAGATGTCACCATTCGAGGCATTGTATGGACGTGCTTGTCGTACCCCATTGAATTGGAACGAGACAGGAGAACGTTTGGTGTTTGGGCCAGATATTCTCGAGGAGGCAGAAAGTCAAGTCGCAATGATCAGAGAGAGGTTGAAGATAGCACAGTCAAGACAGAAAAGCTATGCAGATAACCGTCGTCGAGATTTGAGCTTTGAACCAGAAGATCATGTGTATCTCAGGGTTACCCCTCTTAAGGGCGTTAAAAGATTTCACGTTAAAGGGAAGCTTGCACCAAGATATGTTGGTCCGTTCAAGGTTCTGAGCCGTCGAGGAGAGGTGGCTTATCAGTTGGAGTTGCCTCAGTCCTTGGCAGGAGTGCATGATGTATTCCATGTGTCGCAGCTTAAGAAATGTCTTAGAGTGCCAACAGAGCAAACCCCGTTGGATGCAATAGAGTCACAGAAGATTTGACGTACAAAGAGCAGCCGGTCCGAATTTTGGATGTTATGGAGCGAAAGACCGAAACAAGACTATTCGCTTTTGCGAGTTCGATGGAGCAATCATTAGAAAGTGAAGCCACTTGGGGCGAGAAGAAGATTTGAAGTCAGAATTCCCAAACCTATTCTCTAGTTAGCCCTGAATCTCGGGTCGAGATTCTGTTAAGGGGGGAGGTTTGTAACATCCCAAAAATCTGCCAAATATTATTTTATTGCTTAAATGTGCATTTGTGATTTTCTGGAATTTATTTAGATTTTTCTGGATTTATTTGAATTAAATCTTATTTCAAGTTTATTGCTTTTTATCCGAAAGTATTTAAATCTGTGCAAAGTTAAAATAAAGTTTTGGTAAAAATATTTTATTTGAGTCCAGAATGTCTCACAGTATTTTTGAGATTTTTTTCTGGATTTTTCCTGATTATTTTATTGCCTAAAACAAATTAAATGAATTTCTGGAATTATTTTAAATGAAAAACCTTTTGAAAAGCGTGTGAACAGTAGCGGGCCGGCCCATGCACTGTGCGGCCCAGATAGCCCGTGCAGCCTGTTTCGGCCAAAACCCTAAACCTAAGAAATCCTGACCGTTGGATCGAGACCCAATAGCCGAGATCTCGCCGCGTCGTCGAGCGCTCAGGGCCGTTGATTGAGCGACGCGTGGACGTCCCGGATGAAGCCGCGTCGTCTTTCCGAGTCGCCGCCAGAGTCCGCCGCCGCCACGAGCCGTCTTCAAAGTCCGGGCCGGACACGCCTTCCTGTGCAGCTATTTAAGGCGCCGACGCGGGCACGGAACTCCTCACCTCGCGCCGCGCATCTTTTCCAAAGCCCGAGGCTCTGTGTCGCCGTCGTTCGCACGAGAGAGCTCGCCGGAGTGAAGGTCCTTGCCGTGGTGGTTTCTGCTCGGTTTCGTCGCCGCCGTTGATCTTTCGCCGTCCCCAGTGCCGCCATCGAGATCGCCAAACCGCGCCGCGTCGGATCCGTGAGGAATTGTCGCCGTTTCGTCGCCGGAACGCCGTAGCCGAGGTCTTCGTTCTCACGTCCGGTGGAGTTGCGCCGCCGCGTCGCCATCGTCACGTTGAAGCTTTGGAAGCCGTTGGATCTCGAGTGAAGGGTCAAGATCGTGCCACGCCGCCGCGTGAGCGATGAACGTCTTTGGTAGCGCCGACCGTTAGATCTAGATCCCGCGGCGTGTGTGCGCCACGTCGCGTGAGATCGGTAGCCGTCCGATCAAACTCGTGCGCTCAAGATCGCGCCGTCGCCGCAACCAATCGTGACGGCCGTGTCGGGCGCAAGCATCGAGGCGTCGTGCGCCGGGTTCACGGTGGACGGAGGAGGTCTCGTGGACCGTGTCTATGCACCGAGGCCACGCGTCGGCTTCGATTGGTCGGTTCAGCACAAGCGTCATGCTGACGTCATGATGACGCAGTAATCTATTTTCGAAATAAAAATAAATCTGTTAAATCTGATTTTCTGATTTTTGCAATTTCAGTATTTATTTCAAATTTCAAAAGGCTATATCTTTTGCATCGTAACTCGGATTTGAGTGATTCAAATTTCTAAAAATTTGTAAAATTGAGATCTATTTAATGGTGAATTTTATTTAATTTTTGGAGTTCAATTGCTCTCTGTTTTGGTATTTATTTGCTTTTCTTCTTCGGTACGCGTAGACGTTGAATTGTGTGACGCTTCGGAGGAAGACCCAGCAACCCAAGAGCAAGCTTCAGATCAAGATCAGGGCCTATTCCAAGGCAAGTGGTGCTTTGATCATGTTGAACCCATGTTTATAAAATTGCTATGTTTGTTTACAATATTGCATATATTTCAAATATACAATTGTTTCAAAATAGATTGGGCTTAGCTAAAATACCAGATTGATCTATACCCTACCTTGTCATTGTATGCCATGATCCATTGTCACCCTAGATTGGTTAAATATAGTTGGTTAACAATTATAATCAACATTGGAGGATTAGTTCGTATTAGTTGCTTAGCCATGCCACGTCATCACATGTGTCAGAATCATTGATAATTAATCTTGATTAATGGAATATGGAACAATATTATGAACTTGTGTGTCATGTGGGATCACACGATGAGATTGAGTTGTTGTGGCGAGTCATGTCACGCAACAATGTTGAATTGTTGATGGCACGTGGTGCTTGGTAATCAACGGGGTGATAATAACTTAGATTGGGGCAAGTGGCAAGGGGCGAGGAGGCCAAGGTGGGCCCGATGGGCAGAGGGTATGTGGATGTCTTGCCTTGATCACACTAAGGACTTAACCTTGCAAGCCTTTGACCTGAGTCAATCATGCAACCACATGTCTGGTATGGGCCAGCCTAGTTGAGTAATTTGCAATGTCTTAATTTTGGTACTATCGTGGTCGGTGTGAGTTCCCGAGTTATGGTGTGATTCACATGGCGCAAGAGGGGGGCCCTGGATGTGGTAACCAGTCCCACAAGTGTTGAATCCTTAGCGGGTAGTATCGGGTTAAGTCAGAGCATTGTAAAGGCTTTGTTATAATCACTCGCCTTGGTGGTGTTTGGTTGTATCACGTGGGTAAAGTGCATAACCTCTGCAGAGTGTGAAACTATTCGGATAGCCGTGCTCGCGGTATTGAGCAATGCTCGGGAATTACAGTTAAGGGTTAGTTTAATTAATTGGACAACTTGGTTGGGATGGCGGAAGGCCATATGGAAGATGAAATTTGACTTAGGATTGGAAACTTGGTCTACTTGAGAAATCCTGAATTTATTGTTATTTGTTTTACATTCTTTACAATCTATTTACTGTATTTGTTCATAAATACTGCTTATTGCAAAATAGCCATGATAGCCTATCCATTGGAATAAGCCTTACATATAGATACATAGAATTGCATTCTGTGCACAACTTGTTGAGTGCTTTAAGTACTCACCCTTGCCAAACAACAATAATCAACAGTTGAGGAATCTACACTGTGTTGGAAGATGAAGTCCAGAAGACACGAGTCATTAGGGTCCGAGCCTTGTCGGTTGCTGTGGTGAACTCGATGAGCTATCTACGTTTTCTATTTTCATTTGCTTAATCATTAGTTATATTTTCAGTCTTGCCCTGCGTGGCTTAATAATGTAAGTTGGTCATAAGATCATACCTTTAGTTATATCAATGAATGAACTATTATTCTATTATCGTTGAGTATGATGTGATATGTACCAATGTTGCGCTGTGTGCACTAGCGTTGATCCTGGGAATAGTGCGGTAAACACAGTGGGTTCGAATCAGTGGATTCGGGTCCTTACAAACAACATAGTTGTATGACTGAGGAAACCCTCATGGCTCACAAGAACCTGTCGTCCGGGTATATCGCGACTATCATGTACCCGGATAAAGAGTCAATTAGTTAAAGATAGTTATAATATCCCATACTAATACCTCAAAAAAGGTTAACATATCATATACGGTGTAGTCACAGACTTACAAAGAAAATTGGATCGCAATCGTGTAAAGTGAATGGTCACTTAAGCCTTTTCGGTAGCCCATAACATAACATGTTTAGAAAAGAAATTATGTAGGAATAGCCCCAAAACACCCTATGATATTTGTACTACCATAATATGCAATAGGATCCTATTTAAAACTTGCTTTGCATCTCGATCCTACCAAAGCAAACACCCTAAACGATCACTACAGGCGCAGATTCTAAGACACTTAAACAGTTGTTGGAGATGACGGTCGTGCAACAGCTTTTTCAGGGCGAGTAGCCTACTCACGAGCGTACAACCTTGTCAGGCCGATTAGACGAGTCACAAGTAGTAGCTTTGTCAGGATGAGTTGCCAAAAAAGAAATCCTCTATCACCTATTCCGGTGACATGTTGCGACACTCTGCCCAACGCTTTAAACTTTTTCAGATCGATTTGACAACACTGTACCTGTAGCTTTGTCAGGCTGAAGTGACCACTCACTGCCTACTTTTTAGCCCGACTTGACTACAAACTCCGGCATTTTGCTATCCGTCTATATGTTTCAATCTTACCTTCCAACACTTAGTCCATACACCACCCCTTCGAGTATATAAAAGGTCAAACCGCAGACACACAACCACAGCTCCCACTCACACTTCACCATGGCTGCATCCTCTAGCAGAGCATTCTCGTGGACACCAGATATGAGCACCGTAGCCCTTCATTACACGTTGAAGGTTACGCGTGGTGGGAAGGACGATCCATTCAAGGAGGAGAACCTAAGTAAAGTGGTGTCCAAATTGCAAGAGTGGCGTCCGACATTACGGAGGCATAACATGACAACCTCTGGCCTGAACCTTGTGACCTCCGACGACCTGAAGGCGCACCTGCAATGGTGGCGTCAAAGGTATTTCAGAGTATGCGAATTAGCCGACCACCCTTCTGCTATAGGTTTTTCTAGAAGATCTTACATGGTACTGATGCTGCCCGATCGGTATGCAGAGCATATTAAGGTTAGTTAGTTTATATTTGTTCACCTTACTAATCTTTTTACCATTATATGTAAGTTCACTACTTCGTATGCTCGTCTTGTGTGTTAGTCATTCCCAGAGGTTAAAGAGTTGTTGAACAAAGATATACCAGAATTCTTAGCGATGTATATGCTCTTCGGCGGGGGTGTGATGCCTGGTTCGCGTAGAAGATACAGAAGAGGATCCAACTGGAGGGGTAGAGATCGACACAGTACTACTGCAGCAGCAAGTTCAAGAGGATGTTCAACCACCACCGGAGGGGGCTTGCTCCTAACTATGCATATGATGATGACTATGATGATGACAATTTTGTATCACCTAGACCTCGACGTTCAAGCACTACCACAACAGGCCATTCAAGCACTACAGCAAGCCGTTCAAGAAATAATGAAAGAGGACGTTCAACCAGCACTACAGGTGGGTTAGCTCCTAACCACACAAATGACGATAATGATGACGATTTCATGACACCTAGGCCAGGAAACTTGCGTCCTCGGAGTCTCCTAATTCTGACGATAATATTACATTAAGCCCTATCAGCGATCCAAGCGTAATACCCCGTTAGCCACCAATAGATAACTTTTGTTTTTTTGACTATGCCCCAGATCGACAATTATGGGCATAGAATGTATGGTTTTGTGACTTACATTGTAGAATTCATAGTTGTATGAATTCTCTAAGGCATGCATGTACCTATGTTGTATCCTAGTTTTATAAATTCCTTAAGGTATGTACCTATATTGTATCTCAGTTTGTGACTTAGCTCTGCACTTTGAATTATCAATGTCGGGTTTTATTCAATAGTTCAATATGAAGCGAACTTGTTAGCTACTTAAGAGTGCTTCAAATTATCAGTTAATCATTCATGCTAGTATAATTTTAACAAGCCTCAACATGATAGTACAACGGCAACTTTAAAGAATTTGTCTTTTTTTCTCCTCCCCTTTCGTCTCGAGTGCAGACTTCTGCACCTTGTAACTTTAAACTTTGTTTTCTATCCTCATAATTTAACCACAGCTTTAGCTATCTTAAAAAAAAGGAGCCATGGCCATGGCCATGGCCTCCTTCCATATCATTCCTTGCGCCCCCTTGAATCTTTTGTATTGCTTCTTCCTCTTTTTCTCCTGTGTCTGTATGAGCCTTCCTCTGCTCTGTCTCTTCCTGCATCTCTTCGTACGTCCTCTATGATGGAGATGAAGGTGGCTTTTATAGGAGGAGGAGAGGGCAGCTAGGCGTGTGTGTGCTCACCCTCTATGATCTCCGGGATTGGCACGTGATTTGATTATGCAATTCTTGCCTTTTAATCTCTGCATTTCCATCCGAATGAGATACAATGAAATAGGATTTTCATGTTATGGGATATGGTGAGTATGTCATTCCATCCAAGCGGGGATATGATGAGGAAACTCTTTCATTTATAAGAGACATGAATAAAAGCCTTCCATTTTAAGGAGATGTGATCAATATTTCCATAAAATAGAGGGAATCCGGATAATACTTCCTCATAAATATTTTTTTTAAATTTATAAATTTTCTAGCTTCCAGTCGCCCTTTGGTTGGGCGACTTCTCCGTGTCGCCGTCTGGTTGGGCGACAGAGGGTTCTATCGCTCTCTGGTTGGGCGACAGAATGATGGTGCCGACTTGGCAACGACTTGGCGCTCAGTCGCCCGTTGGTTGGGTGACATGTTTGTCAGTCGCCCATTGGTTGGGCGACATTTGGATATCGTGTGTTCAAAAAGCGACAGACGTATATTTCTGCAATTTTTTGAGTTCGAAGTATATTTTTGCAAGAATAAAAAAGGTATTATTTAAAAAAATTCACCATTTTAACGTAACCACCAGCAGAAATGCAAGCCAAAAGAAGTGGCATAGCCAGGTGTATGATGTGGTGTCATGTTGACATGGCTTGGCGAGGAAAGCGTGTGTAGCCTGCAATATACCATGCAATTAGGGATGAAAATGGATCGGATAGTTTGCGATCGATCCAGATATTTTCGGATACAGATTCTGTTTGATCGGATATTTGTCGGATCAGATACGGATACGGATTTTTTTCGGATATGGATACGGATTCAGTAGCTCACTATCCATCGGATACGGATGCAGGTTCGGATAATCCGGATATTGGTGGGTCAGATATCCAGATATACATGTGGGCTGGGCCAAGACTACTCTTTTGGCCCAAAAAGGTTTCTTAATTTCATAATTATTTTCTAATTTAATTAATCCAAAAAGCAAGTTTCAATTATTAAAATTAGCAAACTAACTCCAAAAATTACGAATTTTTTTGAGAAAGTTCCAGAAACATCTTAGATTTAAAAAATTATTTTCAAGATTTTATAAGATTTTAAATTTTATCAAAAATTCAAACACTTCTATTCTTAATAGGATAATATTTTTAAAAAGTAGCTAAAAATGCATAAAAACTCATATATACATAATTTATTATTTTAAACATAATTGAACAAAGAATATAAATCTTGGGTCATTACATGTAAGTGTTATATGCTTTTTCTAGAGACGTGATATCTAAATATTATCAAACTTTTGGTGTATTATGTGTTTGCTTCCATTTGTATCTCTGAGCATGGATTACCTTCATTTTGTGTTTTGATCTATGTGCATGATGAACTAATCATATGTGTGTGATAAACTAAGTCTTATAAAATTTTCTTGTGACATGGTATCTAACTATTGTCTAAGTGAATGAAAATTCTTATATTTGTTCAATTTTCAACAATGTTTTGATCAAATCAACTAGTTATTTGATTTTGTTAATTTTTATGTACAATCTAAGGGGTTATCATGTTCCGATATATATTCAAAACTATATCCGATTCGTATTTGATCTGTATTCGTATTCGTATCCGGACTATCCATATCCGTATTCGAGAAAAAAAAATGAAAACAAATGTGGTAGAACTATTATTTGTCTGTATCCGATCCATTTTCACTCCTACATGCAATCACATTAAGGCATTGTTTGAGATGTCTATTTCCAGCTGAGATTAATGTGGATAGATGGGTATTTTAGACTAAAATTTCGCTCTATTTATATGAATCCTGGTCGAGAATGGACCTTCCAAATAAGGCTATAGGTAGGTGTTCTCCTCCTAAAAATAACACAATAATTTTACTGAAAAAGATTACTTCTGTTATGAGATAAGATAATTTGTATCTCTTGCTGTTTTCTTTATATATAGTATAGTGCCTATGCTAACGCTACGACGGCAGTACGCCTACTTATCAATTAAATGAGAAGATAAGTATGAATACAACACTTAATAATAAAAGAGAATTTTAGAATTTTAAATGAATTTAGAAAGAAAAACGGAACTAAATGGAGGTCAAATGGGCGAAAACGGGCTCCCAAAAGATTTTAAATCAAGAAAGAGAAAGAAAAAAGAATTTTCTGATTTTAAATTATTTTTTTGCAGCTTCCACAGAGAGCACACAGCGTCTCTGCTTTAACAAGACAAGGGGGAGGAAGGCGGGGTGGCCGGCGGTCGCATGGAGTCGGCATCAGTGCGGCGAGATCGCCGGCACCGGCGCCTGCGGGGGAGGAGTCACGGTTGCGGTGAATTTCGCTGGGAAAGATGACGGTGATGGCTTGGGTTACCTCTAAAATCCGGCGATCTTTACAAGAAGGAGCACTTGGGGATTTACGCAATGCGATGGGGTGGAGGAGAGCTCGCCGGTTTTTATAGCCCCGAAACAAGCATATTTATGGAAACCATAATTTGGGATCAAATCAGATTGGGAGGAAATTTTGGCAATAGAACATGAAATTTGGGGAATTAACACCATAGATGGAAAGAGGAGATTTGGTGCGGGATTGATGGAGCTTTGGAGCTTCTTTCTTACTTTAATGGAGGGAGGGAAGGGAAGAAGCTTCTGCAGTGCAAGTGCTGACTAGAAGAAGCTACAGTGAGTTGCCTTCATTTTTTTTAAATATAGAAGGATTTTTGAAAAGATAGCACATTAGGTTAAAAAATTCTAGAAAAATTCTCAAAAAAACTTTCGATTATTTTGTACTTAATAAAATTATTTTCAAAAAAACTTAAATTATAAATTTACCGAGGCACGGTGGCCACGAGGTCGCTGGCTAGCAACCTCGCCGCGTCGGCAAAGCCACCGATGGCGACCGTGGAGCCATTGCAGACTTGCGTTCCCCCGGCCGCGCTGCCCCATCTCCCGGTTTCCTTTTCCCAGCACGTAATGTATGTTCCTTTCCTTTTTCAGGACGTTTGTTTCCTTTTCCTTGATTCCAAGACGTTTGTTTCCTTTTCCTTGTTGATGCTGGGGTGGTCTGTTGTGGGCTACAAGCATGATTTCAGAAAAATATGGAAAAATAAACTGCGCTCGCCGACCGCTGGATCCGCAAGGAAAAGAAGATAAAATTAAATGCAGGTTTCGCCATGCCGGTTCCGCGAGAAAAAATTGAAAAAAGTTAAGCAATACTCACAGACGTTGGTTCCTTAGATAAAAAATAAAAACAAAAATTTAACGCTCTCTGTGCGTTGAAATTAGGCTCTATAGGGCTAGATCCGTAAAAAAGTCTCGAGAAGGGTCATATTCGGAAAAAAATACGATCACAATGCCAGGACAATAAAAAATTCAAGTCTTGTTTCTTTGCATGTGGATCCTCCCTGTTTATTTCTTTGTTTGACTCACCCTCCTTCTAAATATGTAGTACGTACAATTTTGGCAAGTAAAAATTTCAAGTCTGGTTTCCTTGCATGCGGATCCTCCTTATTTATTTCCTTGTTTGATTCGCTCTCCTTCCAAATATGTAGGTGGGGGAGGTCTATTGTGGGCCACAGGGATGATTGGACACACTAAATAATGGCCATCGGATGTGGGTGAGTAAAACTGAGGAAAGATCTGAGACGTTCATTTCGATGAATACAAGTTTCTGGGGACATTTTGCTAGGTGGACGAACATTGAGCCATCTCTAATGAGGTGCATTATTTAGGGTGGACGTAGGAAAAATTGCTTAGGTGCATTATAAAAGGGTATAGATATATTGGACATCCCCTATACAAAAGAACCAATCTAATAATGCGCGAGACCTATTTGCACCTTATATTGTGTGCTTCTTGTTTTGCCTTTGTGTTTGTGTGCTATTGATTGACGTGGGAAAACGACTACATTTTACAACATGTTATCAACACGACGTTCTACCGAGACCAGTTGAGATCGTCAACCTGCAAAAACCCACACGACATCAAAATCATTCTGCTACATATGATCATCCTACGACAAGCCCTACATAAATGCATCTATGCAAGTTTGATCCTGCAGACCATCGTACCATGTTTACAGATCGATTGCTTAATCACCATCTACCATGCGATCCTCTGTTCATCAATCAATATGAAAAAAACACTGAGCATCTACGGATGCATCGGCTAGAACTCGTCGGTTTCATTCGCGTGCGTCTGACGCAGCCGCACGCGCCTGCGCCAGCATTTTGGCAGCGATCGAGCGCCTCCAACCACAGCCGCAACTACCCGTGTGCGCACCGCACGTCGTGGCCGTCGCGCCTGCTGCGCGCTCGCCCATCGCGGCCGGTACGCCCGCTGTTGAGAACGCGCCTGTTGTCGCGAGCTCCGTGCACGTCGCGGCCAGTGCACCCTCCGTCGCGAACAGCGCCTGTTGCGCCGGCCAACCCCCCGAATCGGTAGCACAACCGGCAGCTCTCGTACCCGTGATGGCACACGTAGCGCCTGCTACCTCGGCGGCGCCTCATTCCTCGTGCTCGCTCGCAGCCATGCACTACAGCGGCGCTTCGTCTTCCGCGCACACCGGCTCCGCGCCCGCCGTCGCGAGAGCCACACTTCCCGTCGGCTGTCACACACACCGGTTCGCCCTCCGTCGCGAGCTGCGCACCCACAGTCGGACGTTGCGCCCACCGGCACACCCACTCACTCTCGGTTGACGCGCCTGGAAGGCGAGGCAGCGCGCCGTGACGCTTCAGCTTCCGCTCTCGTGCTTGCGCCTATTCCCGATGAACGCGCGGCGACGGCGGCTGGTGAAGCTTCGACTCCACAGATCCCGCACCCGGTCCTCCGACCGAGCTACCCACGGCGCGCCGCCGGAGTGCGAGCTACACCTCCTTGATCCGAGCGCACGCCCTTCATGCGCGCGCCGCTTCGATTTCGCGAGCCGTCGAAAAAAAATCACCGCGCCGCTTGGTCTTCTGGTGCGGCGGCGAGGCCAAGGTGAGAGGCGGCAGTTCGCAACCCGCACCCGGCTGCGGGCGTGAAGCCTAAGGAGGCTGCTTTTGCTTCCATCGCCTGCACCGAGAGGCGACTAGGGTTGGGAACCTAGCCGCCGAATCTGGTTATTGACCGGCATGGGCCAGATGGGCCGTTAGGGCGCCGGCGGCCCGTTTTACCCGAAATTTTTTCTTTCTTTTGCCCCTGTTTTTCTAGGAATTTTTTTTCTTTAATATTTATTTTTATTCTTTTTTTAAAAACTATGCGTCCGAAAAAAAAATGACAAAAATGCCCCCCCGTCGCCCATGTATGGGGCGATCGCCCATACACGGCGATCGGTCCTCTCTGCCGTCGTCGAGCAGCACAGCCAGTGGCCCTCTGTCGCCTTCGAGATAGGGCGACGGCGCAGCCTTTTTTTAGTTTTGTTTTGTAATTACTATATGCTTTTAATATAAACCCGTAACTTTTGCTAGGAGTGTCCAAATTAAATGAAACTTGTTTCTAAATTTAAATTTTGGAATGAAGAATTAGAGTGTAAAATAAAAATCCATATGTTGTTTGCAGAGTTTTTTATTTGAGTTCGAATGCTAGGCTCTAATCGTGGATTGTGAAGGAATTATAATGTGTGTTGATCCATAATTCATGAAATAAATAGAATAAGTTACTACAACCTTATGCACTTCATTTTGCAAAAATATCTAAATATGATTGCATTTTGAATAAAAGATGGCTAGTTTAAACCCTTTATAACATTCATTGTTCGAAAGCGATTAGAGTAATGTTCGAACGACCTCAAAACTTGATGAACCGCTTTGTTGCATTCTTGGGCTTGCATAGGTTACAATTATGTAAAAATATTTAGATGTCACTTTAGGTCGCACTATTTTATTGTTGTCCTAACATGCAATCGGTAAAGATGAAAATTGCCGTATCTTTCGCAAACGATGGTAAAACTCGATGAAATCAAATCGATTTAATTGAAAATGCTATAACCTATCTCGATGGAGAAAAATAACATCATTTGGGACAACCGAGCAAGAGGGACATATACGAGCCCTCTGACAAGCTGAGCATACTCTTGAAGGTTGGGCCGCACTGCTTTTATTACGACTTAAAACTAAAAGGAGTACCACGAACAAAGAAAACCAAAGTTAACACCAGACGCTTATTGAGTGCTTCGAGGCCACTTCCCATTCGCCCATGCCTCCGTGCGGGCTTCTCCGCACGTCGCGCCTCTCTCGCTTCCTCTCTCTCTCGGCCTCCTTCTCCTCCGCTTCCTTCCTACATGCCTCCTCGCGTGCGGCATCGCATTGTTCTTGAAACCGCCGTGAACTCATCCTGCCGGTTGGCTTGGTCAAGAAGCCGTTGGTCCTCGGGTTGATCTCGTATCAAACCATCGCTCAAATTCACACGATGGCGGAGGTGACCGCATGAAACGTAAGTTAGCAAAGTTTCATTCACAAATGTTATGTAACCCGACGATTGTTACCATGCGGCGATCCTTCGTGCTCTTCTCCTACGGATCGAAAGCGTAGTTGCGCACTTCCAATACCTCCTCTTCCAAGTTGAAATTTCCCAAGAGCGACAAGCCCGCAAAGATCTCCGCACATACACATGGGTGCTACTGACTCCACGAGGTAGGAAGAGATCTTGGTACGCTAAATTCGCGGCATGCACTTGCTTCTTCCTTTGCCTTCCCCTTACCCTTTGCACTTGCACGCCTCGGCATTTTCGATTGATGCTCACCGCTCTATTCTTTCTCCCGCTATTCTTTGCGAGACCGCTTGTGAGAACGAATGTTATAAAGGGCAGATATCGCTCGGGTATGGAGTGATCGCCTCATATTTGGGCGATCGCCCCATGTAAGGGCGATCGCCTCACATTAGGCGACGCCCTACTATAGGCGATAGGTGTACCAAACGCGTTGGTGTGTTGTCACGTCGTGTGGCATAGGCAAGCAATGCATAAATGATTTGAACAATTTATAGTGATAACGCTATCATGTTACTCACTCGGGGAGTTATACAATGTCTTCAACGTAAAGCCATTACAAAAATACATCCGCATAACAAGTCAATCACGCCACGCTTCCTAATCGCCCGTGGGGTAGGTGAGTGGCGACGGCGACGGACGTCCCTCCTAGGCCGCCTGCGCGCGCAGCGTAGAGTAGTCGCGGCGGCGAGGCCAAGTCCCGTGGCGGCGCACCCGAGAGCCGAGAGGGTCGAGGTAGTCGGTCGAAAGGTACTCCTCCGTGTCGAACTCGCCGCCGAAGGCTCGCCGAAACCACCACAGGGTCTGGCTGGGCGCGGACGACGAGGGAGCTCCAGATCCATCGCCCCACCGCTTCTGCGTGGGGCGAGCGAGGAACCGGCGTGGTAGGGCGAGACGCGAAGGAGCCTCCCACCCCATCGCCCCCACCGCTGCTGCGTGGGAGCGTAGCGAGGAACCGACGGGTAGGGCGAGACGCGAAGGAGCCTCGTCACCCCACCGCCCCCGCACCGCGTGGGGCGTGACGGGCACCGGGGGTAGGGCGAGGTCTTTGGGCGGTGGCGTGGTGTGCCGCGTCCGCCGACGTCTCGCGCCCTCGGCAGTGGCCAGCGAGCCAACCGCCTCACCGTGGCGAGGACCCGACCCCAGCCGTCTCGGACTCGCCGTGGTCACCAGATGCCCCTCTAGGCGCGTCAACATGGACACGACCTCCACCTCAATCTCCGCCAAGAGCCGAGTCCGCATGTAACGCCGATTGGTATTACGTAAGTTACATGAAAAAGACGTGCCCATGTAGGTTCGACATGACACTTACCGAGGCGTTGTCCCTCCGGGACATCTCGTGAAGGGTACGTGTCCGCTACCGATGCATGCCGCCGGCGACGACGGTGCTGGTGTGTACCCCACCGAGGCGAGTCTGGGCGAACCACCCATGTAATCGATCGACATGTCATGGTCGTCGGCGGCGGGTCTCGGTGACCTCTCGCCGAGTCGCGGCGCCCCACCGCAGGCCCATGGCTGCATACGGTCGCGAATCGAGAGCCCACCGCAAAGACCCATCCGGCCATCCCGCAATGCAAAAACGAGAAGTACACACCACATTAATTTCGCAAAGATGCGGAGTAGTAGGATCGGGGCAAGTACATGAGCGCCACGCGCGACAACGTGACGAGGCGGCAAAGGAAAGGATCGAACAGCCGAGCCGCCGCAAAGACTCGGTGCGGGAGTACTCCTCGACACAAAGGTCAAAGACGAGCACCTTACGGGTGAGCCAAAGGCCTCATCTCGCGTGCAAAGCACGGAGACCCCGTGAGGTGCTCGGCGTGGACGCCGACGCGGTGTATGGCGCCCACCGCACGCCCTCGCTGTGGAGGCGGTCGAACTCCGAACGAACTCGATAGGACCTCCTCACTGCCGGTCGCGAACCTCCGCTGCGAAGAATAAGAAATGGCGAAGGTTATTCAAGTGCGCGAGTGGGGAAAAGATACGAGGAGCATACCGCTGCCGAACCCGGAGGGCCTATGGTGGGCCATCCACCGGTCGCTCCGTAAAGCTCCTCGAGTGCGGTGTCGTGTCAACAACAGCCTGCCGATGGAGAAGCGCCCCAAGACCACAATCGAGGAGTAGGACGCAACCCGACATCGCCGCGTTGTGCTCGCTGAGAGACGGCGCCGCATGCACCTCAGACGTCGCCGCAAGCACACCGAGGCCCACGACCACTACATCACCGCTTACAAGGGGAGTTAGACGTGCTTCGCCGAGACGAGATTGAACCGAGTGTGTTACCTCATCCACCGCGTGTCGGCGATGTCTTTGGCGACTCGATCGGTGACGGTCCACCGTGTTCCCGTGGAGGACGGAACATCACCCAACCGAACAACAACAGGAGGTATGCCTCCAAGTGGCGGGCCACGCCCGCCTCCTCGCGTCGGGTGGAGAAGCTGAGCTGCAGCTGCTCGCAACAAACATTATCGAACTTGGCGCTTCTATTTTAATTCTCAAAGAAAGAGGTACTCACCGTGAATCGGCGCGCCACGCTTCGCCGGTCCGTGGCGCCGGCCTCCCTAAGGGGCTAGTAGGGGCTGCCGGGGTGCCGCCGCACCTCGGCGAACGCGCGGACAACTCGGCGTGCCACGTGATTTGAGGCGCCGTGCGGCACGCATCGCCGACCCGCACGGGGAGGCCTAAGAGGTACGACACGCCCCGCAGCTGTCGAGCCATCTCTCCGCACGGAAGGTGGAACGTGTCGCCTCCGGTCTCCACCGGTCCACGAGTGCGCCAGCGAGGACCGGTCGTGCCGAACCGCGGACCTCCTTGCCCGCTAACGGGCGCCACCGCTCCACCATCCTACAAAGAGGAAGTAAGCCACCGCCGCAACTCGCATGTAGTGCAATGCGTCGTTAGAATTGCATTCACGGTAAGTACATGTACGTAAAAGAGTGCAAGCGCTGGCGACTTACCGTGGAACCCAGCGTGGTCGACACGGCGCTCGTTGGGCACCCGAGGTCGGAGTGTCCCTAGCTCTCGCTTCTCCTCTCGCGGAGTACCTAGACCGGTGGTCGTCGCATCGACGGTCACGCCCGGCACTCGAGGGCAAGGTCGCGCCATCGTGGCTCGTTAGAAAGCAAATACAACAAATTTGTCAAGAATTACATGTGCACACAAAATGAAATGCGAAATAACTAATTGTACCATACTCATCAAACAATACAACCAAGTGCGAGAGCCAAAAACTCATATAACAAACATACGAAAGACAACGACATGTTCGACGAGGCACACAACGCGTCGAGAATTACATTATCCTCATAGCTACTAAGCTCGAACATCGGAGAATTACATGATGCGAACAACAACTTACTAGTACATTGAAAATTACATCGAATATTACAACGTATATTACAACTTACCGGTCCATTGAAAAATACAAGATGGGAACAACATGGAAAGTTACATTATCCGCGTTGCGACGCGCCTCGCACTCGCCCATATCGTTCGAATCGCGCTTTGTCCTTCGACGCCCGACCTTCATCTTCAACATTCGGATGTCCTGCACCCATCGATGGTCCGAGAGGGGGTCTGTGAACGATCCATCCACTCGCACCGTACACCTCATGATGCCACGTGTTGAGAACGCTCGCTTGTAGTAGTACGGGAGATGAACGGACGATGTGATTGATGCGTCTCGGCGGCCGCGGCAATGACGCAGCGAGCACGGCAAGTGTAGCAGCGTGGTTTCGGCAGAGCACTCGCAATCACCGCCGAGTATGCACGATGGGAAGTCCTCTCCCGTAGGCACCCTGCGACCTCGGCCACCGCAGCGCACGTGGTATCTCCGCTCCACGCCACTCTCGGTGTAAGCCGATGTGTCTGCGCTTTCTTGTTTTCTTGGACATGTAGGTAGACACAACAGCTTGAGTACGACGATCGATTGTCCGACATACATGCCGTGGAGGTCTTGTATCGCTCAATGAAATATCTCTCGTGTCCCTAATAAGACACCTCAACTATACCCACCATGGAAGGCATCCGTGCCTTTCATTACCCAGGCTTGTAAATCTCCGCCAGTTCGTTGTCATGATCCCATAACGCGAGCCGCCTCGCCGTGCGTATGACCATTTATCCAAAGGCTCATGTCGTATCCAATCGGTGAAACTCTTTATGCCGGGTACCGCCCTCGCCGATGTTTGGGGGTCCGCTCAGCCGCATACAAGGCCGTGGGGTCCTCTCCTTGCTCATGGTACACCATCGGGTTCCTTGATGAACTAGCGGTACCTCTCGGATCCATTGATTGCTTCTTCGTTAGTTCGCCCAACGCCTTCCAAAGCGCGCCGAACTTCCTCCGTTGGTTCTGTTTGCACAGCGCTTGAACATGTTCATAAGCTCCTTGTTCCCGAATTGACGGAAAAATTGGCACCCATGTGCCTCATGCACCACCGCTTCTCGATCCGCCACTTTGTCGCACCCACGACGGCGACCTTGTTGCATATCCACGATCGCTCTTAGCAGCCCCGCATGTCGGCCATGGATGACACAAACATCGTGCCCGCCGAGAACAAGCGCCACCTTCACTCTTTCAAGGAACCAGCATCAGCTCTCCGTGTTTTCTCCACGAATGCCAACGCAACCGTAGAACTCGGTTGTTGGCATCCACCGCGATCGCAGCTTAGAATCGCCCTTGTACTTCCCGTGAGGAATGTGCCGCCCATGCAAAGGACCGGCGATCTTGGTTTAATGCATTTATGCATGCGCCAGTGCGAAGAATGCACGCCGCAAGACCCACTTCCCGTGCACGCACCACCCGCAGGAACTCCGAAGGTCGATGGATGTACCGGGTTCCTTTGTGCGATTGCCCGAGCAAGTGGGAATATTCTCGCACGAAGCCTCGTGACGTCCCAACCGTATTTCCAGAGCTGTCCTTTTGCTCTCCATGCCTTTGCGTAGCTAATCTTGTCTCAAACCTCTCCTCCACGGTGTGATAATAGATCGAGGCTACGATGGGGATTGTCCACGATCCGACCATAAAACACATTTGCCACCCAAGTGGACGACAGATTATGGTGTCCGCTCCGCTTCTTCCACTCGCAGCTATGCTCCATCACTATGGAGCATTTCCAGAGTCCGCCCACTTCCCGGTATGCATGCACCGCCATGGGCACGAATCAACTACGCACTTCACGTCGTAGTCCTTCTTGCCGACTTCACAACCTCGAATTGCCGCCGAGAGACATTGCCCAAGATTTCACCGCATCCATCACAGCCTCCTTGTCTTTATATATGGCCCCTGCGTCACCTCGCTCTCACGATACTCCCATGCATCAATGTTCCTTCATTCATCGTTAGGTCTTCGAAATTGTAATTGGTCCACGCACTGTGATAGGCACCTCGTGGGCGTTGTCCTCCTCGTCGGAGTGCTCACCATCGTGACTTCCTCATCCGCACGGTCCTCCTCTTCCATCAGTCAACAATGTCCTCCACCTCCTCCCCTCGCCGGCCACCCCTCGCGCCTCCACCGCTGTCTCCTCCGCCCCGGTCCCTTCGCCACCGTCGGTCTCGTGCTCCTCGCCTCCGGCTCTCGCCGCCTTCCTCTTCGCATCCTTCTACATTTGATGTCCCTCCGCCGTAATGTCCACCCGACATCACGAACTTGCGACACCGATGGAGCTACCGGTAGCATCAGACAACAACATGAGCGCCAACCCCGCTCTACGGCAAAACCAACATAACTCCTCCATGTTGACGCCGAGTTAATAGGAATCAACTCTCCGTAAAACGGTCTTGCGCTCGCTCACTATCGCTCGACCAAGAACCAACAGTCGGGCATCCAAACCGAACATCCGAGACATCCACTCCAACAAACCCTCAGATGTCCTATCGCTTCGGCCTCGCATATGCCCGTGCGACTCTTGAAAATGATGATAGATCCACCCCATCCGCCCGTGCTATCTCCCCATCTCCATAAAATATTTGGAAATACAATTTCTCCGACATGCTTTGCAACGTCCGACGGAAAAATATTACTCTAAAATACAATCTACAAAACGTACATTGACCGTACTACAAAATATACAAAACGTACATTGACTATAAATCACTTATTCGACTTGCCTACCATATGGCCAACATTATATTTGTGCCGCATTACATTAACCTTACCAAATTCTAATACTACACTAAATTTGTAACGCACTTAATACTATACAAATCCTGAAATTTCTAAAAACTAAATACAACATTAAAGTTCTAAATATGAATCATGACATTAAATTTCTAAACAACACTATCCGAGAAATTGTAAACGCTACACAATCCTAAATTTTCTAAACACTACAATAAATTTCTAATACTACCCTAAATTTGTAACGATTTAATACTATATAGTACTGAAATTTCTAAAACTAAATACTACAAGAAAGTTCTAAATATGAATCATGACATTAAATTTCTAAACAACACTATCCGAGAAATTGTAAACTCTACACAATCTTAAATTTTCTAAACACTACAATAAATTTCTAATACTATAATAAATTTGTAACGCACTAAATACTATACAATCCTCAAATTTCTAAAACTAAATACTACATTAAAGTTCTAAACGCTATCCGAGAAATTTCTAAACAACACTATCCGAGAAATTCTAAACGCTACACAATCCTAAACCGATCGCATATTACATGCTACATTAGAATTCTAATAACAAATAGTCCTACTGTAATTTTCTAAACACTTCAAAATCGTAAAATTCCTAAATAATAGATTTATAAAATTTGTAAAAATACCTTCGCAGGTTTACTTAATCGATTTCCCCTCTTTTCTTCTTCTTCTTTTTCTTCTTCTTCTTTTCTTCTTCTTTCTTCTTCTTTCTTCTTCTTCTTCCAATTTCTCTTTCTCTCTTCTCCTTTCTTTCTCCTTCGCTTGCTTCCTTCGTTTCTACCGCCGCTTCCGCCGCCGAGCGAAGCAGCTTGTAAGGCCCTCGTCGCCTCGTTTTGGCGTCGCCTGTCTCGCATGTGGGGCCCACCATTTTGGCCGTTAGAATCAAATCAAGAAGACCGTCGCCGCTCGTATGGGGCGACGCCCATACACGGGTTATGGGCCTCCAGTTCTGCAATTTTTTTATCCGGGCGCATAGTTTTGAAAAAAACATTAAAAATAAATATTAAAGAAAAAAAATTCATTTTTCTAGTAACTTCGGAAGAAATTATTAAATTCTGAAATTTGACAATAAAACCTAGAAATTAAATTCTCTAGGTATATGGGCTTCCGTAAAATTTTGGTAAATTGATATTTAGCACACATTGGAAGTCCCATGCTCTGAGTTTATTTTCTAGCTTTATGCCATGTTTAATGTGTGCTGAAATTTAATTTTCTGTCATTAAGTAATTTTGCAAATTGCTTAATCATTAACGGAAAATTATGAAAAATTCTAGAAAATTCTAGATAGCATTTTGGGAGATTTATGTCTCTGCATTTATTTTCTAGCATTATTCCATGATTAATTCATGTTGGAATTTATTTTTCTGTTATTCAGTAACTCTGAAAATTGCTTAATAATTATCAGAAAATTATAAAACTGATAAGAAAATTTTATATAGTATATTGAAAGCTCCATATTTCTGGATTTATTGTCCTAGCATAATTCCATATTGATATATGTTGACATTTATTTCTCTATTACATGGTAATTCTGAAACTTGCTGACTAATTAGGAGAAAGATTATGGAAATTGCTAGAAAAATTCTGGAAAATTTTAGATAATTATCTATTGAATAGATATATACCAAGTTTTACTGATTGAAGAGTGATCATGCAATTTAATAATTTTACCAGTAGTAAAAGTCATTTTGCATAAATAGAAATAGGATATGTTGGACATCGTATAGAGGGAATTTATCAAGCTTGCCTTGAATGGCAACAATTATCTTATCTGGACAATGAATACTAAGATTAATCTGACAGCTCGATCTTTTAGAGCAGCTGTTTTCCCAACCTGAAGGTAGTACCCCTACTCTTCCCAAAGCCACCACGTGTGTGACTCTGTACTTCCTGGTGTACCATCTTCATGCGAACTTGAAGGCCGAATATTTGATGGAAGAGGACTGGCTGGTACTTTTGAATTCCATGAAGGAAAAATATATAACCAGTAAAGATCCATCCTGTTGCTAGAAGCACAACACAAATGGATCCTCCAACGCTTTAAAAATTTAAATGTTGTGGCAGCATATAACTTTGACATGCATAAGCTTGTCACTAAACTAACTTTATGTAACCAGAAAGTTACTGATGTTAAAATGATCGATAAGATATTTTGCACTTTCCACCCCAATATGAGGATATTGCTGTAATAGTATCATCATGCCAAATACTAGAAGTACTCTGAGCTTATATGCATTTTGCTAGAAGCAGAAAAGCATGATGAAATCCTGGTGAAAAATCATCACGTACTTCTTAATGAAACTCATGCAATGCCCGAAGCACATGAAAATACTCAACTATCTAGCAACAGCCATGGCCGCAGAAATGGCCAAAGGGAATAAAGGAGGTAAGTGGAAGAATGACAGATCAGATAGGGGAAGAGACAATCTATAGTGGAAAGGTAAAGGTAAAGGGCCAGGGGGCTTTCAGAAGTAAGACTCAGCTAACAAGACTGTAAACCCCTGCATAATCCTACTTTATGTAAGGATGCACAGGCCATTGGTCGTGTAACTATCTCATCCCGAAGCATGTGGTAGACCTTTACACGAAATCCGTTGGAAAAGTCAATAAGACCAAGGGAAACAATGTTGAGTCATACTTCCCCGTTCAACCTATTGTTGACATGGATGCTAAGAAGTGTGATGATATGGTACTTTTCCCTGCTGAGCTCGAGAAGTTCCTTCTAGTCCCAGAAGGACACATACGACTCATTTGGAGACCTGAATTAGTCTCCTAAGTATTTCTTCACTTTGCTAGTCGATGTCACGTATTCCTTATAAGTCTCCTTATCAATTTAGTCCTGTTCTTGAATGAATATTTGGTCTACGCTCCTGTTGAGCGATTATCATTTAAAATTGAGTAAATAACTATTTCCCAGATATTTGATTAATTGTGCTATGTTTGTTCTATATTCTACATTTTGTTCATGATGCAGCAGTTGTTTGATTGTTAAATCATAATTCTAACATAGAACAAAGTATAATCCTATAGTGAAGGAGGAAATCTGTCTAGAAGATAGTTGTACCATACTAAGTGAATTGGAAATATTTTGACTATCGCCAGAAGCGATGCTCTCATAGTTGGCATTAGAAGAATGCCATGTTATACCCTGAGTCCAGTCATACCCTCTTAAGTTTTAATGACATTGGTCTGAATCGTTTTTATATGGAGACAGAGAATGAGGATGGTACAGAATACCTACTCATGACTAAGTTTAATAGGTGTAATAAACGTGTGGTTGAAAAACTTCCTTCATTCTCCTCCAGGTTATACTATGCACATATAAAACCTGAAGTTTGCGTTGCGATGAAAACCCAAAAATATTTTAAGATCTGGCAGATCGAATGGGTTATCCTGAGTTGAATATTATGAGAAGAATAATTAATAGTTCTGCTGGCCATAGCATGAAGACTATCCTAGACCTGAAGATTTCTTATGCCATGCTTATGCTATAGGAAAGCTTATAGTTAGATCTTCTTACCTAAAAATTAGGAAAGAATCACTGAATTTCCTAGAGAAAATTCAATGTGATATGTGTGGACCCATTCAGCTCTTTGTCTGGTATATTTAGATACTTTATGGTGCTGATAGATGCTTCTACTAGATGGTCCTATGTATGTCTCTTATTTACTAGGGAACCATGCTTTTGCTAAATTAATTACCCAAATTATTAAGAGCCTCATTTCCAGAAGAAAGGATCAAGTCTATTCGAATGAACAATACTAGCAAGTTTACCTCAAAAGCATTTAATAATTATTGTATGGCTCTGGGAATTAATGTAGAGCATCTTTTACCCTATGTCCACACTCAAAATGGCCTTGCGGAGTCATTAAATTAAAAGAATAAAACTTATTGCTTGGTCACTATTGCAGAATAGTAGGCTACCCACCAGCTGTTGAGGCTAAGCAGTGCTACACGCTGCGGTATTAATTCAACTCAGACCAACTGCACATCATGAAATTTTCCCGTTGCAGATAGTGCGTGGAAAAGAACTAAGTATTTCCTATCTGCGAAAATTTGGCAACGATGTATACGTGGCAACCTCTCCACCACAGCGTACCACCATGGGACCTCACCGAAAGTTGAGGATCTATGTAGGTTATGAATCTCCGTCAAGTATTAAAATACCTAGAGCCTATGACAGGGGATCTGTACACAGCTCGGAACGCTGATTGTACTAAGGATATTTTTCGGCATTAGGCGGAGATAAGTGCCACATTAAAGAAGAATGCCGAGTCCTTAGATCCACACACTAAAAAGTCCGAACTTGAAGTTTGAAGGATAATAAATCTGCAACAAATAAGCTAATAATCTGCCAAATGCCTTCACTGATCATAAGGGAATGAAAATATCTCATATATCTGCAGTATATGGACCTGAAAGAGTGAAAATTGAAGAGGAACGCGGTATGCTACGCTAGCACAAAAAAAATCTACCGCGTAACCAGAAAGCTACTCGCAAGAAGGGGATCATAGATAAGATTACCACTAGACGCGCAGCCAGGAATCCTTCGCGTCGATGTAGTGGATCGCCCTCGCCGCAGCCATCGCGTCGATGTAGTGGATCGCCCTCGCCTTGCCGTGGATCGCCCTCCCGCCATGCATCCACAGCAGCCACACGCAGTAGTCCACACGCCTAGAGATGGAACGCCGTGCGTCGTGTGCAAGCACCGTCGCCGGCGAGGGGCAGAGAGAGAGTAGGCTAGGTTTCGAGTGAATCACTCCTAAACCGTGGAAAGCACACCTGTGCCCTCCTCATCCCCTCCTTATATAGCCACGAGATGAAACCCTAAACTAGGGCCCATGAGCGTGCTAAGCCCACGAGGTTCATTAATTACGGATCCAATCCAAATTAATGCGTCCCACCATTAAGTGTGTGACCTGCAGTTCACGACGCTTGGACGTGGATTCGAAAACTCCTTTTCAATCCAATAGTTGGTAGTGGCTTCTTGCAAAGTATGCCAACTCCCAAACATACTATGATCAAATCGACGTAACCTATCAAAAGTACTCATGTAATAATCCCTTTGCCAAGTATATGAAGATTGATCTCAAGGCGAGAAGCATGTCATCCTTTGATGATTCAATCCATCTCTCGTATCCGTGATATATTAATAAGTTGTGATTGACTCTCAATCACGGCATGGCCATGCACTTCCTTAATCATATCACACGAGTGGCCTTGTCATATATCTCCGTTTCATTGGAGTGGCAAATTCCATCTTGATCGCCACTTCCTCTCGCACGCTTCATAGTAAACATGAAAGCTACCTTTATAACTATCCGGTTAGGAAGTAGTGTTTGATAGCCCCAAGGAAAACTATTACACATGTAGGGAATATGACAATCTCGTGTCTAAGGATCATACATCTACTAGGTACGAGATACATCGATGACACATAAGAATGAAACATTCTCGCAGTTGTCCCATTGCGGGTCTATCTAACCCATGTTCTTCAACATGCGTCCACAATGTATAGATAATATCTCCATATCCCATGATCTATGAAGCATGATCATCGATCACTACTTGTGCTGATCTATTCATCGTTGTCCTATACGATGATATCCGATCAGAGATATTTATCGAATTACATCATTAAGTAAAGAGCTTCATAAGCAAGTCACATACTTGTTGATCAATACAATGATATACATTCATTGGACCAATAATCATATTATTATTCATAAACATAGTCATGTTACAATCATCTAAATGATTGCCTCAAGGGCATAACACTAACAAAAATACCCTAAAAGTATATTAAACCCACTCTTGACCCTCATGATAAAAGAGGAAGAGGCCTCCAGGTGCATGGGACTCAATTCTGCGGAGATGTCCGTAGAAGTAGAGAATCGAACAAATGAGAACACTACCCATGACAATGGAAGAAACTCAACCTGATGTTGAGAAAATCCCTGAAGTAAGCAATTCTGGAAATGGTAACATCCCTGAAGTGATCCCTCCTGAAGATGATAACCCCAGCGTATATTTGCGTGCACAATCTAACACTGGGAAGTCGAAACACCCAGACTCCATCATTGTGGGAAATCAATGAAAATATATCCCTAAAGCAATGCAGGAGAATTGTATAAAAGAAAGACTACAATTGTTGACATATATTTCACCTCTAAAATTGCTAAAAGCTGGATCCAGAACCAAAGTCCATGACAGAGTGCCATAAGCGCTCAGATAGGGTCAAACGAAAAGAAGCAATTGAGGCCGTGCTCGCTTAATAAGAGGAAAGTTTTTGGTCCCATTGACCGAACACCTCCTAAAATGTTCCCTGTAGGATCAAATGGATTTTTCATCCAGAAGAGAAATGAAAATATCTAGGTGGTGAGATATAAAGTGAGGCTTGAAGCACAAGGGTTTACATGGAGACCCGGTATCGATTACGATGAAACATATTCTCCTGTAATGAGTGGAATAACGTTTCAAACTTTAATATTAATGGCAGCAAGCTTAAACTTATCAATGCAGTTGATAGATGTTGTGACTGCATATTTATATAGGTCATTGGATACAAATTTATATTAGAGTCCCTGAAGGACTCAAAATTCTGGATCCTAATAATCGCAACATGTATAGCGTCAAACTGCAAAGATCGTTATACGGATTAAAATAGTCAGGGACAATGTGGTACAACCGACTTAGCGAGTTCCTCCTTAAGAAGGGATACTCGAATCCTGATGATTGTTCCTATGTGTTCATAAAGAAATCCTAGAATAGATTTTATATCATCTCAGTATATGTCGATGATCTGAATATCATCAGAACCACAGAGGAAATAAAGGAAGCAAGTGCTTACCTCACGATGGAGTTTGAGATGAAAGATTTGGGTAAAACCAAATATTACTTATGTCGGGACCCGGATTTGCAAATCCGAAACCCTCTGTGTATACTGCACTAGTCCAGGATCACGCTAGTGCACACAGTGGAAACATAGATGAAATATCATTCCATACAACGAATTAACTAAGAAGAAGCAAATCATTATTAAATAAAGCATATGACCTTATGGTCAAAGTTTACACCTTTATGCCTTAAGGGCTTAAGAAACAAATACTATTGCAGCGGAAAAGATAACTTGAGCCATTCGACATACCACAGTCAATCGTCTGGGGAACGCATTCCTAATCCACGTAGTCTTCATAGAATTCCTCCTCATGATACTCAGCATTTCCTGATCCTTCCTCAGCAACTGATCAACAAAGGCGTATAGCCGTGAGTACAAAAAGTACTCAGCAAGCCGTGAGTACAAGGATGGCTATATGTTTCATTTGCAGAAAGCAATAACTTGAATTGAAATACAATAAATAGATTGAAAGCATATTTATGAAAAGATAAATAAATAACTGGTAGATCAATGGTAGACAACATGAACAGAATGGCGAGGCATCACCCTACACCTTCTAAAACAAGTATCAACCAATAAATTTAACAGTATTAACTTTAGACGACAAAACAATAGTGAACTCCCCGTTCACATCCCAACAATTCCACATTTCACAATTCATAAAACACTCTATACCCCGTGTGAAATTCCCGGGCTTGTCCATGACCGCGGACTCGGCTATTCGAATAGTTTTACACTCTGCAGAGGTTGTACAACTTTACCCACAAGACATGATCGGCTCTTGTTGCCATGCGCAATAAGCACACTTCCTTTGGTGTGTTGGCAGAGAGATCATGACAAAGCCTTTACAATGCACTGTCTAAACTCGGTAATGCCCGCTAAAGTTTCGCCCATTAGGGCCCCCTCTTGCGCCTTGCGAATCTACCCGTCTATCCCGGAACCCACACCACCAATTGGCAGTACTCAAGACTAGACATTGCGAATTAATCAGCTAGGTCTGTCCCATACCAGACTTGTGGTAGTACGGTTAGGCCCAGTTCAATGGCGCACAAGATTAAGTCCTTAAGTTGTCTCAGGCAAGACATCCACATCCCAATATGCTAGAAAGCACCCCCTTTACTGCACGATCACTTGCCTGAGGGAAAACAATTCGTTCAACCAAGACCAATGGCAACCCCGCCATGGTACAACAAATTTTACAACAGTGGCTAACGGCCACGATTCAATATCTCATTAAGTCAAGATTAACATTTATTCAATATGTGACATGAATCCCTTTGTACAACTAGGAAAGCAACTTCTTTCATCCAGAACTCACATTTACTGAACTTTGCATAAAGCTGATTCTCTCTTAGCTTCGTTAAAATCTGGCGCAAGTGATCCTCATGTTCTTCCTCACTTTTGGAGTAGATTAGAATGTCGTCAATGAAAACAACAACAAACTTATCCAAATATTCCATGAATACCTTATTCATCAAGGTCATGAAGTAGGCAGGGGCATTAGTCAATCCAAAAGACATAACGGTATACTCATACTGTCCATACCGAGTAACAAAAGCTGTTTTGGGTATATCCACTTGACGAATCTTCAACTGGTGGTAACCTGATCTCAGATCAAT
Organism: Otatea glauca; assembly: GCA_036346275.1. NCBI lineage: Eukaryota > Viridiplantae > Streptophyta > Magnoliopsida > Poales > Poaceae > Otatea > Otatea glauca. The sequence continues at coordinate 32,833,918 of CM070719.1, forward strand.
CTTCGAGAACACTCCGGCTCCTTGAAGTTGGTCAAATAAATCATCGATTCTTGGCAGAGGGTACTTGTTCTTGATGGTGACCTCATTGAGTGAGCGATAATCTACACACATTCTCTGAGTTCCATCTTTCTTTTCAACTAGAAGAACTGGTGCTCCCCATGGCGAAGAACTTGGTCGAACAAAACCTTGATCCTGCAGCTCTTTGATCTGTCTCTTTACTTTAGCTAACTCATTAGCAGGCATCCTATAAGGTCTCTTGGAAATGGGTGGTGTTCCAGGAACTAGTTCTATCAAGAACTCTATATCTCGATCCGGTGGTATCCCAGGCAACTCATCCGGAAACACATCAGGAAATTCGCTGGCGACTGGCACCTCATCCAAACTTATTCCTTTGGCACTACAAACTTTAATCACATCGGACTGATCTGAAGCGGCTTGAACTTTTAACTTGGCTCCATCTGGACTGGTTAAGGTGATCTCTCTATTCCCACAATCCAAAACTGCTTGGTTCTTGGAAAGCCAATCCATTCCTAGGATCACATCTAGGGACTTGGTGTCTAGGACAATAAGGTTGGCTAGAAATTCTACCCCTCCAATTAACATCTTAACTTCGGGCAGCCTTGGTTCGTACTCAAATCGTAACCGTGAGATTGCACTAATAAAACGGTCTTAAGAGGCATTGTCTTTAATTGATGATTTGCAAAGAAAACTCAGAAACAAACGAATCGTAGCTCGAATCAAACAAAACCATGGCAGATGCCGAGTTGACTAGGAGCTTACCTAGTATGACGCCCGTGCGGTCGGGTGTCCTCGGTGGTGACGTGATTCACACGGCCTCTTCCAAAGACGTGAGTCCCGTGGCTTGGTTGGGAGTTTGGGGCACTCCACGCCCCGCCTCCCGGGCCGGGTCTTGGCTAGCGTAGATCCCAAATTGAAGCGGACTGGCGTCACAGCTTGCTTCCTGGGACAATTATTTGGATAATGACCGAGTTCATGACAGTTGAAACATGTGACTCCTACAGCTGGATTACTGTTCCTCTGAGGTGGATTGCTGTTGGAGCTGGGGTTGCGATTGCCTGAAGGAGCTGGGCGAGGTGCTGGTGCAGGGGTTCTAAATGCATTCGGAGGAGTGAAACGAGCAGGCTGTTGAGCATTTGTTCTGACTCTCTGCTGGTGACTCTGATGGGCTCCATGCTGCATCATCTTTCTTTTGCGGGATTCTTCCAATTCACGGCGAGATTCTTCAATGAGCATAGCTTTGTCTACCAGGTGTTGGAAATCTGCATAGTCATTGCCAATGACTTGCACCTTTAGTCCTGGATTGAGTCCACGCTTGAACTTCTTCTGGCGAGCATCATCTGTAGCTACATCCTCTGGAGCGTAGCGAGCGAGTTGAGTGAACTTATTGAGGTATTCACTCACTGACATCCCTTCTTGCTTAAGCTCTCGGAATTCATTCTTCTTCATCTCCACCTTTCCATCAGGAATATGAGAGTGGCGAAAAGCAGTGGAAAACTCTGCCCAAGTGATAGTCTGAGGATCATCATGGGCGGCACTATAGTTCTCCCACCATTCAGCGGCAGTGCCCTCCAGCTGATGAGCGGCATAGAGAACCTTCTCTCGATTGGTGCACTGGGCAATTTCCAGCTTCTTCTCAATGGAGCGGATCCAATCATCGGCGCCCAATGGTTCTCAAGAGTTGGAGAAAGTTGGCGACGAGTCCTCATAAATTCTCGCTAGCTTGACCGAGACGAGCTTGAGGAGGTGCAAAGCAGACTTGGTTTTGGCCGGTTCAACAGATTGGCTAGGCAATGCGCAGCAGTTCTGGCGATTCATCATGTTGTTCATGTTCGCATCATTGTATTCATTAGCCGAAATCGAGCCGCCGAAAATGTCCCATGTTCTGGTCTGTCACTGCTGGTGGTGGCGGTGGTGCATTGGGGTTGGAGTTGGTGTTGGTGTTGGCACTGGCACTGGCATCCGCTGGAGAACTGCGACCGACTCCAGAACGAGTGTCAACCATCTGAGATGCAGCACAAGGGTTTGATAGGTAAGAGGGAAAAGCAGTAGACAAGTGGTAAGATCATCTAGGGAAGAAGGTAATACCCAGGGACAAAAGGATACAACCGAAAGGCTTCAAATTAAAGAGGCAAATAAAGCTTTTTCAATTAAAGGTATGGTTGTAACACCGTGCTTGGGGCAAGTGTACAACATACCAGACACTCCAGCAAAGAAAATCTTAGTATACGCGGACTAAACGTAACTAAACTGAAAGGAAAAGACATGCTCAAACACCGCTGAGCACCAAAAACCTATCTTATATGGTAGTCTTCTCGGCAAACTCTGGACAGCTAGATCATCAACTTCCTCGATTTGATTCCTTGCAGAAAACTCGAGGCTTTGAGAAGTTTCATGAGATAAGATCAATTTAAAACTCAAATCAAGGTTTTAGCAAAGGAGAGGAATAAGAACCTAAGAATAAGATGAGAGGAGACGAAAACTATTAAGTACCAATTTTGTTGGTTTGATTTAGAAAATAATTTTGAAGACCATGCTAACTAGGATAGCGACCTACAATGATATGGCTCGATACTATCTCTGTCGGGACCCGGATTTGCAAATCCAAACCCTCTGTGGTATACCGCACTAGTCCAGATCACGCTAGTGCACACAAGGGAAACATAGATGAAATACCATTCCATACAACGAATTAACTAGGAAGAAGCAATTTATTATTAAATAAAGCAAACGACCTTATGGTCAATGTTTACACCATTATGCCTTAAGGGCTTAAGAAACAAATACTATTGCAAATGAAAAGATAACTTGAACCATTCGACATGCCACGCAATCGGTGGGAACGCCTTCCTAATCCACGTAGTCTTCATAGAATTCCTCCTCATGATATTCATTATCTCCTTCAGCAACTGATCAACAAGGGCATAAAGCCGTGAGTACAAAGGTACTCAGCAAGCCGTAGGGAATTGATGTAATATATTCATGCACGGCTTGACAAGGAGGGCTATATGTTTCATTTGCAGAAAGCAATAATTTGAATTGAAATACAATAAATAGATTGAAAGCATATTTATGAAAACATAAATAAATAACTGATAGATCAATGATAGACAACAAAACAACAGTGAACTCCCCGTTCACATCCCAACAATTCCACGTTCCACATTTTATGAAACACTCTATATCCTGTGTGAAATTCCCGTGCTTTGTCCATGACCGCGGACGCGGCTATTCGAATAGTTTTACACTCTGCAGAGGTTGTACAACTTTACCCAGAAGACATGAATATCTCTTTGTGCAAACGTTACTAACACACTTCCTTTGGTGTGTCGCGGAGATATCATGACAAAGCCTTTACAATGCAATCGCCTAAACTCAGACGCCCGCTAAGGTTTCGCCCATTAGGCCCCCTCTTGCGCCTTGCGAATCTACCCGCCTATCCCGAACCCACACCACCAATTGGCGTACTCAAGGCTAGACATTGCAAATTAATCACTAAGCTGTCCCATTCCGCACATGTGGTAGTACGGTTAGACCCAGTTCAATGGCGCACAAGATTAAGTCCTTAAATTGTCTCGGCAAGACATCCACATCCCAATGTGCTAGAAAGCACCCCTTTATCGCACGATCACTTGCCCGAGGGAAAACAATTGTTCAACCAAGACCAATGGCAAACCCCGCCATGGTACAACAAATTTACAACAAAGGCTACCGCCACGATTCAATATCTCATTAAGTCAAGATTAACATTATTCAATGTGTGACATGAATCCCAACGTATATCTAAGCATGTCTAAGCATAGCTACAATAACCCAATGTTGGTATAATGATTATGTCCAACTAGTAATGTCCCAACCTAGGTTTAACAATGGATACATGGCATACAACCAATCAAGGTGGCATAATATCAACTAGGTATACATCTACTCCCATTAAATAAACATTGATACGTAAAAAGCATGCAAGTGTATAAAATAAATTACTTTGCAAACATAGGATCAATATGATCAAAGGATTACGACTTGCCTTGCTGATCTAGTGTTGAATCTTGGTCTTCGAAGTCTTCGTTCGCTCCCTCGGAATTAGCGTCTACCGGAAAAAGAAGCAACGAAACAAAATAAATACAAAACAGAGACTCAAACAAGCTCAAAACTGAAAATAAATGGCTCCGGAAGATAGATCTTGATTTTAGAAAAATTTAGAAACTTCAATCGCCTCAATCGGAGTTCGTATGAGGGAGAACGAGCTTCTGGAAAATTAAATCAGAGAAAAAGACTGAAAATCAGAAATTCGGAATTTCTGGATTTATTTTTGTACTAGAAAATCAGTTTATTGCGCAACGCTGACATCTGCCGGCTTTTGGTGGACTCGGTGCACGCCACTGCGGTCGGTCCACCGTGCACCGGCCACCCATGACGCTATCGGCGACGCGGGAGGTCGACGCGGGCCGACACGCAGCGCACGCGGTCCGATAGTATACCGACGTGGCCGCCATGCGTTGCGATCCGTGGCACGGCAGCGGATCGGCGGCTAGAAACAAGGTGCAGGCGGCGAAGGACGCGGCACGATCTAGAGCGTTGCCGAGCAATCGGACGGCCACGGTTTCTCGGTGGAGAACGACGACGAGGTAGCGGAGCGAGGCTCACCGGCAGCGGGGAAGACGACACGGCAAGCGGCAGAGGAGGGCCGGTTCGGGCGGAAGACAAAGTCGATCGGGAAGAGGGCGACGCGGCGAACTCAGGCGAGCAAACGGCAACGGCGTAGGAGGACCGACGGCGAAGAAAAGGGCGGCGGAAGGTCTCGGGCACGGCGGGGAACTTCGGCGAGCGAAAACTCGACGATGGCGGCGGCTCGGGCAGCAAGAGAGGGGGCAAAAGAAGCGGCGGCGCGAGGGGAACCTCGGGAGGCGGTTTGGCGGCGCTTAAATAGCCTAGGGAGGCGTGCCCGACCCAGAGTCCGAGGACGGCGACGTGCAGTGCGAGGACTCCGAGCGGCAGCGGCTAGGGTTAGGGTTTTGTGGGCGTGGCGACGTGGCGCAATCTCGGCCGCACATGCGTCGCGCATCGGATGGTCGGATACGGCCTTGCCGGGCTGGTCGGAGAGGTGAAGTGGTAGGGAAAAGCGGGCCAGGCGAGGAATGGAAATGGGCCGAGGCGAAGCGGCTGGGCCAAACGGCATGCGGGAGGGGATGGGCTGCGCGGGGAAACCGGCCCGAAAGATTTTAGAGTTAAAATCATTTTTCGATTAAGAAAAAATTCCAGAAATTCAATTAAATGCAAATAAATTAAAATAAATAGCAAATAAATTCAGAAAAATCCCCAAAAATACAAAAAAATTCCTTGGAGCACAATGAACCCAACTGAAACTGAAAATCTTTAGTTTGATGAATAGTTTACTCAAATTAAATCCTTTCATTAATGGAAAATTCAAATTAAGATGGAATTAATTCAAGAAAAATGCAAATGGTTTATTTTTGAATTCAACATTCCAAAACTCAAATTTTGGGATGTTACAACTTAGGCATGCAGCTAGAGAATTTTCTAGAAGGAATTTTTGTACACTAGTCTATCTATACAAAGAAAGTATTGGAAAGATTTAATATGGATAAATCTCATTCTTTAAAATCCCCATGGTTGTGAGATCCTTTGAAGCGAACAAAGACTCTTTTTAGATCGAGGATGGAAAATGAGAAAGTCTTAGGATCTGAAGTCCCATTCTTATGTATCTTGCAAATTGCATAAGGTAAATTTGCTAGCAAGACACGGTGCAGCCCCAACTAGAAGACATTGGGCTGGTGTCAAGATTTTACCCAAATACCTCCAAGGTACTCAAGATCTTGGATTGTTTTTCCAGAAGAACCAAGACTTAACTATGGTGGGATATACGGATGCTGGCTATCTATCTGATCCCCACAGTGCCAAATCTCAAACTAGTTTTGTGTTTCTCTGCGGTGGTACAATCGTTTCTTGGCGGTCTTGTAAGCAGACCTTGGTAGCTATTTCTACCAACCACTCAGAGATTATAGCTTTATATGAAGCCTCACGTGAATGTGTTTGGCTAAGACATGTAATTAATCATATCCAGAAGTCATGTGGTATTAACACCGTCGATACCCCACGATTTTTTATGAAGATAATGCTGCTTGTGTTGCACCAATGCAAATTGGTTATGTGAAAAGCAATATCATGAAGCATATTGCTCCTAAACTTTTCTATCCTCACGAACTCCAGAAGAATGGTGAGGTAAAGTTTTTGCAAACTAAGTCATGCGAAAATCTTGCAGATTTATTCACTAAGTTCTTGCCAAAATCTACATTCTAAAACTGTGTTAATGGCATTGGAATAAGACGACTTAGAGATATGCAAAGCTCAGGGGGATGAAATCCTTGAACCATGACCCTTATCATGATCCTGAAGATCCAAATATAAATCCAGAATATTATAAGTTGTATTCGTTTTCCCTTAGTGAGTTTTCTTGAAGTTTTCTCACATGAAGGTTTTTAATGAGGCAACTAATGCGACATAAAGCACGAGTACAATGTACTCTTTTCTTCATCTCCTTTTTCCTATTGGGTTTTTGAGTGGAGTTTTTGATGAGACATGTGCATTATGCGGTATTCGCCTAAAAGGGAGTGTTATGAGATAAGATAATTTGAGTACGTATTTGGTTGGACTCTGTCTTTATGTGGGTGAATCCGAATCTATCTCTTACTGTTTTCTTTATATATTGGGCCCCTTGTACAAGAGAACCAATCTAATAAAACGAGAGAACTATTTACTCTCTATATTGTGTGCTCCTTATTCTTGCTCTTATGATTGCGTTTGTGTGCTGTTGATTGGCGTGAACAAACGATTACATTCTGCAACAACTTCAACAGAATGACAGATATAGGTTTCCATGTATATCTCGCTAGCGTGCTTGGTTACGTGGCCACACCCCCAACCAAGCCCCACTTTACGCACATGTAACAAACACAGTTTGCAGCAGGAGTGTAATTTCCTTGAGTGCGGTTGACCTAAGTAGGATTGTGACTTGTGAGATCCTTGATTGACATGACAAGATGTTGAGGCTGGTGTCTTGAATGAAGCTTGAGGGGGTAGCGAGTAAACTGCTGGTGCTACAGTCTGTTGAAGTATAAGTGAATTGTCCATCTTTCTTTAAAAGCTTAACCTTTTGGGTGAACTGATTGGTGCATGCAACTCAATATCGTATCAAAGCCAAGAGGTCTCGAGTTCAAGACCCGGTTGGTGCAATTAAAAAATAATAATTGCAGCTCACTTCTATTCCACGTCCTAAGCCTAGAGGAGCCTACACGTGTGGGGGAGTGTTGAAGTATAAGTGAATTGCCCACCTTTCCTCAAAAGCTTAAGCTTTTGGGTGAACTGGTTGGTGCATGCAACTCAATACAGTCCTTGGTTAACCATCTTGTGCTTGTGGTTTTGTTTACACTAGAATGTGGCAAGACATGATCAAATTATTAGGTTAAGGATATAGAGATATTTTAACCGATATCGGATAAAGAAAGGAAAAGTTAAAGATTGGATTATAACCGATATTAATCTAAACTTAGAGATTTTTATTCGAGTAGAGACTGATACGAATTATGGTGAATAACGTATCAGAAAAGGATACGATTGGCCAATATACTATAAAAGATAGCCGAGGGCAAGCGAGAAGAACAACACAACTACATCAAACAACTTGCATTGCTTTTTATTTACTTTCGTGTCAACTAGGGGTAGCTTTGAAATTTAGAATCTTTCTTGTAATCCGGTCTTCATCAATAAAGTTGCGCATCGCCGATTGTTGATCTTCATCGATTACACCAATCAGGTTTGGTTTTCTCCGATTTTGTTGCGCATCGCCTTCTTCGGGAAAGTCTACCTTTATCTACCATCTATTCAGCCCTAATCGGTCATTTAGGCTTACCGTTACTTTAGATTTGATCGGCTTTTTGGCTGTTCAGATCTTTGCCGATTGTTACACTAGATCGGCTTTGAGCATAATTTTCCATCCATCTTATCGATTGTAGGATCAAATCGATTGGCACGCCTTGAACCCGATGTTCATCGTGTGTTTGAGCCGATTAATCCTTCATCACATTTTTCGGCGCCAACACACTTTTGGCATACCCGGTGGGACACGATGTTTTCATTGGGAAAATCAATTCCACAGTCCAATCTCAACTGCGATGCTATAATCATCCCTACACTGGATGATTTAACGCTAGACCAACGCAAAGAGATTGAAGATCAGAAAGCCGCGCTCGAAGAGATGATGCCGAGCTGTTATCAAAAAACCCAACATGGTATCACTCAGAAGGTTGTATTGCCGATGGTTAATGCCCTCGGTGATGCAGGGATTACTAACACCTCGACGAGTCAATACATGCCCGCACAAGCTGAATTATTGGCTATGATTAATCAATCTATGCACCATGCTTTGATTAACCAATCATCGGCTCTAGTTACAACTCTTAAACCGATGATAGCTAATAGTGTAAAAATAATAGCGCAAGAGTTGGCATTGGCTGGAAGCCTGCTTGACCCAATGCAAGCTTTGCTGAATTATCCTATTTACTCAAGGTACAATAGCCGATCCTAAACCATCGGTTATAACTTCATCCCTCACTATGATGCTAACCCAGCCTACTATTATACTGCCACAAGATCCTCGTGCACATGGGGTTGCTCACTATCAGGCGTATACCGATGCTGGCAAGTTGGACATGCCGGCCAACTTACCACCATCAGCCCCGTTCTATGCTTTTCACCAATCGGTTCCACAACAGATTGAACATGCTAAGCATCCGCAATACGACGAGCCAATTCCGCAGAGGAATACGGATACAAGGTTGTAACATATTCGGAACCCTTCGTTCTAGTACTTGAGCTGAATGCTAGGAAAAATAACGGATATGAGCAATTTCTTCACTACGCATCGGCTCAACCATCCTATCAACTCGAGCTTTCGCTCAGGGGTAGAATGCCAATTACGAGCGCAATTGGTAAAACCCTAACGCTGCATCGGCAAATATAGTAAATTGGACCGATCAGATATCTACCGTATTACGTGATCAATTTGGCATACTGTCCAAAGGGAAGATTATCGGCTATCGGAAGCCATATCCCGATTACATTGACCAGGATGTCTTACCCTAACAACTTCAAGGTTGCTGATTTTGTGAAATTCTCTGAGTATGACTCTATTACTACTTTGGAGCACGTCTTATGATTTATCACGCAATGCAATGAAGCTGCTCAATCTGACGTGTTAAAAATTAGGTTATTCCCGCTATCTCTATCAGGAGCTGCTTTTACATGGTTTAGAAGTTTGCCTTCGAATTTGTTTCATTTTTGGACCGATTTGGAAAGCCGATTCCATGAATACTTTTTCTCTAACAGTCTAGAACTTAGAATTTCCGACTTGAGATTTGTTCGCTCGAAAGTTTGGAGAATCGGTAACAGATTATATCAAAAGGTTTAGAGAAGTAAGAACTTGGTGTTTTAGTGTTCCTTTACCTAATAACCAATAACAGAGTCTTTTGGTACAAGTTCAAGTCTAGCCATAACAATAATAAGGATAAAGAAAAAGCTAAGGTTAACCTCATCAAGTACTGTTCAATTGAATCCTCTAAAGACGATGAGGCTGAAATAAATATAGCCGAATGGGTTAAAGGATCTAAGAAATCCCTAGTTTGTTCTTGGCTCAAGCCGACTAAGAATAAGTCAGAAATAAAATACGCTTTTGATGTCTCTATGTATGACCGTATTTTGACTTACTTCTACAAGAAAAGATTATACAGCTACCTAAGGGGCATGTTATACCGTCGGTAGATGAAATAGAAAAAGCGAAGGTATTGCAAATGTCATCATTCTTTTTCTCATAATACTAACGATTGCAATTATTTTGACAGCAAATACAATCGGCTATAGAGGATAGCCGACTCAAGTTTGCAGAAGAGATGACGATGCAAGTCGATGCTAATCCTTTTCAAATTAATATGGTTTAATGTTCTGGAAAAGAAAAAGAGCTGATACAAGATACATGGTCAAAATTTGCACGTCATTTTGACGTTCAATCGACTTCTAGCGGTAAAGAGTGTAAGATCGAGGATGCCGGCTAGAGGGGGGTCAATAGGCAGCTATAAAAATTTCTTCTACGATTAATCAAAATCTCGCCTAAGTACCCTTATGTAAAAACCTAAATGATAATAGATGCATAAGTGATAAACTAAGGTTTTGAGAATTAAAGCCTAAGTCAACTAGACTCACTAAGTGCACTAGCTAATTATGTCTCTAACAAGAATATGCAATCCTAATGACAATCAAGCAATTTAATTCTATGAATGTAAATTGCAACAATATAAATAAGAATTGCAAGCAAACATAAAGAGACACACCGATGTTTTACCGTGGTGTTCGGAGACTTGTCGGTCTCCCCTAATCCACGTTGAGGCAAGCCCAAAACACTTTGGACCTGCTCCACAAATTGAGCACCCACCTCGAATCCACTAGTGGTAGCTCTTTCCCACTCCGGGTAGGTGAGCTCCGACCTTCACAATTTTGCCAGGCCTTCTCAAAATCTCCTTGAGAAGGTCACCGCGCACGATGCCTCCACACGCCGTCTAGGTGCCGGCAAACTCCAAGAGTAACAAGTCAAGCCCTCTAGCTTGAGCTTCACCAAGTACAACACATGTACAATGGTGATCACCGAGTGCAAAAAATGCACAAGGCTTCCCTCAAGTGCAACACATGCACAAGAGGCTCTCAATCCTCTCCTAATTGCATCACATGCAATTAGCTCAAAAACCAAATGTGGGAGTGCAACACATGCACAATGCCACCCAAATGCTCAACAAAGCCAAAAACCACCAAATGCCAGCCCCCAAGGCTCCTCATATAGCATCCACAAGAAAAACTACCTATTGGGGGCAAAATAGGCAAAAACACACAGGAAACCCGGTCATACCTCCCTAAGGTCAGTATGATCGGCCTCCAGTCCAACGGGTAAAAAAAAACTAGCCATTACTCAGAAAATCCAGTCATACAGGGCCTATTTTCAATTTTTCGGGCAAAAAATCCTCTTCTCTGGAAAAAAAATACACCGAGGTGATCCCAGACATACTGGAGGCTGGTATGACCGGAGTGGGTCCGGTCATACCGCTATTACAGCGACTAAAAATCTCATAACTTCTTACTTCGAACTCCGATTTTGGTGATCTTAGACTCTATGTAAAGCTTATCACGAGGGCTACAATCTCCACCCATTTTCAAGATTTATGAAACCATAGATATTTTCAAATATCACATAAACAAAAACTCTAATGTAGTCACTCAAGCCTAAAATCTGATTTCTCGAAATCCCTTATATAGACTTGATCAAGAGCATGACTACAAGCTAGCAAGAGTCAATAAGATCAAATCTTGAGCCATGTGATGATCAACTCATGATCAAAATAATTTTGCAAAACACATTTGCAAATTCTAATCACATACTCCAAAATCAAATGCATTAACACCAATATTTTGCAAAACATATTTGCAAATAAACCAAGAACCTATGAGGTCAATCCTCTAGCCATGTAAGGATCAACACATGATCCCGACACTTTACAAAATACATTTGCAAATGCCAACACATGCCTAGGATCAAAACCCATAACCTCTAGCTTATTTGCAAAACACATTTGCAAATAACAAATCAATATTTTGCAAAAACACATTTCGCAAACACAAATCATAAACTTTACCTAGCCTTGTGATGATCAATACACGATCAAATCACAAGCTAAAACACTGATGCATGAGCTCTCACCTTTTGCAACACATGCAAAACTTAGCTCAATGCAAAAACCAAATAAACCAAATTACATTAGCAATCTCCCTTTTACATCACATGCAAATCCATAACTCCATGTAAAAACCAAGTCGATTAAGATTCAATTAAGAAGCAAGCATGAGCTCCTTTATTTGCAACACATGCAAATACTTAACTCATGCAAGAACCAACCAAGAGACTGAGCTATAGTGAACCAGATTGAGTTCATCAACACATGATGTAGCTCAAGCTATAAGACTCGACCCCTCTTAATAGTACGGCAACCTATACTAGCAACCCAGTCTCCTATCCAAACACCGAGACCGGTAAAAGACTAGGAACACATCCTTAGCCCTAGCTAGTTATACCTTTGACTTTCGCAACCACTTGGGCTTTAATGATGACCGATTATCTTCTCTCTAAGTCGGGATATTCATCTTGTTCATCAACACATGATGAATTCCCCTTGTCTTAGCTTCAGGATCCTCTCTTGACGCTCATCAACACATGATGATATACTTGTCCCGTTTATCCATCTCGACCTTGGACTTAACCTAATTCAAACTCATTGAAAGCGTTAGTCCAAAACACATGGTTGTCTCAATCATCAATGCACTCTATTAACACATAATGGATGCTCCCAAGATCCTTTAATCTTTTCTTTTGATGATTGACCACAACCCAAAGACAATTGATTGAAGGATTAATTGTGTCTTGAGTATATTAATGCAACAAATGCTTTCATATACTCAAGAACTTTCGATTGCCCTAGGATCAACAACGTGAACCATCAACACATGATTAGTCCTTTGTTGATTGAATGGCAACCGAACACAATTTAAATTGAATTTAAATTGTCATGAGTATATATTAACTACACAAGTTTCATATACTCAATTTGATGGAATCTAAAAGTAATGATCCAATTTATATGGAGAGGAGGAAAAAGATCAATACTCTTAAGACCATTTTTTATAGAATAAACTGTTAAATGTGTGCATACAAATAATTGAACTTGAATCAATTTGCACATATTCAATTTTTTATTGCTTTGGAGTTTATCCTATATTGCCATGAGTATACTATAACTACACAAGTTAAATATACTTAAGGGATTGTTTCAAAGTAATGATCCTTGATATAGAAAGATGAATTGGATCAATACAATTGAAATATCAAGGTAAAGCATAAACTCCCCCTAAATGTGTGCATTCATGTATATATGGAGTCAGAAACAAAATTCACATCTTAAGGTTAAAACAATGGTGGAGTTCACCCTTTATATTGAATCCAAGGAATGTATCTAGAAATAATAAAGTTGTATTAGATGCATACCTTTGGGATTCTCATTTTTCCATGAGATGAGACTAATATTTAAATTTATCAATATGATCATGAATACTCAATAAAAGAGTTAGACTCATATTTAAATTTATCAATATGATCATGAATATTATATCCAAGGAATGCAACAAGATATGATAATATGAACTCAAATGCATACCTTTGATATTTCCATCTTTTTCATCCAAAAGAAACTAATAATAGTTAAACTCAACAAAAGAGTTAGTCTCATAAAAGGATTTGTCATTAATTAACAATTGAGACTAATCAATATTATGATTATCAAAAGAGTTAGTTTCAATATTAGATTTATCATTAACACTAAAACCAAACTAATGGAGCTTGAACTTTCAAAGAGACCCTAAAAATTACGGTTGGTTCACTACACATAGAGACCAACCGTGAAGGAGGAATCTCAAGGATTATCAAGCCTAAGGGCGACTTGCAAATCGGCAAGTGGTATAAGGTTGAAAGAACATCATCACCACGCAAGCTGATTCACAAGCCAAGGTCGACCTTCTCCCAGTTGCTGGAAAAATATGAATGTTGAAATGATAGGCCGTGTTATCCTGCTCGTCGGCCAGATTATTTTTACTGGCCCGATAATTTGGAAAAAGCTCACCAATGATGCCCCTTTTGGCAATTCTGTAGGGAGAGGGGGTCAACTCTGCCATCACCATACATGTGCCCAATGGAACACTACCCTCGTCAAGGTAATTGGCCAAGGTGATCAGCTAAATATAGAATATCTAAGCCAATTCAAGACTGTTATGATGAAAGTCATAAAAGACCGATCCATCAAAGGATTTCCACGCCAAACCAAACCCAAGTGCAAGCGGAAGAGGGGTCAAGTTCCGTGGCCCAGGTTGATCTGGTGGGAAAAGTATGAAAGCCGATTGAACCTAAGCCAAGGTGGTGTCATCCGGGCCTTAGCCGATCACAATGGAGATGACTTCGAAGGTAAGGACCCAAGAGATGAGGGAGGCCGAGCAAGAAAAACAGAGTGATCAAGCTTTTAATGAGCTCAGGCCGATTAAGACTGCTAAAAAGGAGTGGAGGAAGAAAAAACCTGCTGAAGAAGAATTTGATTCAGCCGATGACCTAGATTCACCCGTGGTTCAGGATGATACTCCACCTCCGATGGTTACCAACATGGTGTTCACATTACCGGCTGAGTTCAAAATAAGGACTGTATTAACCAAAGAGACATTTGCTCAGTTGTGTCTGGGGGATCAAGACGCAGTTTTTGAAAAGTCTCAAGATAATCATCGGTATTTGAATCCATTATACCTAAAAGGACACCTCAATGGCAAGACAATATCAAGGATGCTTGTCGATGGAGGTGCAACTGTCAATCTATTGCCATACACCACTTGCAAGAAGCTGGGTAAATCCGACAAGGATCTTATTAAAACTAATATGATTTTAAATGATTTCACAGTCGATCCCACTGAGGCAAGGGGGTCATGGTGACTGAGTTGACAGTCGACAGTAAGACATTGCCGGTCGCCTTCTTCATAATCGATGCTAAGGGTAATTACAGCGTTCTGTTTGGGCGAGATTGGATTCACGCCAATTGTTGTGTGCCATCGACTATGCACCAGATGCTCATCCAGTGGAATGGGGACGAGGTTGAAGTCATTCAAGCTGATACATTAGCCCATATTGCCATGGCGAGTTCAGACGCAAATTGGCAACATAAAGAAGCCGAGTGTATATCGGTTAAAGCTCTAGATGACTATGATTTTATCTGCATCAACTTTACATGGCTTATTCCGATCAACGTGAGGCCAAGTATACTCGATCAGACAGACGAGATTTTGCGTCGATGGAGTCCAAATCGGTAGTGAAGGCTTTACAAGGCAAAATGTGAAGCTATCGGCAACTAACGGATAACTATGAGGCCATTGAAGAATTCCAAGAAATCGAGAAGTTAGGCCAAGATTTCACATCGACTGATTTACTAAAAGAAGTCGATATAGGTGATGGTGATAGGAAAATACCAAATTTTATTAGTTCAAAATTAGATGTGGATTATAAGGAAAAGTTGGTCGAGATTTTAAGAAATTGAAAATATTGTTTCGCTTGGGAATATCACGAGATACTTGGTTTAAACCGACAACTTGTTAAACATCGGCTACCTATAAAACTAGGTTATAGACCGTTTAAATAGTCTCCTAAACAATTTAATCTGGTTTTGTATAATGTTATAAAATAAGAAATTGAGTGATTATTAGAGATCAAGTTTATCAGGCCTTGCTGATATGATGAATGGGTTTCTAATATCGTTCCTGTCATGAAGCAAAATGGCAAACTCAGGATGTGCGTTGATTTTAGGGATTTAAATAAAGCTACGCCAAAAGATGAGTCCCGATGCAAATAGCCAATATGCTTATTGATGCTGCATTAGGGAATAAGATCGTTAGTTTTCTTGATGGTAATGCCAGATATAATCAGATATTCATGGCATATGCCGATATATCTAAAACAACCTTTAGGTGTCCTGGTGCCTTAGGACTGTTTGAGTGGGCAGTCATGACGTTTGGCTTGAAGAATGCTAGTGCAACATATCAACGTGCCATGAATTTGATTTTTCACGACTTAATCGGCCATATTGTGGAAATCTACATCGACGATGTTGTTGTTAAATCCAAGGAGGAATTGCAGCATTTGGTTGATTTGGAAACTATGTATAAAAACACAAGGGCACATGGTCTAAAGATGAACCCATACAAGTGTGCTTTTGATATGTCGACTGGATAATTTTTGGGCTTCATGGTTCATGAAATAGGAATTGAGGTTAATCAAGAAAGAGTCAAAGTCATAGCTAAAACTAAGCCGCCAGCCTGCAAGAAGGATTTACAGAAGTTGACTGGCATGATTAACTATTTAAGATGATTTATTTCAAATTTATCTGGTCGTATTAGTTCATTTACCCCACTATTGAAATTAAAAGACAATCAAGAATTTATATTGGGAGCTGATCAGCAATAAGCCTCTGAAAATACTAAGAAATATTTGACCAAACCACCAGTCTTTAGCCGCACCTCAAAAAGGTGTACCATTCAAGTTATACATATCAGCTGAAGAGGTGACTATTAGAGCTGTTTTGGCGCAAGAAGTCGATGGAAAAGAGTGAGTTATTTTCTACTTAAGCCGACGATTAATTGATGTAGAGACCAGGTACCCTTTTGTAGAAAAACTTTGCTTATTATTATATTTTGCTTGCACAAAACTAAGGCATTCTATCTTAGCATCAGCTTATAAAGTTATTTGTAAAACCGATGTTATAAAATATATGTTGTCAGCTCCAATTTTATGAGGTTCACTTGGAAAATGGGCCTATACACTCATCGAGTTCGACCTAACTTATGAATTGGCTAAAGCAGTTAAGGGTCAAGTAATTGCTGATTTTATCATGGCATGAAACTAATGTCGATCTAATATCTGTCGCCTCCTAGCAACTGTTTTTCGATGGATCGGTATGTTGAGAGGGTGATGGTATTAGAATTTTGCTGGTTTCACCAAAAGGGTACAGTTTTGAGTTCGCATTTAGCCTGAATTGCAGATGCTCCAATAATCAAGCCGAGTACGAACATTGCTTAAAGGGCTACAACTACTTGATAATATCGGAGTAGATTCTGTTGAAGCCTATGGCGATTCCTTGTTAGTAGTCCAACAGATTAAGGGAGAGTATAACTGCTATAATAAAATCTTGATCAAATATTTGGAGCAGTGTCTCACTATAATCTGCTCATTTACTTCGGGTTTGTTTGGTACGGCTCGAGCTCCACCAGATTCATGGATCTGGTGGAGCTGGGTATTTGTAGCTCCACAGATCCATGAAGCTGGATCTGTGGGTATATTAAGAGTGTTTAGGTAGGTCAACTTATTTAATTTTAGACTAAAAATATAAACTTAATTCTATTTATTTTAGCCTATAAGATTTAGATCTGAGATAGAGCCAGAATCTGGAGCTCTACCAAACAGGGCCTTCTTTCTCTATCAGTCATATTCCTGGAGAGTTGAATAACAAGGCTAACTTGCTAGCTCAATAAGCATTAGGCTATAAAGATTTTGGCCGATTTGAGGAATGTAGGCCAGTTGAAAAGACGATCATGTGTGTTACTACTAATGACTAGAGGGCAAAAATAATGGAGTATCTTATCAATCCCTCAAAGCCTACTAATCGAAGAATTAAGCGACAAGCTTAAGTATGTTGTCCTTGATAATGTGTTATATTATCGGACTTTAGAGGGTTTGTTGCTAAGATGCCTTGAAGCCGAGGAAGCCAAAATAGTTTTGGGAGAAGTGCATAAAGGTATTTGTGGATCCCATCAATCGGCTCATAAGATGAAGTGGTTGCTAAGACGTACTGGGTACTTTTGGTTGATAATGCTGGAAGATTGTTTCAAATATTACAAAGAGTGCTAGACTTGTCAGAAATTTGGCAACATGCAATTGGCTCCATGTAAGGACCCGAATCCACTGCTTCGAACCCACTGTGTTTACCGCACTAGTCCCAGGAAAACGCTAGTGCACACAGCTCAACATTGGTACATATCACATCATACTCAACGATAATAGAATAATAGTTCATTCATTGATATAACTAAAGGTATGATCTTAAGACCAACTTACATTATTAAGCCACGCAGGGTAAGACTGAGAATATAAACTAATAATTAAGCGTGAAAGTAGAAAACGTAGATAGCTCATCAGTTCACCACAGGCAACCGACAAGGCTCGGACCCTAATGACTCGTGTCTTCCTGGACTTCCTCTTCCAACACAGGTGTAGATTCTTCAACTGTTGATTATTGTTGTTTGGCAAGGGTGAGTACTTAAAGCACTCAACAAGTTGCGCACAGAATGCAATTCTATGTATCTATATACAAGGCTTATTCCAATGAATAGGCTATCATGGCTATTTTGCAATAAGCAGTATTTATGAACGAATACAGTATATAGATTGTAAAGACTGTAAAACGAATATCAATAGTAAATAAATTCGGTATTTCTCAAGTAAACCAAGTTTCCAATCCTAAGTCAAATTCATCTTCCATATGGCATCCCGCCATCCCAACCATGTTGTCCAATTAATTAAACTAACCCTTAACTGTAATTCCCGAGCATTGCTCAATACCGCGAGCACGACTATCCGAATAGTTTCACACTCTGCAGAGGTTATGCACTTTACCCACGTGATACAACCAAACACCACCAAGGCGAGTGATCATAACAAAGCCTTTACAATGCTCTGGCTTAACCCGATACTACCCGCTAAGGTTTCAACACTGGTGGGACTGGTTACCACATCCAGGGCCCCCCTCTTGCGCCATGTGAATTACTCCATAACTCGGGAACTCACACCGTCCACGATAGTACCAAAATTAAGACATTGCAAATTACTCAGCTAGGCTGGCCCATACCAGACATGTGGTTGCATGATTGACTCAGGTCAAATGCTTGCAAGGTTAAGTCCTTAGTGTGATCAAGGCAAGACATCCACATACCCTCTGCCCATCGGGCCCACCTTGGCATCCTCGCCCCTTGTCACTTGCCCTGATCTAAGTGATTATCACCCAGTTGATTACCAAGCACCACGTGCCATCAACAATTCCACATCGTTGCGTGACATGACTCGCCACAACAACTCAATCTCATCGTGTGATCCCACATGACACACAAGTTCATAACATTGTTCCATATTCCATTAAGCAAGATTAATTATCAATGATTCTGACAAATGTGATGACGTGGCAAGGCTAAGCAACTAATACGGTCTAAACCTCCAATGTTGATTATAATTATTAACCAACTATATTAAACCAATCTAGGGTGACAACGGATCATGGCATACAATGACAAGGTAGGGTATAGATCAATCTGGTATATTAGCTAAGCCCAATTTAAATTGAAACAGTTGTATACTTGAAATATATGCAATAGTGTAAATCAAACATAGCAATTTTATAAACATGGGTTCAACATGATCAAAGCACAACTTGCCTTAGAATAGGTCCTGATCTTGATCTGAAGCTTGCTCTTGAGTTGCTGGATCTTATTCCGAAGCGTCGCACAATTCAACGTCTACGCGTACCGAAAGAGAAAAGCAAATAAATACCAAAACAGAGGGAAATTGAACTCGAAAAATCAAATAAAATTCACCATTAAATATATCTCAATTTTACAAATTTTGAGAAATTTGAATCACTCAAATCCGAGTTAAATTGCAAAAGATATAGCCTTTTGAAGTTTGAAATAAATATTGAAATTGCTAAAATCAGAAAATGAGAATTAACAAATTTATTCTTAAACTGAAAAAGCGATTTATGACGTCAGCGTGACGTCAGTGAGATCTCGGCCAATCACAAGCCGACACGTGTCTCGGCGTATGGGCCCGGTCCACGGCGCAGCGCGAGACCACGATGCACCCGGTCCATACCACCTCGGTACCCACGCCCGACACGCGTCGGCCTGCGATTGGCTGCGGCGACGGCTCCATCCGATGCACCCAGATCCGATCGAACGGCTACGAAACTAACGCAACGTGGCGTTCTTTCCACCGCTCATCGCTCCTCCAACGGCTCACCTTTACCCGAGCAGCTTACTATCGAAGCGACGACGTGGCTTGATCTTGAACAGACGATGCAGATCCAACGGCTGAAGCTAGCTCCGACCGAAACAATGTCACGGCGGCGCGGCACTCACCGAACTTGGGGACGAAGGCCACCGAGGCGGCGGAAGAGAGAATCCCCGGCGACGTTTTCACCCTCCACCGACGCGAATCGTCGCGGCGATGACTCTGGCGTCCTCGGCAATAACAGAAATCCAGCGGACGGCGACGAAAGTGAAGAGAACCACGACGGCGGCGCTCACGAAGTCCGACGAGCTCTCAAGCGTCCACGGAGGCTTCTCTGGCGACAACCCAACAGGAAAAAGCTGCGCACACTCACGATGAACCTCGGGGACTACCCGCCCCTACTTATAGCCTAGGAATTCGAGCTCTACACGGTGAAGGAGTTCGGCGGCGTGCCGACGGCGGACTCCGAGTCCGAGCCGAAGACGACGACGTCTCAGCCGTACGCGTGTCGCGATCCGACGGTCACTACTCGAGC
This sequence comes from Otatea glauca, assembly GCA_036346275.1. Lineage (NCBI taxonomy): Eukaryota > Viridiplantae > Streptophyta > Magnoliopsida > Poales > Poaceae > Otatea > Otatea glauca. Next base: position 32,854,221 of record CM070719.1, read on the forward strand.
TCCTACGTGGCACGATCTGCTCCGGAGAAAACCGATCCGACGGCTGCGAGGTTTAGGGTTTCCTGGAACCAAACTCATGGGCCAACCGGGCACACCGACGCTGAGTTTCAGCGCGCACGTGTTGGGCTTCTACCAACACTGCTTCATCGATTTTCAAAAGGATTTTCTATTTAAAATAATTCCAGAAATTCATTTTATTTATTTTAAGCAATAAAACTATTAGGAAAAATCAAAGAAAAATCTCAAAAATACTTTGAGACATTCTGGACTCAATTAAAGTATTTTTGGCAAAACTTTATGTTGATTTTGCACAGGTTTAAATAGATTTGAATAAAAGGACATAAACTTGATTTCAAATTAATTCAAATAAATCCAGAAAAATCCAAATAAATTCCAGAAAATCATAAATGCACATTTAAGCAATAAAATAGTATTTAAGCAAATTTTTGGGATGTTACAAACCTCCCCCCCTTAACAGAATCTCGACCCGAGATTCAGGGCTAACTAGAGAATAGGTTCGGAAATTCTGACTTCAAATCTTCTTCTCGCTCCCAAGTGGCTTCACTTTCGGAATGATTGCTCCACTGAACTCTGCAAAAGCGAATAGACTTGTTTCTGGTCTTGCGCTCCATAACATCAAAATTACATTGGTTGCTCTTTGTAAGTCAAATCCTCTTGCAGCTCTATTGCATCCAACGGGGTTTGCTCTGTTGGCACTCTGAGACACTTCTTAAGCCGCGACACATGGAATACATCATGCACTCCTGCCAATGACTGAGGCAACTCTAACTGATAAGCTACCTCTCCTCGACGGTTCAGAATCTTGAACGGACCGACATATCTTGGCGCGAGCTTCCTTTAACGTGAAATCTTTTAACGCCCTTAAGAGGGTAACTCGAGATACACATGATCTTACGGTTCAAAACTCAAATCTCGACGACGGTTATCCGCATAGCTTTTCTCGTCTTGGTGTGCTATCTTCAACCTCTCTCGATCATTGCAACTTGACTTTCGCCTCTTGAGAATATCCGCCCAAACACCAAACGCTCTCCTGTTTCGTTCCAATTTAATGGAGTACGACAAGCACGTCCATACAACGCCTCAAACGGTGACATCTGCAGGCTAGCTTGATAGCTGTTATTGTAACTGAATTCTGCATATGGCAAACTTTTATCCCATGACGTAGCATAAGCTAAAGCACAAGCTCTCAACATATCCTCTAAAATCGATTTACTCTTTCGGTCGACCATCATGCTGCGGGTGATATCTTTGTACTAAAATTCAGACGAGTCCCCATTGCTTCATGCAACTTGTTCCAAAATCTTGAGGTAAATTGGGTACCTCTGTCCGACACAATCTTCTTGGGCACTCCATGCAAACATACAATCCTCGACATGTACAGCTCTGCTAAACGATCTCCGGAGTAAGTGGTCTTTCTTCGGGATAAAATGGGCGACCTTGGTTAGGCGATCCACGATAACCCAAATGGAATCGTAACCTCTCGAGTCTTAGGTAAACCGTGATAAAGTCCATTCGATTTCCTCCCACTTCCATTTCGAATTTTCAGCAGTACAACAAACCAAATGGTCTTTGGTGCATGGCTTTTACTCTCGACATCGTCACATAAAGCAACATGTTCAGCTACTTCACGTTTCATATTAGGCCACCAAAATCTCTCTTTCAAATCCTGGTACATCTTAGCACTCCCTGGATGAATTGAGTATTTTGAATCGTGAGCCTCCTCAAGAATCAATTGCTTTAGCTCCTTTTTATCCGGCACACAAATTCGGCCTTTGAAAAACATGGTTCCCTGCTCATCCAGAGTGAAGTCTACGGCTAGGCCTTTTTCCTTTTTAGCCTTAATCTTGGAAATTTTATCATCATCTTTCTGGCCTTCTCTAATCTGATCCTCTAGTGTTGGCTTTACTTCCAGTGCAGCTACCATTCCCTGCGGAACGACTTCCAACCTTAGTTTCTGAGATTCCTTGCATAATTCTGGTTGATCCTCCATTGTTAACGTATTGGCGCTATGGCTCTTTCGACTCAGAGCATCTGCTACCACATTGGCTTTTCCGGGATGATAATGGATTCCCACATTATAATCCTTAATTAGCTCAAGCCATCTTCGCTGTCTCATATTCAGATCTGCTTGAGTGAATATGTATTTGAGCTCTTATGGTGCATATATATCTCACATCTATTTCCTATGAGATAATGACGCCATATCTTTAAAGCATGCACTCTGGCTAACTCCAAATCATGCATTGGGTAATTCCTTCATGCGGTCTTAATTGTCTGGCGCGCATAAGCAACGACTTTGCCTTCTTGCATTAACACGCATCCCAAGCCTTGCTTCGAAGCATCGCAGTAAATGTCAAATCCCTTCTGTACATCTGGCAACACTAATACGGGGGCTGTTGTTAAACGCTTCTTTAATTCCATAAAGCTTTTCTCGCACTCTGGCGTCCATGCAAACTTCTTTTCCTTCTTCAACAACTGCGTCAGGGGTTTAGCAATTGTCGAGAATCCTTCTATGAACCGACGGTAGTATCCCGCCATTCCCAGAAAACTACGGATCTGAGTAACAGACTTCGGTTGCTCCCAATGCAACACTGCATCCACTTTGCTGGGGTCAACTGCAACTCCTTTAGTAGTCATTACATGACCAAGAAATTCAACTTTCTCCTTCCAGAATTCACACTTGCTAAACTTAGCATACGGTGATGCTCTCGACTGTCTAAAACCATTCTCAGGTGTTCCGCATGCTCCTCCTCTGTCTTTGAGTAGACCAAGATATCGTCTATGAAGACTACCACAAACTTATCCAAATATTCCATGAAAACCTTATTCATCATGTTCATGAAATATGCCGGGGCATTAGTCAATCAAATGACATGATGTGAACTCGTAATGTCCATAACGCTTAGAAAACGCGGTCTTAGGTACATCCTCCGCTCGGATCTTTAGCGATGGTATCACGAGCGAAGATCTATCTTGGAAAAACTCCAGCTCCTCTTAAGCGATCAAATAAGTCATCGATCACGGGCAACGGATACTTATTCTTGATCGTTACTTCATTCAGTGCACGATAGTCAATGCACATTCTAAGACTTCCGTCCTTTTTACGAACAAACAAAACCGGGGCTCCCCACGGTGATGAACTAGGTCTAATGAAACCTTTCTCTTGCAGTTCCTCAATCTGCTTCTTCATTTCCACTAACTCGTCGGTAGGCATCCGATATGGTCTCTTTGATATCGGTGCTGTCCCTGGTGCTAACTCGATCACGAACTCGATATCGCGGTCTGGCGGCAGTCCTGGCAAATCTTCTGGAAACACATCCGGGTATTCTCTGGCTACTGGCACATCTTCCATGCTGATGGCTTTCACGCTGTTGACCATTAACTGCCCATCTCGAACTGCGGTTGCTTGAAATTCTACTTTCTTGCCACTAGGGCCTTCCAATGTTACAATCCTTCGGCCACAATCCAAAACAGCCTTATGCTTAGACAGCCAATCCATTCCAAGGATAACGTCTAGGGATTGCGCATCTATCAAGATAAGATTCGCTAGAAATTCTATCCCATCCATAAGCAACTTAGCTCCCAAACACCCAAGGCTAGATCTAAGCTCAGATCCTGGGGCTTGGACTAAGAGCACACACTTAAGATTCACCACCTTAAATCCATTCTTGGTTGCAAAACTTTGAGAAACAAACGAATGCGAAGCTCGAAATCAAACAAAGCGTGGCAGTGCTTGAGTTGACGAGAACTTACCCAAGACGGCGTTTATAGCTTCACGAGCTCCATCTGTGGTGATGTGGTTGATCCTCCGCGCCTGATTGATTGCGGTGTTGCTCGAGTTGACTGGCGCACGATTTCCTCTGAGGTTCGTGCCTTGGCAGGTGTTGTTCCCAAATTAAAACAGAATCGGCGTGATGCCTCCCTTCTGTGGACACCTATTAGAAAAGTGCCCTGGCTCATTGCATGTATAGCATCTTTTCACTGCAGACTGTTGATTCCCTCCTGGTGCATTGTTGCCCTGTCTTTGGTGTCTGGAAGTTACGATTGGCGGGCGAGTGCGGGGTTGATGTCTTGTTCACGGTGGTGGTTGGAATCTAGCAAATTGCTTGTGGTGACATCCTCAAGCGTAGATGGTTTGGGCGTCCACCTGATTAGTCATTAAGCACTTACGGTTCTCACCCGACTCTTTGCGCTTATCTTCTAGGATCAAAGCCTTATTGACTAACTCTGAAAATCGGAAAATTGTGGGTGATCGGTCCCACTGCGATCTGAATTCACCCTTCATGAAACGAGGCGCCTAGCTTTATCTGTCGATCGTCTTGAGGGCATAGCGAGCTAATCGAGTAAACTTGTTGGTGCTCGGCCACCGGTTGGCCTCCTTGTTTGAGCCACGAACTCTTCCTTCTTTAGGTCCATCATTCCCTCGGGACATGATCTTGGCGAAAAGCATTAGTAAACTCCTCCCGGTGATCTCTTGCGGGGCTCCATGAGCGGCACAGTAATTCTCCCACCATTCTGCGGCGGTTCCTTCCAATTGATGAGAGGCGTAGAGCACCTTCTCATTTCCTTCACATTGCGTGATGTGCAGCTTCTTCTCAATAGTCCTAAGCCAGTCATCGGCTTCCAAAGGATTCACATTTCCTGAGAAGGTTGGTGGTCTAGTCCTCATGAAATCTGATTGCTTGGAGTGAGGTCGAGGTCCACCATGGTTGTTTTGAGTCTGAGTGTTGTTGTTGGTTCTTCTTTGCGTTGGCCATCTCTTGCATCTGCTTTGCATCATAGTCTGCATCGCTTAGTCTGCGCTACAAGAAATGCTCCCAGTTACGCATGTCATTGGCGGTGGTTGAGGGCTGCCTCTGTCGTTGGTGTTGTCGTTACAGCGCGATCCACTTCACGAAGCTCCGTTGTTCCCTCGAGTATTCACCATCTGATGATTGCCTCTTGGGTTAGGAAAGGTAGATGTAGCATAGATAAGAAGTAAGACTTTCTAAAGCGGGGAGATAGATTATACCCAAACTGAATTAATTCTTTATTTATTCTTGGTATGGCTGCTTATTTAAGCTTACAAGCTTTGCAACACATACTGCACACTCAGCAATACAAAGAAACAAACTAAACACGAAACCTTAACGTCAACTAAAAAGGTAAAGACTAACTTAAAGACGCGACTCACAACCGAGTCTCAACACAGCTCAAGGTGACACTCACTCATCCACCACCACAGGTGAGGCCGATCCGCGCAAACACCGCGGGTGGTGGCATAGGAGCGAACCTATCACGATGACCTACTCTGGGTCGTCTGCAACAACAGTCTGCGCTCCCCTCGGTTCCCACTCTCGCTCCTCTGGATCCTCCTCGGACTCTCAAGCGGCTCTGAACTCCTCGAGTCACGCGCTCCAACTCGTCCTCAACTGCCTCCAGGGCCTCTCCCAGCTCAGTGATCATCCCGATAGCTCAAGCACGGGTCACCTCAAGCTCCTGCTCTGCCACTCTGAGTGCCTCGTACACAGTCTCCAGCTCCTGAGTAGTATCTCTCATATGATCCTCCAGGCAAGGCGAACTCTGCGAGGTGCGTCGCAGTGGCACACTCGTCCTCCACGATCCGTCGGCGTCGGCATGCTTGAGCGTCAGGGTGAAGGCGGAACATCGAGTCGTGAAGCTCGTCGGCGTAGTCGCGGCGGAACACGGCGAAGAGCAAGTTGGCGACCTCTGAATTGCAACCTCGTGCGAGAATCTTACGGCGAGAGATGTTGATTGGCTGCTAGCTTCCTCGTTCTCCGGCGTAGATAATCGACTTGCAAATAAATCCTCGGTGTACACCATTAACCGACCACCGGTGCCTCCTCGATAAAGCGGACGGTAGAAGCCTCAAGCGTCGAAGTACTCTCCACAGCTCCATGGCGTAGCCGCGGTGACTCCTCAAAGGTCGGAACGATCGGCATCTGCTCCACAAGAACTTTAAGTAAGTTTTCCACCAAAGCGGCAAGTAAAGCGGGTAAATTCAGCAAAGGCGAAGTAGAGAATGAGATGAGTCGAGAGTGTTTTATTAGTCAAGTTTAGATTTTCTTTTAGAAAATAGTTTGGACACACACAAGACACCTCCATACTATCTAGGGCCAAGACCTACGATCGGTATGTTCGATACCACCTCTGAAGGACCGAATCCATCGATTCGAACCCACTTGTGTTTACCGCACTAGTCCGGGATCAACGCTAGTGCACACGACTCAACATTGGTACATATCACATCATACTCAGCGATAATAGAATAATAGTTCATTCATTGATATAACTAAAGGTATGATCTTATGACCAACTTACATTATTAAGCCACGCAGGCAAGGCGAGAATATAAACTAATAATTAAGCGTGGAAAGTAGAAAATGTAGATAGCTCATCGGTTCACCACAGCAACCGACAAGGCTCGGACCCTAATGACTCGTGTCTTCTGGACTTCCTCTTCCAACACAGTGTAGATTCTTCAACTGTTGATTATTGTTGTTTGGCAAGGGTGAGTACTTAAAGCACTCAACAAGTTGCGCCTGAATGCAATTCTATGTATCTATATGCAAGGCTTATTCCAATGAATAGGCTATCATGGCTATTTTGCAATAAGCAGCATTTATGAACGAATACAGTATATAGATTGTAAAGACTGTAAAACGAATATCAATAGTAAATAAATTCGGTATTTCTCAAGTAAACCAAGTTTCCAATCCTAAGTCAAATTCATCTTCCATATGGCATCCCGCCATCCCAACCATGTTGTCCAATTAATTAAACTAACCCTTAACTGTAATTCCCGAGCATTGCTCAATACCGCGAGCACGGCTATCCGAATAGTTTCACACTCTGCAGAGGTTATGCACTTTACCCACGTGATACAACCAAACACCACCAAGGCGAGTGATCATAACAAAGCCTTTACAATGCTCTGGCTTAACCCGATACTACCCGCTAAGGTTTCAACACTGGTGGGACTGGTTACCACATCCAGGGCCCCCCTCTTGCGCCATGTGAATTACTCCATAACTCGGGAACTCACACCGTCCACGATAGTACCAAAATTAAGACATTGCAAATTACTCAGCTAGGCTGGCCCATACCAGACATGTGGTTGCATGACTGACTCAGGTCAAAGGCTTGCAAGGTTAAGTCCTTAGTGTGATCAAGGCAAGACATCCACATACCCTCTGCCCATCGGGCCCACCTTGGCATCCTCGCCCCTTGTCACTTGCCCTGATCTAAGTGATTATCACCCAGTTGATTACCAAGCACCACGTGCCATCAACAATTCCACATCGTTGCGTGACATGACTCGCCACAACAACTCAATCTCATCGTGTGATCCCACATGACACACAAGTTCATAACATTGTTCCATATTCCATTAAGCAAGATTAATTATCAATGATTCTGACACATGTGATGACGTGGCAAGGCTAAGCAACTAATACGGTCTAAACCTCCAATGTTGATTATAATTATTAACCAACTATATTAAACCAATCTAGGGTGACAACGGATCATGGCATACAATGACAAGGTAGGGTATAGATCAATCTGGTATATTAGCTAAGCCCAATTTAAATTGAAACAGTTGTATACTTGAAATATATGCAATAGTGTAAATCAAACATAGCAATTTTATAAACATGGGTTCAACATGATCAAAGCACAACTTGCCTTGGAATAGGTCCTGATCTTGATCTGAAGCTTGCTCTTGAGTTGCTGGATCTTCTTCCGAAGCGTCGCACAATTCAACGTCTACGCGTACCGAAAGAGAAAAGCAAATAAATACCAAAACAGAGGGCAATTGAACTCCAAAAATCAAATAAAATTAAGCATTAAATATATCGCAATTTTACAAATTTTTATAAATTTGAATCACTCAAATCCGAGTTAAATTGCAAAAGATATAGCCTTTTGAAGTTTGAAATAAATACTGAAATTGCTAAAATCAGAAAATCAGAATTAACAAATTTATTCTTTAAACTGAAAAAGCGATTTATGACGTCAGCGAGATCTCGGCCAATCACAAGCCGACACGTGTCTCGGCGTATGGGCCCGGTCCACGGCGCAGCGCGAGACCACGATGCACCCGGTCCATACCGCCTCGGTACCACGCCCGACACGCGTCGCGCTGCGATTGGTGCGCGATGGCTCCATCCGATGCACCGGATCCGATCGAGCGGCTACGAAACTAACGCAACATGGCGTTCTTTCCACCGCCATCGCTCCTCCAGCGGCTCACCTTTACCCGGCGACTTCGCCGAGCGGCGGCGTGGCTTGATCTTGAGCAGACGATGCAGATCCAGCGGTGAAGCTAGCTCGGCCAAACAATGTCACGCGGCGCGGCACTCACCGAACTTGGGGACGAAGGCCACCGAGGCGGCGAAGAGAGAATCCCGGCGATGTTTTCGGCCTCCACCGACGTGAATCGTCGCGGCGATGACTCTGGCGTCCTCGGCAATAACAAATCCAATGGACGGCGAAAAGTGAAGAGAACCACGGCGGCGGCGCTCACGAAGTCCGGCGAGCTCTCAGCGTCCACGGAGGCTTCTCGGCGACAACCCAACAGAAAAAGTGCGCACACTCACGATGAACCCGGGGACTACCCGCCCTACTTATAGCCTAGGAATTCGAGCTCTACGGTGAAGGAGTTCGGCGGCGTGCCGACGGTGGACTCGAGTCCGAGCCAAGACGACGGCGTCTCGGCCGTCTGGCGTGTCGCGATCCGCGGTCACTACTCGAGCTCCTCGTGGCACGATGCGCTCGGAGAAAACCGATCCGACGGCTGCGAGGTTTAGGGTTTCTGAACCAAACTCATGGGCCAACCGGGCGCACCGACGCTGTTTCAGCGCACGGTGTTGGGCTTGGCCCAACAACATTCATTGATTTTCAAAAGGATTTTCTATTTAAAATAATTCCGAAATTCATTTTATTTATTTTAAGCAATAAAACTATTAGGAAAAATCAAAGAAAAATCTCAAAAATACTTTGAGACATTCTGGACTCAATTAAAGTTTTTTTTGCAAAACTTTATTTTGACTTTGCACAGGTTTAAATAGATTTGAATAAAAGGGCATAAACTTGATTTCAAATTAATTCAAATAAATCCAGAAAAATCCAAATAAATTCCAGAAAATCATAAATGCACATTTAAGCAATAAAATAGTATTTAAGCAAATTTTTGGGATGTTACACTCCAGTATCCGCTTTACACCCGATTATCAAACTAGAGGATGGGGAATAGATGTAATCAGAGAAATATTTTATACATCAAGCAAAGGCCATAAGTTTATATTGGCCTTGACCAATTATGTGGTTTTGAGGCAATCCCGTTTAAAAAAGTTACAAGTGTTGAAGCCATCGGATTTGTTACAGAACATATTATCCATCGGTTTGAAATACCGCAAAGTATTACGACCAATCAGGGCATGTGTTTATGTTCAATGAGTTTCAGAGTTTTGCCAAAAGTTTGGGCATTATGTCATTAAATTCATCGCCTTATTATGTTCAAGTGAATGGTCAAGCCGAGTTGTCCAACAAAACATTGATCAAGATGATCAAAAGGAAAATTGAGGAAAAACCAAAGAATTGGCATGTGACATTATTGGAGTTATTGTGGGCTTATCGGTTTGCGTACCATGGCGTGACCAAATTATCGCCTTACCAATTGGTTTAAGGACAAGAGGCTGTTTTGCCCGTGGAGATTTGTATTGATTCGGTACGAACAGCCAAGCAAAATGATTTGTCGGCTCAAGATTACAAGGATTTAATGGTCGATAATTTAAACGATTTGGCAGAGTTATGCTTACACATATTGGATTGGCTCAAAAAGAACAAGGCAAGGGTTGTGAAAACTTACAACAAAAAGGTGATGCCAAAGTCATTTTGTGAAGCCTATTTGGTTTGGAAAACTATTTTTCCTACAGGCTGTAGAGATAACTGATTTGGCAAGTGGTCCCCAACATGGGAAGGACCGTATAGGATCCATCGGCTTGTGGATGGTAATTCTTACATTCTAGAAACATTGGAAGGTGTGGTGTTTCCTAAGGCGATTAACGGAAAATACTTGAAGAAATACTACCCTCGCGTTTAGATTAGTTCCTGATTGGCTAAAGGTAGCTATCGATTTTAGAGAGCCAAATTAACTCGTTGTAGTTAATTCTGGCTAGACTAGAAATAAAAAAGCCAATTATATACATCACACTTAACAGAAACGGATTTAAGACGTAAAAGGAAGATCGGTTAAACAACCAATTAATATTCCAAAAACATTCAAAGTATTCAAAAGACATTACAAAACATTCAAAATATTGTTTCAGGGCAGCACCATTACAAGCATTACAGTTTAAGTTGAGACAAGCCGACTAAAGCCCTGAATTGTGGAGTTTGGCCCCCAAAGCCGCTAGCGCGGCAGTGGCCTTGGCTATAATTGCTTCCACGTCTTCCAGGATCTTGTCATCTTCCTCCTAGGACCTTGAGATGGGAGTGATCTTGGCCGTTTGCTTCTTTACCAATGCAATGGCCATGCCCAGACCAAGTTTCTGGTCTTTCAGAGCCGATGTACCAGTCGTTAGGTGTTCTTGTGATTCAGCCAAAGAAGCAGTCACCTTGACCAGCTCCTCCTCTAGTGACTTCTTGGCTGATTCTAGTTTCAGCACCATCTCCTTGGTGGCCTTGAAGTCTTTGGAGCCCTCATCGAACTTTGCCTTCAAAGCTCTTGTGTCGACCAGCAACTTGTCAAGTAATTTTTGGTCTTCAGCTTGTGCTGCCCGACAAGCAATTCTGTCCTTAGCCGTCTCCACCTCACTCTTCTTGGCGTCTAAATGGCATACTTCAAGCAAAGCAACCATCGCCTCTTCTGACAGATTGGCTTGCACCACTGCCATTGCGTCCCGTAGAGGTTGGGAGTTCTCTAGCAGTTTAGCCGATGGGAGAAGACCAAGTTGAAGAGGCGATTGAGTTTCTCCGTCATGCCTAGGGCCAACGTCACCTTAGTCGACGCATCTGCAGAGAATGCCAGGACCTTTCGGATTTCCTCTGGGAAGCTCTCCACGCTCAAGTCAATGTCATCTCCCAAGTTAGACCAATCGAATCCAAGTATGTTGCTCACGAACTCGATCGGCTTGGCGGTAGGAGTGGCAGCCTTGGGAGATGTAACTTGGGGAGCTTGGGCAGATGGTGTCAGCTGTGACGGAGGAGGGGGTAGGTCCATACCGGCTACAAATGCCGATGGAGAAAGAGGCGGCTGTAGGAAGAGTATAAAAGTTAGGCAATGCTAGACTATGTTCAAGAGTATAAATCGGCTTAGAAACTTATTTTACCTCGAGGGTACCAAAAGCACGGGGGGAGCTTTTAGTCGATTGCTCCTGTGGCTTGCTGCCCCTACTGACTCTGTTGAAAAATCGGCTAGAAGTTAGTCATTGAAAGATAGCCGATTATATGAAGGAAACTTGATGAACTGAAGACTTACTGGGTTGTTGCTTCTCGAGATCGAATAGGGAGCGGGATTGGACTCCCAAAGTACCTGACGAATATCCGGTTATTGCTATGCCAGAGGAGGGTGTTTTGGCAGGAGGAGCGGCAGTTGAAATCTCGCCTTCAGGCCTCTTTCCAGCTGACTTTGCTTGTGAAATAAGAAAGATAGCCGATCAAGTAGAGTCAAAGATGTTCAAGTTTCGAAAAGTGAAAGAAAAGTCTATGTTAGCCGATACCTCAGCAGTAATATCTACAAGGCTCGTATTAGTGTAGCCTTGAGTACTAGTCTCACTGCTGGAACTTGAAGTGTTGCCAGCATTGATCAGTTCAGTCAATTCGACTGTAAGATTCAGGAAAAATCTAGCAATGATGGCCGATGGAGTCCTTTCCGTAGAATATAGGGCTGCAGAAATAGTCGACTACTAAGAGAAAAATTTCCCTGCCCTTCTAGTGTTCAGATAAAAATGCGGTAGAGATTGGAGCTGGAGATCGTCGGCTGGGTGCAGAACAATATTGGCCCCCGAAGTGTTGTGAATATGCTCTCTTGGCTAAAGCCAATCCAATAACTAAAAGGCTGGGGGGACTTGGCCAAAACCCAGCTGCCTAGCATACACTGACAGGTGATAGAACTCATATGATGGCTGGAAGGTGCGGTTCCTTGTATTAAAGCCGACAAATAGGGTGCTTGGAGAAAGGAAAATCTTGTACAAATCTAGTGCACTCTCAAGCATACAACTGCTATCAGCCAACAGATGGAGGAATGAAGGGCATGGATAATCACCAGCTTCCTTGTAGCTAAAGAAGTTGCGTTGCCGAAGTCATCGCTGCTCAGTTGAAGGAAGAACTCTAGATATTTCTTTGAGCCGATGGGAGTTATTTTTACCTCACTGCTAGAACACAGAATATATCTTTCCCCAAGCGACCGGCTATTCTTATATACAACATCCTTTTCCTCTGGGACTTCTTCTAGAGGGAAAGGGGTCATCTCAGAGGAGTCGATCTTGAACGATCAGCTAAACAGGCAGTAGAGCCAAGTCTAGATGAACCAAAGAGGACCGCCTACGTTGCCAACCGAATGTGACCCCATCCTAGTGAATAGCCGACTCCGAATTATATGCATCATCTGGTACACGACTCCCAGGAACATCTTGCCCACTACTAGCCGATGACCTTCTACTAACTTCTCGGCTAACACTTGGTATACTTGAGTTGGTCCGAGAGAAGCACCGCAGAAGACGAATCGTTTGAGCCAGAGATTAAGGAAAGCTACATGCTCTTTGTCTCATATGGGGCCAGTGCCTTTATTGTTGCTGATGTTCTTGCTCCATCCTTCACCCTTGGCCCGGATCAATTTGTGCTGGGGCTTGGCACTAAAGGCCGATATTTGCTCTCTATCTAGCCTTAAACAGCAGAGTTTGGCTACATCCAAGAGGGTTGGGCCGATAGAACCCGTTCTAAAAATGAAAGCATTAAGGATGTTCGACCAGAAGTAGCAAGTCGTGGCCACTAAGGGTTCATTGGCCTCTGGATTGGCTAAAGATAAAGGAAGGCACTCCGCTATACCCATTTGCTCCTATCCAGGCATCTTATGGGCCGCTAGCCAATTATACCAATCCCTCCAACCCCTCAACGCTGTCGGCTAGGCTCTAAAGCTCTTACTCTATCCCTCTATTATACTTCGAAGCCGACAGGGGGAGACGAGGTATTTCCTGATCTATTACGACCGATGGGTCAGGGTTACCTAGCGGTCCTAAATAGTATTTGTCATCGCTGTCAGGAATGGGGATAAGTACCTGGCTGGGATCATGGAAGCCGATTGGTTGAGGAATGTGAACTGAAGGAGTTGCTGAAGGGAGTTTGAAGTCTGAAAGACGATGGTGAAGTTGATACGCATGCGGTTAATAATAAAGATACGCGTGTCAAGATTTTACGGTGCCATAAATGGAGCGGTTACCAATGAGAATATCACGTCAAGCCGATGATGATGAAAACCGACAAAGAAGATTTTTGGAAGATAACATGTTATCTCCCAAAAATAGGGGCATATGTTTACACTAAAATTTGGCAAGGTATGGACAAATTGTCAGGTTAAGAATAAGGAGATATTTTAGCTGATATCGGATAAAGAAAGGAAAGGTTACATATGGGATTATGACCGATATTAATCTAAACTTAGATATTTTTATCCGAGTAGAGGCCGATACGGATTATGGTGGACAACGTATCAGAAAAGGATACGATCGGCCAATGTGCTATAAAAGATAGCCGAGGGCAAGGAGAATAACAACACAACCAAATCAAACAACTTGCATTACTTTTTATTTACTTTCCTGTTAACTAGGAGTAGCTTTGTAACTTAGAATCTTTCTTGCAATCCGGTCTTGATAAATAAAGTTATGCATTGCCGATTGTTGATCTTCATCGATTACACCAATCAGGTTTGGTTTTCTCCGATTTTGTTGTGCATCGCCTTCTTAGGGAAATTCCACCTTTATCTACCATCTATTTAGTCCTAGTCGGCTGTTTAGGCTTACCGTTACTTTAGATTTGATCGTTTCTTTGACTGTTTAGATCTTTGACGATTGTTACACTAGATCGGCTTTGAGTATATTTTTTCATCCATCTTACCGATTGCAGGATCAAATCGGTTGGCACACCTTGAACCTAGTGTTCATCGTGTGTTTGAACTGATTAATCCTTCATCACATTTTTCGGCGCTAACAGGTTCTCACCAAACTCGTTGCACGAATCAACTCTTGAATCTCTGGAAAGGTGCGGGTGACCCAAACAACTTGAAGTCCTAAATTTAGACCTTTTCGAAAGCGTCTCTGTCGAGCTTTGTCAGTAGCCACATCTTTTAAGGCATAACGGGAAAGCTAAGTCAACCTATTGAGATAATTAGCTACAGACATGCTTCCCTGCTTGTTAGCACTAAACTCCTCCTCTTTGAGAAGCATGATCCCTTCTAGCACATGAAACTGACGGAACGCAGCGGTGAACTCTGCCCAAGTGATGTTCTGAGGTGCTTTGTGGGCAGCACAATAGTTCTTCCGCCATTCAGCTGCAACTCCTTCAAGCTTGTGAGTAGAATACCAGACCTTCTCACTATATTTGCGTTGAATGTAGTCAACTTTCTTTCCACCACACGAAGCCAGTAATCTGCTTCCATTGGTGTGACATGCCCTGCAAAGGGTGGGTGGTTTGGTCTCACAAACTCTGCAATCTTGGACTCTCGGACGAGCGACTGGTACGGGGCAGGTGCAACATTGTTGTTCTAACTGTGGAGCATTTCTTGCATCATCATCATCTGCATCATCTACGTCTGGGCTAACATGGAAGGGTCCTCAGTTCTGTAGATCAACTTGAGGTGGTGGGGGAGGTGGCTGCGGTGGATTGACTTCATTGCCATTGTTGCCAGCGTTCTAGTTGGTGCCAGAACCACTAGCCTGAGTCCAAACCGTCTGTTGAATGCTCCAAAGGATTAGATGAGGGGGGAAAGCACAAGACAAGGGAAAAATAATCCAATTAGGGAGGTAGGTTCTACAAAAAACCCTGTATACGCTAGCGTTACACACAAGGCCAAAAAGCCTGCATAGACGCGCTAAGGGAAAAGAAAGAAACGGCATCACAAAGCACTACTGTATTCAACACAGAACAACACGCGTGCGGGGACTCACTTGACAAGATGAGTCCCTAAAAAACTATCTTAGAATTAGCCTAACGGATGAACCATAATAATTGCAAGGGAAAAAGGATCTATTTAATCTTCAAGATATCATGGGGAAGAAAACAATAGACAAGGAATGATACAGGAAAAGGATGATAATGAAAAGAGAAGGAAAGATAGAAAAGACTAGAGAAGATGAGGATAACACATATTAATTTGTTTTCCTTTTGTAAAATAAGTTTTGAAATTTTTCTATCAACCATTCTAACTAAGGTCACGACCTACAGTCGATATATCTCTGATATCATCTCAGTCAGGACCAAATATGCAAATTTGGACACTTTGTGTAAACTACACTAGTTCAAGATCAAGCTGGTGCACATAATGGTAATATCGACGTAATATCATTCATACACAACAAATATTAAATAAATTACCAAATTTATGAAGGGAATAACTATAGAGACCTTATGGTCAAGGTTTACACTTATTTAGCCATGCAGGGCTTAGCACTAATAAAGTAAAGTAGCAGCGGAATGAAAGATACTCCAAGCGATGACCCATCAATGACCTCTCAGAAGTTGGCTCGAGAGAGAAATCCGTGAAAAAGATAGAGGAGAGAATATCTAGGCTAACAGGTGGGACCAAGGATTATTCTAGGGAATCTTTTATTTTTTGGATTTTTGGAAAATAGGCAGAGACTGGCATGTGGGCCATCAGTCTATAAACCGAGCCTATGGAGTACGATCACGGCCTATGCATGAATTAGGCTCATGGAACAACCGCACTAACAAGTAGGGTCGATGCATAAGCTACATGGTTCAAAGTAGATTAGATCCATTGAACCGATCTAGAGTTGATGTTGGTGTGGCAAGGGACGAGGATGCTAATTGGGCTCCAGCAATAGTGAACAATGACTAAGGGTGATGGCGAGCGATGGAGCAACTCCAGCGAAGGCGGCCACGGGGAACGACGGTATTCGTAGGCATGAAGTAGCACATAAGGGGGAGGAGACGGTGGCGAACTCGATGGGTGGCGTGTGGAACTCTATGGTCGTTGGAGTCAACCAGTAGTGAGGCTTGAGCGACCGCGATGCTAGGGCTTCGACCGAGTCATAGATCTAGCAGGTCCCGAGAGGAGGGCGAGGAAGCTCTCGATGATGCAATCCCGATGGTGAAGTCATCGGAGGCGGACTCCTCTAGGATAAAGCATAGTGCGCTCTGACATGTGGGTCCCAGTGGTCAGCAACATAGGTGAAGCAGGAATTTTTTTATTTAATATTTATTTTTAATCGTTTTTTTGAAATTAGCCGTTAGGGTATAGAATTAACGGAAATAGTTTCCCGTCACCCGTATATGGGGCGATCACCCCATATACGGGCGATCTACCTGTGTACTAACAGCTCGGCCACCTGTCGCCCCTGTACGGGCGATCGCCCCATACAGGGGCGACGGGCACCTTTAAAAGCGCCGCACCACTCCAGACAGCAGCCGAGCGCAGAGCGAAAGAGAGGGGGGAGAAGAAGAGAAGAGAAGAAAGGAAGAAAGGGAGAAGAGAAGAAGAGAAGAAAAGAAGAAGAGAAGAGAAGAGAAGAAGAGGGAAAGAAAAGGGGAAGCCAAAAAATCTAGGTAAAAATCGGATTTTTTTGTAGAGTTAGCTTTAGGAATTTGTTGTAGAGGTAAATTTAGGAATTTTTTTAGAGGTTGTGTAGTATTTAGAAATTTAATGTAGCATTTAATATTTAGGAATTTGTTGTGGTATTTAGAAATTTTAGGATTGTGTAGTATTTAGTAATTTTAGGATTGTATAGTGTTTAGAAATTTAATGTAGCAGTTAATATTTAGAAATTTAATGTAGTATGTAGTATTTAGTATTTAGAAATTTAATGTAGTATTTTAGTATGTGCAAATTTAATGTAGTATTTAGTATCTAGAAATTTAATACAGTAGAAATGTTAGGCAATATTTAGAAATTTAATTTAGTAGGGTTGTGTAGCAGTAATTTTATTATGCAAATAATGTATTAGGCAATATATACAAATGTAATGTGGTAGAAATTTAATATTAGGCCGTATGGTAGGCTAATCGAATTACTTATTTATAGTCGAATGACTTATTATAGTCGAATTTTTTAGTACGATCAATATATGTTTGTCTATTGTATTTTAGAGTAATGTATTTCCGTCCGACGTTGCAGCATGTCGGAGAAATTGTATTTTCAAATATTTTATGGAGATGGGGAGATAGCATAGGGGGCGGGTGGGGTGGATTTGTCATCATTTTCAAGAGTCGTACGGGGTATATCCAGACCGAGCGATAGGAAATACAGGGGTTTGTTGGAGTGGATGTCTCGGATGTTCAATTTGGATGCTCAGACTGTTCGGTTGTGGGTCAGAGCAATAGTAAGCTGTGCGCAACACTGTTTTTATGGAGAGTTGATTCCTATTAACGCGACATCAACATGGAGGAGCTATGTTGGTTTTGCCGTAGAGCAGAGTTGGCCGCTCATGTTGTTGGTACAGTGCTACCCGGTAGCTCCATCGGTGTCGCAAGTTCGTGATGTCGGGGTAGATATTACGGGGAAGGGGACGTCAAATATAGAATGATGCGAAGATGAAGGTGGCAAGGAGCCCAGAGACGAGGAGCACGAGACTGGGGGTGGCGAGGTGATCGGGGGGCCCGAGGAGACAGTGGTGGAGGCGCGAGGGGTGGCCGACGAGGGGGAGGAGGTGGAGGGCATAGTTCACCTGATGGAGGAGGAGGACCGTGCGGATGAGGATGTCCCTGATGGTGAACACTCCGACGAGGACAATGCTCCTGAGGTGCCTATCTCTGGTGCATGGACCAATTACAATTTCGAAGACCTAACAATGAATGAAGCGAGCATTGATGCATGCGAGTATCATGAGAACGAGGTCATGCAGGGAGCCATATATAAAGACAAGGAGGCTGTGATGGATGCGGTGAAGTACTGGGCAATGTGTCTTCGGTGGCAATTCAGGGTAATGAAGTCCAACAAAAAGGAGTACGACGTGAAGTGCGTAGTTGATTCATGCCCATGGCAGGTGCATGCATACAAGGGGAAGTGGAAGGACTATTGGAAATGTTCCATAGTGAAGGAGCATAACTGCGAACTAGAAGAAGCGGAACAGGGACACCACAATCTGTCATCCACTTGGGTGGCAAATGTGTTTTATGGTCAAATCGTAGACAATCCGCACCTCCAGCCTCGATCTATTATCACAGCCGTAGAGGAGAGGTTTTAGTACAAGATTAGTTACGGAAAGGCATGGAGAGTGAAAAGGACAGCTCTGCAAACACGGTTCGAGACGTACGAGGCTTTCTACGAGAATATTCCCCACTTGCTCAGGGCAATAGCACGTAGGAATCCCGGTACATCCATCGACCTTGCGGAGTTTCCTGCGGGTGGTGTGTGCTCAGGTAAGTGGGTCTTGCAGCGTGCCTTCTTCGCCCTCGGCGCATGCATAAATGCGTTCCGGCACTATCGCCTGGTCATTTGCATGGACGGCACATTCCTAACGGGGAAGTACAAGGGCCAGATTCTAACTGCGATCGAGGTGGATACCAACAACCAGGTTCTACCGGGTGCATTGTCCTTCGTGGACAGCTGGTACTGGTTCCTTGAAAGAGTGAAGCTGACAGTTGTTCTGGACAGGCCTGATATTTGTGCTGTCGGAGATCGGCACCCTCGCCACGTGTAAGCATCCCCCCGGGACCTCGTGGTGGCTTTCTGTGGGCCCGGGGGCTCATCTCCGACCTGGGAGGTGCTCTCTCGATGCTCAGGCCCGGGACCAGTGAGCTCGGGCACGGGCGTAGGGGCAAGCACCTCGACCTCAACGCCTCGACCTCGACGCCTTGACCTCGACCTCAACGCCCCCCGTGCCCGCTAGAGAAAAGGACATCTGTAACGCTTTCATTTATCTTGTGTAAAAGCTCTCCCCTGCGTGGGAAACAGCGCTCTACCTGCCCCTGCGTGGGAACTAGGGTTCAACAGCTACCGTCAGGCTCCCAACGGCTAGCGACAAATTTCATCTGCCCCCGTCAAATCGCCACGAGCTCCTAACGTCGGCCTCGGGACCAAGCAGCAAGGTTCCCAGAGGGCTACAAAAACAACGACGACAACGCAAAAAGACACGCGATACAACGTAAAGCAACCAGAAGACACGCAGCAATCGCCGAGGAAAATGGCACAGCGCCCCCTTGCTCGGGCCCGGTTCTTGTATTCTCCCACAGAGTCGCCAATACACCCTTCGCCTCAGGGCAAGACTGGAGTAGAGCTATTACCCGACCTTGGGGGCTCGAACCAGTATAAACCTCGTGTCCGGCACCTCTTCCACGATGATTTCGGGCCCCGCTCCTGAACGATCTTCTCGCATCCCCCTTCTTCTTCTGCGGTCGACGTTCCCGATAATCGACAGCTGGCGCCCACCGTGGGGCCCGAGTTTCGCTCATTCAAGAGTTCTCTGCTCCGGCGTCGTCGGCACCTTCGACGACATGTCACGATCAGCAAGGCCAGACTCGGTTGACAGACCCGAGTATGAAGGCTCCACCTCCATGTTCTGGCCTTCGCCACTACCGCGCGAGCGCCTGGCCTTCATGGCCGACAGTCGCGGGGCGAGCGCAGGGACGAGTGATGGTGGTCCAGAAGCCCCGAAGGGGCGCGTCGATTGGTCCAGGTTGCCATCAACCAGGCCATCACCGCCCTCCGACGGGAGGAGCGCGAGGGGCTCCGCACCTCGTTCGGGAACCGTAGCCCTACTCGCCTGGACGATCCCAACCGGGAACGTTTGTGGGCCATCGCCCAGGTCATGGCTGACCCTACCAGGGCGGGGTCAGCTCTCTTTCGCCGGTCCCTTATTGAGGAGCTCGGCAGGGTGGCCGATGAGGTCACACCCCCTCAGCAGGAGCGGCACCGGGTCCCCGTGCTTCACCCCCAGAGAAGCGACGGCTGTTCGTCGCGCGGCTATCGCCGCTCTCGCCGGCCGACTCCATATATGCGGGTTCGGAGCCCGCTGCAGCCGTCCCCACCTCACCGGGACCTGGGTCCGGCGCGCGGGCATCCCCGTGGTCAGCAGAGTGGCGGCAGCACTCGTTCGAATAGCAACGCCTCCGGAGGCCTGTCTCCGGATATTCCGCCCAGGCGTCAGAAGGTTCGCGACCAGTGTCGCCCTGATGACATCCCCCTTAACGTCCAAGACCATCGCAGGGTGCACCGTTGACTCAAGTTTGATCACCTCGCCAATGACAACTCCGACCATAGAAGCGGCAGCAGCGCTGCCCAACATACGGCTGCCCAGCGTACTCCGTCGGCCTTCGTCGGGTATGCTAGCCAGCTCGGTTCAAACCCGCTGCAATAGAGCGGTTCGATGGGACCAAGAACCCCGATGAGTTTCTCTCGATCTACTCCACCGCAATCCTGGCGGCCGACGGGGATGAGGCTGTAATGGACAACTACCTCCCTACCGTCCTGGACGGCGCTGCTCGCACCTGGCTCTTTAATCAGGCTCCTGGCGCCTTTTTGTCGTGGCGCTAGGTGCGGAGCACGCTCCGGTCAAACTTCCAGAGCTGCTACGTGCACCCTGGGAGAGAAAGAGACCTGGATCGTGTCATCCAAGGCAAGGGTGAACCTCTTCGCGACTTCGTTCGCCGATTCACCCGCGCGAGAAACTCAATCCTGAATGTCTCCAGCGAGGCCGTCGTCTAGGCCTTCAAGTTCGGCATCCGGGATAGGCGCCTCACCGAGGACCTAGAGATCACCACCGACCTCAGCGTCAACAGGCTGTTCCGGATGGCAGAGCATTACGCGGACGTGGACGACGCCGTCCGTTGGAAATATGACTACGACCAAGGCAAGCTTGGACGCATCCCAGGCGTGGCTGGGCCGTCTGACACCAATGACGCTGGCCCAGACCCGTGCGGCAAGAAGCGAGGGCAAGGTCGCCGCGATGGCAGCGGTCAGCTGTGCGTGGTAGCCGTCGCGGACGTGGGCCGCGAGGTGTTGGAGGTGCGGTGGCTTGACCGCATTGAGCCTCGGGACCACCCTTGGACTGCCACCTCGAGCATGGCCTGCACTCGTGCTCCACAGGGATAAAGCCCGACCGTCGTAAATCGATCTTTATCGGGGTAAGCCGACCATCCCCCCGACAAGCCAACCAGGGATCGTCCTCAGAGGGCACCCAGAGCCTGATGATGGTTCTCAGGCTCGGCGGACATGGACTCTAGATTCACCTCTGGGGATGCTTTGGTCACAGTAAGACGATCCATATCGCAGAAAGCTGACTATTCCCCCGCAGTAGGTTTGGATTAGAGGCCGCCCTCGGGGGGAGCCCCGGACTTGATGCATTCCCGAGTTCGGCTGTCTCGACCTGACGCCCCAAAACTCAGCCCAAGCCTGAGCATTTCTGGGTTCGACTGTCTTGACCTAACACCGAGCCTGAAGCTTTCCCAGGCTCAAAGGTCGTGGACTTCTAAAAAATTCCTTTGGGGAAGCTCTGTCTGCAGTAAGCCGATTCTTATCACCGTAAGCCGACTATTCCCCCGTCGAGTGATTTGAGTGGGAGGCCGCTCGTCGAGGGGGCCCCCGGGCTCAAATGATTCCAGGCTCGGCCATCCCGACCTGGCCCCACGGATTCAGGTTTGTCCTCGATCGAAGGCATATCTAGCAACCTGACCTCGTCACGGGCTCTCTCTTTTCAGGTCAACATATTGGCTAACTCCCAGGCCACGGCAACTAGCTCCGACACCTCGGGACCCACAACAAGGGCACAGCAATGGGCCAGGACCGAGTGTTTCCAGACTTGGCTGCCTCGACCTAACACCACGATCAAGGTTCGCCCCCGACCAATGGTATGTCCGGCGACCTAACTCTGTCGTGGGCTCCTTTTCCAGGTTGAGAATATCGGTTGGACTCCAGGTCCCGACGGCCAACTCAAACGCCCCGAGCCGCCGGCTAAGGCGGGGTGGCAAGGCAAGGGCCAAAGTCTCGAGCTGGGTTTCGGATTTCTGGCTAAGTTCCGAATTTCTTGCGAGATCTTGGATTTCTGGCTAAGTCCTGGATTTCTGGCTAAGTCTTAGATTTCTAGCTAAGTCTCGAGAAAGCATTCGACCTCGAGCAAAGATTTCTGGCTAAGTCTTGGATTTCTGGCTAAGCCCCGGATTTCTGGCTAAGTCTTGAATTTCTATCTAAGTCTCGAGAAAGCATTCGACCTCGAGCAAAGATTTCTAGCTAAGTCTCAAAAAGGCATCCGACCTCGAGCAAAGATTTCTGGCTAAGTCTCGAAGAAGACATTCAAGCAAGACGCATTCAATTTTAGACATAAAGGGAGTTGTATTCCTTCTAATCAAATTTTACATAAACTACATTTACAATGGCCTCGAGTCCCCTCGCCCCTACCTGCTAACCTATCTACAGGTTGGCCATCTCCCGTGCAAGCTTCTCCTGCTCGAGGGCTGCGACCTTAGCCCTCAAGGCCAACATCTCGGCCTCGGCGTTGGCAACGTGGCTCCACTCCTCTTGGAGCTGGGCTAGGGTGCTCTTCCCCGCCCAAGACGCTCGCCTGAGCTTCTCCTCGAGCTCAGCCACCTTCGCCTCGAGCTCGGTGGAGGCCTTGATGGGGGCGGCGGAGAGCTTCGCGACTTGCTTACGGAGCGTCTCCACCTCCGCGCGGGTGGTCTCAATGATCCCCACGGCCGATGAGCGGTTGGCTTCAAGGGTCTTCTCGGACTTCTCACGAACATTGGAGAGGGCCTCGGCCGACCTCTCCCGCTCGGCCTCGACAGCCTTCGAAAGCTCGATGGCGTGCTCGACCTTCAGCTACTCGACCTCCTTCTCCGTCCGCGCTGTGCTTTCCTCGAGGCCGAGGACGTACTACTCCCATTCCTCGACCAAGGTGCACAACGTCCGGAATTGGTTGGCGTAGACGCACAGGGTCCCAACCCCGCTGGCGATCGAGTCCAAGCCTTGAAAGGACACGAGAAGCGTCACGACGGCCCTGCGAGTGCAAAGAAGAAAGAAAGAGGGTTTGAACTCAACTCACCTCCTGGAGACGGTTCTCGAGCCTCGCGGTATGTCGCTCAGCGGCGACAGCGTCCCGAGGCTCCCCGGCCTTCGCCCGGTCGGCGTGTGTGGGAGGCACCACCCTGAGCAGACTCGTGCGAGGCGTGGGGCGGTGCAGGCGGTGCCGAACTTGCCAGGGAGGACGAAGTCACAAAGAAAGCCAAAGTGCCAAGCAAAAACGACAATCGACAAAGGTAGTCGGCTTACCTGATGCTCCGCCAAGGTCGGCGGCGACCGCTAGTGCCGCCTCGACTTCGGTTGCACCGGGCCCAGCGGCGTCGATTTCCGTCGTGGCCCTCGTGACGTCGGCCTCCGCGGCGGCCCCGCCCATCTGGGCGTCAAGCGAGGGCCTGGTCGGGCCCCGACCCATGATGGATGGGCCCAGCTGCAGCCTTGCTCGGGGTACTAGGAGGTAGTCCCCCGCGTCCTCCTCCTCGTCCACGGACTCGCCCTGGACAACAGTCAGAGTCTGTAACACAGAGGGCCTCTAAGACTTGTAAGTGAGGAAACCTATGAAAGTGACTTCGGGCGAGGGATGGGCGCAAACCTGAGTGACGAGTCTCCGCCTCCTGGGTGGCAGGGACCTGGCGCCATGCCCCGCCCCCGCGGCGGCTAGGGGAGTGTCTTCTCCCTGGGCGCCCTGCGTCCGCGACGTCGGGCGCGAGCTCGACAGCTCGACGGCCGCCGCCGCCCGTTCTTGCTGCGGGAAGAAGAAAAGAAGGTCAAAGAAAAGAAGACGATCGGGGACGATAAGTGTCTGAGGTCGAACCCGGGTGTCCCCGGGCTCGACGAAAAGCAAATTACCATCGCGCGGTCGCCCCACTCAACGTGGGGCCTTTTGGCAACCTGGCCGAGGGCGTCCGGGGCAGGCCTCTTGGCGACCTTCTTGCCCTTGCCCAACCCGGGCAACGGTAGCAGGCCTCGCGCCGTCTTTCGTAGCTCCTGGCTCTCCTGCGCAGCTCGGCACGGTCAAAACAGGCCTGAGCCCGAGTCAAACTCGACTTGTCCTTGGGGACAGGGTCGTCAAGGCTGTAGATGTGGGCTGCCTTCCCAAACATCTCTTGCATGCGCGCCACCACCCACGACTCCGTCGGGGCTGCAGAAAAATGAAATAAGGATGGAAGGCGATCAGAAGAAGGGACTCGCCCGAGCTCGGGGAAAGGTAATCTTACCTTTGGCGTTTTCCCGGGTGGGGTCATCCCTCCCTCGGATCTCGAAAAAAGGGTGCAACCTCTTCCGCAGAGGGGACACCTAAGTTCGCAGGTAGTTCACGGCCACAGCCTGACCGGTGAGGCCGTGCGTCGCACAAACATGGATGGTGGCGACGGCCTCTTGGTCGGCCGTCGAGTCCTCGGGCTTTGGCGTCTCACGCTTGCTGTCCACGACGATGCCGTTGTACGCGAGCTCGCTCCCCTCGCCTTTCTTCAGATAAAACCACCTCTCCGTCCACGGCCCGATGGAGTCCCAGGTCGGGACTTGAAGAAAGGTGCAAGGAAGCCCGGTCCGCAGCCGGAAGTAAAGGCACCCGATGATGGGGTCCTTCGAGGTGCGGAACAAAGAATAAAAGCGAAAGAAAAGAGAGGGGGTCAGAAGGATCCCTAAGAACCCCTCGCAAAGATGGGAGAAGATGGAAAGAAGGAGGATGGAGTTCGAAACCAGGTTGACGAGCTCGATCTCGCATTGTGCGAGGATGGCTGCCAAGAAGCCGCTCTCCGGGGTCCATAGCCCGAAGAGTGTGTACTTCTCCGTACACACGATCTCATCTTCCCGGGGATGCGGCTCGACCTCCCCGGCCGCTGGAAGTCGCCAAGTCGTTGGGTCCAGGAGTCCCAGCGACTCAAGCTCCTTCATCCTTTCGGCGGTCAAGGTGCTTTTCTCGAACTTGGCCATGGCTCTCGGAGAAATCAAGACGGGTTGGGGGGAGGAAAAGGTAACAAGCAGAGAGGCTATGGCACAACGCAAGGGTGAAGGATTTCAGAGGTATGCGGCTTGGAGCTTTTAAAGAAGCCCGATCTCTGACAGCTATCATCAGTTACTACTCAAACGGCGCGCCGGAACTTTCGGGCAGAGAACGTGAAGCGCCACGGTCGTGTCTCCTCGAATCCCCCTAGAGACCCGAGGCATCGCATCCCGTGTCCGTCGCCCTTCATGTCAGGACACGAGGCATTGCAGGCCGCCTCCTCGAATCCCCCGCGGGGAACCGAGGCGGCGAAAATCAGACGCCCCCAGACACGGTTTCCAATTTAATGCCGCAAAGGTGAAAGGGCATGCATGTTTGAGCGACCACAACTAAGGCCCTTGGAGGGTTTCGGTGCACAAGGTCAGCCTCGGGGGCTGTCGAGCTCGAACAAAGGGCCAATCCCTTCTTAGAAAACAATCAGACTCAAGGGTGCCCCGAACCTTAGGGCCATCCCTTGAGCCTCGAGGGCTTGCTGTCGGGGATCGGCACCTCGCCACGTGTAAGCATCCCCCCCGGGACCTCGTGGTGGCTTTCCGCGGGCCCGAGGGCTCATCTCCGACATAGGAGGTGCTCTCCCGATGCTTGGGCCCGGGACCAGCGAGCTCGGGCACGGATGCAGGGGCAAGCAACCTCAACCTCGATGCCTCGACCTCGACCTCGACCTCGACGCCCCCACGGCTACCAGAGAAAAGGACATCTGTAACGCTTTCATTTATCTTGTGTAAAAACTCTCCCCTGCGAGGGAATCAGCGCTCTACCTGCCCCTAATGGGAATGGTGGCCCGATCTTCCGACAGGTACTGGTAAGTCGATTGGCGGAGAACTCGACGTTGACAATCCGGCTTCCAATCAAAATGGATTCAAACCCTGCAATCGCTACACCATGGCTCCTTTGGTTATCAACCACGCACAAACACGGTTGACCTCACCAAGATGGCTAATCCCTGCATGTGAATCGAGAACACAAGCAAGAACATAGAAAATGCAATCTGAAATTGCAAATAATATTAAGCACACGAGTTGGGGTTCCACAAACTGATGAACGACGAAAAACTAACAAAGTGTCTAGTTGTAATCTAAGCAAAACCCATCTATTCTAGTGACGGCTTCTGAATATGTATGAGGGAGAGGGCAAGGGAGGTGGCCAAGGGGGTGGCCGTGAAACCCTAGATCGTACAAGGCCTTTGGGCCCAAGTGGAGGTGGCGCAACACTTGACAGATTCTGTTCGTCATATTGTTTTGAAGATTCCCGTCGATCCAGAAGGAGTTTGGATATGAAACCACTTCCGTTGGAAAGCTCTCGTCGTGGGATTCTCTGTAGAGTCCAAGAACGTCTCAAACGGAATTCGTATGACCCAGATATGGTTATTTTTAGTTGGACTGCTCCTGGGGGCCGAACTGGACTCGTGAACGAATTAGGCTTAATCTTGGGGTGGGCTTGGAGCATCAGATGTTGTTGAGCCCTTGTCTTGGCTTGAGATAGAAGCATGGTCTTGCCTTGAGATAGAAGCATGGCTTACTGGGCCAGCATGGTCTCATCAGCCCCTGCGTGGGAACTAGGGTTCAACAGCTCCCGTCAGGCTCCCAACGGCTAGCGACGACTTTCATCAGCCCCCGTCAAATCGCCACGAGCTCCTGACGTCGGCCTCGGGACCAAGCAGCAAGGTTCCCAAAGGGCTACAAAAATAACGACGACAACGCAAAAAGACGTGCGACACAACACAAAGCAACCAGAAGACACGCAGCAATCGCCGAGGAAAGCGGCATAGCGCCCCCCCTTGCTCGGGCCCTGTTCATGTATTCTCCCACAGAGTCGCCAATACACCCTTCGCCTCAGGGCAAGACTGGAGTAGAGCTATTACCCGACCTTGGGGGCTCGAACCTGTATAAACCTCGTGTCCGGCACCACTTCCTCGACGATTTCCCCGCGACGCTAGGTGCCTCTGAACGAGCACTATTTTGGGCCCCGCTCCCGAACGATCTTCTCGCATCCCCCCTTCTTCTTCTTCTGCGGTCGACGGTCCTGATCGTCGACATGTGTCATCCATGACCGACATGCAGGGCTGCTAAGGGCGATCGTGGATATGCAACAAGGGTCCAACGTCGTGGGAGCAGCAAAGTGGCCAGAGCTGAAGAGCAGGTGGTGCATAAGGCACATGGGTGCCAATTTTTTCCGTCAGTTCAGGAACAAGGAGCTTATGAACATGTTCAAGCGGCTGTGCAAACAGAACCAACGGAGGAAGTTTGACGCGCTTTGGAGGACGTTAGATGAACTAACGAAGAAGCAATAAATGGATCCAAGAGATACCGTTAGTTCATCAAGGAACCCGATGGTCTACCACGAGCAAGGAGAGGACCCTACAGCCTTGTGTGCGCTCTCGACAGACGCCCCAAACATTCAGCGTAGGCCGGGGACCAGCATAAAGAGTTTCACCGACTGGATACGACATGATACTTTGGAGAAATAGTCCCTTCTGCACGACGAGGGTGGTTCATGTTATGGAATCATGACAACAAACCTAGCGGAGATTTACAACTGGGAAATGAAAGGCACCAGATGACTTCCATTGGTGGGTATAGTTGAAGGTGTCTTACTAGGGACACTAAGATATTTTATTGAGCGATACAAGAACTCCGCAGCATGTATGTCGGACAATCGACTGTTGCACTCAATGGTTGTATCTACGTACATGTCCAAGAAAACAAGAAAGACACAGACACATCGGCTGCCAAAAAGGCTTAAGTGTTTCATGCAAGTGAGGCTACTTATAGTCATTTCGTTTATTCAACTGAGTTTATTCCTAAATGTTTTTGAAAAAATGGGACACCTAACACCCTACAAACAAGTGATATTTATTTCAGGATTTTTCGAGCCATGGTTTGTATAGTTTCTTCGTAATACGCTAAATGGTCTTTAAGTAAAATTGATTTATACAATTCAAATTTGCATGGAACATAGTACATTTCATAACATAATCTAAATACTTATATATTAATAAAATTTTTAAAATTTATCTTGTTCTAATTGGACCTTCCTAGTAATGCGGTTGCCCCTAATCGCCTGTTGGTCGGTATCGACGACATTTAACGGTAGTTTCCGCTATTTTAATAGCACTCATATTAATCGCTGTTAGCGCGTGGGATCAGTGAGCGGCGCACGTCGGTGTGCGATTTTTCTTCATTTCACTTACATATAAAATATTACAGCAAATCAATACTAAGAGGTATCAAAAATTTAAAGACTAGTGCTTTTAACTTATCGTATAGGGTACCGACTGCTCTATGGCTATTTTCTTTATTTTTTTCCCTATTAATTATTCTCGAGAAAAAAATTGAAATTAACTTTACAAAAAAAAAATTGCAATCGCCCCTGTATTGGGCGATTTTTTGCCCTACCGTCCCTTGCCGTTAACAGCCGCCAGTCCAGGGACCTATCGCCCCATATACGATCGACCGGCAGCTATTTCCGTTAATTCTATACCCTAACGACTAATTTTGAAAAAAAAGATCAAAAATAAATATTAAATAAAAAAATTCGGTGAAGCAGTGGCTGCAGGCTGGGCTGGGCGTAGGTGGGCCAAGGGAGTGAGAAAAGGGAGGCAAGCTGGCAGCACAAAAGAATGGGATTTGGCCCAAGTGTAGGAGACAGAGACATGACTTAGCGAAGAAATTGAGGCCAAGTGTATTTCCAGATTTTAAATTAGTTTTTTATTTTCTAAAAATACCATAAATCCAAATACGATCAGGAAAATAGCAAATGAACTCCGAAAAATTCCAGAAAACTCATAGAAAATCTCTAGATCACATGGAACTCGAATAAGTTTTGAATTTAATTAAGTTTATTTTTTAGATTAAATGGCTTTAATTTCTAAGATTCCAATTTATGCTTTAATTACTTCGAGAAAAAAATAGAAACAATTTTTAAACAGTAACTAAAAATTTGGGATGTTAAAAAGGGGTGGTGTTGGGACGCCGGCCACCGTCACTCGTCGCGATGGGCTAGAGCTTGGAGAACGGGGGCGACGTCGAGCTAGGCTCGTGCTAAGGGCAATGCAACTGGGGCCGACAGAGGGAGTCGAGTGATGGAGCGTGACAGCGAGTTGGGTTGTGTACTTGTACGGCTGCCTTCTGGAGTAGCTG
Source organism: Otatea glauca (assembly GCA_036346275.1). Classification (NCBI taxonomy): domain Eukaryota; kingdom Viridiplantae; phylum Streptophyta; class Magnoliopsida; order Poales; family Poaceae; genus Otatea; species Otatea glauca. The sequence continues at coordinate 32,883,571 of CM070719.1, forward strand.
AGTGTGCTCAAGTTGGTCGACTCTATGGATGATGGGCTGTGGCATTGTGACCTGCCGACTGGGGAGGGCCACTGGTGTGCGTTTTCTTGGGACAGTATAGGGTTTATGCGTTTTCTTGGGCCTGCATAGTAGGGTACCACTGTTAATTTATAGCCCGAGGCCCAGATCCACTCTGCACACACACTTGTTGCCTCATACGGGATAGTACTTGTTTTCCTACGTAAAATTGAGAAACAAGTGCCAGTACGTTGGTACGAAAATTCTCAAACACAATCTTATTAAGAAAAGATTTTTAAAGTAACAGTCAAATTGGTTGATGAGAAAGACATGTACGAAGCGAACTTGTTATCTACTTAAGAGTGATCTCCGGGATTGGCATATGATTTGATTATGCAATTATTGCCTTTTTAATCTCTGCATTTCCATCCGAATGAGATACAATGAAATAGGATTTTTTTTGTTATGGGATATGGTATGTCATTCCATCCAAGCGGGATATGATGAGGAAACTCTTTCATTTATAAGAGGTATGAATAAAATCCTTCCATTTTAAGGAGATGTGATCAGTAATATTTTCATAAAATAGAGGGAATTCGGATCGGGTGGGGGGCGGGCTGAGCGAACAGAAGGAAAGGCCGAGTGAGAAGGAAAGGCTGAGCGAACAAAAGGAAAGGGGGGTGGGGCGGGCTGAGCGAATAGAAGGAAAGAGAGGGTATGAAGAACGGACCGCTGCCACCAAGTCGTAATTAGAAGTAGTAGAGATACCAAACTATGCTAATGGATCTTGTGGGCCGGCAGCCCCCATCTAGGCCTTTGTTTAGGTAAAGTGTTCGTACATAATCGGGTCACAAAAACTGGCCAACATACAATACTCCCCTTGTACACTTTTCTAATACAATACTCATGCCTCGTTAAAAACTCATTCCAAAAATCATAGGGAAAGAACTGTAAGATGAAAAGAGTACGCAGCTCGCGTTCTTGTCATTGCACATTCTACCCTATTACAAACCTTTGATTGAGAAACACATTTGGGACAAAACTCATACAATGATGAATATATATGAAGATCACATATCACTCCTAAAAGACAACAACTCTTTGTGTCTTCTGGTACCAATACCATAGACAAGTTTCTCAAAACTTGGTCTTAGCAAGGCCTTAGTAAATAAATCCACAAGATTCTCACTTAATTGGATTTTTTATATTTCTATATTCCTATTTTCTTATTGGTCTTATGGTAGAAATTTTTATAGAATGTATGCTTTGTCATATGCGTCTTGACATATCGATTCTTCACATGCGCAACGCAACCTGCACTATCCTCATGGAGGACTATGGGAGTTTTATCCACCTATACACCACAACGCTCTTGAATACAATGTCTAATCCATATGCACTATCGAGTTGTCTCATATAGTGCAATGATTTCAGCATGTTTCATTAATGTAACAACAATCAATTGTATTACACATCTCCAAGAGAGTTGTAGAACCACTTAGAAAGACATATCCGGTCTGTGATGTGGCATTGTGGGTATAAAAAGGATAGCCAACATCTGAGTAACCCTTCAACTTTATAGCTTGACCCTTGAGACAACAGAATCCAAGATTAGTTGTACCCGTAAGGTACCTAAGGATTCCCTTAATTCCGTTCCAATGCCTTTTTGTAGTATTTTTTTGACCTCTTATTGATAGGTGGAAAGAAGATTAAATGCCTGCTCAGCTTTTCTTTCTTATGGTGTTAGACTTACAATGGTTAATTCAATCTTTAGTCAACTGCCAACATTTTACATCTTGATCCTTCTATGGGAGTAACTCATTTGCCTTAGTTCCTAGTTTGAGTAGCATTTTGACAGCCCTCTCTTTGATTCCTGCTACCACTTGCTTCACTTGCTGGGTGTAATTTGGATAACGTCTAGCAACCCTCCGATCCCAGTTGTTACATGTTCTTCCTCTCCTCTTGAACCTTTGTCTGCTGGTCCCACCAAATCACCCAGTACTGGAATCAGACCAGGAGGGTGTCTTGAGATGTAGTGCATCAGTACGCTGTATCTCCCATAGAGCATTGATTTTAATGATCTCTAAAGTTCTTTCTCCCAGAACCATTTAGGGGAAACAAACTTTGGATGGAGATTTTGGAGTATGTGCTCAATCAGTTTATCCTCAGTCATGTTCCTCCATATTAGCCTTAGGGTGCTCACCACATGAGTGAGGTCCTCATTGTATACAGCTACATATTCATAGTCTTGAATCCTCATGGCTATCCACTTGTTATAGCTCTCATTTGTGAGACTATCTTCGAGTAATTTCAAAACTTAGTTAGGTGATCCCAAAGTACATCGAAGTCTTGAATAGAAACAAGCTCTTGGATGAGGTTCATACACAAGTGGTCCTTGAGGTATGTTGAACCCAGAAGTAACAACCTTAGATTATCTCTGTGTTCTATGCTAGTCCAGGAACAGCTAGTACACACAATATAAGATGATAACAACCACATTATTTGTAAAATTTTTTATTTAAGTGCTAGAGTTTTACAAGACATGGCTCACATGCCAAAAATAAATAAACATCGGAAGACAAAGTAGAAATATTAGTAGTAGAGCTCAATAGATCTACCATATGCAATCAACTAGGGCAGTGGCCAAGTCATCGAAATCCTCACCGGTGTCAAAGTCCTCCTCTGAACAACAATGTATAGCAAGGTGAGTACATAGAGTACTCCGTAAGTTACACATGAGATATAATATTAATGCAAGGACAACAAAGAAAGGCATAATAGAGTTAGTTTATTGTAAAGAAACAATTAAATGCAATAAGCAATTTCGAAAGTGTAATTGATATAATAATGTAAAACTGAATTTTAAACACACTAGTTTAGGCTCCAACCTGACACCAATTTAAACACAGGCTCCACCTCGGGGCTTCAACCCAAATTATTTCATATGGATTCCATCCATCCATAAATCATTTTTCTAAAAGTGTTTTTGAAAATCAAAGTCTAATCCGTGAAAAGCTTCAATCAGCATGCCCACGACCAATGGCTCTACTATTCGAATAGTATTACACTTTGTAGAGGTTGTACAACTTTACCCATAAGGCATGATCTTCTCATATTGTCTCCAGATAAACACACTTCCATTGGTGTGCGGTAGATAAACCATGACAATGGCTTCACAATGCGCCATCCCAAATCAGTCTTATCCGCTAAGGTTTCTGAAGGGGAATGGGTAGGCTACTCTAGCGTAAAATCAAAATTTTCTACTGCGTAACCAATGAACCACTGCAAGTTATGGATAACAGAATTACCACTAGACGTGCAGACCCGTAGCAAAAGTAGAGTCGATGTAGCGCAATGGTGCAGATGTAGTCGTACTAGCCTCGCGCCTCCCCAACAGCTCCTTGTGACTGTCACAGGTTGCGGATCGTCCTAGTGTTGAAGCTTCGCAGCAACGCCTCTAAGGTATCCACACGTACGGGGCAAGAACACCTCACGTCGGAGTGTTAGCGTCGGCTCCGCAGTTTTGGACGGAGCAGGCGTGGCGTGTAGGGTTTCAGGAATTCTGAATTCTGAATTCCTATTGTGTCTCTTCGTGTATCTCTCTCCCGTCGCAAAGCCACCACCTCCTTCCTTTATATAGAATTGTTTACAGCCCCTTAAAGCTCATTAGGAACTCTAAGCCAATTATAACTCGGATCCCTATCCGAATTGGTTACAACCCCTTAAGTGTGCAACCCTATAGGTTCACATGCACTCGGACAAGGCTGGAGTACCCCTATCCATCGTTGAGTACTCCTACATGATCATCATGTATATCTACTCGACCATCGAGTACTCCTACTCGATCATCGAGCATTCGACCAATAGTCGATAGCGGCCCCTAGCAAGACATACCGACTCTCAAGTACATGTAAAGATTGGACGAACCTCAACAATGTCCTATATGCATTTCCTTTTGCCTCACGATATCGATCAAACCCAAGGCGATTTACTAAAAACATAATACTAGGATTTCAATTATGTTAAGTACAAAATATGCATGCAATAACTTAAAACAAAATAATAATTTCAAAAAAGGGATCAACATGATCAAGGATGTAACTTGCCTTGGTCGGGATAATGGTTTTATTTCTCATCAAACTCGTACTTATCCAATACTTTGGTATCTAATTGAGAAAATAGACAAATTCAAATAAAAGTCTAAATTTGTAAATTTTCATAAGAATGTTGAAGGATCGAAATGGCGATCAGATGGGGGTGAATGATCCCAAATAAAATTTTCCCCACTCAAAGTACTCGAAACAATCTCGCAATAAAAATCTAAAACACTCAAATATTTTCGTTCAAACTGCTGCTTCTCAGATTCGCGCACCCTCCAAAACCCGAACAACTAGACAACTATGTGTACCCCTAGCTTAAATGGTTGAGAACCATGAGCTATGTTAGGGATGTTTTAATCACAATCCTGGTTGTAAAGTGTCCAAATAAAAAGGAATCAATTCAAAGACTTCTTTTCTAAGAGAGATAAAGCTAAAAACAACAAAGTCTCTTTTCAGGAAAGTAAAAGCAGATTTTCCAGGAATTGTCCTCACTTGGAGCAGGTGGTTGGTGGGTTTATGTTGCTCTAAAATTTTTGGAAATTTTTTTCCCTGTGAGAAGTTGATTCATGAAAAAGTCCACCAAAAATCACGTTAAAAAGCTTTGTATAATAGACATGAAAAATCAAGTATTACAGACAGTTAGGAACTTCGACCAGAAAGTTTGAGGCTCGGTTTTCACTTCATAGCGCTCAAACGGTGCAACCAGTGGACTCACAAATATTTCTAGAGATGGATATATAAGTCACGCACCTTCTCCAATAAGTATCACTCAAAAAGTATTTTGTTAGATTTTTGTAAAAATCAAAGACTGACTGCTGCGTGAAGAACAAGTTCTTGACATAATGACAACTTGATAGAAAACTTGATCTTTAGTCTATCCTAGGGGGCAAGAGAAGTGTAAAACCATATAAACACCCTCAATACATCTTAGAACAACAGCATTTAGAAGGAGGGGAGGCAAATCCAAATTGCGAGAATGTAAATGCGGGAAAGTAAATGCTGAATTTAAATTGCGTAAAGTAAAGACATAATATAAATGCGTAATTTAAATTCACAATAAGGTAAAGAAATTTTTTGCATTTTCTAGATGGAAGGTTTACAAAGCCTCACTTGATGTGGGTAAAGCTCAAAGGAGCAACTCAAACCTTCAAGGGGGGAAGGCTACCCCTCCACCCCTATTTATACAACTCTTGGGCCACCTACCACCCTTGAATGAGCCTCTAAACCCTAGATCATCCATCAAGGGCTAGGATTAACCCACTCAACCAGCCATGCAAGGGTTCATCCAAAACCCACAACACAAATGGGTTTTCTTGAACGGTTCTCAAAGCACACTAACTAGACCCACTAACCTGTCAACTAGACCAAGATCCAATGGTCCTCATTGATCCACGCAGCGCCTAGCTAGCATCTCATCCGTTCCTTGCCTTCATGGCTTGCCACGACTCCGTCTCTGATCATCTTCCGACGATCACCAACCGTCTGGACCTCCGACGCTTCTCGCCTAGTCCCGGTCATCCTTCGCCTCACTATGATCTAGCATCGTCGACCTGCAACCATCAAAAACAAGGAAATACCTCATATAGCAATGCCCACAATGATATGCAATAGATTCATCACAGTCCACAAATTAAAATTCATTTTTGTTTGTCCTGGCCGGTACTACAGCAAAAACGGGAGAAGCCTCAAATTGCTTCAAATTCCAATTTAAATTAAACTCAAACCTGAGCACACCTTGCTCAAATAAAGTCAAATACTCATCAAAAACATGGATGGACCTCCACATGGTCCTTCAAATGTAGTTCAAGATTTTATATGAATTTAGTGAAAAAAAACAAAGTCAATTGGGGTTATAATAGAGGAGAACAATCTCGCGAAAGATTGTCTAGGCTTTTCTAATTTTTTGGATTTTTCTTTCTAAATGAAAACTAGATTTATTGCGCAAGCATGATGTTAGCCAGCATTTTGATTTTTGGCTGGATTCCAAAGAAAATGTCTGGCAGTCTATGACGTGGGCCGTGTCCATGGACCGGTCCACAAGATCACGTCGGTCTATGGTGGACTAGGCACACAACACAGAGCGGTGGTGGTGGAACATGGGGACCGAGGGTCACTGGCATTTGGCGGTGGCGGTGGATGACGAAGCTCGAGAGGGAAGGAAGGGGAAACAATTGTACTCGTTTTGGTCACTTGGGAGGGATGGCGGAGGCTAGTGGAGAGGTGGATGCAGTGGAGCAAATTTGGGCTATGGCGGCGACAGCTCTTGAGTGAAGTTCTGGCGAAAGGCGAAGTGTGCATGTGGTAGAATGCGATCCAGTGAAGGTGATTACATGGACGGCGACAGCTAAGCTTCTCGAATGGTGGTGGTGCACCAGACACCTACGACAAAGAGGGCTCGACACACTATGACAATCGTCAAATTTGTTTAGGGATTGAGATCACATGACTCGAGAACACAGGATGACACACTCAAATGGGGTCGGGACATACCGAGAAGGCGAAGTGGAGGTGGAGCGCGGCGGCCAGATTTCACGAAGACGACCATGGCGCAGTTGCATTCTAGTGAGAGGAGAGGGAGATGGGGGACTGAGCTTCGGGTGATGAGAATAGAGAGGGGAGGTGGCCTTGGGGCCCTCTTTTATAAGGGCTCAGGGGCGCACGGCGACGACAAATTGGGCGACCGTGGGACTTGGACATGAGAAAATGCGCATAAAGTGGGGTAAACTACCAAAGTCAAGCGAGGTTTGAATGGAGTTCGTTATTGTCATTAATTGTGTGCAAGAACAGTGAGAAACAGTTGACGTTGAAGATCTTGAGGGTGCAACAATGACGGTGGGTGCTCTAGCGTGAGAAGGGATAAGAAGCTAACATGTCGATTGTAACATCCCAATTTTTTGCTTTTGAATTGTTTTTTGTGCAATTTATCAATTTTGGAATTTTTTCGAATTTTATTTTAAATTTAAATATTAATATGGAATTTCCCTTTAGTAAAAAAAGTAATTAATGCGGATAGTATTAGGCCCTGTTTGTCTTGGGTTTTTCACTGGCTTAGAAGTAGAAAAGCCAAAGCCAAAACAAACGACTGACTTTTAAGTCGGGCTTAAAAAAAGCCTAAAGCCTCCACATAACTATAAGCTAAAAGCCAGGTGAGAGGTTTCTTTTTCGGGTTTTTTTAGGATGAAATAACCCTTTGCCACTAGAAGTCTCTAAAATTACTTACCAAATGCCATCATATATAAACTCAAGAATCCTTCTCCCATCCCCAGTCCCCTTCCTCATCCACCGACCTGGATCCGGCGCGGCGTGGGTTGAGGCGACCGAACCCGAGCTTGGAGCAGCAGGAGGCTACATGGTCCGGGCGTGGAGCAGGTGGAGCCGAACTGATCCGACCGTAGCATGGCGGGAGGCGGTCGGATCCGGTGTGGCGCGGGTGGAGGCGGTCGGCCCCTAGTGTGTTACGGTAGGAGGCGGGTGGAGGCCTTATAATAAGAGTTCAAAATTGCCATGTAGTAAGAGTTTCAAGTTGATAAATAATTATACTCAGAATGAAGTTTGATCTCAAGATTAATCTATGTTTTTCAATACGACATCCAGTGAAAAAAGTATGAAACATTTGTATTAGATAAATCAGTACAAAAGAAAATTCCTTACAACTTTAAAGTGTATTTCAAACTTTCTAGCAATAAGCTACACTATCCAACCCATCAAAAAGCCAGGATGTCAAACAACATGTCTTGGCTTAAAAGCAGACGGCTTAAAAGCTCTTTAAGCCAAAAATCTAGCTTTAAACCAAAAGCTAAAAAGTCTAAGCCGAAACAAATAGGGCCTTAAAGTAAAACATTTGTAAAAAATATTTTATTTGAGTTCTATATGCTTTAAAGTATCTTATAGAATTTTCTAGGACTTTTCTGTATTTATTTGAAGATATTTGTATTTATTTAAAAATAAAAAGTATTTGAAAACCTGGTTTTTGGGTTGGGCCGAAACATTAGCCATTGGCCCGTTCCTTTGCACTAAGGGCTAGTCGTGCCAGCCTAGCCTGCTAGAGCCAAGCCGGCCTGGTCCGCCTATGCCTTGTGCTACTGACATACAGGGCCTGCTTGCTTGGCATTTCTTCCTTGCCGTATCCGCGATGTTCTCCTATAGCTCTTAAAGTTCAAGCTCCATTAAGTTGGTTTTGGTGTTAATGACAAATCTAATATTGAGACTAACTCTTTTGATAATTATAATATTGATTAGTCTCAATTGTTAATTAATGACAAATCTTTTATGAGACTAACTCTTTTGTTGAGCTTAACTCTTTTATTAGTCTCTTTTGGATGAAAAGGATGGAAATATCAAAGGTATGCATTCGAGTTCATATTATTATATTTTGTTGCATTCTTTGATGTCAAATATGTTATGATTTTATTAATAAATCTAAATATGAGACTAACTATTTTATTGAGTATATCTTTGATTAGTCTCATCTCATTGAAAAATGGAAAACCCAAGGTATGCACTCGTATTCATTTTACGATATCTTAATGCATATTTTGGATTCAGGTTAAAGGATGAACTCTACCATTATTTAGACCTCAAGATGTGCATTAATGTTTCAACTCCATATATACATGAATGCACACATTTAGGGGCAGTTCATGCTTAATCTTGAAGTTTCAAAGTATTGATCTAATTTAATCTTTGTATATCAAGGATCATTACTTTGAAACAACCCCTTAAGTATATTTAACTTGTGTAGTTGTAGTAACTCATGGCAACATAGGATAAACTCAAAAGCAATCAAAAATTGAATATGTGCATATTGATTTAAGTTCAATTATTTGTATGCACACATCTAACGGAGTTTATTCTGTAATTAATGGTCTTAAGAGTATTGATCCCTTTCCACCACTCCATATAAATTGGATCATTACTTTTAGATTCCATCGAATTGAGTATATGAAACTTGTGTAGTTAATATATACTCATGACAATTTAAATACAATTTAAATTGTGTTCGGTTGCCATTCAATCAACAAAGAACTAGTCATGTGTTGATGGTTCACTTCGTTGATCCTAAAGAAATCGAAAGTTCTTGAGTAAATGAAGCATTAGTTGCATTAATATACTCAAGACACAATTAATCTTTCAATCATTTGTCTTTGGGTTGTGATCAATCATCAAAGGAAAAGATCAAAGGATCTTGGGAGCATCCATTATGTGTTAATAGAGTGCAATGATGATTGAGACAACCATGTATTTTGGACTAACACTTTCAATGAGTTTGAAATTGGTTAAGTCCAAGGTTGAGATGGATAAACGGGACAAGTACGTCAACATGTGTTGATGAGCTTCAAAAGAGGAGCCCGAAGCTAAGACAAGGGGGGTTCATCATGCGTTGATGAACAAGATGAAGATCCCTACTTGAAGAGAAGCTGATCGGTCATTATGAAAGATCCAAGTGGCTGCAAGAGGCAAAGGTAAAACTAGCTAGGGCTAAGGATGTGTTCCTAGTCTTTTACCGGTCTCGGTGTTTGGATGGGAGATCAGGTTGCTAGTATAGGTTGCCGTACTTTTAAGAGAGATCGAGTCTTATAACTTGAGCTTCATCATGTGTTGATGAACTCAATCCGGTTCACTCTAGCTTACTCTCTTGTTTTGATTTTGCATCAGCTAAGTATTTGCATGTGTTGCAAATAAGGGAGCTCATGCTCGCTTCTTATCGAACCTTAATCGATTTGGTTTTTGCATGGAGTTATGGATTTGCATGTGTTGCAAAAGGGAGATAGCTCATGTAATTTGATTTATGTGGTTTTTGCATGGAGCTAAGTTTTGCATGTGTTGCAAAAGGTGAGAGCTCATGCATCGGTGTTTTAGCTTGTGGTTTGATCATGTGTTGATCATCACAAGGCTAAGTAAAGTTTATGATTTTTCTATTTGCAAATGTGTTTTGCAAACAATCTAAAGGTTATGGTTTTGATCCAAGAACATGTGTTGAAATTTGCAAATATGTTTTGTAAAGTATCGGGATCATGTGTTGATGCTTACATGGCTAGAGGATTGATCTCATTGTTTCTCGGTTTATTTACAAATGTGTTTTGCAAAAAATTTTATCATGAGTTGATCACCAAATGGCATAAGATTTTATCTTATTGACTCTCTCTAGCTTGTAGTCGCGCTCTTGATCAAGTCTATGTGAGGGATTTTGAGAAATCAGATTTTAGACTTGAATGACTACATTAGAGCCTTTATTTTTGTGATATTTAAAAATATCTATGGTTGCTTAAATCTTGAAAATGGGTGAAGATTGTAGCCCTCGTGATAAGCTTCGCATAGAATAGAAAATCACCTAAATCGGAGTTCGGAGTAAAAAGTTATGAGCGTTTTAGTGGCCTATTTATTTTTGATTTGAGGAATTCCTCATATCCAAGGCAGCTCCCCACAAACACCCCACCCATATGACTATGCCCCCTTTTGAATCGACAGTAGATTGGGCTTCATAGCTACTTTCATTCTAAAGACGAATATTAGTCAATAGGCGTGCTTCTTTCAAGAGCAAACATATTCATATTCACTGGCTCCGCGCACCTTTGGTACTTCAGAGGGCAAGCTATTTTATAGTGACTTCTTTCTTAGGGTAGGCGACGAATACTTTAAATTCAAAAGGTCATTGGGTCGCTTTGGAAGCTAAAGCGAAAGTTGTAGAAAGCGGAGAAAAAGCGGCTTGCTCGAACGGCCTATACCCTAACCCTCGGCGAAGACACAATGCGTCACTTTTCAAAAGGAAGGAGTGAGGTCGATCAATCCATCCATAAAGCCGTCAAGGAAACGAAGTTCGCTCCCTTTCATCAAGTGGGTAAGGTAGGCGAACCACTTAAGCTTTGCCTTAGACTTACGAAACAAAGCTAAGAAGTTGGCTGAATGGAAAAAGGGAAGGACAAGGGCGGTAGTCGCTTGGCGCGAATGCTGCTGGTTCGGTACGGTACTAAAGGTCCTCATACTTCCAGGCAGTTTTTCTTTTGGGCTGTTGTGAACCCTTGGATCTCGTCAATACAACCTCCTATGGTTTTCGTTACCGAGATATCTTTTCTTTTTTCCTAGTGATTTTTTGGGTAATCGGCTCCCATGCTGCAAACAGTCAAATCTGAACCTTGTCGCTCTTCTTTCCTCGTGGCAGGAAGCACACCAGTACCATGCATTGCGTGATTCCATTGTGTTTTTTGCACTTGACTAGGTGGATAGTTGACCGGAAGATAACTTCGATTCGCCCGGCCAGCAGGCAGGCGGCGTGCTTATCTTGTGTGACAACAATACAGAGCGAGTAGCTCTTCTAGTCGGGCAGTTGTGTGACAACACTCCTGAGAAAGCGGCGCTTTTGTGTAACATGCTATGGTCTCAACGCCCTTACGAGGTAGTGATGAATTTCACGCGCTCTAAGCGGTACCACCCACCCTACCCTACTAACTATAGGGGTCCGTCCATCCTACAGGCGCTCGAAAAGGAACTGCAGTAATCTTGAATAGGGATCCTACAGTGATAAAAAGAATCCCCATAAAAATACCACTAGATCGAGCACCAGTGATTTCGTATCCGGTCAAAATCTTGGCTAATTGATCGAAGTGGGTAGCTCCAGTAGACCCATAGATCATGGAACAAATAGGGTGGGTAGGCCCAACCACCACAATACACGTATAGACGCGAACCCCCCTCCTTACCGTACGTGCGACTCTCACCGCATACGGCGCACAAAGACTCCAAAATTCATCCCGAGCTTTTTATTCCACCTCTCCTCTCCAATCCTCGATCAAACTAGCCTTCCCCAGTAAGAAAATGTACCTCTAAAGGCTCTTCTCGTCTATAACTCAAAGTCCACCTGTCTCTCATGGAAGCGCTTTAGAGTGCCTAGAAGATCCAGCAATCGGTGGTGCCAATGCTGTCCCAAGACCAGATCACGGTAGCTGCTTTAAAGAGGTTGGGAGACAGACTGGTGAACAATCTTCTTCTTGTTTTCTCTAACCTAGAGCACTCTTTTTTCAATCGTACGAAGAAACTCCGTGAAAAACCCAGCTATCACTCCTATGAGATGGATAACTCCCAACTCCTGATACATTCTTTAGAGTCGACCAAAGGACTCGTTGGTTTGGACATAGTTTCTTTGTTCCTGTGTTTCTGTTTTGCTCTCCCCCTTTTTTCACTTAGTTTAGTTGGAATGGAAAGAGAACTTCCTTCAGCCTTTTTGTTGCCTGGTTCGGTCTCTCTAAGTGGAATAAGTGGGTCCTTCTTTTTCCTGACTGGTGAAGGTCGAAACTGAAGATCGAATCAAGCAGAGTCTGAATTCCTATGTTCGTACCAACTCAAATGATTGATGAATTGGATCTTGAGTATGCTTACTTCACTACTCAGTCCAGAGGAGGTGTAAAAACTCCAGAGAAGTATTTTCTAGTGGAAATGACCGGTGCTACCGGTCCTAGATGGGCGGTAGCACTGGGGTACTATAGCAACGGCTAGTTTTTGGTGGTTTTTAATGCACGAAAGTGATCGTTGGCCTAGAGGCTGGTGCTACCGGCCCTAGTAGGGCAGTAGCACCGGGTTTGCTGCACTTTTTGCTTGTTTTGCCCCACAACGGCTAGTTTTCTTTGTGGAGGCTATAAAAGGAGCCTTAGGGCTGGCATTTGGGTGTTGCTGACCTTGGGGAAGGTTTGTGGGAGTTGTGTACATGTATTGCTCTCTTCTATTTGGTTTTTGAGCTAAGAATGAGCCCTATTTCCATGTGTTGCATTTAGGAGAGGATTGAGAGACTCTTGTGCATGTGTTGCACTTGAGGGGAGCCTTGTGCATGTGTTGCACTCGGTGATCACCATTGTACATGTGTTGTACTTGGTGGAGCTCAAGCTAGAGGGCTTGGCTTGTTACTCTTGGTGTTTGCCGACACCTAGACGGCGGAGGCGTCGTACACGGTGACCTTCTCAAGGATATTGTGAGAAGGCCCGACAAAGTTGTGAAGGTCGGAGCTCACCTACCCGGAGCGGGAAAGAGCTACTACTAGTGGAATTGAGGCGGATGCTCAATTCGTGGAGCCAGTCCAAAGAGGTTTTGGCTAGCCTCAATGTGGATTAGGGGAGACCGACAACTCTCCAAATACCACGGTAAAACATCGGTGTGTCTCTTTGTGTTTTCTTTCAATTCTCTATTTGTATTGTTGAAATTTACATTCCTAGAATTAAATTGCTTGATTGTCTTTAGAATTATATATTCTTGAGTAGAGACATAATTAGCTAGTGCACTTAGTGAGCCTAGTTGATTTAGGCTTTAAATTGTCAAAACCTTAGTTTATCGCTTCCGCATCTATTATCATTTAGGTTTTGACATAAGGGTACTTAGGCGAGACTTTAATCATAGAGGAAATTTTTATAGCCGCCTATTCACCCCCCTCTAGTCGGCATCCTCAATCTTACAAGCTCGCCATGTCCTCCGTAGCTTCCTTCTTCGTTCTGGCTGCTAGGACTCCTTGGGTTATTTATTGCGCTCACCGTGTTCACCTTGAGCCGAAGAGCTAGAGCCCTAGATCCAATCGATCCGAAGCGCAGTCGCTTGTTCAGGATTGGAGTTTTTGCGCAAGCGCCACCGCGAGGAGGAAGACATTGATTCATCACCTTTGGTGACTCCCGAAGCCATTGCCCTACCCCATCATGCTCGCCTTGCAACGTTCTACTCGGTGTGCACCATGGTTTAGCTGGAGCGCATCGTCGCCATCAAGCTATTGCCACTGCCACCTTTGAGCTCGTTGCTATCGTCCCTGAGCCCCAAAGGCCACGACAACCGTGTCCCAAGCATCACCTCGTCGAGCTCTGATGAGAGGTGCCACCCGAAGGTCATTGGAGTGCGCCGTCGGTGACCTTTTGCCTTGCACGCCATCCACCCACGTGGCCATGTCCCCGTGCTGCCACGTGTCGAGATGATGTCTTGTCGACAACACCAGAGCCTGTCATATGGGGCCTAGATGTCAGCTTCTCGGGAGTTATTTTCTAAAAATATTTATTTTGAAACAATAAAATCTATGGGGGCCACTTGTTAGGGAATATTATATTTTTTATTTTTTTGAATTTTATTTTTTGTGATTTATTCTATTTTTCTTTTCCTGAATTTTATTTTTATTGAATCTTTCGAGAGTTTGTTCTCTTTCATATGAACTCCGATTGAGTCCATTCAAATTTCTAAATTCATTTAAATTAAAGTTCTACTTTTTGGTGAATTTTATTTGATTTTTGGAGTTTGTATTATGTCTATTTTATATTTATTTTGATATTCTCCTTTGGTTTTATGTAGATGTTGAAGTGCCGGGAGCGTTCTAAGATAAAGAGTTGACGCAAATTCAAGGACCAAGGCAAGTTGTGCATTGATCATGTTGAATCCAGTTTTGCAAATGCTATTTTGATTTATTCTATTGCATGTTATTTTATGCTTATACGTGTTTTCAATTAATTTGGTAATTAGTTATTCAACCCAATTGAGTTATACCTACCTTGTCAATTGCTATGCCATGTTTATTTTTCACTCTAGGATGCATAATTATTAGTTGGTTGCAAATAGATGCCAACGTGGGTTGGTTAGATCATTTGTAGTTTTCTTAGCCATGTCACGTACAATTGATATCTTTTGAAAGTGCAAATTCAATTTGACTTGTGGAATATGGAACACATTTATGAAGGGTGTGTCATATGTTGTCACACAATAATGTCGAGTTGTTGATGACATGTGTTGCGCAATGAAAGACTATGTGGAGGTCTACCCAGGTTTGTGATGAGTATTTTGAATAAGCTTGAGCTTGCTATGCTATGGTTTGAGTTTGATTTGAATTGGATTTGAAACCTGAAGCAATTTAAGCTTTTCTCTATTTTCCCGGTGCTACCGGCCATGGTAGCGCGATGCTACCGTGTGAGCGGTAGCACCGGCCCAAATGGCCGGTGTGAAAATTCCAGAGAAGTGTGTTTTTAGGGGTTCTGGCTGGGCGGTGCTATAGGCCATGGTAGCCCGGTGCTACCGGGCGAGCGGTAGCACCGGCCCTTTAGAGCGGTGTAAAATCTCCAGAGAAGGTGTTTTCTGGTGCAGGCGTAGAGCAGCTTTCATGCACGGTTTTCAAAACACACTAACTAGACCGCTAACCTATCAACTAGACCGCGATCCGATGGCCCTCATTGATCCTTGCAGCATCTAGCTAGCATCTCATCCGTTCCTTGTCTTCTTGACTTGCACGAACTCCGTCTCCGATCATCTTCCGGTGATGTCCGACCGTCTGGACCTCTGGCGCACCTCGCCTCGTCCTGGTCATCCTCCGCCTCACCATGATCTAGCACTATCGTCCTGCAACAATCAAAAACATGGAAAACCCCATCACATAGCGAAGTCCTACAAAGATATGCAATCATCACCCAATTGCTTCGTTCGACAAGTCAGCACTATCGACCACTGTATCGACTTCATCGAGTTGCCACCATCGAGTAGGATCCTCACTCTAGTAGAAACTCAACCACCGTTTCGATCGCATCGAGTGATCGATCACATGTCAAAGTCGATACCTAGTCTATCGACCTCAACTCGATACCAAGTCTATCGACCTCCACTCGATTGATCACAGCACCAAGTTGATAAAACGATATCGAGTAACAATTGGTTAAACTAAGTACTCGAGTTGAGCTAACTACAGAGTGCTCTACCCAGCTACATTTCTACTCAATATTTAACTACTACCAATCTAGTCGAATTGTTCGACCACAAGTCGACAGGGCGATACTCGAATCGCTCGAGACAGACACAACTCAAATTGCTTTAATTTGAAAATCCAATTCAAATCAAACTCAAACCAGAGCATACCAAGCTCAAATTTAGTCAAATACTTATCACAAATATGGGTAGACCTCCACATGGTCTTTCAATCTCCCCCTTGATGAGTATATTGACAAACATCATAAAAGGCATAATTTGAGTTTGAAAGAGATAAGAAGAAAGCAATTTGAATGCAAAGCCAAACTTGGTCCAAAGAGAAAGATATAAAATCATGACCAAGTTGACAGGAAGAAATTTAGAGCAAAACCAAGGAAAGAGCAAGTTTTCCATAAAAGCTCTAAAATCCAATCATAAGTTGCCAAATGTGATTATGATCCAAAAGAAATAGCAAAGTTTTATAAAGATCATAAGAACCAAATAAGCTTCCACATTTTTATCTCTTTTTTTAATGATGCTTTTTCTACGTTTTCTCCCCCTTTCGGCAATATAGGCATCAAAATCGAATTTTCTCCCCCTGTTTATGTATGCATGAAATGCAACCTAAGAGAGCTTTGAAGATTATCAAATTGATCATAATGACACGATATGACACCAAGCTTATCAATTTCAGACTATGACTAAACTAAGACATGTCCAAGATCACACACATTTTGTTAGCAAGCTTAGTTTACAATATTTCATTTTTAGCAAGATTTGACAAGTGCAAATCTTTGCAAAAGTTTCAAAGCTAGAAGCAAAGCCATTCAAAGGATCAAATGGAAAACCTAGAGTTAAACCTACTCAACACTTTGGGGAATTTTGAAGTGCATAGCAAGTCCTTCGAGCTCATTTTTCATTTAATGCAAATTTTTGTTTGAAGACTTTAAACGACATAGCGGGGTACAAATGTTTGACATAATTTGCATTCTTTACCCACATATGTTTTTTTATTTGTATTTTTCAAGTGATTGACTCAAGCCATTTTCGATCATCCCAAGAGGAACTCTTAAGAGAATGATCTTGGTCATACATAATACATTCCAAGTTCATCCCAAGTGCAATGGGAAGCAATCTCGTGAATATAAAGTATTGAGATCAATTTTGCACAAAAAGAGTCATTTTTTCTTGTTTTTCATTTTAAGCAGATATGAGCGATTTGAAGGACTCAAATATGGATCAAACAAGTTTCACCCAAGTTGCTATAGGGACTCTAGAGAACTCCAAAATTTCACAAATCATGGCAATTACACCTAGAGAAGAAACTAAGCAAGTAAAAGCAACATGTTTCATTAAGTTTTCATTCAAAGCTTTCAATTTTCAAATTTTAACAACCTTAGCATGATAAATGAACTTGGACATATCTAAGCTAGTGACTTTCTTCAAAAGATGTAGCATGGTGTATTGCATGAAGATTAAATCATTTGCATAATAGACAATAACACCCTAGAAATTTGCCATACTTTAAATTTTGGAGTTATTTTGATTTTTGGAATTTTTGGGTATTTATTTGCATTTATTCAAATGAGGGCTTCTTCAAATCAATTAAAATAACACAAAAGTTTAAGCAAAGTTTTTCTGCAAATATTTTATTTGAGTTCCAAATGTCCCAAAATATTTTCCAGAATTTTTTTGGATTTTTCTATGTATTTTTGCTATTTATTTTGGCTTTCTTTATTTATCTAATTTATTTTAATTCAAAAATGATTTAAAATCGCAAGAATAGTGTTTGGGCCGAAACCCTTCGGTCCGGCCCAAGTCAGCCCGTGCCATCGGCCCGCGCAGCCCATATTGTCGAAACCCTAGCCACCGCGCGTTTGGACCGTCGGATCGAGATCCAACGGTAGCCGTTGCGCTGCGTCGCCCGCATGCGTGCGCCACCCGATCGAGTCCACGTGGATGTCCAGGATTGCGCCACATCGATCGTCTTCGTGAGATCATCGGAGTTAACCCGCCGAGCGTTTCCGCTCGTTTCGTCGGTGTTTGTGTGCACGTCGAGGCTCCTTTAAGTGCACCGGTTAGGGCGTCTGGCAGAGCTCTTCACGCTGCATCTTTTGACTCCTCGCACGCCTCCCGAGTCACCGCCGTTTGCAAGAAAAAGCTCACCGTAGTAGCTGCACCACTCCTCCGCGATTTTTGCCTCATTCCGCCGCCGTCGATTCATCTCCGCCGTCGCCAAGGTCACCGGAGTAACGCCCTTGCCAGGCCGCGTCGAGTGGACCAGTTCTTCACGCCGGAGAATCACCATCGCGCCATCGGCTGCGTCGTCTTCCTCAGCGCCGACAGCCCTTCTCTTTTGCGCCGCCGTCGACCTCGCCAAACCTCGCCGACCGTTCGATCCGCATCGCACGATCCTGGTTCGTCCACGTCTTCCTTTTCCTTTTTAAATCCTAGCGTTAATCATGAACGTTAGATCTAGTATGGACGCCAGAGATTAGATCTTGAGTTCTTGTATTAGATGCGATCTAGGCCGTTGGATCGTTTTTGAATGCTTGTGATAGTGCCACATCGCTAGGGTGAACAGTAAACCGCTCAGGTACCGTGGGCCGTTGGATTGGATCTGTGCGGTGATTGCGAGTTCGAGCGGTGTTGCGTAAATCCGCGCCGTTCAAATTTGAACGTGTGGCACGGATGCCGCCGCACCCTAGCCAAATCACGTGTGGACGCGTGTGCAAGTTGACCTGGGGCGCGACCGAATCTCGGCCGTTGATTTCAAGCGGACTGCTGAGATTTCACCGCGTGTCTTTGCGAGAGCCGAGGCGTCGCCGAGTCGGTGTGTGCGCTGGCCGTTGGATTTGTGAGTGCCGTTGGATGCGTGACGCGTGGCGGCGTAGAGCGCGAAGCGTCGCTGGGTCCGCGCGTGCGTTGGCCGTTGGATCCGTTGGCCCGCTCGATGGCCGACGCGTGTCACGCGGATTCCGGTGCAGCGCGTGAGATCTAGCCGTTGATCTTTCGACAGCCATGATTGCGCCACGTGATCGTGCACGAATCACGAGGCTGGTCAAGTGACGTCAGCTGGTGGGGGCCACCAGGTGCACTGTTCTGTGGACCAAGTCCACCGTGGACCAGAGCCGGGTTGTGGACCCAGTCCATGGACCGAGGCGACGTGGTAGCACCAGGAAGCGCCACATGTCGGCTGACATCATGCTGACGCAATAAATCGAGTTTTCAATAGAAAAATAAATAAGTTAATTCAGGATTTTCTATTTTCTGATTTATATTTTATTTAAAACTTTGAAAGGCTATATCTTTTGCATTTTAACTCCGATTGAGATGATTCCATTCTCTAAAAATTTGTAAAATTGTGCTCTTTTTAATGGTAAATTTTATTTGAATTTTGAGGTTATATAGTATATTGTTTTGGTTATTTATTGCATATATAATTTTTATGCGTAGACACAAATTTGCCTGGAAGTTTCGAAGAAGAGTTCGTCGCTCAAGATCAATCTTCGGAACACGACCAGCAAATCTTCAAAGGCAAGTGATGCTTTGACCATTTTGATCCCAGTTTTTAAATGTATGTTGTTTTGAAATTATGCATGCTAAATTAATTAAAAATGAATTTAAATTAATTTGGGTAATGTAGCTAATCAACCCATATTGTTATTGCCACCTTGAAATTACTATATGTATGCCCTAAAATTATTGTCACCCTAAGATTATTCATACTTGTTGGATATTAATATGATGCCAACACGGAAGGCTAGACCGTGATTAGATGCTTAGCCCTGCAGCGTGTCATAAATGACCTTTCGGAAAATGCCATAATTGGGGCTAATGAAATATTGAATGTATTTTAAAAATGGTGTGGTGATGCCACATGATGAAATTGAAGTACAGAGACCTGTGTGGTTCTGTACTGATGTTGAGTTATTGTTGGCATGCGTTGCATAATAATCAACTGGGTGGGAAAATGATTTAGACTGGGGCAAGTGGTAGAAGGCTTTGTGTCGAGTGGGCCTGTGTGGCAAAGGGTTGAAGAGAGTTGTGAGTCCGTGTGCCACATTGGGCTGTGTGCCATTGTTGAGTGATGAAAGTCTTGCCTTGGTCAGCTAAGGACTTCACCTTGCAAGTCTTTGAACTGAGTCACCTGTACAACCACATGTCTGGTATGGGATAGAACTAGTTGATTAGGTTCGATATCTTCCTCCAAACCTTAGGGTGACAAGACACGTGGGTGTATCTGTGGGGGAGCGCACTGCTCGGCTTGGTGCCCATCCAACGGTGTTGGCCAGTCCTATACTTCGGTTTTGTGTGAGGGGAGTGATAGTGAAGGCAATACCGGAGAGGTTCATTGGTTAAGGTAGAGGTTCCTGAAAGGCTTTGTTGCGGGCAATCATCTGTGTGGTGAGCGGCTGTATCTTGTGGGTAAAGTGTACAACCTCTGCAGAGTGTCAAATCTATTCGAATAGCCGTGTCCGCGATGATCGACATTGCTCGGGATTATAGTCAAGGGTTAGATCTTCAAAAATAAAATTGGGAAGGGTGGTCAGTGCCAAAGTGAAAATGAATTGATTAAGGTCAGGTGCCAAGTTTACGGAGAAAAACTATTTAAAGAACTTAGTACTATTATTAACCATTTCAACGCTTTTAATCTAAATAAATTGTTAGTTTAAAATGCCGTTTGATGCAAATGAGCCAAGAAGGCAATTCTTTGGAATAAGTCTTGCATATAGTAATAGCAACGATTCTCGCATTACTTGTTGAGTGCCTTGAGTACTCACCCTCCTTGCCTATCAACCAAACATCAGTGGAGGAGTCTACGCCAGCATGGGAGGAGGAGTACATCGAAGAGCCGGACAATTAGGGGCCAAGCCCAGTTGGTTGCCTGTGGGAAGTTGATGGGACTCCACGAAGTTTATTTGCTTTCCGCTGTTACCTTTTATTACTCTGATAATGTAAGCCCTGCGTGGCTGATCTTATGTAAGGAGACCATAAGGTCGTACAATTCAGCTTATATAAATGTTTGCACTATTTAATATGGTATCATTGTAAATTTCTGTGATGTTCAACCTTGTAAATACTGTGTGTGCTAG
Source organism: Otatea glauca (assembly GCA_036346275.1). Taxonomy (NCBI): domain Eukaryota; kingdom Viridiplantae; phylum Streptophyta; class Magnoliopsida; order Poales; family Poaceae; genus Otatea; species Otatea glauca. The sequence goes on from CM070719.1 coordinate 32,904,446, forward strand.
CGTGATCCTAGACTAGCACATAATACACAGAGGGTCTAGATTATCTGAATCGTGTCCCGAAAGAGGTGGTATCTGAGTAGGTTGGCTGTAGGTCTTGACCCTAACTAGGTTAGCTTTGTCTATAGGTGGATAAAACTATTTTCCAAAAATTTAACAACTTGAGCAAGAATATCAATGAAATCTCGACTTATGTCTGCTCTCTTGCTCCATACCTATGCTGAATTTTTATTATTATTTTCTGTCTATTTTAAATTAAGGCCTGACCAGAGTTTTGTTGGCAGATGGTCAGGAGGATTCATACCTTTGGCGAGCGCGCTGGTGGTTATGCCGCGGAGCTGTGGAGGATGCTTCAAGTTCTTGGAGGTTTCGATAGGCCTCTTTACCGTGGTCGCACCTGGGCGGTCAACGGTAAAGTCAGAGGCATGGCGACGACGATCACTGTCTTCGCTCGAGAGCATGCAGGAGCAAGCAGGCCATTCATCATCACGGTCCCAAGGGTTACCTTTGAGGCCGGGATTCAGGAGTCAGCGCGTCTGGCCATGAGGAGGATTGGTCAGGCTTATGCTGGTTAGCTTCGGGACACCGTGTTCTGTCTGCACCCGCAGGAGGGAGGAGCTCCAGGAGGACAACTTCATCTGGAGGGAGATGCGGCGGTCGTGCACCTGGCACGATTCGCAGCCGCTCAGGAGCAGGTGATGGACCAGACTGTCCATGAGCTGCAGTCTGTCTACGCCACTTTGGAGGAAGTTGAGCAGAATCTTCAAGAGACCCAGGCTTTCGCTTTCCCGCGGATAGCAGAGTTGGAGGACGCACTCTACGCCGGACCGCCACAGGCCGAGATGGAGCTTGACGAGGAGGAGGACCCTGAGGAGCTGGTGCCCGAGCCAGAGGAGCCGGTTCTGGACCAGGAGGCCGAGCTTGAGGGACAAGATTCCTTAGTGCCAGCAGCAGCAGAGGGGGATGGTCACCAGGACCAGTTCGCCCCGATGCTGGAGCACCCACCGGTGTATGCTCCGGGGGAGCCGCAGCCGGGATGGCTCGATGAGTGATCGAGTCTAGTAGGCTGTAGTGTCGAGACTCGAGTGTTTGAGTCGCGTCTTTTGTTTCAGAGTCACCATTAGGTGTGAGTCGTTGTGAGTCTTAATGTTTGTTTACTTGCTTTGGTGTGTGAGTGTCTACTATGCATTGCATTGCCCTTAGGCACTTGTGGGCAACCATACTATTTTACTAAATTAATAAAGTTGCTAAATAATTCAAGTTACACCTGCCTTCCCCGCATAAGTTCTTTTACTTGTCTATGCTTTCTTCTTCTTTTCTTAACCTTGGAAGCTTTCAAATGATGGTGAGGACTCATGAAATGTTGGAGCTAAGCGGAAGTGGTGTCAACTGCATGTAAAACCGTAACGAGGAACCAATTCCCCAACCGCCGCAGTTGATCTGCAGAATTGGGAGCTTTCTGGCTGCCCAAACCCACTCATGAATACTATGATGCACTCATGCAAGAGATATCCAACCAAGTCGCTGCGAATGCTCAACCAGGGGGTAACCAAGGACCACACCCCTATTCCAGATTGTCAAAATTCATGAGGACTCGTCCACCTACGTTCTCAGGCAATGCCAATCCACCGAAGTCGATGATCGTTGAGGATGATCGAAAGGAAACTACACATATCCCAAAGGTGTAGGACAAGAGAGGGTACTCTATGCCTCTCATCGCTTGGAAGGAATCACTGCGAATGGTGGGAAAACATCCATGCAAAGACATAAAGACCCACAAGGAATCACTTGGGAGGAATTCACCACACCTTCCGTCAAGCACCATGTACCAGAAGGTATTATGGATCTTAAGAAGGAAGAGTTCCGGAATCTTAAGCAGGGTGGCCAATCAGTGGCGGACTATCTGAACAAATTCACCCAATTGGCACGCTACGCACCAGAGGATGTAGCGATGGATAAGGCCAGACAATCCCTCTTTATGAAGGGATTGAACGCTGGGCTGCAGGTGGGACTGATCACCCACACGTTCCCGGACTTCCAGGAGCTAGTCAACAAGGCTCTTATCCTGGAAGATAAGCGTCGGGAGTTGGACGACAACCGAAAGCGCAGAATGGCACAACAAGGAGGTCGTCAGGGCCAGCAGAGGCAGAGGACGGCACCCCAACAGTTTGTTCGATACCAGCCCAGAGCACACATACACACAACAAAGTGTATATCCAGCCTCGATGCAGTGAGATACAAGAGGGAACCAATCATGCTTCTGAACTCCTTCTGATCAGTAGGCTTACCATCCTCGTCAGGCCCGAGGATAGCAGTGGTGGCCATAGGAGTCATCACCGGCTTCCCTTCAGACATATCAAACCGCCTCAGGAGATCCCGAGTGTACTTACCTTGGTGCAGGAAAGTACCCTCCCGAGTCTGCTTGATACTCATCTCAAACTCGCCCATTATACTCATCTCAAACTCTGTGCTCATCACGTTAGAAAACTGAGACACACGAAAATGATATCATTCACATAAATCTGGACAAGAAGAAAATGGGACTCATGGTGTCTAATGAACAGAGTCTTGTCTACTATGCCCATCTTGAAGCCATGGCTGAGAAGATAAGACTTGAGCCTCTCATACCATGCTCTGGGGCCTACTTGAGTCCATACAAAGCTTTGGAAAGCTTGTATACGTGACTCGAAAACTTGGGGTTCTTGAATCCTGGAGGCTGCCTGACATACACCGCTTCCTTAATATACCCATTGAGGAATGCACTCTTGACATCCATTTGATAAAGTTTGAAGCCCTTGGATGCAGAGAATGCAAGCAGAATCCTAATAGCCTCTAGTCTAGCTACAGGGGCAAAGGTTTCCACAAAGTCAAGACCCTCAACCTGAGAAAAGCCCTGTGCAACTAGCCTAGCCTTGTTTTTAATGACAACTCTATCCTCACTCTGCTTGTTCTTGAACACCAACTTGGTCCCAATGACATTATGACCAGATGGGGGCTCGATAAGCTGCCAAACCTTGTTCCTCTCAATGTTCTCAAGTTCCTCATGCATAGCATTAATCCATGACTCATCGGATAATGCATGAGAAACATCCTTTGGCTCAAATGAGGTAACAAAGGCAGAGTGAAGGCAGAAACTGGACAAACCTGATTTTGAGCGAGTAACCCACTCAAACAGATCGCCAATGATTTGATCAGGTGGATGAGAATGCTGAATATGACGGGGAGATCCAGCAACAGAAGTAGCCCCTACCTCTTGAACAGAAGAGGCAGGAACAGAGCCACTAGCTGAAGGAGAGTCGGAAGGCAAGGGCTGGTCTACCGGAGGTGCAGAAATAGAAACAGGAGGCACCTCAGGTGTAGAGGGTACTAGATCAGGTGGAACACCATCATCTCCATCATCCTCATCCTCTACAAAGATGGTCTCAGAGGGAAAAGAAGAGACTGACACATCAGGTCTAGCACCTGGGCTAGCCTCATCAAAGGTCACCTCGCAGGTCTCTATGATCCTATGCGCATTGCAACTTCAGACCCTATAGTTATGGGAAGAAGTCGAATAACCCCGAAATATACCATCAGAAGAACGAGACTCAAACTTATCCAGGTTACCAGACTTCAAAATGAAACACTTGCAACCAAACACACGAAAATGAGAAACACTGGGTTTCGCCCATACCTCAACACATAAGAACTGCGGTGCAAATGTGCTTTCAAGAATACACGATTAGAAACATGGCAAGCAGTAGCTATAGCCTCAGCCCAGAACTTCCTAGGAGTGCTATACTCATCTAGCATCGTCCTGGCCATCTCTACTAGGGTCCTGTTCTTCCTTTCCACTACGTCATTTTGCTGATGGACGTAGGGAAAGGAGAACTGATGCTCTAAACCAGACTCCACACAAAAACTCTCAAAGTAGGAGTTCTTGAACTCCATGCCATTTTCACTACGTATAGCTCGTAAGGCACCTGTGAGCTCAATATACAACCTACTGACCAAACCCCTGAAATGAGAAAAAGTCTCATCCTTCGAGGCCATGAAAATATACCCAAGAATACCTCACAAAATCATCAACAATGACAAGAATATACCACTTCCCTCCCGCTAACTGCACTCTAGCTGGACAAATAGTGTCCATATGTAAAAGATGTCCTGGTGCATCAGTCATCACAACGGTGACTGGGGGATGAGAGGCAGTAACCATCCTGCCATGTCGGCAAGGAGAGAAAACTAAGTCTTTGTCTATTTTGAGTTTCGGCAAACCACGAATGAGGTCGTGGCTGCTAACTCGGGTCAAATGATCAAATCCAATGTGACCAAATTTCCTATACCAGAAGGAGAGATCACAGGACTCAAAAGCAATCAAACAGCGAAGAGAGCCTCCAGAAGAAATAAAAAAATCAGCACGAAAGACTCTCCCAAATCTAAAAATCCCGCAAACTAACCCTCCTGATGAATCAAGGATTCTACAGGCATTACTCTTAAAGCTTACCTCGAAAGAGTCATCGATAAGCTGAGAAACAGAGAGCAAATTATACTGTAGCTTACTTACTAAGGCAACATCCTTAAGAATAAAATTCTGATTAATACGAATGGTACCCTTTGCAATGACTCTACCTGATGAAGCATCCCCGAAAGTGGTCAACTCATCATCGGGGGCTCAGACTCAGGAAGAGAACCAACGAGAGTCTCCGGTCATATGACGAGAACAACCGGAGTCGACAATCCAAATCTCTCCCTTCCCCATCCGACGAACCTGATCAAGTCATAGAAGAAAGAGATGACTCGGTACTGGGATAAAGAGAAGGCCTGGGAACCCAATACTGAATCACAAGACGCTTCAAGGTACCAGCCAAAGAAAAAGACTGGACTTTAGCGTCTCTCTTATGCTCAACCCTTATGAGATTAGTAGCAACTCTAGTAGATGATCTGGAAGCTGGAACTGGGTTGGCCCGCCGTGATGCAGAGACCAGAGCATCCTAGTAAGGCTGCCTAGATCTCCTACCAGGAAACACCTCACGCCGTTGATATCTACCTCGATGGGAAAAATGAGGAATATCATAAGGACGGCGGGTAGATCGACCACGAATAGCTCCAGGACTAAAACTCGAAGAACCAGCACGAAAACCAAGTCTTGGACGTTGCCCAAAACACGCAACTCTCTAACCTGTCTAGTAGCAGTGCGTGCCTTAGGAGCACTCAGGATCTGGGGATGACCCTGAATACCCCTAAGAATAGCAACACGCTCACGCCGAGTGATCTTGGTGCGCCTAAAGCAGAAATCCAACAGGTGATCATCCTTCTTATAGAAGGTGCATGTGTACTTCGCCTTGCTAGAGGCAGAAGCAGCAAGGGTAGCAACCTTCTGGTCAGAAGTCCCATGAACAACACCAGCAGACCTAAACATAGTGGTATTCACCCTGGGAGCTACCACGATCTCACCACTCTTGGAGCCATGCATAATGGTAGGAGGATGGTAGTCAAATCCTAGACCCTGATTAAATCGGCTAATCTTGGATTGGTCTAGAATGAGATTGAGCTTCTTCATGCCTCCTACAAACTTCTCGAGAGTGCTCATGAGATACTCACACTCCCCGAAGAAAGAGGCACAAGAATAACAAGGAAGAGAGGAAGAAGAAGAACCAGAAAGAGAAGATCTCTCAGTATGTGCATTTTTCTCCCTCAGCACGGCTGCCTCAATCTTGAGGGCCTCATAAGAAACACAAGAAGCATTTCTAATCCTAAGGGCTTGGTCTTTAAACTTCTTCCTAAGTTCGACTTGGATTTTATCCAAGTCCCCCTCAATCTCATCACATCACAAGCAACTTTCTTCTAACTTATCTAGTTGACATTTAGAGATTCATTGTTAAGTTTTAGTTGCTTACAGCCATCACATGAGCTGACTAGGTCCTTAGAAGAATGCAATTCAAGTTCATCATTTTTAGAAGAAAGCTTCCTAAGGTGAGTGCTCATGGCATCAATTTTAGTAAGAAGTTAAGGGCAATTAGCACAGGAAGGAGTAGAGTGAGCATGAAGAAAACTAGCATCTAAAGATATAGCATCAATAGATTCATCGCTAGCATTCTTCAACCTAAGACTATCTAGTTCAGACAATACACTATCATGCATAGTCCTTAGGTTCTCCAACTCCACAAGAAGAGCATCACACAAAGAACAGTCATCAGTGATTCGGGAGGGAGAAGGTCTAAGAGAAGCTAACTCCCAAGTCAAGGTACCTACTTCCTTCTCTAGCTCTAGCATGAAATTTTTCTAATTTGCAAAAAGCTTCATTAAGCTGGTCATAAGAGGGTACCTCGTCTGAGTCACTATAGAGCTCGGAGTCGCTGATGCCGTTGGCATCTGCCATGAAGCACATGCCGGTGAAGTCATCGCCGCCTTTATTCTCTTGCGGTACATCCTCGCCCTCATCACTCCATGTCTGTGTTGGAGAGGTTGATGTCATCAAGGTCAACGAGGACGCGAGGGAAGAGCTTCTTGTTCTTTGAGAATTTGTGGTACTTCTTCTCATACGCTGGCTTGTGAGCTGAAGGCTTCTTGTTGCGGTTCTTGTCGGTGTAGTCGTTCTTTCTTGAACCGCCAACGTCGTTCTTGCCCTTCTCCAGCTTGGGGCAGTTCGCTCGAATGTGGTTGGGGCCACCACACTCGAAGCAGGTGATCATACCACCTCTCTTGCTCTCTCTCACCCTCTTGTATGCATGAGAGAACTTGCGAGCTAAAAGAGCAAGCTCATTTTCTGGAAATTTTTCCAGTTGGTCATCGCTTAGCTCACAAAGGGTGGAGAGGGAAAAACTAACAGAAGAATCAGAATAAGAACATCCAATAGGATCGGTGACCAAAGCCGTCGACTGAGATTTCATCTTCTGAGAGACGACATCGATCTCATGAGTCTTGAGGCAGGAATAAAGCCCGTCAAGAGTCAAAGTCGATAAGTCGGTGGTGTCCTTGATGGTGGTCACCTTCATCTCCCAAATTCGAAGATCGAGTGCGGTCAAGAAATGTCGAGCATTGTCCGAGTCAGGGTATGTGCAACTGATTGCTCGGAGGTCGCTCAGAATCTTTATAAAATGACCAAAACACTCGTCAATACTCTCGCCAGCGTGTTGTTCAAATTTGTTGTAATCACGCTTGAATTTGCCATGTCTCACTGTTTTGATCTGAGTGGTGCCCTCATGGTAAGCATCGAGGGTCACCCAGATCTCGTGAGCAGAATGAAAGTCAGAGATCCTGTCGTACTCACCGCGGCTAAGGCCCTGTATGAGGATGTTCCTTGCCTTAGCGTTTGCCTCAACGTCAGCCATATTGCCGGCCGTGACGTGCTCATCGGCAGGAACCTCATACGGGAGCTTCACCTTCTGCCATATCAGGAAGCCCTGGACAGTGATGTACGACTCCATCCGCGGCTTCCGAAAAGGAAAATCAACTCCATAAATGATGGGAGGCTTGTTGGAATATTTTTCCATCGCCATGGCTCTCAAGACCAGTCAAGATCTATGGAAGAGCAAAACTGGCACTGATTCCAATTGAAGGACAGAGATGGCGATCAGAGAGGGGTGAATGATCCCAAAATAAATTTTGTCCCACAAAGAAACCAAGCCAAAAACCTTAAAAAAACAAATGGAAGTGGAAGAATCAGTTTTTTAGAATTTTCATCCTGAGGTCGGCACTACCACAAACTTGGCACTATCGGAGTACTGAAGCAGTAGTGTCGAGGTATTGTAACTTGAAGGACCATGTGGAGGTCCATCCATGTTTGTGATGAGTATTTGACTTTATTTGAGCAAGGTGTGCTCAAGTTTGAGTTTGATTTGGATTGATTTTCAAAATGAAGCAATTTGAGTTGTCTCTGCCAGGAGTGGCAGTACCGGTTGTATGGACGCGGTAGTGATGAGTTGGATGGTTTATTGCACATCTTTGTGGGCATTGCTATGTGAGGAGTTTCCTTGTCTTTGATGGTTGCAGGACGACGGTGCTAGGTCATGGTGAGGCGAAGGATGACCGGACTAGGCGAGGAGCGCTGAGGTCCGACGGCTGGGAGATCGCCGAAGATGATCGGAGACGGAGTCCGGCAAGTCAAGAAGACAAGGAAAGGAGATGATGCTAGCTAGATGCCGCGTGGATCAATGAGGACCGCTTGATTGAGGTCTAGTTGATAGGTTAGCGGGTCTAGGTAGTATGCTTTGAAAACTGCAAGAAAACCCGTATGTGTGTGGGTTTTGGGTTAGCCCTTGCATGGCTGTGTGTTTGGTTAATCCTAGCCCTTAGATGAGTGCTCTAGGTTGAGGGACTCATCCAAGGGTGGTAGGTGGCCCAAGAGTAGTATAAATAGGGGTGGAGGGGTAGCCTCCTTCCCTTGAAGGTGTTGAGGTTTTTACGCTCATTTGAGCTTTGCCCACATGAATGTGAGGCTTTGTAACCTCCCTTCCAGAAATGAAAGTTTTATTCATCCACCTCTGAATTTATTTTATGATTTACATTATGTCTTTACTTTACGCAATTTAAATTCAGCATTTACTTTCCGCAATTACATTCCCGCAATTTACTTTCAAGTAATTTGATTTGCCTCCTTCCTTCTAAATGCTGCTGTTCTTGGATGTTTTGAGTGTGTTCATATGGTTTTACATCTCTTTGCACTCTTGGATTGAGTAGAGAACATCTTTTCTTTCAAGTTCCAACTTTGTTCTGAACTTGTTCTTCGCGCAGCAGTCAGTGTTTGATTTTTTTAAAAATATAGAGAAATCCTTTTTGAGTGATTCTTATTGGAGGGGGTGCGGGACTCTGATATCCACTTGTAGAAAAATTTTGGAGTTCACTTGTTGTACCGTTTGGGCGCCATGAGGTGAAAACCGAGCCCCAAACGTTCTGCTCGAAGTTCTTGACCAGACTGTGTTCTTCGATTTTTCGTATTTTTTCTGTAAGGCTTTTTGAGGAGAAATTTGGTGGAGTTCTTCAAGACTCTGATGCTCACAGGGAGAAAAAGTCTCAAAATTTTGTGAGCTACAGAAACCCACCAACCTCCTGTGCAAATTGAGGACAAGTTCTGGGAATTCTGTTTTTGCTTTTCTGAAAGTGACTTTTGTGATTTGAATTGATGTCCTTTCTAAAAGCAAGAGTTTGAATTGATTCCTCTTTATCTTGGACACTAGACAACCAGGATTGTGACTCAAAAATCCCCACATATTTTATGGTACTTATCCATGCAAGCTTGGGGTACACATAGTTGTCTAGTTTTTCGGGTTTTTCACAATTCCTTTTGAGCGATCTTGTCGAGGTTTTTGTTGGAGTATTTTGGGGGAATTTTTATTTGCGACCATTCACACCCCTTCTGTTCGCCATTTCGGTCCTTCAATTGGTATCAGAGCCGGTTTTGCTCTTCCATAGATCTTGACCGGTCTCAAGAGCCATGGCGACGGACAAATATTCCACCAAGCCTCCCATCTTTAATGGAGTTGATTTTCCTTTTGGAAATCCTGATGGAGTCATACATCATCGCCTGTACTACCCGATATGGAAGAAGGTGAAACTCCCGTATGAGGTTCCCGCGATGAAAATGTCACGCCATCAATATGGTTGACGTTGAGGCTAATGCTAAGGCAAGGAACATTCTCATACAGGTCTTAGCCGTGAGTATGATAGATTTTCACCTTCGCTCCGCCACGAGATTTGGGTAACCTCGATGCTTACCATGAGGGCTCTACTCAAATCAAGACTGTGAGGCAGATTCAGTTCAAGCGCGAGTACAACAAGTTTGATCAACGCTACCGTGAGAGTCTCGACGAGTGTTTTGGTCGGTTTACAAAGATTTTGAGCGACCTCCGAGCAGCTTGGTTGCATATACCCGACTCGGACAATGCTCGCATTTCTTGACCGCACTCGACCTTCGGTTTGGGAGATGAAGGTGACCACCATCAAGGACACCACCGACTTATCGACTCGACTCTTGACGGGCTTTATTCCGCCTCAAGACTCATGAGATCGATGTCGCTCTCTCGGAAGACGAAATCTCGGTCGATGGCTTTGGTCACCGATCCCATTGGATCTTCTTCTTCCGATCCTTCTATTGGTTTCTCTCTTCCGCCTTTGCGAGCTAAGCGATGACCAACTGGAAAAATTTCGGAAAATGAGCTTGCTCTTCTCGCCGCAAGTTTTCTCATGCATACAAGAGGGTGAGAGAGAGGAAGAGAGGTGGCATGATCACCGCTTGAGTGTGGTGGCCCCAACCACATTCGCGAACTGTCCCAAGCCGGAGAAGGGCAAGAATGACGCTTGGCGGTTCGGGCAAGAACGACTACACCGACAAGAACCGCAACAAGAAGCCTCCAGCCGTGAACTGCGCACGAGAAGAAGTACCGCAACTTCTCCAAGAACAAGAAGCTCTTCCACCGCGTCCTTGCCGCGCTTGACGACATCAACCTCTCCGACACGGAGACATGGAGCGACGAGGGCGAGGATGATCCGCAAGAGAAGAAAGGCGGCGACGACTTCTCCCAAGATGTGCTTCATGGCCGACACAAACGACATCGGCGACTCCAAGCTCTACAAATGACTGGACGAGGTACCCTCCTATGACCAGCTCAACGAAGCTTTACGCAAATTAGGAAAATTTCATGCTAGAGCTAGAGCTAGGTGTACGGAGCTTGAGAAGGAAGTAGGTACCTTGACTCGGAGTTAGCTTCACTTAGATCTTCTCCTCCCGAGTCACCGATGATTGCTCTTGTGTGATGCTATTCTTGTGGAGTTGGAGAACCTAAGGACCATACATGATAGTGTGCTTGTTGAACTTGATGGTCTTAGGTTGAAGAATGCTAGCACTAGTTCTGTTGATGCTATTCCTGTTGAGGCTAGTTTTCTTCATGCTCACTCCACTCCATCATGCTCTAATTGCCCTAAATTGCTTGTCAAATTGATGCCATGAGCTAACACCTTAGGAAGCTTTCTGCTAGAAACAATGAACTTGAATCACATGCTTCTAAGGACCCAATCGGCTCATGTGAGGGTCAGAAGCAATTAAAACTTGACAATGAAACCTCAATGTCAAGTGTGCTAAACTTGCTAAGGACTTACTAGATAAGTCACAAAAATATTGCTTATGATGTAATCGAGATTGTGGGGACTTGGATAAAATCCATGTCGAGCTTAGGAAGAAATTAGAAGACCAAGCCCATAGAATTAGAGATGCTCCTTATGCTTTCTTGTGAGGCCCTCAAGATTGAGGCAGCCTGTCGAGGAGAAAATGCACGTCTTGAGAGAGCTCATCTTTCCGGTTCTTCTACCTCTCCTTCCCCTGCTCTTCTTGTGCTTCTTTCTTCCGAGATTGCCAAGATCTTATGAGCACTCTCGAGAAGTTTGTTGGAGGCAAGAAGAAGCTCAATCTTATTCTAGACCAATCCAAGATTAGTAGATTCAATCAAGGTCTAGGATTTGATCCCTTGAGCACGCCGCGCATCCTCCCACCATTGTGCGCGGCTCCAAGAGTGGTGAGATTGTGGTAGCTCCTGAGTGAGTACCACCGTGTTTAGGTTTGCTAGGGTTGTCCATAGGACTTCGACCGTATGGGTGTTACTCCTATTGCTTCGCCTCTAGCAAGGCGGCACACATGCACCTTCCGTAAGAAGGATAGTCACCTAGTAGATTTTTGCTTCAGCGCGCCAAGATCACTCGGTGTGAGCGTGTTGTCGCTCTTAGGGGTATTCGTGGTCATCCCTGCACTTTGAGTGCTCCTAAGACACACACCGCTTCTAGACAAAGTTAGAGAGTCGCTTTTTTTTGGGCAAAGCCCGTGACTTGGTTTTCATGCTAGTTCTTCGAGTTTTAGTCCCGAGCTGTTCAGAGTCGGGCTTTTCCGCCGCCCTCTTGATATTCCTCGCTTTTCCCATCGAGGTAGATATCGCGGCGTGAGGTGTTTTCGGTAGGAGATCTAGGCACCTTATCGGGATGGTCCGGCTTTTGCACCACGGCGTACAACCCAGCTTTGACTCCTAGATTATCTACCGAGTTGCTCCCGATCGTGTGAGAGTTGAGCGTCAGAGAGACACTCGAGTCCATCTTCTTCTCGTGGTCGGTACTGAGGTGTCGATGGTTCAAGATTGGGTTCCTAAGTCTTCACTCTATCCCAAGATCGAGTCATCTTTCTCTCTTGTGTCTTGATCAGTTCGCTTGATGGGGAAGGGCGATGTTTGGATTGTTGACTCGGTTGTTCTCGCCATATGACCGAGATTCTCGTTGGTTCTCTTCCTAGTCCGAGCCCCGGTGATGAGTTAATCACTTTGGGGATGCATCTTCGTAGAGTCATTGCTAAAGGTACCATCCGCATTAACCAAAATTTCTTTCTTAAAGATGTTGCCTTAGTAAGTAAGTCGCAATACAATCTGCTCTGCTTTCACCTTATCGATGACTCTTTCGAGGTAAGCTTCAAGAGTAATGCCCAGAGAATCCTTGATTCATCGTGAGGGTTAGTTTATGGATTTCTAGATTTGGGAGAGTCTTTCGTGCTGATTTTTCCGCTTCTTCTGGAGACTCTCTTCGATGTTTGATTGCTTCTGAGTCCCGTGATCTCTCCTTCTGGCATAGGAGACTTGGTCACATTGGTTTTGATCATTTGACCCGAGTTAGCAGCCATGATCTCATTCGGGGTTTGCCCAAACTCAAGATGGTCAAAGACTTAGTTTGTTCTCCTTGCCGACATGGCAAGATGGTTACTGCTTCTCATCCTCCAGTCACCGTAGTGATGACTGATGCACCAGGACAGCTTTTACATATGGACACCGTTGGTCCAAATAGAGTGCAACAACAGGAGGGAAGTGATATGTTCTTGTCATCGTTGATGATTTTTCTAGATACTCTTGGGTATTCTTCATGGCCTCAAGGATGAGACTTTTCTCACTTCAGGGTTTGATCAAGAGGTTGTCTATTGAGCTCCTGTGTGCATTACGAGCTATACGCAGTGATAATGGCACGGAGTTCAAGAATTCCTACTTTGAGAGTTTTTGTGTGGAGTCCTGTTTAGAGCATCGCTTCTCTTCTCCTACGCCTCACAGAATGGCGAGTGGAAAGGAAGAACAGACCTCGTTGAGATGGCTGTGACGATGCTAGACGAGTACAAGACTCTAGGAAGTTTTGGGCTGAGGCTATAGCTACCGCTGCCATGTTTCTAATCGCGTGTTTTTGAGAGCACATTTGCATCGCACTTTATGAGTTGAGGTATGGGCAAAGCCCAGGTGTCTCATTTTCGCTGCTTGCAAGTGTTTTATCTTGAAGTCCGTAACCTAGATAAGTTTGAGTCTCGCTCTTCCGATGGTATCTTTCTAGGTTACTCGACTTCTTCTCGTAGCTATAGGGTCCGGAGTGTTGATGCATAGGATCATAGAGACCGTGATGTGACCTTCGATGAGGCTAGCCTGTGAGCTAGACCGATGTTTCGTGCTCTTCTTATCCCTCCGAGACCATCTTTGTAGAAGATGAGGATGATGGAGATGATGGTGTTCCACCGATCCAGCTTCCTCTATACCCGAGGTGCCTCCTGCTTCCATTTCGCACCTCGAGTGATCACCCTTGCCTTCCGACTCTCCTTCAAATGAGTGGCTCGCCTCCTACCTCTTCTCGTGCATGAGGTAGAGGCCACTCGCCTCGTCCTCCCGTCATATCCAGAAGCTCATCCACCGATCGATCATTGGTGATCTGCTTGAGCGCCACCGCTCAAAATCAGTTTGTCCAGCCGCCTCCACTCGCCTTCGCTGCCTCCTTTGAGCCGAAGATGTTTCTCATGCATTATCCGATGAATCGTGGATTAATGCTATGCATGAGGAACTTGAGAACTTTGAGAGGAACAAGGTATGGCAGCTTGTCGAGCCCCCATCTGGTCATAATGTCATTGGGACCAAGTGGGTGTTCAAAAACAAGCAGAGTGAGGATGGGGTTGTCATTCGCAACAAGGCTAGGCTAGTTGCACAAGGTTTTTCTCAGGTTGAGGGTCTTGACTTTGAGGAGACCTTTGCCCCCGTAGCTAGACTAGAGGCTATTAGGATCCCGCTGCATTCTCTCGCATCCCGTGGCTTCAAACTCTATCAAATGGATGTCAAGAGTGCATTCCTCAATGGCTATATTGAGGAAGAGGTTTATGTCAAACAACCTCCAGGATTTGAGAACCCCAAGTTTTCGAGTCATGTATACAAGCTCTCCAAAGCTTTGTATGGACTCAAGCAGGCCCCCAGAGCATGGTATGAGAGGCTCAAGTCTTATCTTCTCAGCCATGACTTCAAAATGGGCATAGTAGACAAAACTCGCTCATCGACACCATGAGTCTCATTTTCTTCTTGTCCGCATTTATGTGGACGATATCATTTTTGGTGGCTCGCCTCATTCGCTTGTGTCTCAGCTTTCGAGGTGATGAGCACAGAGTTTGAGATGAGTATGATGGGCGAGTTGAGCTACTTTCTTGGCTTCCAAATCAAGCGCACTGGAGGGCACTTTCTTGCATCAAGGCAAATATACCCGTGACCTCCCGAGGCGCTTCGACATATCCGATGGGAAGCCGATGATGACTCCTATGGCCACCACCGCTGTCCTCGAGCCCGATGAGGATGGTGAGCCTCGCGATCAAAAGGAGTTTCGAGCATGATCGGCTCCTCTTGTACCTCACCGCTTCGAGGCCGACATACATTTTGTCAGTGTGTCAGGCGCCGATTTCAAGCTTCTCCTCGCGCTCTCACCGCCAGCGGTCAAGCGCATCTTCGTACCTTCGTGCTACCACCGATTATGGTATTTGGTACTCTTCGCCTTCTTGTCTATCTCTTAGAGCCTTTTCGATGCCGACTTTGTCGGGTCAGAGGATAGATAGGAAGAGCACTTCCGCACTTGCCAATTCATTGGCACTTCTCTTGTTTCTTGGTCATCTAGGAAGCACCGAGTTGCACACCCACCACGAGGCCGAGTATGTTGTCAGCAGCCGCTTGTCAGAGCTGTGCTCTGATGAGATCGACCTTACGGACTATGGGTTAGAGATAGAGAGTGTGCCACTTTTCTCGTGACAACACTTCAGCTATTTGCATTGCTAAAAACCCAAAGGCAACATTCCCGACCAAGCACATTGATATTAGATATCACTTCCTTAGAGACCATGTGGAGAAGGGAGATATCGCGCTCATTCAGAGAGAGTGACCTTCGCTAGCCGATATTTTCACCAAGCCTTTGGATAGCTCCAGATTTGTTGCCTTGAGGAGTGAGCTTGAGTCGTGAGCCCTTACGCCTTTCGTGAGGGGAGCTGGTTTGTATATTATGTATTATATGTTTTCTTCCACTTTTCTTTTCTTTGTGTTTCTTCCGGGTGACTTTGGGCTTGTTTTCTTGAGTTGAGTTCACTCACTTAGACTTCTCGCATGCCTTGCATTGACCTCTTATCTTGTGCTTTAGGTTGCTATCATGCGTGATTAGTCGTTCTCTCTTCTCTCTAGGTTGAGTTCCCTCACGCCTTATAAGTCTAGCGTATTGGGCCTCCTGGTAGACAGGTCCTGTGTGCACTCCTTAGTTGGGATCTAGAGTCGCCTTCCTATGTCACCATCGGGAAGATAAGAGCGAGTCCGAGCCGAGTGAGTTTCTTCTATCTTTTCTATGCTCTATAGCCATCCAGCTTTTGCGCTTTCTCGACTTCTTCTCCTCATTCTGCTTTTTCCGTTATTATTGAGTTCATTCGGTTTTCTTTATGCCTAATCTTGATAATAACTCAACTTTAACCAGATTTGAGCTTAAAATTGATTCATTTGTTGAGGGGAGTTTGGGAATCTGTTCATGCATTGCATTTAGACTGCATTTTCTGTTTTATGAGCTTTGTCTATTATGCAATTGATTTCTTCTTCATGCTATACACCATGCTACATCATTTGAAGAAAATCACTAGCTTAGGTATGTCCAAGTTCATTTAACTTGCTAAGGTTAAAAATGAAATAAGCCTTAAATGAAAAACTTGATGAAACTTGTTGCTTTTACTTGCTAGGTTTCTTCTCTAGAGGTTTGTGCCATAATTTGAGAAATTTAGGAGTTCTCTAGAGTCCCTATAGCAACTTGGGTGAAACTAGTTTGATCCATGCTAGAGTCCTTCAATTGCTCATGAATCGTTGTGCTAAAAATGAAAATTAAACAAAATTGACTCTTCTTGTGCACATTCGACTCAACACCTTGTATTCACAAGACCGCTTCCCATTGCACTTGGGATGAACTTGGAATACATCGTGTTTGACCTAGACCATCCTCTTAAGAGTTCATCTTGAGATGGTCGACACGGCTTGAGTCAATTGGTTGTCAAAAGAAAATGCAAATAAATTAAAAACAAAGACATATGTGGGTAAAGAATGCAAATAATGTCAAACATTTGCACCCCGTCATGTCTTGTATGATGATAAATCAAAATTTGCATTAAGTGATAAATGAGCCCAAGGACCTTGTATGCTCTTCTAGATTCCCCAACGTGTTGAGTAGGTTGAACTCTAGGTTTTCCTTTGATCCTTAGAGTGGCTATTCTTCTATTTTTGAAACTAAAGCTAAGTGTTGCACTTGTCAAATCTTGATAAAATGAAATATTCAAATCTAAGCTTGTATTTGCACTTGGACATATCTTAGACTAGTCTAATCTAAAAATTGACTAGCTTGGTGTGATATCTTGTCATTGTGATCAATTGATAATCTTCAAAGCTCTTTCGATTGCATTTCATGCATACATAAAAAATTGATGCCTATATTGCCAAAAGGGGAGAAAACGAGAAAAGGCATCACTAAAAAGATAAAATGTGAATGCTTATTTGGTTATTATGATCTTTGTAAAACTATGCTACTACTTCTTGGATCATAATCTCATAATCACATTTGACATGTTTAGTTGGATTTTAGAGTTTTGTTGAAAACTTGCTCTTTCTTAAATTTAACTCTAAAATCTGAATTCCTCTTCGTCAACTTGGTCATGGTTCTAATTTCTATCTTTGGACCAAGTTAGACTTTGCAACTAAAAATTGCTTTCTTCTTCATTTTCTTCAAACTCAAATTTATGCCTTTTGTATGGTTTGTCAATATACTCATCAAGGGGAGATTGAAGGACCATGTGGAGGTCCATCCATGTTTGTGATGAGTATTTGACTTTATTTGAGCAAGGTGTGCTCAAGTTTGAGTTTGATTTGGATTGATTTTCAAAATGAAGCAATTTGAGTTGTCTCTGCCAGAGTGGCGATCTGGTCGATGGACGCGTAGTGATGAGTTGGATGGTTTATTGCACATCTTTGTGGGCATTGCTATGTGAGGAGTTTCCTTGTCTTTGATGGTTGCAGGACGACGGTGCTAGGTCATGGTGAGGCGAAGGATGACCGGACTAGGCGAGGAGCGCGGAGGTCCAGACGGTTGGGAGATCGCCGAAGATGATCGGAGACGGAGTCCGGCAAGTCAAGAAGACAAGGAAAGGAGATGATGCTAGCTAGATGCCGCGTGGATCAATGAGGACCGCTTGATTGAGGTCTAGTTGATAGGTTAGCGGGTCTAGGTAGTATGCTTTGAAAACTGCAAGAAAACCCGGTATGTGTGTGGGTTTTGGGTTAGCCTTGCATGGCTGTGTGTGTGGTTAATCCTAGCCCTTAGATGAGTGCTCTAGGTTGAGGGACTCATCCAAGGGTGGTAGGTGGCCCAAGAGTAGTATAAATAGGGGTGGAGAGGGTAGCCTCCTTCCCTGGAAGGTGTTGAGGTTTTTGATGCTCATTTGAGCTTTGCCCACATGAATGTGAGGCTTTGTAACCTCCCCTTCCAGAAATGAAAGTTTTATTCATCCACCTCTGAATTTATTTTGCGCATTTACATTATGTCTTTACTTTACGCAATTTAAATTCAGCATTTACTTTCCTGCAATTACATTCCCGCAATTTACTTTCAAGTAATTTGGATTTGCCTCCCTTCCTTCTAAATGCTGCTGTTCTTGGATGTTTTGAGTGTGTTCATATGGTTTTACATCTCTTTTGCACTCTTGGATTGAGTAGAGAACATCTTTTCTTTCAAGTTCCAACTTTGTTCTGAGCTTGTTCTTCGCGCAGCAGTCAGTGTTTGATTTTTGTAAAAATATAGAAAAATTCTTTTTGAGTGATTCTTGTTGGAGGGGGTGCGGGACTCTGATATCCACTTGTAGAAACATTTTGGAGTTCACTTGTTGTACCGTTTGGGCGCCATGAGGTGAAAACCGAGCCCCAAACGTTCTGCTCGAAGTTCTTGACCAGACTGTGTTCTTCGATTTTTCGTGTTTCTTCTGTAAGGCTTTTTGAGGAGAAATTTGGTGGAGTTCTTCAAGACTCTGATGCTCACAGGGAGAAAAATTCTCAAAATTTTGTGAGCTACAGAAACCCACCAACCTCCTGTGCAAATTGAGGACAAGTTCTGGGAATTCTGTTTTTGCTTTTCTGAAAGTGACTTTTGTGATTTGAATTGATGTCCTTTCTAAAAGCAAGAGTTTGAATTGATTCCTCTTTATCTTGGACACTAGACAACCAGGATTGTGACTCAAAAATCCCCACATATTTTATGGTACTTATCCATGCAAGCTTGGGGTACACATAGTTGTCTAGTTTTTCGGGTTTTTCACAATTCCTTTTGAGCGATCTTGTCGAGGTTTTTGTTGGAGTATTTTGGGGGAATTTTTATTTGCGACCATTCACCCCCCCTCTGTTCGCCATTTCGGTCCTTCATAACTACAAGAAAACAGGCGAATGAATAGTGATTTCAGCACGGGTCCAAAAAGAGAAATCATGAAATCTTTTGATCGGTAGATCCAATCTCAAAGAAAATTTGTGGACACCTTCCTAGGGATGTCAGGAACCTATTCCAACCATCGATTGCAAGAATCGTCGTCAAAGTTATGACCTTTTTCAAATTTACAGAACGGTGCACAAAAATGGGCTCAAGAACTAAAACTTGGCTCTCAGCTAGCTCGTGAGTTCTTGATGATCAAGATGTTCCTAGATGGCTTCCCACATGTCATAGAAAGCTAGAACACAAGACAAAAGCACCCAAAACTCATTCTTCCAAGATTGATCCTCTCAAGAACAAAAATCGGTTTCTTTCGAGAAAAAACTCAAGACTTGCCTAGATGATTGGGATATGATCTAAAGAGGACTCATCCATCAATCATACATCCTCAGCAAAAGATCCAAAAGCATGTAGAAGGAGGAGAGGCAAATCCAAATTGCATAAATGTAAATTGCAAGAATGTAAAGACTGAATTTAAGTGCGGAACGTAAATGCGGAAAATAAATTTAGAATTGAGAGAAATGGTTTTTTATTTCTGGAAGGGAGGTTTACAAAGCCCCACAACAAAGTGGGAAAAGCTCAATGGAGCACACAAACCTCTAAAACCTTCAAAGAGGAGAAGGTCACCCCTTCCCCTCTATTTATACAACTCTTGGGCCACCTACCACCCTTAGATGAGCTTCTAATCCCTAGAGCACTCATCAAGGGCTAGGATTAACCCACTCAACCAGCCATGCAAGGGCTCACCCAAAACCCACACACATAATGGGTTTTCTTGCACGGTTTTCAAAACACACTCACTAGCCTCATTGATCCTTGCAGCATCTAGCTAGCATCTCATCCATTCCTTGTCTTCATGGTTTGCACGAACTCTGTCTCCGATCATCTTCCGGCGATCCCCGATCGTCTGGACCTCCGGTGCACCTCGCCCCGTCCCGGTCATCCTCCGCCTCACCATGATCTAGCACCATCGTCCTACAACCATCAAAAACAAGGAAAACCCCATCACATCGTCTTGCCACCATCGAGTAGGATCCTCACTCTAGTAGAAACTCAACCACCGTTTCGACCGCATCGAGTGATCGATCACATGTCAAACTCGATACCTAGTCTATCGACCTCAACTCGATACCAAGTCTATCAACCTCCACTCGATTGATCACGGCACCAAGTCGATAACACGATATCGAGTAAAAATTGGTAAAACTAAGGACTCGAGTTGAGCTAACTACAGAGTGCTCGACCTAGCTACATTTCTACTCGATACTTAGCTACTACCAATCTAGTCGAATCATTCGACCACAAGTCGGTAGGGCGATACTCGAATCGCTCGAGACAGACACAACTCAAATTCATTTAATTTGAAAATCCAATTCAAATCAAACTCAAATCAGAGCATACCAAGCTCAAATTTATTCAAATACTTATCACAAACATGGGTAGACCTCCACATGGTTTTTCAATCCCCCCTTGATGAGTATATTGACAAACATCATAAAAGGTATAATTTGAGTTTGAAAGAGAGAAGGAGAAAGCAATTTGAATGCAAAGCCAAACTTGGTCCAGAGAGAAAGATATAAAATCGTGACCAAGTTGTTCACAGAATGCAAATCTATCATAACTATATACAAGGTGTAACATCCCAAATTTTGCCTAAAATATTATTTTATTGCTATTTGTGCATTTTATAATTTTTCTGAATTTATTAGATTTTTCTGGAATTTATTTGAGTTTATTTTAAATCAAGTATATTGGCCTATTGTGAAAACTAATTATTTATAGATAAATTTTATGTAGAGTTTGGCCTAAAATATTGTATTTTTGTTCAAAATATCTCAAAGTATTTATGAGAATTTTCTTGAATTTTTCCTGATATTTATATTGCTTAAAACAAATTAAATTGATTTATAGAATTATTCTAAAAGCTAAATCCGGGGAAATAGTTAAACAGTGTTGGGCCGAAGCCCAACACTGTTCGCCTGTAGCCCATCGCTATGCAGCCCAGTGGGCCGCTGCGTCGGCCTGTCTTCTAGAAGCTCAAGCGTCGCCGTTGGACCACGATCGAATGATGGATTAGGTTTCCGTGTTGCACACGTTTGCCGAGGCTATAAAAGGGGTGGAGAGTACCCTGAGGTTCACCAATTCGAGCCACACCTTTTCCCTAAAGCGCAGTCGCCAGAGAGGTCGCCATTGAAGCTCGCTAGCTTGCCGAAGTTCCTGTAGCGCCATCGCTAGTTTTTGCATCGTTGCACCGTTGTCAAGCCGTCTTCCACCATTCGGATTTTAGATCCGGTCTCGCTGTGACGAGACGCATCAGAACCGCCGCTTCTTGGTCGCTGGAGGTCGTTGCTTCGTCGAGTCCATCGCCTTTGTCTTCAAGTCCGGTGGAAGCCACGTCACCATGCCACCATCCGCGTCGAGGAGCTCATCAGCCATCAGATCTTCAGCGGACCACCGAGATCGTGCCATGTTGCCGCATCAACAGTAAACATCATCGGTAGCCCGGGCTGTCGGATTAAAGGTAAACGCTAGAAATATCGCCGCATCACTCGATCATCAGTGAACCGCTCGGTTAGGATCGTGACCGTTGGATCTCACCATGCGGTCCAGATCATGCCGACCATGAGCCAATGGCGTGCGGACGCCTGGCGGTGAGGTAACCGAGGCGCCGTGCGCCAAGTCTTCGGTGGATCAGAGGAGGTCCGTGGACCAGGTGCATGGATCGGAGCCACGTGGCAACACGTGATTGGTCCGGCCCGGTGCTGACGTCACGCTGACGCAATAAATCGGGTTTTCATTTTAAAAAATGATTCTGTTTATTTCTGATTTATCAAATTTTATGATTTTCAGAATATTTGAATCTTCCGAGAGCCCGTTCTACCTCATATGACATCCGATTGAGGTGATACAGATTTCTAAAAAAAATTAATATTGAGATCTATCTAATGGTTAATTTTATTTGATTTTTGGAGTTTGTTTCCTATCTATTTTAGGTTTTATTTGGTGTTCTCTCTCGTTTCGCGTAGACATCGAATTGTGCGACGCTTCCGAGGAAGATTCATCGACTCAAGGCCAAGGTTCAGAGCAAGAATAAGGTCTTTTCTAAGGCACATTGTGTTTTGATCATGTTGAACCCATGTTTATAAAATTTCTATATTGTTTTACCCTATTGCATATTATTTCAAGTATACAATTGTATCAATTTAAATTAGGACTTAGTTAATATACCTTTTGATCTATACCCTACATTGTCATTGTATGACATGATCTATTGTCACCCTAGATTGGTTCTTTATATTTGGTTAATACTAAAATCAACATGGGTTGGTTAGACCGTGTTAGCTGCTTAGCTATGCCACGTCATCACATGTACTTGAATCATCAATGATTAATCTTGACTAATGGAATATGGAACATGTTAATAAACTTGTGTGTCATGTGTGGTCACGATGAGATTGAGTTGTATTGGCGAGGGATGTCACGCAACGATGTTGACTTGTTGATGGCACGTGGTGCTTGGTAATCAACTGGGGTGGTAATCACTTAGATTGGGGCAAGTGGCAAGGGGCGAGTATGCCAAGGTGGGCCCAATGGGCAGAGGGTATGTGGAAGTCTTGCCTCGATCATCTTAAGGACTTAACCTTGCAAGCCTTTGACCTGAGCTAATCATGCAACCACGTGTGTGGTTTGGGACAGCCTAGCTGATTAATTTGCAATGATTTTGCTTTGGTACTACCATCGGTGGTGTGAGTCCCGCGTTTACGGATCAACTCACATGGCACAAGAGGGGGGCCTTGTTGTGGCAGTTTAACCCTTCAGTGTTCAAACCTCAGCGGGTAGTACTGGGTTAAGGCAGAGCTTTGTAAAGGCTTTGTCATAATCTCTCCGTCGACACACCAAAGGAAGTGTGTCAATAGCTTGGCAACAAGAGATGATCATGTCGTGTGGGTAAAGTGCATAACCTCTGCAGAGTGTAAATCTATTCGAATAGCCGTGCTCGTGGTATTGAGCAAACCTTCGAAATTACAGTTAAGGGATAGTTTAATTAAGTGGAAACTTGGTTGGGATGGCAGGTTGCCATATGGAAGATTGGAACTTAACTTAGGATTGGAAACTTGGTTTACTTGGGAAATGCTGAATCTATCTATTACTATTATTTGTATTACTGTCTTTACAATCTATTTACTGTATCCATTTACAAATGTTGCTTTACTGCAAAATAGTCATGTTAGCCATTCCTTTGGAATAAGCCTTGCATATAGTTATGATAGAATTGCATTCTGTGCAGAACTTGTTGAGTGCTTTAAGTACTCACCCTTGCCATCAACAACATCACCAGTTGAGGAGTCTGCATCAGTGCTGGAGAAGAAGTTCCAAGAGGAGATGAATGTTTGGGGTGTGAGCCTTGTTAGTTGCCTGTGATATATAGGGAGGTTTATCTACGTTTTCATTCCGCTGCAGTTTAATTTGTTATTCAGCCTTGCGAGGCATAGTCATGTAAGTTGGCCATAAGGTCATTCAACAGGTATTAATTAATATATGATGTCTTTCATAATGTTTTCGCTATGTATGATTATGATATTCATCTATGTTGAGCCTGTATGCACTAGCGTGATCCTAGACTAGTGCAATATACACAGAGGGTTCGGATTTGCATATTCGGGTCCCGACAGAGGTGGTATCAGAGCCATACTGACTGTAGGTCTTGGCCCTAGATAGTTTGGTCATTTCTTTAGGACCTTCAAAATTATTTTCTAAAGTAAAAGACTTAATCTGAAAGAATAATATGCTCTTGACTTATCTCGTTCTTCTATTTTTTCCCCTTTGCTGAAATTTCCTTCTGTTTCCCTTGCTAGATTGAATTAAAATCTTATCTGAGTTGTCTTGAATAGAAAACGATACGCCATACCTAAGGATAAAGCATCGGGTGCTTGCTGTCAACCCTGAAGATCATGAAGGAAAGAATCATCAAGTTTCAGGAATGGTGGATCGATGAAGAGTTTCAGAAGCTAGAAGACCCAGTGCTCCGAATAGTTAGTTCACTCCTACAGAACACTATATCACTGTCGGTTCCAAACTGGCATCACTGCCGGATTTTGGAACCGGCAGTGATACCGACATCACTGCCGGTTTGTATGCGAACCGGCAGTGATAGTCCGGTTTGTAAATCACTCGGTAAAATCAAAAAAAAATATTTGCATCCGGACCGACTACTCCGTATTCTACGCACGACCACGCGTCGCAAGTCACAAGTCACACGATTTTCACGCGCGTGCGGTTGCTAGGACTCGAACTCACAATCTGCTACCTCACGCGAGGCCACCTTACCATCTCACCTATCACTCATTACTCAACCAATATAGGATATATTTTCCTTTTGTTCCTTTGTCTCCGAACCTTTTGATGATTATTTGGATATCTAAATGAATTCAAATGGAAAGGTTGTCAACTACAAAGTTGTAGATCTAGTCGAGAGCTACAATTTTCATATAACTTTTATCTCCATCCGACCCCGTATGAAAAAGTTATGATTTTTCGAAAAATGGTTCGTAGCATTATTACTGCCGGTTGGGAATGCGAACCGCCAACCGGCAGTGATACCATTATTTGGATATTTAAACTACTTCAAATGAAAAAGTTTTCAACTACAAAGTTGTAGATCTCGTCGAGAGCTGCAATTTTCATATAAATTTTATCTCCATCCGACCCCGTATGAAAAAGTTATGATTTTTTCGAAAAATATCATCACTGTCGGTTCTTCTAAAAACTGGCAGTGATAGTATTACTGCCGGTTCGGACACGAACCGACAGTAATAAGGGATTTATCACTGCCGGTTCATCAGAAAAAAGCCGTTACTATCAGTTTTTCATCCGAACCGGCAGTGAATATTATTTCTACCGGTTTTTGATGAACCGGCAGTGATATGGAGGCAAGGATAACTGATTCTGTAGTAGTGGTTGAGACTCATGTGTGGGAGTCGTGTCTGCTTAAGATAGGAGTGTGGCCCATGTAGGCGGTAGTTTTGTGTGTTTAGGTTGAATTGGTTTTTCCTTGATTGCTGAGTGTGCAGTACATGTTGCAGAGCTTTTAGGCTTATGTAAGCAACCATACCAAATTATTAATATTGTTTGCTTAAGTTGATTGGGTTAAACCTATCTTCCCTGCCTTAAGATACCTGCTTCTTACCTATGCTATCTCCCTCTGCCCTAACCCAATAAAGCAATGAATCAGATGGTTCAAATTAGCGGTAAAAATGGAGCCAGTGGAAGTGGTAATCAACTCAGTGGAAATTTTAAAGATGGATCAGTTCATCAACCGCCACTACAGATGGATATATAGAGTTTTGGAGCGTTCTTAGCTGTTCAGACTCAGTTGATGCATGAAATGATGAAGCAAATACATAATATGACTGACCAAGCAATGTCAACATAGTGTCCCAAGCTGCCACCTCTGTCGGAACCTGAATATGCAAATTCGGACCCTCTGTGTATATCGCACTAGTCCAGGATCACACTAGTGCATACAGCCTCAACATAGATGAATATCATTATCATACACACAACGGAAACATAATAAAAGACATCATATATTAAATAATACCTGTTGAATGACCTTATGGTCAACTTACATGACTATGCCTCGCAAGGCTGAATAACAAATCAAACTTACATGACTATGCCTCGCAAGGCTGAATAACAAATCAAATTGCAGCGGAATGAAAACGTAGATAAACCTCACAGTGTACCACAAGCAACTTACAAGGCTCGCACCCTAAACATTTCTCTTTTTGGCACTCCTCTATCAATGGTGTAGACTCTTCAACTGGTGATTTGTTATTGGCAAGGGTGAGTACAGTTGTGCACAGAATTCAATTCTAACATAACTATATACAAGGCTTATTCCAAAGGAATGGCTAACATGGTTATTTTGTAGTAAAGTTGGAGGACCGAAATGGCGATTAGAGGGGGGTGAATGATCCCAAATAAAATTTTCCCACTCAAAATGATCCAACCAAGTCCACAGACAATTCAATAAAAAAAGGAGCAAATGAAATGGAGGAAGTTTCCCTGCAAGTCTGATATGACCGGATTGAATCCAGTAGCACCAAAATCCGGTATGACTGCACGAAGTGCAGTATGACCAAGCACAAAAAAACAGGAAGAACAGAGCCAAGAACAGCATGAACTCAAAAGCTAATTTGATGAATCTTTTGATTAGCTGTAACACCCTGAAATTTGCTCTAATTTAAATTTTGGAGTATTTTTTTTATTTTTGAGAATTTCTGAGAATGTAATTGTATTTATTCATTCTTGACCTTTCTTGAATTCAGTTTATGCCAAGTTTTATTGGAAATATTTTATTTGAGTTCTAAATGTCTCAAGATATTTTCTAGAATTTTTTTGGAAATTTTCTAGTATTTTTGGCTATTTTCTTGGATTATTTTAATATCTAGAATTATTTTAAATGAAAAAGGATTTAAAAACTGGAATGAACAGTACTGGGCCGGCCCAGCATGTCGTAACCATAGCACCGACAAACCCGTGCCGTCTGATTGAGAACCTGCGGTCTGAGAGACGCCACGTCGCACGCGCGTTGCGAGTCGTTGATCCGAGGACACGCGGACGCTCAGGATTGCGCCACGTCGTTTCGTCCTCGCGAGTTCGTCGGAACAAACTCCGCCAGCGTTTTCGCTTATTCCGCCGGTGATTGCGCGCACGTCGAGGCGTCTTTATAGTCGTCGTTGAGTGCGTCGTGCATAGCTCCTCGCGCCGCTTCTTTTGACTCCTCGCATGCACGCCGAGACTCCCCAGAGACTCCGCAGTAGCTCACCGTAGTTTCCCTTTCACTCCGCCGCTGTTTTTGCTTCCTCTCACCGCCGTCGGTCGTCTTCCACCGTCGGCCGAGCCGGTTCAGAACTCCTCTGAGGTTGCCGCGTCGAACGAGCCACTTCTTCACGCCGGAGAACCACCGTAGCTTCGTCGACCGCGTCGTCTTCCTCAACTCCGGCAATCTTCGCTTCCTCACCGCCGTCGACCTCGTCAAGCATCGCCGATCATCCGATCTGCATTGCACGATTCTGGTACGTCCATGTCGCTGATCTCCTCATTTTTCTAGCGCTAATCTTGATCGTAGATGTGTAGATTGAACGGCGGTGATTAGATCTAGTTTATGTGCTTTGTTTTAGTCTCAACCGTCGGATCGGTAGTGTACGCGTGAGATTGCGCCACGTAGTTATGATGAGCAGTAAACAGCTCGGGTACCATGAGCCGTTAGATTAGATCTAAACGGTAGTTGTGGGTTGAGCCGTGGCGCGTGAATGTCTATTATGGGTGGTTGTGTGCCAGTGTGATAATGAATTATTAAGGCTGTGTGCCAAGTTTACGGAGAAAAACTTTTTAAATAACTTAGTACTATTATTAACTATTTCACTGCTTTTAATCTAAATAAAATGCTAGTTTAAAAATGCTGTTTGATGCAAAAGAACCAACTAAGCCAATTCTTTGGAATAAGCCTTGCATGTAGTAATAGCACCGCATTCTGTGCATTACTTGCTGCGTGCCTTCAGTACTCACCTCTCCTTGCCTATCAACCCAACATCCTTGCCTATCAACCCAACATCAGTGGAGGAGTCTACGCCAGCCTGGGAGGAGGAGTACATTGAGGATCCGGACAATTAGGGGGCAAGCCCGGTCGGTTGCCTGTGGCAAGATGAAGGCTTCCACGAAGTTTATTTGCTTTCCGCTGTTATCTTTTAATTACTCTAATAATGTAAGCCCTGCGTGGCTGATCTTATGTAAGGAGACCATAAGGTCGTACAACTCAGTTTATATAAATGTTTGCACTATTTATTATGATATCGTTGTGAATGTCTGTGATGTTCAACCCTGTAAAGACTGTGTGTGCTAGCGCGATCCTGGACTAGCACAGAATACACAGAGGGTTCAGATTCTCAGAATCGGGTCCCGACAGAGGTGGTATCAGAGTAGGCAGACTGTAGGACTTGACTCTAATTAGGTTAGTTGTGCCCAGGAGGATAAAACTATTTTCTAAAATTTATTCAACTTGAGCAAGAATATCAATGAAATCTCGACTTATCTTTTCTCTCTTGTTCATACCTATGCTGCATTTTCTGTTGTTATTTTGGGTTCTAAAACGAGGTCTGTTTTGGTAGATGAGGATGATCCACACTTATGGAGAGCGCACTGGAGGATACACCGCTGAACTATGGCGTATGATGCAATTTCTCGGAGGCTTCGACAGGCCGATCTATTGGGGAACCTCTATAGTGAGGGCAGGACTTGATATTGCCTGGGATGTCAAGATCACTGTATATGCTCGGGAGAGGACGAGGGCGAGCCGTCCTATCCACATCACCGCCAGGAGGACTTCGTTCGAGGTCGGGATCCAGGAGATGTCGCTTCTTGCGATGCGACAGATCGCCCGTACCTACTCTGCAGAGTTAGAGGGCACCGTATTTCGTCATCACCCGTGCCGGGATACTCGCCACGACAGGATGGAGTTCTTGGAGGAGGACGCCACGATCACTCACCTAGTGAGGTATGTCATCGTCCAGGTGGAGACCAAGGACGAGACTGCCCAGGAGCTGCAGAGGGCCCGCGACGAGGTCACGGAGGTTAGAACACAGCTGCGGGAGACCCGAGAGTACCTAGCTCACTCTATCCAGAGGATCCATGAGATAGAGATGGTACTGTACGGACCTGAGCCCTGAGCCAGTTCTGGAGCTACATGACCCAGATCCGGAGGAGCAGGAGCAGGCAACCTTGGGACCAGCCGAGTCGATGGGGTCGTTCGTACCGACTGCAGTAGGGCATCAGGACCAGTTTGCCCCGATACCAGAGCACCCGTCGGTGTATGCCCTGGGGAGGCGCAGCCGGGTTGGCTCGATGAGTGATCGAGTCTAGCTTAGTGTGGTGTCGAGACTCGAGTGTTTGAGTCGCGTCTTTTTGGTTAGAGTCACCAATAGGTGTGAGTCGTTATTGCATTTTAATGTTGTTTGCTTGTTCTCGTTTTTTAGTGTCGGGTATGTGTTGCATTGCCGTAGGCACTTGTGAGCAACCATACTATTTTATTGAAATAATAAATTTGCTAAGGAATTAAGTTACACCTGTTTTCCCCGCATAAGTTCTTTCACTTGTTTGTGCTTTCTTCTTCTTTTCTTAACCTTGGAAGCTTTCAACAGATGGTGAGGACTTGCCGTAATGTTGGAGCTAGCGGAAGTGGTGTCAACCAGGCAGAAAACCAAAATGAGGAACCAATTCCCCAACCGTCGCAGGTTGATCTGTAGAATTTAGGAGCTTTTCTGGCTGCCCAAACCCAGCTCATGAATACGATGATGCAGACTATGCAGCAGATATCCAATCAAGCTGCTGCAAATGCCCAACCAGGGGGTAATCAAGGTCCACATCCTTACTCAAGATTGTCAGAGTTTATGAGGACTCGCCCACCTACGTTCTCGGGTAATGCCAATCCATTGGAAGCACATGATTGGCTGAGGACTATCGAAAGGAAACTGCACATAACCCAGTATATGGGACATGAGAGGGTACTCTATGCCTCTCATCAATTGGAAGGAACCGCCGCGGAATGGTGGGAAAATTTCTGTGCTGCACATGGGAATCCCCAAGAAATCACTTGGGAGGAATTCACCGGTGCTTTCCGTCAGTACCATGTACCGGAAGGTATCATAGAATTAAAGAAAGAAGAATTCAGGAACCTAAAGCAAGGGGGCCAGTCAGTGGCCGATTATCTAAATAAATTTACCCAGTTGGCACGTTACGCACCAGAGGATGTAGCAACTAACAGGGCAAAGCAGTCCCGATTCATTAAGGGGCTCAATACCGGATTACAGGTGGGACTGATCACCCACACGTTCCCGGACTTCCAGGAGCTGGTTAACAAGGCCCTTATTTTGGAAGACAAGCGTCGGGAGTTGGATGACCATCGAAAGCGCAGAATGGCGCAACAAGGAGGTCGTCAAGGCCAACAAAGGCAGAGGACGGCACCTCAACAGTTCGTCCAATTCCAACCTCGAAGCGTTGATAGGCACCGCTTTGCGGCAAATCGTCCCGGGCGGAATGCCCAAACTCCACCCAAAACAAGCAGGTGCGATGCGGAGGAAACTCGCAGGCGATGGGAAGGCGCATTATCATCGCAACGAGTTAGGCACTTCGCCAACAATCGCCCTAAGAAGGAGGTGTTACCCGCCGCTTTAACTGGGAACACACCTGCAAAGACACCTGCTCAAGGAGGGAACCGGGGAGCTACTCAAGCTGGAACCACACCCCAGGCAACTGCGAGAGGCAGAGTTTATCACATCACCGCGGACGAGGTCCAGAATGCAACGGATGTTGTACTGGGTAAGTTTCTAGTAAACTTAGTACCAGCTACTGTTTTATTCGATTCTGGAGCTTCACATTCATTTATTTCCTGAGAATTTGCTGTTCAAAATGATATGGATATAGTGAATCTTAAATGTGTGCTTATAGTCTAATCCCCTGGTTCAGAACTCTGATCAAAAGTAGGATGTTCTGGGGTAAGAATAATAATTAATGAAGTAGAGTTCCTAGCGAACTTAATCGTACTGAATACCCAAACCCTGGATGTTATCCTGGGGATGGATTGGCTAACTAAGCACAAGGCAGTGTTGGACTGTGGACGAAGAGTTATATCAGTCGAGAGCCCGGAAAGGAGAAGGATTGAGTTTGAAGCAACAGCAGTGCGAGATGGACAGTTGATGGTCAACAGCATGAAGGCCGTCAGTTTAGAGAATGTTCCAATAGTTAGGGAATATTCAGATGTTTTTCCGGAGGATTTACCTGGAATGCCACCCGATAGAGATATCGAGTTCGTTATAGAACTAGTACCAGGAACAGCTCCAATAGCTAAGAGACCATACCGGATGTCTACAGATGAATTAGTGGAAATGAAGAAGAAGATCTAAGAGCTGTTGGAAAAAAGATTTATAAGACTTAGTTCATCGCCATGGGGAGCACTAGTCTTATTCGTTTAGAAGAAGGACGGGAGTTTTAGAATGTGTATAGACTATCGTGCACTCAATGATGTGACGATAAAGAATAAGTATCCACTACCAAGGATCAATGATCTATTTGATCAGTTGAGAGGAGCAGGGGTCTTCTCCAAGATTGATCTTCGATCAGGATACCATCAATTGAAGATCCGATCAGAGGATATACCAAAGACTTCATTCTCGTCAAGATATGGACATTACGAGTTTACATTTATGTCCTTCGGTTTGACAAATGCACCAGCATATTTCATGAACTTCACGAATAAGGTTTTTATGGAATATCTGGATAAGTTCATGGTCGTGTTTATAGATGATATCCTTGTCTACTCCAAGACAAAGGAAGAGCACGCCGAACATTTAAGGTTAGTTCTTGAGAAGTTGAGGGAACAACAGTTGTTTGCTAAATTTAGCAAATGCGACTTTTGGAAGGATAAAGTGAAATTTCTTGGACACATAATGACTGCGGAAGGAGTCGCAGTGGATCCAAGTAAGGTGGAGGCAGTATTACATTGGGAGCCACCGAAAATGGTAACCCAAATCCATAGTTTCCTTGGGATGGAGGGATATTACCGTCGTTTTATTGAAGGATTATCTACAATTGCGAGACCCCTTATGCAATTGTTGAAAAAGGAAAAGAAATTCTTATGGACACCAGAGTGTGAAAAGAGTTTCCAGGAATTGAAGAAACGAATGACGTCAGCACCTGTACTAGTTTTACCTGACGTTCATCAAAGCTTCGACATCTATTGTGATGCATCGCGTCAGGGATTGGGATGCGTGTTGATGCAAAACCGAAAGGTAGTAGCATATGCATCGAGGCAATTGAGGCCACATGAGGAGAATTATCTGACTCATGATCTGGAATTGGCTGCTATAGTGCATGCCCTAAAAATATGGCGTCATTATCTCATCGAAAACAGATGTGATGTATATACCGACCATAAAAGTCTTAAGTATATTTTCACACAAGCTGACCTAAATATGAGGCAAAGAAGATGGCTAGAGTTAATCAAAGATTATAATGTTGGAATTCATTACCATCCTGGCAAAGCCAACGTGGTGGCAGATGCCTTGAGCAGAAAGAACCACAGTGTAAATATGTTGTTGGAAACAAGTCAGGCAGAATTGTGTAAGGATTTCCAGAAATTAGAATTGGAGATGGTACCAGAAGGATTCTTAGCAACCTTAGAAGTAAAACCTACCCTGGAAGATCAGATCAGGGAAGGACAAAAAGATGACGATAAAATCAAGAGAATTAAGTCCAAAATGTATGCAGGCAAGGCAAAGGATTTCAAGCTGGATGAGCAAGGTACTATGTGGTTTAAAGGGCGCATTTGCGTGCCGAATAAGAAAGAGCTAAAGCAGTTAATTCTGGAGGAAGCTCATGACTCCAAGTACTCAATTCATCCAGGAAGTGCCAAAATGTACCAGGATCTGAAGCAAAGGTTCTGGTGGCCAAGCATGAAGCGAGAAGTTGCAGAGTATGTCGCACTATGTGACATATGTCAAAGAGTCAAAGCTATGCATCAGAGGCCAGTAGGACTATTACAACCCCTGAAAATACCTGAATGGAAATGGGAAGAAATTGGTATGGATTTTATAACTGGTTTACCCAGGAATCAAAGCGGAAATGATTCCATATGGGTTATAGTGGATCGCTTAACTAAAGTTGCACATTTTATACTGGTAAAGACCACATACTTAGGGGACCGGTTAGCAGAACTGTATATGGCAAGAATTGTCTATTTGCATGGAGTACCAAAGAGAATAGTGTCAGACAGAGGTACCCAATTTACCTCAAGATTCTGGGGTAAGCTTCATGAGGCAATGGGAACTCGTTTAAACTTCAGTACAGCATACCATCCGCAGACAGATGGTCAAACAGAGAGAGTTAACCAGATATTGGAAGATATGCTGAGGGCTTGCGCTTTAGCATATTCTACTTCCTAGGACAAGTGTTTGCCTTATGCTGAATTCAGCTATAATAACAGCTACCAAGCAAGTTTACAGATGTCTCCATTTGAAGCTCTGTATGGTCGATCTTGTCGAACACCATTGAATTGGAACGAGACCGGTGAGCGACATGTTTTCGGTCCGAATATACTTCAGAAAGCGGAAGAACAGATCGCCATGATTAGAGAAAGACTGAAGATTGCTCAATCAAGACAGAAGAGTTATGCCGACAATCGTCGCAGGGAATTGAGCTTCGAACCTGAAGATTTTGTGTATCTCAGAGTTACACCCCTCAAAGGAGTCAGAAGATTCCATGCAAAATGAAAGCTCACACCCAGGTATGTCGGGCCATTCAAAATCTTGGGCCGTAGAGGCAAAGTTGCGTACCAACTAGAGCTACCGCAGTCATTGGCAGGAGTGCATGATGTATTCCATGTGTCGCAATTGAAGAAGTGTCTTCGAGTACCGGAAGAACAAACGCCTTTGGAAGCAATCAAGCTGCAAGAAGATTTGACTTATAAAGAACCAGTGAAAATTCTAGACACAATGGATAGAGAAACAAGGAACAAGTCAACGCGCTTTTGCAGAGTCTAGTGGAGCAACCATTCGGAAAATGAGGCGACTTGGGAGCGGGAAGAAGATCTAAAGAAGGATTTTCCTGACCTATTCTGTAGTCAGCCTTGAATCACGGGGTCGATATTCTGTTAAGGGGGGAGGTTTGTAACACCGTGAAATTTGCTCTAATTTAAATTTTGCAGTATTTTTTATTTTTGAGAATTTCTGAGAATTTATTAGAATGTAATTGGATTTATTCATTCTTGACCTTTCTTGAATTCAGTTTATGCCAAGTTTTATTGGAAATAATATATTTGAGTTCTAAATGTCTCAAAATATTTTCTAGAATTTTTTTGGAAATTTTCTACTATTTTGGCTATTTTCTTGGATTATTTGAATTTCTGGAATTATTTTAAATGAAAAAGGATTTAAAACGGAATGAATAAAGATCGGGCCGCCCAAAGACCATGCTCACCCGCCCAAAGACGTCGTAACCCTAGCGCCGACAAACCCGAGCCGTCCGATTGAGATCCTGCGGTTTGAGAGACGCCACGTCGCGCACGCGTTGCGAGCCGTTGATCCGAGGACAGCGGACGCTCAGGATTGTGCCACGTCGCTTCGTCCTCACAAGTTCGTCAGAACATACTTTGCCAGCGTTTTCGCTTATTCTGCCGGTGGTTGCGTGCACGTCGAGGCGTCTTTATAGTCGCCGTTGATTGCGTCGTGCATAGCTCCTCGCGCCGCTTCTTTTGTCTCCTCGCACGCACGCCGAGACGCCCTAGAGATTCCACAGTAGCTCGCCTTAGTTGCCCTATCGCTCCGCCGCTGTTTTTGCTTCCTCTCGCTGCCGTCGGTTGTCTTCCGCTGTCGCCCGAGTCGGTTCCGAACTCCTCTAAGGTTGCCGTGTCGAACGAGCCACTTCTTCACGCCGGAGAACCACCGTAGCTTCGTCGACTGCGTCGTCTTCTCCAACTCCGGCAATCTTCGCTTCCTCACCGCCGTTGACCACGTCAAGCATCGCCGATCGTCCGATCTGCATCACACGATTCTGGTACGTCCACGTCGCCGATCTCCTCATTTTTCTAGCGCTAATCTTGACCGTAGATGTGTAGATTGAACAGCAGTGATTAGATCTAGTTTCTGTGCTTTGTTCTGTACCTCCGCTGAATCGCATGCATACGTGTGTGCGCGTTGACCGGGGCGGAGACCAGATCCGATCGTTGCTTTCGGGCGCACCGCTGTGATCTTGCCGTGTGGCTACGCGTGAACCGAGACGTCGCCGAACGTGCGCGCGATGCAGACATCAGATCCGGGAGTCCCGCCGGATGCGCGACGCGGGGAGGCGCAGAACGCGATGCATCGCCGAGTCGACGCAGGGATCTGATCGTTGGATCCGAGCGACCGTTGGATGCGAGACGCATGTCACGTAGATTTCGAGGCAGTGCGGTGTAGCGCGTGGATCTGGCCGTTGATTCAAGGAACGGCTCGGATCTTGCAGTGTGGATGCACTGTTCTGGTGGACCGAGTCCACAGTAGTCCAGAGCCGAGTCGTGGACCGGGCCCATAGACTGAGGCGACGTGGAGGCACCAGAAGGTGCCTCGTGTTCGCCGACGTCATGCTGACACAAAAAACCGAGTTTTCAGTAGAAAAATAAATTGTTTAAATAGGGGAATTCTATTTTCTGATTTATAATTTAATTAA
The DNA here is from genome assembly GCA_036346275.1 of Otatea glauca. Taxonomy (NCBI): domain Eukaryota; kingdom Viridiplantae; phylum Streptophyta; class Magnoliopsida; order Poales; family Poaceae; genus Otatea; species Otatea glauca. Next base: position 32,939,480 of record CM070719.1, read on the forward strand.
AACTTTGGAAGGCTATAACTTTTGCATTTGAACTCCCATTGAGGTGATTCTAGTTTCTAAAAATTTGTAAAATTGTGCTCTTTTTATTTACAAATTTTATTTGAATTTTTAAGGTTTTTTAGTCTACTGTTTTAGTTATTTATTGCATATATGATTTTTACACGTAAACGCAAATTTGCCGGAAAGTTTCGAAGAAGAGTTCATCGCTCAAGATCAAGCTTCAGATCAAGACCAGCAACTCTTTGAAAGCAAGTGATGCCTTGACCATTTTGATCCCAGTTTCTTTTAAATATATATTTTGCTTTAAAATTATGCATGCTAAATTAATTAATATGTATTTAAATGAATTTGGGTAATATAGCTAATCAACCCATGCTGTTAATGTCACCTTGAAATTATTACTTGTATGCCCTGAAATTATTGTCACCCTAGGTTGCTTGTACTAGTTGGATGATAATATTGTGCCAACACGGGAGGCTAGACCGTGAATAGATGCTTAGCCTTGCAACGAGTCATCGAAGATTTTCTGGAAAATGCAACAATGCTGATTTATGACATATGGAATGTATTTTAAAATGGTGTGGTAATGCCACATGATGAAATTGAGGTACATAGACCTGTGTGGTTCTGTACCGATGTTGAGTTATTGTTGGCATGGTTGCACAATAATCAACTGGGTGGGAAATGATTTAGACTGGGGCAAGTGGCAGAAGGCTGTGTGCCAGGTGGGCCTGTGTGGCAATGGGCCGATGAGTGATGTGAGTCTGTGTGCCACATTGGGCTGTGTGCCACTGTTGAGTGTTGGAAATCTTGCCTTGGTCAGCTAAGGACTTCACCTTGCAAGTCTTTGAACTGAGTCACCCGTACAACCACATGTCTGGTATGGGACAGACCTAGTTGATTAGGGTTCTGATATCTTTCCTCTGATACCTTGGGGTGACAGTACATGGGGGTGTATCTGTGTGGGGAAGCGTACCTATCCTTCGGCTTGGTGCCCATCCAACGGTGTTGACCTATCCTATACTTCGGCTCTGTGTGAGGGAAGTGATAGTGAAGGTGATACCGGAGAGGTTCATTGGATAAGATAGAGGTGCCTGAAAGGTTTTGTTATGGGCAATCACCTGAGTGGTGAGCGGCTGTATTTTGTGGGTAAAGTGTACAACCTCTGCAGAGTGTCAAATCTATTCGAATAGCCGTGTCCGCGGTATTGGATGTTGCTCGGGGATTACAGTCAAGGGATAGATCTTCAAAAATAAAATATGGGATGGGTGGCTGTGTGCCAGTGTGATAATGAATTATTAAGGCTGTGTGCCAAGTTTACGGAGAAAAACTGTTTAAATAACTTAGTACTATTATTAACTGTTTCACTGCTTTTAATATAAATAAGCTGCTAATTTAAAAATGTTGTTTGATGCAAAAGAACCAAGTAAGCCAATTCTTTGGAATAAGCCTTGCATGTAGTAATAGCACCGCATTCTGTGCATTACTTGTTGGGTGCCTTGAGTACTCACCCCTCCTTGCCTATCAACCCAACATCAGTGGTGGAGTCTACGCCAGCCTGGGAGGAGTACATTGAGGATCCGGACAATTAGGGGGCAAGCCCGGTCGGTTGCCTGTGGCAAGATAAAGGCTTCCACGAAGTTTATTTGCTTTCCGCTGTTATCTTTTAATTACTCTGATAATGTAAGCCCTGCGTGGCTGATCTTATGTAAGGATACCATAAGGTCGTACAACTCAGTTTATATAAATGTTTGCACTATTTATTATGATATCGTTGTGAATGTCTATGATGTTCAACCCTGTAAAGACTGTGTGTGCTAGCGTAATCCTGGACTAGCACAGAATACACAGAGGGTCCAGATTCTCAGAATCGGTCCCGACATCGGCTGGACAAAAACTCACGAAACTTGGTAGATGTGATCCTAAGGATGTCAGGAACTTATTCCAATCTTCAATCGCAAGTATTGACCTCAAAGTTCTGACGTTTTTCACTTTGGAGGAAGAGCACACCAAGTTTGAACAAAACTTGAGAACTTGATCTTTGACTTGCTCGTGTGATTTTGATAATCAATATGATCTTGGATAACCTCCCACATGTCACAGCAAGCAAGAACACAAGTCCAAAAACCCCTCAAACACGATCTGGAAGAATGATTCTCTTCAGCATACAAGATTGGTTTCTTGTAAGAAAGAACACAAGATTTGCCTTAATGATTGGGATATGGTCTGAAGAAGACTCATCCATCAATCATACATCCTTAGCACAAGATCCACAAGCAGTTAGAAGGAGGGGAGGCAAATCCAAATGTGCAAGAAGCAAATTGCAAGAATGTAAATTGCGGAATTTAATTGCTAAATTTAAATACGTAAAGTAAATTAAAGCATAAGATAAAATGATTTGCATTCCTGGAAGGGAGGTTTACAAAGCCTCACAACAATGTGGGCAAAATGCTCAAAGGAGCCAAAACCTCTAAAACCTTCAAGAGGAGTAGGGCTACCCCTCCCCCTCTATTTATACTACTCTTGAGTCATCCTCCACCCTTGGATGAGTTCCTTCTACCCTAAGGATAACCATCAAAGGCTAGGAATGACTCCCACACACACCCATACTAACTAGACCTACCACTCTATCACCTAGACCGCAATCCAACGGCCCTGTTTGATCGAAGTAGCTCCTAGCTAGTATCTCAACCATTCCTTATCTTGTAGGTTCGTAGCAACTCCGTCTCCGATCATCTTCCGGCGATCCTCGATGGTCTGGACCTCCAACGCACCTCGCCTAGTCTGAGTCATCCTCCTCCTCACCAAGATCTAGCACTGTCGTCCTGCTACCATCAAAAATAAGGAAAACACATCACATAGCAATGTCCAACAAAGATATGCAATAATCATCCAATTGCATCGCTCAACAAGTCGGCACTACCAACTACGGAATCGACTTCATCAAGTTGCCACCATCGAGTCGAATCCTCGCTCGAGTAGAAACTCGACCACCGTTTCGACCGCATCGAGTGATCGACCACATGTCAAACTCGGTACCTAGTCTATCGACCTCAACTCGATACCAAGTCTATCGACCTCATGTCCAAACCGATTGATCACGGCACGAAGTCGATAAAACGATATCAAGTAACAATTGGTTAAACTAAAGACTCGAGTTGAGCTGACTGCAGAGTGATTGACCCAGCAACATTTCTACTCGATACTTAGTTACTACCAATCTACTCGAATTATTCGACCACAGTTCTGCAGGGCGATACTCGAGGCCAGTAGAGCCGCTCGAGACAGACACAATTCAAATTGCTTCAATTTAAAAATCCAATTCAAATCAAGCTCAAACCAGAACATTCCAAGCTCAAGTTTAGTCAAATACTCATCACAAAACATGGGTAGACCTCCACATGGTCTTTCAATCCCCCCTTGATGAGTATATTGACAAACAACATAAAAAGGCATAAATTTGAGTTTGAGAAAGAGGAAGAAAGCAATTTGAATGCAAAACCAAACTTGGCCCAGAGAGAAGGAAAATAAGAACATGACCAAGTTGACAAGTTTTTAGAGCAAAACAAACAAAGAGCAAGTTTTCCACAAAAACTCTAAAATTCCACGAAAAAACTCAAATATACTTGTGATCCTAAGAATTAGCAATTTTCACAAAGTTCATAAAACCAAGATGCATTCACATTTTTTTCTTTTAATGATGCATTTTCTAAGTTTTCTCCCCCTTTTGGCAATATAGGCATCAAGATGACATTTTCTCCCCATTTACAGATATATGCATGAAATGCATCTTAAAAGAGCTTTGAGAATTATCCAAGTGACCATATGAACAAAGTATTACACCAAGCTACTCAAGTTCAAAATATGCTAAACAAAGACATGTCCAAGTGCAAATGTCAATTTTCTAGCTAGTACAAGTAAGACCATGTCATTTATGCATGATTTAACAAGTGCAACACTAAGCATAGTTTCTAAACTAGAAGTACAGCCATAAAATGGATCAAATGAAGAAACTAGTTTTCAACCTACTCAACATTTTGGGAAAGCTAGAAATGCATAGAAGGTCCTTCGGGCTCAATTATCTTTAATGCAAATGTGTAACATTATTTGCATTCTTTACCCACTTACTATATTTTTTTTATATTTGCATTTTGAAGTGTGATTAACTCAAGTCATAGTCGACCATCTCAAGAAGAGCTCTTAAGAGGATGGTCTTGGTCATACACAATACATTCCAAGTTCATCCCAAGTGCAATGGGAGGCAATATTGTGAAGGTAAGGTGTTGAGATCAATTTGCACAAAAAGAGTTAATTTTTGTTTTCATTTTAGCACATATATTTATGAGCATGTGAAAAGACTCGATTATGGATCTACCTAGCTTCACCAAGTTGCTATAGGAACTCTAGTAGAAATCCAAAATTTCACAAATAATGGCATATGCACCTAGAGAGGACACATTGCATGTAAAAGCAACACGTTTCATCAAGTTTTCATTTAAAATGTTAATTTTCAAATTTTAACAAGCTTAGCAAGATGATTCAAAATGAACTTGGACATATCTAAGCTAGCATTTTTCTCCATAAAAGTAGTAGGGTGCATAGCATTAATAGAAGTTCATTTGCATAGTAGACAAAGCTCATAAAAAAGAAAATGAAGTCTATATGCAATGCATGAAGTAGATTCTCAAACTCCCCCTCAACAAGTGAATCGATTTTAAGCACAAATCTGGTTCAAGTTGTGTTATTAGCAAAATTAAGCTCAAGGAAGGTCCAAAAAAACTCAATCGAAACTAGAAACACAGAATGAGGAGAAGAATTCGAGAGACTGCAAACTGGGTGGCTATAGAGCATAGAAAAGATAGTAGATAACACTACGGTTCAGAAACACCCAGAAGATGCAGAGGAAAAGAAAAGCTGAAAGAAAATATATAATACATAATATATAACCCAGCTCCTGTCGGATCAAGGATAACCGACTAGAGGGGGGTGAATAGAAGGTTTCTAATTATTTTGACTCTAATTCCAATTAATTAATCACTAAGCTAGAAATGCAATAATGGTAATTTACAACTATGATTTCTAGTGATCACCAAGTACTCTAGCAAGTCAAGTGAGCAATAAAGGATTCTAATTACAAATGATATACTCAAATTGCTAGAAATAAGAATTGAGCACAAGAATTGTAAAACCAAATCACAAGAGAATGAGAGACAAGAATTTTATCCTGTGGTCTCAGAGACTTGCCGGTCTCCCCTAATCCACGTAGAGGTGACGTGAACAACTTCTAGCCGGCTCCACTCGCTTCAGCCTTCCTCGATCACTAAGGTAGTTCTTTCCAGCTCCGGGTAGGCGAACTCTGGCCTTCACAACTTGTTGGGGATTCTCACAACCTCCGTTGAGAAGCTCTCCGAGCATGAACACCTCCGAGCCGTCTAAGAGTCGGCAACCTCCAAGAGTAATAAACCTTGACACTTTCGCGATGTCGAATTGAGTGTCTAGAAGATAAACACTAAATGCACCACTCAATTTGGCTCCTAACTCTCTCAAAGAATGAATTTAATGCACAAAGAATATTGGAGACTAGCTAGAGCTCAAATATCATCAATAAGATCCAAGAAGAGCTCTAAAATACAGGTTGGGGGTATTTATATCCCCCACCCACCTAATCTAACCGTTGGCCAAAAACCTCCTGAGAGGTCGGTCATACCGCCCTAGGGCCGGTATGAGCGCCACTCACAGGCCAACAGTCGATACAATGCATTTAATGCATGTCAGCGTGATGAGGACATAACTCCTATGGATACAACTTTAACTCTTGGTCCAATAACATGAGCCCGAGCAAGACAACTCAACTACAAGGTGAGCTCGTTCTTAGGTGATAATACTTGTTCTAATGAGAATGTGCTACTGCATAATTTTCCTTGTGATGTGTTGTTACTTAGGAGCATGGGAGAGGAGATGTTAACCCAAGGAAACCTCATACACAACTTGAACATCTACAAGCCACGTTCAACTAAAGTACAAGCCCAATTGATGCCGCCCGTGCACTTCAATTCGGACTAGAACTCGTCTCGGAGTCAGCCTGATAGCGCCGGACTAAAAAGGCCATAACTTCCTCATACGAAGTCCGTTTGGTAAAGACAATGTGATTGCCGATGCGTTGTCTCGGAGATATATTTTGTTATCACAACTTGATCATAAAATTTTTGGTTTAGAAACAATCAAGGACTTGTATGTCACTGATCTGGATTTTAGAGATGCTTATCTGAAATGTAGAGAAGGAAGAACTTGGAATAAATATGTGCTAAATGATGGATTATTATATCGTGCTAACAAGCTTTATGCTCCAATAGTTCTGTCGCTTTTGTTTTTGCAGGAAGCGCATGGAGGTGGTTTGATGGGACACTTTGGAGTGAAGAAGAAGGAGGATGTACTTGCTGCCCATTTCTTTTGGCCTAAGATGAGGCGTGATGTCGCGCGCTATGTGTCACGGTGCACCATATGCAATAAAGCTAAGTCCCGTTTGAATCCACATGGTCTTTATATGCCTCTTCTTGTCCCTAGCATTCCTTGGGAGGATATTTCAATGGATTTTGTGTTAGGATTGCCTAGGACTAAGAGAGGAAGGGATAGTATATTTGTGGTGGTTGATCGTTTCTCTAAAATAGCGCATTTTATACCTTGTCATAAGAGCGATGATGCTACAAACATTGCTAATTTGTTTTTCAGGGACATCATTCGTTTACATGGTGTGCCCAATACCATTGTTTCAGACCGTGATGCAAAGTTCTTGAATCATTTTTGGAGAAGCCTATGGAATAAATTGGGGATAAAATTGCTTTTCTCCACTACTTGTCACCCTCAAACCGACGGACAGATGGAGGTCGTCAACCGCACATTGTCTACTATGCTACGGGCGATTCTCAAGACAAATCTGAAGATGTGGGAAGAGTGCTTACCTCATATTGAATTTGCTTATAACAGGTCCATACACTCCACATCCAAGGTAAGTCCGTTTCAGATCGTATATGGGTTTAATCCACGTGCTCCTATTGATTTGTTACCTTTATCTCCTACTGAAACATTAAATTTTGATGCTAAAAGCCATGATGAATTGAGTTTAAAAATGCATGAATTAGTTAAAGAAAATATTGAAAAGATGAATGCAAAATATAAAGCATATGGTAGCCAGGGTAGAAAACAATTAACCTTTGAACCTGATGATCTTGTTTGGTTGCATCTACGCAAAGATAGATTTCTTGAATTGAGAAAGTCTAAATTAATGCCTCGAGCTGATGGTACTTTTAAAGTACTTGCAAAGATTAATAATAATGCATATAAGCTTGAGCTGCCTGCAGATTTCGGGGTTATTCCCACTTTTAATATTTCAGATTTAAAACCATACATGGGCAAAGAAGATGAGATTGAGTCGAGGACGACTCCAATTTTAGAGGGGGAGAATGATGAGGACATAACTCCTATGGATACAACTTTAACTCTTGGTCTAATAACACGAGCCCGAGCAAGACAACTCAACTACAAGGTGTGCTCGTTCTTAGGTGATAATACTTGTTCTATTGAGAATGTGCTACTTCATAATTTTCCTTGTGATGTGTTGTTACTTAGGAGCATGGGAGAGGAGATGTTAACCCAAGGAGACCTCATACACAACTTGAACATCTACAAGCCACGTTCAACTAAAGTACAAGCCTAATTGATGCCGCGCGTGCACTTCAATTCGGACTACAACTCGTCTCGGAGTCAGCCTGATAGCGCCGGACTAAAAAGGCCATAACTTCCTTATACGAAGTCCGTTTGGGCCGAGCCACCACTCGTTGAAAAGCTTATTTCAAGAACTATCTATTACATACAAGCCCTCCTCCAGATTCATTCGGGAAGGCCTCCAAATCAACGCGAAATTTTGTTGTTGTTGCAGACTTCAAATCAGAACCATTGATTGATCACTTTTTGTAACTCGCCCTTATATATACTTAGCCGCCGCTACTTTTAGGGTTATGTTATTTGGTAAGTTTGTTCCCCACACATGTGAAACACTTATTCATCGGAGTAGTGTCACAAGACCTGGTTTGGTGAAAGAGATAACCTCAAATTTGATCGTTTGAATTGTCAGATTGTTTTCTTTCTCGTTCTTGCTCGTTTCTTCTACTGCGTGCTGGAATTAACCTTCATGGTTAGGTCATCTAGGCATGAGCACGATTGATAATGACAGGTGCGTGGGTGTAGCGATTTCAAGGATTCAATCTTCGCTGATTGGAAGCCCTTGGAACGCGAACGTCTCCGTTTCGCAAAAGTAGAACCTATCGGAAGATCAGGCCGTTGGCGCATCAAGTGGTATCAGAGCTGTGTTGCCTGTTAGGTAATTCGTATTTTCCCCATTGGTTAGTTTTCCATCATCCTTGTGTCCAAAAAAAAATTGGCCCCAAAAATATTTGCGTTCGTCATTGTCCTTGTTTCCGCTGTCCAAACCTCTTTGATCCTTTGCACTTTCTGTCGGTTTTTGCTTTATTGAATTGTTGTCCCCCGTTGTGTCCTTATGTTGCCGAGTCTAGATCGAGTATTGTCCTGGTTGTAGCGGTCGAGTTTGTTTGCCACGGAAATCCTAGGGCATCAGTTCGGATTTTGAGTCCGAGAAGAAGAAGGGTTCGTGCAGCATTCAGTAAAACAGGCATAACTTTTGCATACGGACTCCGATTTGGGTCTTTTTTTTGTTTCGAAGAGGACGACGACGCGCATCTAAAAAATCCACATGTTGTTAGACTTGTGCATTTTTTGACCCTCAAAATCGGCCTCTAAGACCGAGTTCTGGGCCCTAGAAGTTTCGGTGCCATCTTTTTGTCATCTTTTATTCATATGTTTAGCATTTTATCTCGTTTAAAAACGTGGGATTGTTGTTTTCCATCCTTTTTTCAGTTGAGAGGGATAGTATACCTCTGAGAAAAATAAAAAAAAAGAAAGCCGCACCAAAAGAAGAGAGAAGAGAAAAAGGCCAGTGCAAAAAAAAATCAAAAGCCGCACTGAAAAAAAAATCAGAAGTGCTGAAATCATCTGTGTCCTTTGTATATTTGTGTGCTTCGCTTCGCATAACTAGGTCTGTGATGAATTTATGCCGGCAACATAGACTAGCTTGCAACTACTTTTCAGTTTTGCAATTTCTGATTTGAATTGTTGCATAACCTTTGCTACTCATACATAGCCTTTCGAGCTCCACTCTCTTCCAATTCAGTTGCAGGTTTTACTTTGCAATCGCATACCCCACCATTATCACAGGTTATCACGAACTAGCCTACCTGATTGCACCACCTATCACAGTTGGTAAGAAACTTGCAAGAGCTTGGTAAGAAGCTTGAGCGAGAGTGGCCTTTACCCTTTTGTCCACCACCTAGTAGTTGATAGGAAGAATATATACTCTATTTTTCCTTCTTGTCTTCTACTAACAATGACAGGATCACATAAAGAAATTCCGGATGGAGACGAATGTGTTGCAAAGATTGAGCTCATGAAGTACGTGGAGGATCATCAAAGCACGTTGAGAGGCATCGATGCAAACATCACCAAGCTTGCTCAAGACAATGAACATAGGATGGAGCGAATTGAGCAGAGCATTGCTAACCTCGTCACCAGAATGGAGTACATAGAGAGGCAGCCGCCTCCACCTGCAGATCCTGCACCTCTCAATGGAGGTCGAAGGGAGAGCAATCTTGCTGCCCCTAGAGATGAAGAAGCATTCCCTTCCGACGACATAGAGGATGATGAAGGAGAAGAAAGTGTCGGCAATATGGATCAAGATGTTGAATGGAATGCCCATTTTTGCGATCGTCTTCGCCGCAATCGTCATGGTATGGGAGGTAACAATGGTAATGCTAATCGACATCATAGTAATGTTAATGATGCAATTTCTAAAGTTAAGTTTACCATGCCATCTTTTGCGGGTCGTTATAATCTGGATGAATATTTAGAATGGGAGCTATCTGTGGATCAAAAATTTTCATGCTTTGAAGTCCCGGAAGAACAAAGAATAAGACTTGCCACTAGTAAATTTACTAACTTTGCATCATATTGGTGGCATGAAATTAAACAAACAGATAATGTCCCAACCAATTGGAATGGTTTGAAAGAATGCATGCGAGTTAGATTTGTACCCTCATATTATGCTAGAGATTTATTGAATAAATTGCAGCACTTGAACCAAGGTAATAAGTCCGTAGAAGAGTATTATCAGGAGTTACAAATTGGTATTTTGCGTTGTAAAGTGCAAGAAGATGAGGATGCAAAAATGTCTAGATTTTTTTAGGGCTTAAATCGTGAAATTCAAGACATATTAGAGTATAAGGATTATCATAATATCACTCGTTTGTTCCATCTTGCTTGAAAAGCTGAAAGTGAAGTACAGGGATGACAAGCTCGATCACGAGGAGTTAATCCTGGAGGATCTCCTCCAACTCGGGCCACACCTAGGGCGCCACCTGCGGCACCTTCTACTGGTCTCTCTACATCATCTTCTTTCCGTGCACGTTCCGTTGATTCCACGCCACAATCACGTGCTTCCGCAGCAAGCAAATCAGCGACGGTGCAAGCACCGGCAAAGAACGCGTCACCAGTTGCTTCCACGGGTAGGACACGTGACACGCAGTGCTACCACTGTAAGGGATGGGGTCATGTGATGAAAGACTGTCCAAATCAGCGAGCCCTCATTGCCAAAGATGATGGTGAGTATACTAGTGCTAATGATGTTGATGATGAAGATTTGGCGCTTGTTTCAGCTAACCCCGCAGGTGACGAACATGCGACGGGTAGTGATGATGATGGAGTGGATAGATTTGGAGATGAAACTTCTGAGAGGTATATGAGTATTATAGCACAGCGAGTACTTAGTGCTCAAATGGAGAGAGCGGAGCAAAATCAGCACCACACCTTGTTCCAAACAAAGTTCGTTGTGAAGGAAAGATCATATCGCGTCATCATCGATGGAGGTAGTTGCAATAACCTTGCTAGCATTGAGTTGGTCGAGAAGCTTGGATTGACCACGTAGCAGCACCGCGGCCATATTACATTCAATGGTTCAACTCCTGCGGTAAGTTGAAGGTAAATAAGATTGTGAGAGTGCATTTTTCAATTGGTACCTACCATGATCATGCAGATTTTGATATCGTGCCTATGCAAGCTTGTTCTTTGCTTTTAGGTTGGCCTTGGCAATATGATACTGATGCTTTACACCATGGTAGAAGCAATAAATACACTTTTATACAAAAAGGAAGAACCATTGTATTAATTCCAATGACCCCTACTGTCATTTTGAAAGATGAGTTAGAAAGAGCTGAAAAAGAACTTCAGGTGAAGGAAACTAACACTGAAAATCAAGATGTAGCTAAAGAAGTTTGCCCACCTAAAACGAAAAAGGAAGCACCTAGTGTTAAGAAGGCGGGAATTAAATTGAAAGGTGCTAACATGCTTGCTACAAAATCTGATTTACTTGAGCTTGATGAGTCTGATTTGGCTTGCTATGCTTTGATTTGCAAAGAGGCTTATTTTTCCCTTGATAAATTGCCTAGCTCTTTGCCTCCTGCTGTCATTAATCTTTTGCAGGAGTATGAGGATGTTTTCCCGGATGAACTTCCCCCAGGGCTGCCACCTATGAGGGGAATTGAGCATCAAATTGACTTGATTCCGAGGGCGACTTTACCAAACCGTGCGCCTTACCGAACCAACCCCGAAGAGACTAAGGAAATTCAGCATCAAGTCCAAGACTTATTGGACCGAGGGTATATACGAGAGAGCCTTAATCCTTGTGCCGTTCCTGTTATTTTGGTTCCTAAGAAAGATGGTAGTTGGCGAATGTGCGTAGATTGTAGAGCCATTAATAATATCACAATAAGGTATCGTCACCCTATTCCTAGGTTAGACGACATGCTTGATGAGTTAAGTGGTTCTATCATTTTTTTAAGGTAGACTTGCGAAGTGGATACCACCAAATTAGAATGAAGTTGGGAGGCGAATGGAAAACTGCTTTCAAAACTAAGTTTGGGTTATATGAGTGGTTAGTAATGTCTTTTGGGTTAACTAACGCACCTAGCACTTTCATGCGGGTAATGAACGAAGTTTTACGTGATTTCATTGGAAAATTTGTGGTGGTTTATTTTGATGATATTTTAATCTATAGCAAGTCACATAGAGAACACATGGAACATTTACGTGATGTTTTTAATGCTTTGAGAGATGCACATTTGTTTGGTAATCTTGAGAAATGCACCTTTTGCACGGATCGAGTCTCTTTTCTTAGATATGTTGTTACTCCACAGGGGATAAAAGTGGATGAAGCGAAAATTGAAGCAATCAAGAGCTGGCCGACTCCTGAGACAATCACACAGGTGAGAAGTTTTCATGGTCTTGCAGGATTCTATAGGCGTTTTGTGAAGGATTTCAGCACCATTGCAGCACTATTGAATGAGTTAACAAAGAAAGGCATTCTTTTCTACTGGGGACCAGCATAAGAACATGCTTTTGATGTGTTAAAGGAGAAGCTAACCAATGCCCCTCTACTTCAACTCCCCGATTTCGGTAAGACTTTTGAGTTAGAGTGTGATGCTAGTGGGATTGGCATAGGAGGAGTGTTACTACAAGAAGGTAAACCCGTTGCATATTTTAGTGTAAAATTGAATGGCCCTGCTCTGAATTATTCTACATATGACAAAGAATTGTATGCTTTAGTGGGTGTGTTAGAAACATGGCAACATTACCTTTGGTCCAAAAAATTTGTTATTCATTACGATCATGAATTTTAAAATATATTAGAAGCCAAGCAAAACTGAATAAACGACAAGCTAAATGGGTTGAGTTCATTGAATTGTTTCCCTATATCATCAAGCATAAGAAAGGTAAAGACAATGTGATTGCCGATGCGTTGTCTCGGAGATATATTTTGTTATCACAACTTGATCATAAAATTTTTGGTTTAGAAACAATCAAGGACTTGTATGCCACTGATCTGGATTTTAGAGATGCTTATCTGAAATGTAGAGAAGGAAGAACTTGGAATAAATATGTGCTAAATGATGGATTATTATATCGTGCTAACAAGCTTTGCGTTCCAGCTAGTTCTGTTCGCCTTTTGTTTTTGCAGGAAGCGCATGGAGGTGGTTTGATAGGACACTTTGGAGTGAAGAAGATGGAGGATGTACTTGCTGCCCATTTCTTTTGGCCTAAGATGAGGCGTGATGTCGAGCGCTATGTGTCACGGTGCACGACATGCAATAAAGCTAAGTCCCGTTTGAATCCACATGGTCTTTATATGTCTCTTCTTGTCCCTAGCATTCCTTGGGAGGATATTTCAACGGATTTTGTGTTAGGATTGCCTAGGTCTAAGAGGGGAAGGGAAAGTATATTTGTGGTGGTCGATCGTTTCTCTAAAATGGCGCATTTTATACCTTGTCATAAGAGCGATGATGCTACAAACGTTGCTAATTTGTTTTTCAGGGAGATCATTCGTTTACATGGTGTGCCCAATACCATCGTTTCAGACCATGATGCAAAGTTCTTGAATCATTTTTGGAGAAGCCTATGTAATAAATTGGGGATAAAATTGCTTTTCTCCACTACTTGTCACCCTCACACCGACGGACAGATGGAGGTCGTCAACCGCACATTGTCTACTATGCTACGGGCGATTCTCAAGACAAATCTGAAGATGTGGGAAGAGTGCTTACCTCATATTGAATTTGCTTATAACAGGTCCATACACTCCACATCCAAGGTAAGTCCGTTTCAGATCGTATATGGGTTTAATCCACGTGCTCCTATTGATTTGTTAACTTTATCTCCTTCTGAAACATTAAATTTTGATGCTAAAAGACATGCTGAATTGAGTTTAAAAATGCATGAATTAGTTAAGGAAAATATTGAAAAGATGAATGCAAAATATAAAGCATATGGTAGCCAGGGTAGAAAACAATTAACCTTTGAACCTGGTGATCTTGTTTGGTTGCATCTACGCAAAGATAGATTTCTTGAATTGAGAAAGTCTAAATTAATGCCTCGAGCTGATGGTACTTTTAAAGTACTTGCAAAGATTAATGATAATGCATATAAGCTTGAGTTGCCTGCAGATTTCGGGGTTATTCCCACTTTTAACATTTCAGATTTAAAACCATACATGGGCAAAGAAGATGAGATTGAGTCGAGGACGACTCCAATTTTAGAGGGGGAGAATGATGAGGACATAACTCCTATGGATACAACTTTAACTCTTGGTCCAATAACACGAGCCCGAGCAAGACAACTCAACTACAAGGTGAGCTCGTTCTTAGGCGATAATACTTGTTCTAATGAGAATGTGCTACTGCATAATTTTCCTTGTGATGTGTTGTTACTTAGGAGCATGGGAGAGGAGATGTTAACCCAAGGAGACCTCATATACAACTTGAACATCTACAAGCCATGTTTAACTAAAGTACAAGCCCAATTGATGCCGTCCGTGCACTTCAATTCGGACTACAACTTGTCTCGGAGTCAGCCTGACAGCGCCGCACTAAAAAGGCCATAACTTCCTCATACGATGTCCGTTTGGGCTGAGCCACCACTCGTTGGAAAGCTTATTTCAATACCTATCTATTGCATACAATCCCACCTCCAGATTCGTTCGGGAAGGCCTCCAAATCAATGCAAGAAGTTACTGCTATTGCAGACTCCAAATCAGAACCATTGTTTGATCACTTTTTGTAACTCGCCCTTATATATACTTAGGGGGTGTTTGGGACAGCTCCAGCTCCACCAAAATCCGTGGAGTTGGTGGAGCAGGGTATTTCTAGCTCCAGAAATTTATGGAGCTGGAGCTGTGAGTACATTAAGAGTGTTTATGTGGATCATCTTGTTTACATTTTAGACTAAAAATATAAACTTAATTCACTTTATTTTAGCCTACAAACTCCAGCTCTGAGGTGAAGCTGGGATCTAGAACTCTGCCAAACAGGGCCTTAGCCGCCGCTACTTTTAGGGTTAGGTTATTTGCTAAGTTTGTTCCCCATACGTGTGAAACACTTGTTCATCGGAGTAGTGTCACAAGACCTAGTTTGGTGAAAGAGATAACCTCAACTTTGATCGTTCGAATTGTCAGATTGTTTTCTTTCTCGTTCTTGCTCATTTCTTCTACTGCGTGCAGGAATTAACCTTCATGGTTAGGTCTTCCGGACGTGAGCACGGTTGATAATGACAGGTGCGTGGGTGTAGCGATTGCAAGGATTCAATCTCCGCTGATTGGAAGCCCTTGGAACGCGAACGTCTCCGTTCCGCAAAAGTAGAACCTATCGGAAGATCGGGTCGTTGGCGCATCACAGTGACCATTGGTCACATAGCCGGTATGACCGGAGGTGGTCCGATCATACCGCCGGCCGTTATTACCGGAGGGTCCCTGGTCATACCGCCCTTCTCAGGTGCCGAATGCACCGCTTCTTCAAAAAACACACTAGGAGGGGGTCGGTCATACCGATGGCCGATATGACCGGAGGGGGCCCGGTCATACCGGCCGCTTAGACACAAAACTCACCTCTTTCTATTATTTCCACACCGGGTGGAGATCAGTCACACCGATGGCCGGTATGACCAGAGAGGGCCCGGTCATACAGGCCCACTACACCCAGACTATATTTTTCTTCACAAAAGATTTTCCTTTTTGCGCAAAGCAACATAAATGCCTAGATGCAAAAGTATTGTGCCCATAAACATTTTCCAACATCGAACGAGCGGCACTGACCCCTCTTAAAAGTACGGTGCCTATTCTAGCAACCCGATCTTTTCTTCCAAACTCCGAGATCGACAAAAAGGCTATGAAATGTCCTTAAATTTTATATCTTAGCCTTTTTGTCTTTGATGCTTGCTTTCCTTTTTCCCAATTTCATGCTTCCAAGTTCGTTGAGATTTGGACCAACCTATTGTCAAAATACTCAAATTGAAAATATTAGTCTATAAACCATGATTATCATTAATTACCAAAACCAAATTGAATTGGGGGCCTAGATGCTTTCAGCTCCCCCTCACGATAAGCCGTAAGGGCACACAACTCCAAGCTATCCTCTCAAGGCCACAAAATCTAGAGCTATCCAAAGGCTTGGTAAAGATATCGCAATCTGATGGTCACTCTCCACAAATTGAAGCACTATATCACCCTTCTCCACATGGTCTCTAAGGAAGTGATATCTAATGTCAATGTGCTTGATCCTGGTGTGCTGCACTGGGTTTTTAGCAATGCAAATAGCTGAAGTGTTGTCATAGAAAAGTGAAACACTCTCTATTTCTAACCCAAAGTCACGTAAGGTCAATCTCATTCAAAGCAAATGACTACAACAACTAGCTACTGCAACGTACTTGGCCTCAGCAGTGGACTGTGCAACTCTGAACTACTTCCTAGATGACCAAGAAACAAGAGAACTGCCAATAAATTGGCAAGTGCCAGAAATGTTCTTTCTATCTATCCTATAGCCAGCAAAGTCTGCATCAAAAAAGGCTTTAAGAGACAAACAAGAAGAAGAAGAATACCAAATACCATAGTCAAGGGTAGATCGAAGGTACCTGAAGATGCGCTTCACCGCTTGGTGGTGAGATGCGCGAGGAGAAGCCTAAAATCGAGCGCACAGACACACAGTAAAATGTATGTCCGGCCTCGAGGCGGTAAGGTACAGGAGGGAGCCAATCGTGCTCCGGAACTCCTTCTGTTCAACTGGCTTACCATCCTCATTAGGGTCGAGGACAACAGTGGTGGCCAAAGGAGTCGTCACCGGCTTCCCGTCAGACATGGCCAAAGCAAGTCACCACCATCAAGCCCTACCCGCTGCCACCTTTGAGCTTGCTGTCGTTGTCCCCGAGCCTCGAAGGCCACGATATATGCGTCACAAGCAACACCTCGTCAAGCTCATGTGAGAGGTGCCACCCGAAGGACACCGGAGTGCACTGTCGGTGACCTTAGGACTCCGCGTGCCACCCAATGTGGCCATGTCTCAGTGCTGCCACATGTCCAGATGGCATCATACTGACGTCATGGTGTCGTCAGCAGAGAGCCTAACATGTTCCCTTCATACAAACTCCGTGGGCTCCCTTGTCAGGGAATATTTTATTTGTTCTGAATTTTTTTTTGGTGAATGTTTCAAGAGTCTATTCTCCTTCATACAAACTCTGATTGAGCCCATTCAAATTACTAAATTCATCTAAATTCAAGATCTTTATTTTGGTGTATCTTCGTTGATTTTTTGGAGTCTGTTTTGTCTCTAGCTTGTATTTATTTTAGCATTCACCTTTCATTTCGTGTAAACGTTGAAGTGCCGAGAACATTCGAAGTTGAAGAATTGACTCAAGTTCAAGGTCTAGATCAAGATCAGGAGTTGTTCCAAGGAAAGTTGTGCTTTGATCATGTTGATCCCAGTTTTACAAATGCTATTTTGTTTTAATCTATTTCATGTTATTTTATGCTTATTTATGTTTTCAAATATTTGCTATGTTATATTTATTTGTTAGCATAGGATGGATAATTATTAGTTGGTTGCTCATAGATACCAACGTGGGTTGGTTAGATCATGTGTAGTTGCATAGCCATGCCACGTATAATTGATATCTTTTGAAAGTGCAAATTCAAATTTGACTAATGAGATATGGAACTTGTTTATGAAAGGGGTGTGTTATGTATTGTCACACAATGATATTGAGTTGTTGAAGGCATGTTTTGCATAATAATTAACTAGGGTAGTAAATGATTTAGATTGGATAAAGTGGCAAGAGGCTGTGTGACATTTAGGTTGATGTTAATTGAAAGCCTTGCCTTGGTCAAGTAAACACTTAACCTTGTAAGCCATTGAACTGGGCTAATCATACAACCACCTGTCTGTTATGGGTCAAACCTAACTCAGTAAGTTACCGAGTCTTGACATATGATATCTTAGGAGAATCACCAAATTGTATGTGTGTTTAGGGAAAGTTTGTATTGCAGTGGCATCACATTTTAAACAGTGATTGTTCCTAGTCCAACAATGAGTCTCTTCTATTCTTCTACTCTGTGTGATGGAGGGATTGTTAGACTAGGCTTATCCCGAGAGTATATATTCGGATAGAGTTTATAAAAAGTTTTATTATGATTTTCTTAGTCGCACGTCGATGGGTATGTGTAATGGCCGATGTTATAAGATTGATCATACCTTGTGGGTAAAGTGTATAACCTCTGCAGAGTGTCAATCTATTCTAACAGTTGTGTCCCTAGTCTTGGACAATGTTTGAGAATTTCAATCAAGAGTTAGATTTTATAAAATAAAACTTGAGGAAAGGAGGTTGTGTGCCAATAGAATTAATGGAATTTGGTTAGACTATGTGCCAGATTATTTGAGAAATACGTGAAAACTTAACTATTTATTATTATTGTTATTTGTTTTAATGTCATTTCAATATAGTTATTGTATTCAAATGAAAATGTTGCTTTACTGCAAAATAGTCATATAAGCTATTCTTTCGAATAAACCTTGCATGTAGTTATAATAAACTTGCATTATGTGCACAATTTGTTGAATGCTTTATGTACTTACTCATACCATAACAAAATCATCATTTGAAAAGAAACCTACACCAGCTTTGGAGGTGTTTCAGGAGGATACGAGTTACTTGGAGCGAACCTTGTCAATTACCTATGATATATTGATGGGTTATATGTGAAGTTTTTCATTCTACTACTATTATTTTTCTTAGAGTTTAAACCCTATGGCCTAATAATGTAAAGTAGACCATAAGGTTAATCAACTATCTTTTATTCAATAAATAGAGTCTTTTATTATGTTTCTGCTATATATAATTGTTATATTTAATAAATGTTACTACTGTGTGTACTAGTGTGATCCTTAACTAGTGCAGTATACACGTAGGATTTGAATTTGCCACACCCAAATATACAAAATCCCATCTTCTTCTTTTTCCTCCCTGCAACCTGATGCGAATGTGATGGCAGCGGCATAGATTGGCAGCCACGGCACAAAGGTAACCGCTCCACTTATTGCGCCGTAGTCTTTAAAACGCACCATTTTTCACCATAACAGCAACCGTCACTTCCGAAATTTTTCCTGCCTTTTACTGTTTCTTTTACCCCCCCTATAAATATGGGATCCATTCTCATGTCATTATCAGGTGCTCAAGCTCTCGCACCCTTCACCGTCGACTTCATTCCTCACTTTCCTTGTCTTCAAGACTCGTACTTGTATTTCACCTCATCAGCTTAATGATAATGGATTCAAACCAGGTATTTATCCTTATGCCCGATAGTGAAAACCAATTTTACCTAGGCCTGCTAGGCAACCTAGATCCATCGACTATCATAGAACCTGATATACCTAGACTTCCTCTTCATGCTCCTGAGTATAACATCAATGGATGGAGCAAAAGTTTAAAGCTTGGCCGACGGCTTTAAAGGGTTGGCGTCACTGGTATAATAGTGTGGTTGAGCAAAAAAGCCTTTGTGGGAGCAAATGGGCATATTGGAGTGCTTTCCTCTTTCCTTGGCCGATCCAGAAGCTAATGAGCCTTTAGTGGCCACAGCATGCTATTTTTGGTCGGACACCCTGAACGTCTTTATGTTCAGGTCAGGTCCTATCGGCCCAACCCTCTTGGACGTAGCACAATTATGCTACTTAAGACCAAACGAAAATCAGTTATTGGCCTTCAGTGCCAAGACGCAATATAAATTGATCTTAACCAAGGGAGAAGGTTGGAGCAAGTATATTGAAAATAACAAAGGGTTGGCCTTGTATCGGACAAAGAGCACACCGCCTTTTTAAACATGTGGCTTGGCCAATACATTTTCTACGAAGCTTCTCTTGGACCAACACAAGTCTATCAAGTCATAATAGAGCAACTCGTAGAAGGACATCGGCTTGCCTTAGGAAAATTATTTTTGAAAGCAGTCTATCAAATGATGCACATCATCAGAAGTCGGCTTTTCACCAGACTTCAACAATATTATGTCAGCAATGTAGGTGGTCCGCTATGGTTTATAAAGTTTGGCTTTATTCTGCTTTCAGCCAACAATTCCAGATTGATTCATCGGTGACGACCTTATTTCCTTGTGAAGATTATTTGGAGCATCAGGCTAAATCTTTAAGAGACAGAAGATCATTTGAAGAATGGTTCATCCTTTGCTCGTCATACACAAAGATGACTCCATCCGAGGCAACTAAGTATTTATCCTTTTTCTTTGAACTGGATAGCTGAGATTACCCATCAAAGGAATTTTTCAGATACAAGGACGCCGATGGATATCATTATAACTCTTTCCTACGCTTAATGACCGACAGTTCAGATATACCTGAGGAAACACTGGACCTGTACAAAATCTTTTTGTCTCCCTATGTGGTCTCTGTCGGCTTACACGCCAAAGGTCGGACATTCCAACCATCGTATCAATTTTACAACCCTACAATCTACTCCAGGCAATTTGGGTTTGGTCAAGTCCCTCCCAACTTCTACCTCTTGGATCGGCTACGCTCGAGGGACAGAGTGCGTCATGAATCAATGGCTCAAATAGCCATGCATCTAGCCGATGACCTGTAACTCCAGCATTTACCTTGTTTCCTGCTCCATCAGCGTCAAGCTGAGATGTTAAAGCAATGGTGGTCAATAATCTCCACTAGGCATTATCCTGAAGAACGCACATTATCGGCCACCATATCCGATTTCCTACCAGATTATCAACCAGAACTGACAATAGTTTTTGAATCCGTTAGTATGAGTTCTAGCAATGACGCTAGTTTGTCGGGTTATACTAACTCAAATCTGTCGATACGGTCAACAAGGAATTAGCTAAGGTAGATTACTTTTAATACCCCATATTTATCTCTTTCCTTCAATTTTACTTATCGACTTAAATTATCTTTCAGGGAAAACAAGCTGGCAAGAAAACCATCAGAGCATCATCGGGCGCGAGGCAATCAAGAAAACGGCTTCGCCCAAACGTCAGAATTGTAGTAGCTGGCTACTCATCAGCCACCCTAAGTGCCCATGCATAATCTCTGTCGGACTTAGACAAGCAGCAGCCAAGTAAGTGCCCATCAGTCTCACCTTACATTTCTATCATCTTTTCCATTTACTAATTCATTTAGCCGATTGTTCAACAGAGAAGAAACGTAGTCGACCCAACAAGGTGTTGGCCAGCAGAGGTTGTAAGCCCCAAGAGCAATCGCGCAAAAACTCCCCACACATCTCAGGCACCAGCCAGGTACGATCTTCTTTATACTGACTTGCAATGCAATTTCCATTGAACCGACTAACAATTCTTACGATATTCCATGCAGCTTCCTCTTTCTCCACTAGCATTTGTAGCCAATGTAGATTTGCCTCCTCATTCATCACAACCGACACTCTAGGCTCAAATCCCTCAAGGTGCACCATACATGGCTGCTACTCCTACTGCCAAGATGATCGAGTCTGTGAGCAATGTGCTCGAATTCGATTGGTCTGATATAAAGGATGGAATCGATCTAGGCGAGGACAACTTCCCAGAAGAAATCCAAAAAATCATGGCCGTGTCACAGGATGCATCGGCTCAAGTGACGTCAGCTACGGGTATAGCAGAAAAGCGTTAAACAGCTTCTTCAAACTGCTTTTCACCCCGTCGGCCAACCTGCTTCAAAACACCCAGCCACTTAGGGACGCCATGGCGACGGTGCAAGCCAATCTGGCAAAAGAGGTTATGGCCGCTTTGCTAGAGTTATACCACCACGATGCGAAGAAAGAAGCGGTGGAGGCAGAAAAGGCAAGAATAGCTCATCGGGCAGCACAGCGGGAGGATCAGAAACTGCTCGACAAGTTTGTAGCCGACACCAAAGCTGTTAAGGACAAATACGATGAATAATCAAAGTCTCTGAAGGCCACCAAGGAAATGGCACTCAAGCTTGAATCGATCAAAAAATCCCTAGAAGAGGGGTTGGTTAAAGTTAATGCCTCCCTAGCCAAAGATCAAAAACACATGGCATCTACAGCATCGGCCTTGAAAAATCAGAATGTTGGCTTGGGCATGGCAATAGCATCGGTCAAAAAATAGAAAGCCAAGATCGCTCCCGTCCCCAGCTAAGAAGAAGAACACAACAAGATTCCTGAGGACATGGAACAGATTATTGCTAAGGCTGCTGCTACGCTGTCGGCTCTCGGAGCTAAGCTTAACCATCCCGGGATATAATCAACTTTCATTGCTTTTATGTAATCGACCAAACAACATAATGATGAAATGAATGTAATGGGGAAAGCTTGTCTTAAAACAATGCTTTTGGATGTTTGTAATATTATTAAAATCGACTGTTTAACAGATTGCTTACATATGCTTTCATCTTATTGCCAGTGTGATATTTGTAATCAGTTGTAGTTTACTTTTAATGTTATTAACATATAGCCAAAACTAACCACAACAAGTTAATTTGGCCTTTCACGACCGATAGCTATTCTTAGCCCGTTCTTACTGAGTCAACATTGATTTCCAAGGGTAACACAGCTTCATGTCCATAGACTAATTGGTAGGGCAATAATTTGGTTGCACCATGGTATACGCAATCTGGTAGGCCCATAATGACTCCGACAATGTTACATGCTAATTTATTTATTTTTCTTCAATTTTCCTCTTGATTAATTTATCAATGTTTTGTTGGACGACTCGGCTTGAATATTAGCCTGGGCATAATAAGGTGATGAATTTAACAATTTTATACCCAAACTCCTGGCAATACCTTAAAACTCATCGAACATAAATGCAGTTCCCTAATATATTGTAATAGTCTATGGAATTCCAAACCAGTGAACAATATGTTCTGTAACAAATCCGATAGCCTCAACACTTGTAACATTTTCAAGCGGGATTGCCTCAACTCACTTAGAAAAATAATCGGTCGTGGTCGATACGAATTTATGGCCTTTGCTTGACACAGGAAATATTTGTCCGATTACATCTATCCCCCATCCTCTGAATGGCCAAGGCTTGATAATTGGATGCAAAGCTGAGGCTGGAGCTAATTGTACGTTGCCAAATTTCTGACAAGTCTGACATCCTTTATAATACTTGAAACAATCTTCTAACATTGTCAATCAAAAATACCTAGTATGCCTTAACAGCTAGTTCATCTTATAAGCCGATTGATGGGATCCACAAATGCTTTCTTGTACTTCTTTCATAGCCACTTTAGCTTCCTCGGCCTCAAGACATTTAAGTAACAAACCTTCTAAAGTCCGATAATAAAGTACATTATCAAAGAAGACATACTTTAAGGCATGTCGCTTGATTCTCAGATCAGTAGGTTTTGAGGGATCTGTCAAATACTCCACTATTTTTTATCTTCAATCATTGGTAATATCAACCATGATCATTTTTTCTATCAGCTCAAATTCCTCTAACCGGCCAAAAACATTATAGTCTGATGCTTGCTGATCTAGCAAGTTGGCCTTGTCATTTAACTCACGAAGAATATGACAAATGGAAAAAGAAGTGAATAAGCCGATTACAGCGAGACACTGGTCCAAATATTTGATCAAAACTTCATCATAGCAGTTATATTCACCCTTAATATGCTGGACCACTAACAAAGAATCACCATAAGCCTCAACATAATCAACTCCGATAATATTCAGCATTTGAAGGCCTTTAAGTAATGCTTCGTACTCGGCTTGATTATTGGAACACCTGCAGTTTAGCCTGAATGCGAACTCAAAACTATATCCTTTTGGCGAAATCAACACTATCCTGATACCATCACCCTCTCGACATACTAATTCAATGAAAAATAGTTGCCAAAGAGCAACAGATATTAGATTAGTATTTATGTCAGTTTCATGTCCTGTTATAAAATCAGCAATCACTTGACCCTTAACAGCTTTAGCCGATTCATACATCAAGTCGAACTCGATGAGCGTATACACCCATTTACCAAGTTGACCTCGAAAAATTAGAGATAACAACATATATTTTATAACATCGTTTTTACTAATAACTTTACAAGTTGATGCTAAAATGTAATGCCTTAACTTCGTACAAGCAAAAATATAATGATAAGCAAAGCTTTTCTACAAAAGGATACCTGGTTTCTACATCAATTAATCGTCGGCTTAAATAGAAAATAACCCACTCTTTACCATCAATTTCTTACACCAAAATAGCTCCAATCGTTACCTCTTCAGTTGATATATGTAATTTAAACGGTACACATTTCTGAGACACGGCTAAAACTGGAGGATTAGACAAATATTCCTTAATACTTTCGAAAGCTTTCAGCTGATCGGTTCCCCAAACAAAATCTTGATTATCCTTTAATTTCAACAGTGGGGTAAATGAACTAATATGGCCAGAAAAATTTGAAATGAATCGCCGTAAATAATTAATCTTGCCGATCAGCTTTTGTATGTCCTTTTTACAGGTCGATGGCTTAGTTTTGGCTATAGCTTTGATCCTTTCTTGATTAACTTTAATTCCTCTTTCATTAATCATAAAGCCCAAAAACCACCCAGCCGATACACCAAAAGCACACTTGTGTGGACTCATCTTTAAATCATGTGCCATTTTTTAACACTGTTTCTAAATCGGCCAGATGCTACAAATCTTCCTTGGATTTTACAACAACATCGTCAATATAAATTTCCACAATATGGCCGATCAAATCGTGAAAAATGAAATTCATGGCTCGTTGATATGTTGCACCAGTGTTTTTCAAGCCGAACGTCATTACTGCCCATTCAAACAACCCTAGGGCACCAGGTCAACTAAAAGTTGTCTTAGGTATATCGGCTTCTACCATGAATATTTGATTATATCCTGCATTACCATCGAGAAAACTAATAATCTTGTTCCCCGATGCAGCAACGATAAGCATATCAGCTATTGGTACTGGTTACTCATCTTTTGGTGTGGCTTTATTTAAATCCCTAAAATCAACACACACACAGAGTTTACCATTTTTCTTCATAACAGAAACGATATTAGAAACCCATTCAGTACATTTTTCTTCATAACAGGAACGATATTAGAAACCCATTCAGTATATCGGCAAATCCTAATAAACTTAGCCTCCAATAATCACTCAATATATTCCTTTATAATGGTATACAAGACCGAATTAAATCGTCTAGGGGACTATTTAAACAATCGATAATCTAGCTTTATAGGTAGCCGATGCTCAACAAGTTGTCAGCTTAAACGAGGCATCTCATGATACTCCCAAGCAAAGCAATCTTTATAATTCTTTAATATCTTAACCAACTTTTCTTTGTAATCTACGGCTAATTTTGAACTAATAAAAGTTGGTCTTTTTCCATCACCATCACCTATGTCGACTTCCTCTAGTAAATCAGTCAATGTGAAACATTGGCCTAACTTCTCGATTTCCTGAAAATCTTCAATGGCCTCATAGCTATCTGTTATATGCCGATAGCTTCGCATTTTATCCTGTAAAGCCTTTATTGCTGATTTGGCTCCATCGGTGCAAAATTACATCTGTCCGATCAAGCATACTTGGCCTTATATTGATTGGAATAAGCCTTATTTTGTTGATTCAGATGAAATCACAATCATCTAAAGCTTTACCCAATATGCACTCGGCTCCCTCATGTTGCCAGTTCGTGTCTGAACTCGTCATGGCGATGTGAGTCGATATGTCAGCTTGAACTACTTCAACCTCATCCCCGTTGCACTCGACGGGCATCTGATGCATGGTCGACGGGACACAGCAATTGGCTTGAATCCAATCTTGCCCTAGCAGAACGCTGTAATTACCCTAGGCATCAACCACAAAAAAGATGGTCGGCAATGTTTTGCTTCCGACTGTTAACTCTGTTACCATAACTCCCCATGCTTCAGTGTGATCGCCTGTGAAGTCATTTAAAACTATGTTAGTTTTAATAAAATCATCGTCGGACTTACCCAACTTCTTTCAAGTGATATATGGCATCAAATTGACGGTTGCTCCTCTATCAACAAACATCCTTGATATCAGCTTGCCATTAATATGACCTTTTAGATATAATGGCTTGAGATGCCAATGATCGTCTTGTGGCTTTTTAAAACTACATCTTGAGCCCCCAAGCATAATTGAGCAAAGTCTCTTTGGCCGACACAATACTTATTTTAAATTTGGCCGGTAGAGTGAACAACATAATGATGTCCATCAGGGGTGGAGAATAATCCCGAATCATGGGTGAATCCAGATGATCGGCTGAATCAAACTCTTCTTCAACCGGTTCCTTCCTCCTCTACTCCTTTTTAGCAATTTAAATTGGTCGGGGCTCATTAAACACTTAGTCTCTTTGTTTTTCCTGCTCGGCCTCTCTCATCTCCTAGGTCCTTAGTCTTTGAAGTCATCTATGTTGCGACCGGCTAAGCCCTGGAGGACACCATCTGGATTTAGGTTCAATCGGCTCACATAATTTTCCCGTAACATTGACCTGGGTCGTAGAACTTTATCGCTCTGATTGTGTTTGTGGCTAAATCGGTCTAGAAATCCTTTCATTAACTGATTTTCCACAGACTTCATGACGATCTTGTATCGACTCAAATATTCTATCTTTAACCGATCGTTGTTTCTAGTTACATCGACGCGGATAATGTTCCATCGGACAAATATGTGGTGACAGCAGAGCTGACCCCCCCTCTCCCAACAGAACTGCCAAAAGGGGCACAATTGGTGAGGTTTTTCCAAGTTATCGTGCCAGTACATATTATTTGGCTGACGTGCAGGATAACGCAGCCTATTGCTTCTTCTCTCATACTTTTTTAATAACGGGGAGAAAGTTGGCTTTGGCTTGTGAATCAGCTTTGATGGCGGTGATGCTCTTTTTGCCTTGTACCACTTACCGATTTGCAAGTCTCCTCTTAGCTTTATGGTCCTTGAACTCCTCCCTTCACAGTCGGTTTCTATTTGTAGTGAGCCGACCGTGATTTTCAAGGTATCCTTGCTGCTACAGAACATGATGTTTAACTTTTGATCCTGAATCCTGTATCGGCTCTTTTCCTTTTCCAGAACATTGAACCATATTAATTGAAAAAGGATTAGCATCTAATTTCATCGCCGGCTCTTCTGCAAACTTGAGTCGGCCATCTTCAATAGCCGATTGTATCTGCTGTCAGAAAATATTGCAGTCATTAGTATTACGAGAAAAAGAAAGATGCCACTTGCAATACCTTCGCTTTTTTATTTCATCAGCCGACGATATAATATGTCCTTCAGGAAACTGTATTATCTTTTCTTGTAGTAATAAATCAAAAATATAGTCACATTTAGAAACATCAAAAGCATATTTATTTCTGATTTATTTTTAGTCGACTGAAGGCAGGAACAGACTAGGGACTCCTTAGACCCCTTAATCTATTCAGCTATATTTATTTTAGCATCGTCGTCTTCAGATGAATGGCTTGAGCTATACTCACGAGGTGACTTTGGCTTTATCTTTATACATATTATTGTTATTATTTTTGAACTTATCTCTAAAGCTTCTGTTATCAGTAAAACGGCCTTATTGAGCTGATACCCTATTGAACAGATGACTTAGATCGGTAAATTCCTACCCGTTGAATTTTTACTTCACATGGGGAATTAACCCTTGGAAGGTTAATCGGCTAACTGGTTATCACGTAAAGTGACACTAAAACATCGATTTCTCACTTCTCTGAATCTCTTAATATAATCTGTAACCGATTCTCCAAATATCTAGCGGACAGAGCTCAAGTTATAAATACTAAGTTCTAGACTTCCAGAGAAAAGTATTCATGGAATCGACTTTCCAAATTGATCCAGAAATTGACCAAATTCGGGGGTAAACTTGTGAAACATGTAAAAGCAGCTCTTGACAAAGATAGCAGCTTCACCGCATTGTACGATAAAACGTCCAACATGTTCTAAAGTGGTGACAAAGTCATCCCCTAAGAATTTTGCAAAATCAGGAACTTTAAAATTAAAAGGATGAGGCATCCGATCAATATAACCAGTGTGCGGTTTTCGATAGCCTGTAACCTTCCCTTTGGTTTGTATGAGAAATTGATCTCGCAACACGCCAGATATCTGATTAGCTCAATTCACCGTATTGGCTGATACAGTGTTAATAGTCTGTCAATTTGCTATTTTGTTTCTAAAATAGGGATTTTTACTTAAAAGGCATTGTAAAATATCTGAAATACATATTTGAGAATTTTTACAAAGATTTTCACAAATATAAGCCTTTTAAACAATATTTTTTACTTTTGACCAAAGAGGCTCATATAAAAGGATATGTATGCATATGGTTTTCAACAACATTCTAAAAAGTATCAAATGAAACAAATGAGAAGATATTTGATTGGAATTGGTATATATTAGTTTAAAATACCATTTTGAACCAAGATATATCCAAGAATCCGGTCAAAGAGGTGAAACTCACAAAGTGCTAGAATATGACTAATATAGGTAAATATTAGTTTTTTGGTGAGTTTCAAAATCAAATAACTTTTGATAGGTAGGTCTTTTGAAAATGTTTTGAATACGAAAATTGTTAAGAATTACCAACTCTATGTTTTTCGTTTTGGAGCTATTTTCAAAATCTTTTTACAATTTATTCTATGAAAATTATAAGTTTAAATCCAAAACAAGATACTAGTAACTAGATTTTGGACTTGAAACTCATTTTCTTTTGAAATTAGTTTTTTTAAAAGCTAAAACTCTTGGAAACCTTTTGAAAGCATTTGTATACATTTTTCAACTAGTTTTCACAAGATTACTAATAGTTACAAAAAAATCACCTTTGGCTAAATGGCTTGATTTTGAAAATATATTAGCACTTAATAAATATGGGCACACATAAGGATGTGATACACATAGTTATGATTTAGCACTCCCCCTTAATGTGCCACTTCCCAAACTTGCTCAAGATAGCAATAAAGAATAATTAAGAAGCATGAGCAAGAACATGAACAAGCAATTTAAATTGATTTTCATGAAAATGCAATATAACCTACACAAGGCTATAAGCTAAAATTACTGAGATGGCATTGGTTCATGACTGAAGTGATCGTCCTCATGCTTGGCTCCATTTTGCATATGACAAAATCATCTTTTCTTGATTGAGCCAAGCATCCAATGCATCTCCAAGTGCCTATTAAATATTTTAAGCACTTTTTGGTACCCAATATTTATTGGGTCCAAGAATGTTAGTCACAAGATATTTAGGGCCCAAATGGCCATAGGAATAGTAATTTTGGGTGAATTAACATTTCTAGCAAATGATGTGCTATACTTATCCTTTCTAAGTACATGATTAACATTTTTATGAAAATGCTTAGAGGATTTAGAATTTCCAGCAAATGGTTTGCAATTGTTATTCCTCCTAAGCAAATTGTTTTCATTGTTTTGAGTGGTCTTAGGAGTACTAACACATCTAGCAAACACATTTCTAGTTTTACTCTTCCTAAGCAAATGAATATCATTATTTTGCAAGCATTTAGGAGAATTGACAAATTTGGCAAACACATTACCATTTTTTTCTTTTCTAAGTAAAATAATGATCATTTACAAGAGTTGGCTTAGGAGTGTTACCTAAGGGACATTGTTTACCAATGTGTCCTTTTTCCCGCAATTGAAGCAAGTTTGACCGTTTGAACCTCTCTTCATCTTCTTGTTATGCTCAATGCTGGTTTGCTTCAAGGTTGATGGTTGTGGCTTGAATTCCACTTTGTTAGGGCACACGGAGGCGAAGTGTCTCTTCTTGTTGCAAGCAAAGCACTTGATGGTCTTCGAGTGCCTTGCGTTGTGCCTTGTCTTGCTATTTTCCTTTTTCTTGGAGATGTAGTCGATCCCTCTCTTGTCTTGCAAGACCCATTGCTTGCTTAGGATATCGTCGAGAGTAACCTTTCCTTTGTAGAATTTTCTAAGTCACTTCTCAATTGAGTGACTTGAGACTTGAGCTCGATATTTTCCTCTACAAGGTTAGTCCCAACAAACATAAAGGAAGTACTAGCATTTGAACTAAAACAACAAGGCATATCATCACTAGAGGTGGACATATCAATTTTGGATGAAATGATAGAATTAGAAATTAAGCATGGCATGTCATCAATTTAAATTACAAGTAATGCCTATGTCCACCTTAGGCTTAATGATTTTCTTGAGGAGGGAATCATGATTTTCGTTAAGCACATTATAATCATTTTGAAGTGAGTCTTGCTCAAACTTCAAAATCTTATACTTTGCTTTCTCCTTCCCAAGATAATCATTGAGCTCCTCTAACATATCCATCAAATCATCATAAGAGGGCTCATCATCGTTATCATCGTTTACCTCAATTTTACCTTTAGACATAAAGCAACGAGTTAATGATGAAAGAAATTATTACTCATCGTCGCTTGAGATAGAAGTTGAGGTTTCTTCTACCGATGTCCAATCCTCAATGCAATCATTGTTTGTTGATGTGGATGAGTCATATATTTCTTAAAGTTTGACCCACATCTCATCAGCGCTCTTGATATTGCAAATTTTGTTGAACACATCTACGCTTACAAAGCTAAATAAAACGTTAGTAGCTTGAGCGTAGAGATGTAGGCATTTATCTCTCCTTTAGTTGAAGCAAATTCATTCAACCGAAGAGAAAAGCATACATCTATGATCCACCATATTTGGGGCTCATGGATCTGAAATGAGAAATCATAAATAATTTCCATGAAGTATAATTTGAACCAAATATGTGAATTGGTGAAGTGCATTAAGCCACTAGTCACCATCCTTACTGTCTAGGCGGTAAAGCCTAATAAATGAGAGACCAAGCTCTGATACCACTTGTAAGATCGAGGATACCGACTATAGGGGGTGAATAGGCAGTTATAAAAATTCCTTCTCTAATTAAACGAACACCTAAGTACCCCTATGTCAAAACATAAACGATAAATGATGCAGAAGCGATAAACTAAGGTTTTGACAATTAAAGCCTAAATTAACTAGGCTCACTAAGTGCACTAACTAATTATGTCTCTAACAACAAATTACAATCCTAAAGACAAGCAAGCAATTTAATTATAGGAATGTAAATTGCAATAACGTAAATAAGGAATTGCAAACATACACAAGGAGACACAATACTTTTTACCATGGTGTTCGGAGACTTGCGGTCTCCCCTAATCCACGTTGAGGCAAGTCCAAACCACTTTGGACCGGCACCACGAATTGAGTACCCGCCTCGATTCCACTAGTGGTAGCTCTTTTCCCCTCCGGGTAGGCGAGCTCTGACCTTCACAATTTTGCCAGGCCTTCTCACAATCTCCTTGAGAATGTCACCGCGCACGACACCTCCACACGCCGTCTAGGTGTCGGCAAACGCCAAGAGTAACAAGACAAGCCCTGTAGCTTGAGCTCCACCAAGTATAACACATGTACAATGGTGATCACCGAGTGCAACACATGCACAAGGCTCCCCTCAAGTTCAACACATGCACAAGAGGCTCACAATCCTCTCTTAAATACAACACATGCAAATAGGGCTCATTCTTATATCAAAAACCAAATGGAAGAGAGCAACATATGCACAAAACT
This sequence comes from Otatea glauca, assembly GCA_036346275.1. NCBI lineage: Eukaryota > Viridiplantae > Streptophyta > Magnoliopsida > Poales > Poaceae > Otatea > Otatea glauca. Next base: position 32,971,030 of record CM070719.1, read on the forward strand.
CACACAAACCTTCCTCAAACTCAACAAGCCCAAATGCCAGCCCCCAAGGCTCCTTTTATAGCCTCTCCCAGGAAAACTAGCCGTTAAGGGCGAATTGGGCAATGTGCCCAGCAAACTCAGTGCTATCGCCCAACTAGAACCGGTAGCACCAGCCTCCTCGCCAACGGCTAGAAAGCTAGCCGTTACAGGAAATCCGGTAGCACCAGCCAACTAGGAGTGGTGCTACCGCTCGAGCGATAGCACCGGCCAACAAAACCAAGAAAACACCCCTCTCTAGAATTTTCACACCGACCGGAGGGGCAGTAGCACCGGACCTCCGGTGCTACCGGCCAAACTTGCGGGCCCAACGTGTGGTAGCACCGGCCAGAGCTCTGGGCAAAAACACCCCCTCTAGAATTTTCACACCGGCTAGAGGGGCGGTAGTACCGGACCTCCGGTACTACCGGCCAACTGAGTGTGGTAGTATCAGACCTCCGATGCTACTGGCCTCAGGGTCGGTATGACCGAATTTCCAGTACAAGTTTTGATTTCACACAGAAATCAAACCAACTCAAATCAAGAACCACTTTAGATCAATTCTTTGAGCTATATGAGATCAACATATAATCTCAACACTATGCAAAACACATTTGCATATGTTACTCACATATTCAAAAGAACATCATTCAAACACAGACTTATTTGCAAAACTCATTCGCAAATAAACCAAGAACCTATGAGATCAATCCTCTAGACATGTAAGAATCAACACATGATTCCGACACTTTGCAAAACACATTTGCAAATGCCAACACATGCTTTAGGATCGAAACCCATAACCTCTAGTTCATTTGCAAATAACAAATCAATATTTTGCAAATAACAATTCCAACCACTTAAAAACAAATCTTGTGCCATGTGATGATCAACTCATGACCAAGTCAATTTGCAAACACATGTACAAACCCTATTCACATGCTCCAACATAAGATTCAATTAAACCATACATTTTGCAAAAACACATTTTTCAAACACAAAGCATAAGCCAAACTTAGCTTTTGTGATGATCAACATATGATCAAATCACAAGCTAAAACACGATGCATGAGCTCTCACCTTTTTCAACACATGCAAAACTTAGCTCCATGCAAACAACCACTCAAGCCAACTTGCATAAGCTATCTCCCTTTTGCAACACATGTAAATCCATAGCTCTATGCAACAACCAAATCAAAATTCAATAAGAAGCAAGCATTATCTCCCTTATTTGCAACATATGCAAATAATTAGCTCATGCAAGAACCAACCAAGAGAGTGAGCTAGAGTGAACCGGATTGAGTTCATCAACACATGATGAAGCTCAAGCTATAAGACTCGATCCCTCTTAATAGTACAGCAACCTATACTAGCAACCCGATCTCACATCCAAACACCGAGACTGGTAAAAGACTAGAAACACATCCTTAGCACTAGCTAGTTATACCTTTGCCTCTCGCAACCACTTGGAGCTTTCACGATGACCGATCATCTTCTCTCTAAGTCGGGATCTTCTCTTCTTGTTCATCAACACATAATGAACTTCCTCTCTTCTCCTTCACTTCAGGATAACCTCTTGAAGCTCATCAACACATGATTACTTCTTCCCGATTCTTTATTTTCTTGGACTCAACCTACTTCACAACTCATGAGAAATTGTTAGTCTAACAAACACGACTGTCTCAATCATCACTTCACTCCATTAACACATAATAGATGCCCTCGAGATCGATTGAGCACAACCCAAAAACAATTGATTGAATGACTAATTGTGTCTTTAGTATACTAATGCAACTAATACTTCATATACTCAAGAACTTTCAATTGCCTTGAGATCAACAAAGTGAACCATCAATACATGATTAGTTCTTTGTTGATTGAATAGTAACCAAACTCAATTTAAATTGTCACGAGTATATATTAACTACACAAGTTTCATATACTCAATTCGATGGAATCTAAAAGTAATGATCCAATTTATATGGAGTGGTGGAAAGGGATCAATACTCTTAAGACCATTAATTATAGAATAAACTCTATAAATATGTGCATATAAATAATTGAACTTGAAATCAATATGCACATAATCAATTTTTGATTGCTTTGGAGTTTATCCTATATTGTCATGAGTATACTACAACTACACAAGTTAAATATATACTAAAGGGATTGTTTCAAAGTAATGATCCTTAATATAGAAAGATGAATTTGATCAATACTATTGAAACTTCAAAATTAAGCATGAACTCCAACTAAATGTGTGCATTCATGTATATATGTAGTCGGAAACAAAATGCACATCTTAAGGTTAAAACAATGGTGGAGTTCACCCTTTGTCTTAAATTCAAGGTATGCATTAAGATATCATAAAATGAATACAAGTGCATACCTTGGGTTTTTCATTTTTCAATGTGATGACTAATCAAAGATATACTTAATAAAAGAGTTAGTCTCATATTTGGATTTATCAATATGATCATGAATATTATATCAAAGGAATATAACAAGATATGATAATATGAACTTAAATGCATACCTTTGATATTTTCATCTTTTTCATCCAAAAGAGACTAATAAGATTTAAGATCAACAAAAGAGTTAGTCTCATAACAAGATTTGTCATTAATTAACAATTGAGACTACTCAATGTTATGATAATCAAAAGAGTTAGTTTCAAAATTAGATTTGTCATTAACACCAAAACCAATTTAATGTAGCTTGAACTTTCAGCTGGGACCGCCTCAGCTCCTCCTACACATGGCGCACCTACCTGGCCGCTTCACTTCCCAGCCGAGAGGACCAACCTGCGGATGCCTGTGAAGAATCCCACCCGAGAGCAAATTGTTGGGAAACCTGATGGCCCATTGAAGGCCCATGCTGGTCCCTTATGCCTAAACCCTAGGTGAGCGCTATAAAAGGAGGAGGGGGGTCCCCCCTATGTACAAGCAATCATTTGCAATAAAGAATTCCACGTTGCTCTCCCTAAACACGTGTCTCTCTCTCTTTCTGTTCTCCAATTCAGATCTGTTCGGGAACCCCGGACTATTCGATAGCGAGGTTCCTTAACACGTTATCAGCACGAAGCTCTACCGGAGATCAGAATTGAAAAGGTGAGAAGAGGTGGGGATTTCAGCAATTGAATCTAAATACTTGTCGTTTCTATGCATGCATCTATCCTACGTGGCACGAAGCTACACGAAGAACGCTCGAAGCAACTCAATCTGAAGACGGCTACAATCGCTTATCACGAAAAGAAAAATAAAGCTGGAAACATGGCTCTCGGTTTTCGGTTCACGCGCACGACATGAAGTCGCCGCAGCGCGCAGCCCCAGCCTCCAGCATGAAACCGTGCCTCCCCGGTGCCCGGCCCTCCGCCGCCTCCGGCCTCTGGCCTCGTCCGCGCCGCGCGCACGGCGCCTCCGCCGCAACCTCGGCTCGCAGACACCTGCACGGCCTCGGTTTCACCGCTCGCAAACGGCCGAAGAAGAGGCGGCGGCGGCACCCGCACGACGCTCGAAGCGCTGCCGGCACCACATCCGACACGAAGCCGCCTCCCCACCGGCTCGCATGAAGCAGCCGCTGTGCTCGTCGCTCGAAGAGACGCCGTCGTCGGCCTGTGGCACGTGGTCGCGTCCGCTTGCCGCGGCTCGCAGCCTCCACCTCGCCGACGCCTGCACGAGAAGCGCCGCCACCACGCTGCCTCGGCCGGCGCCGCACCCGAAGTGTCACCGGCCCGACCGCCACGGCTTCATCGGCTAGCGCCGCGCCGCGCGCCGTCCGGCGCAATGATCGAGCGCTCGACGCTCAAGAGCCGCCTTGCCCGCCACCGTAGGCCTCGACGTTGCCGGCTCTAAGCTCCGACGTCATGCGCCTCGATTTCGCCGACACGTCGCCGAGCGTCGCCCGGCGTCGCCATTGCCACCGTCGAGCCTCGCGTCGCCGGCCAAAGACGAAGACGCTCTCGCGCCGCCGCCGGCCCGGCTTAGCCTGCGCCTCGGCCGTGCCCACGGCCGCCACTATCGGCTCGGTCGAACTGCGCCGACGGCACCGGCCGGCGCGCCGCCGCCGCCGCCGCTCGGCTCCACCCTACGCCGACGCGCCAACCTCTGCGCGCTTGCGGTCGCGCCATCATTGCCTCCGGACTCGTCCTCCGTCGCCGCCGCCGCTCCATGGCACGAAGAGGGGCACGGCCTGGGCCCGACCAACCGCCCCGTCCGATGCCGCTCCTCGGCTCAAAACCGCCGCCGCCGCCATATCCTTGCTCGAAGCCGGGGAAGTGGAAGGTGGGCGGCGCGCGAAGCGGAAGGGGAAGCGGTGCGAGGCGTGGGCGAACCGGCGGGTGGCACGAGGTGCGGAAGGCGTGGCGGCAAGCTGAAGAGACGGGCGGGCGGCGCAAGAAAGAAGAGGCGCCGCGCGAAAAAGAAAAAAAAAGGGGAAGAAACGGCGGCTGTGGCAGCTAGGGGTGGGAACCCTAGCCGCCGAAACTTAATGGGCCGGGAAGGCCCAGTGGCTGTTCGGCCGAAGAGAAAAAAAAAGAAAAAAAAAGAAAAAGAAAAGAAAAGAAAGGAGAGGAAAAGAAAGAAAGAAAAAATAAATTTTGCAGAAAATTTTGGAAAATTGCTAGAAAAATCCAGAAAAGATTATATGCCTCTGTGTTAATTTTTCTAGCTTTATTCTCTGCATTTATGAATATTCTTTATGAATTTTGAATTCATTGCTTTATTTTTTATACTGCAATGCATGGAAATTTATTTTCTGCACTTTATGTTTTGCAACCATTTTCTATCAGATTACACGCAATAATCTAATGTCAGAATTTTGAAATCATGCATCATGAATCATGAATCGTGAGTTTGAAGAACTGGCCTCGCATGGTCAGAACTACCTCACTTGGGCATCGGACGTGAAGATCGTTCTTGGGGGCAAGAAGCTCCGTGCTGCGATTGGTCTAGGGTCCTCGCAGGACGCGAAACCTACCATCGAGCAGAACGATCAAAGCCTTGCACAAAATTTGTACTAATCTCTCCCTATGTGGCAAGAAGATCACTGATGAGGAGAAGATTGAGAAAACTCTCTCTACCTTCCACCTAAATGCTATCCGGAGTGCACGCAGCTATCGTCAGGACGCATACAAGGAGTATAGCGAACTGATTGATGTAATGCAAGTTGCGGAATCGCGAGACGATGTTCTACGCAAGAACTATGTCTCACAGCCACCTGGAAGGGCACTGGCACAGAAGTTAATGCCAATAGCTATAAGGTGAGAAAGCCCATTCATAGAAAGAAGGGCGAGCAGGGTGAAAAAGAGAAGTTTCAGGCCAAGGGAAAGTCCAAAGCCCGCTAATGCATGAATCGCATTATTTTTTTTAGATTATGGTTGTTAGCAATTTTCTTTGAATAATGAATTGTAAGCTCTAGAAGAGCATACTTCTTTCATGAATAAATACGCAATTTATTCTTTATTCCAGTATTATTTAATTTGCCAGCAATGTTTGAATCTATTTGCCGCTGTTTGATTAGAATTATATTTCTTTTATCTAGAAATCGTGTAGCACCCAAATGGAAGAGATATGCATTGTTGATAGTGGCACAACAAATACCATCTTAAGAGAGTCTAAATATTTCCAGTCGATCACGAAGAACGCTGGAAAGATTACTACGATCGCAGGAAGCGACTCATATGTAATCGGCCAGGAAGAGCCACAATTATATTGCCTATGGGTACAACTTTGGTAATTGAAGAAGCCCTTTTGTACGCTGAATCAACGCGCACTCTCTTAAGCTTTAAAGACATCCGCGCCAATGGTTTTCACGTAGAAACCAATGAAGAAAATGGAAAAGAATACTTGTGCATTGTGAAGCACGCGGTATGTGGAAAAATGGTATTAAAAAAATGTCCCTCATATGAATCTGGGATATACTACACGAATATTCATGCACCCGAAGTATATACTTCCTTGAAGACTGTTTTTAGAAGCTCTGAGTTATTTTCTTTATGGCATGGTAGATTAGGCCATCCTGGTCTTAGAATGATGAGAAATATAGTGAACAACTCACAAGGTCATGGCATTAACGTTAAAAATTTCCCGAATCATGAAGATTTTGTGTGCCTGCATGTGCCACCGGAAATTAATAACTAAACCCTCTGTCATGAAAGTGCAAAGTGAAATCCACGCATTCTGGACGCATCCAGGATATTTGCGGTCCGATTCAGCCCCGTCGGGACCGCTTCGATACTTTATGGTGCTCATCGATGCTTCCTCGAAATGGTCGCATGTATGCTTATTGTCAACAAGAAACCATGCTTTTGCAAAGCGATCTCGCAGATCATAAGAATTAAGAATGCTTTCCCGATCATCGCGTGAAGTCCATCGAATGGACAATGCGGAGAATTTACTTCAAAGGCATTTGATGATTATTGCACCGCAACGAGGATAGCGATTGAAAGCACTCCGTCCGCACGTCCATACGCAGAATGGGCTAGCGAAGCACTAATAAAGAGGATTAAGTTCATTGCGGACGCTTTTCAGAGTTGTAACTTGCCCAACACTTGTTGGGGACACGCGATCTGCACGCAGCAGCTCTTATCAATTTGGACCGTCGGCCTACAACATCTATTCTCCTATGCAGCTTATGCACGGGATCATCCCGAAGATCTCCCATCTTAGAAAATTTGGGTGTATGGTATATGTACCTATACCACCCCCTCAGAGGACTGCAATGGGCCCTCTCCATAGGTCTGGGATATACGTTGGTTATGTGAGTGCATCCATAATCAGGTATTTGGAACCCATGACTGGAGACTTGCATACCGCCCGGGTCGGCGATTGCATCTTTGACGAGGATCGTTTCCGTCATTAGGGAGGAAATCAACTTTTGGATGAAAAATGCCGGGAAATCATATGGCATTCCACTGGGATCCCCGCACATGACCCCCGCACTAATGAAGCAAATCAAGAAGTCCAGAAGATAATTGATTTGCAGAATTTAGCAAATGAACTGCCTGATCATTTTTGTGATCTGAAGGGCGTGGTTAAGTCGCATGTACCCGCAAGGAATGCACCAGAGAGGGTGGAAATACCAAAGAAAATGGAAGGTATCCTCACGGCTGTTCGAGGCCTCAAAGAAAAAAACAGAAATCTGCTCCTCAAACCCAAAGTACCGGAGACGTGCGAGAAAATCAAGCGAGATGACTTACCACCACCAATCACGAAAATGCCCCAAGGAAAGAAGAGGAGCCAGTTGAGACTTGGCACTGGAAAGAAGCCAACAGGAAAGGCAATTCGAGACTTGAATTTTCCACTTTGAAGGAAGTCAAAAAATAATGTGTGCGCACACATAGGCGATGAAAAGCTAAAGGAACTTGCTCCTGCGATAGGGAATAGCAGTGAAGAGCAAGTAGAAGTGCATGAAGCACCCCATGAAGAAATGGCCATAAACTTTGTAATAACAGGAGAATCCCGGAATAGAGCAACAGCCAACGTTGATGCATATTTCGCAAAGAAGATTGCCTCGATCATTGATCATGATCCCGAGCTGCATCTCGCAGAGTGCAAGAAAAGGCTAGATTGGGAAGAATGGAAAAGGCAATCACTGCAGAGTTAGTCTCTCCGAACAAGAGAGAGGTGTTTGGCCCGTATGCCGCACACCTCCCCATATAAACCCGTGAGGTCACAAATGAGTCTTTGTTCGAAGAGAAATGAAAACAACGAAGTTGTAAGGTACAAAGCAAGGCTTGTAGCTCAAGGTTTCACTCAACGTCCCGGAGTTGATTATGAAGAAACCTATTCTCCGGTCATGGGAGGAATTACCTTTAGATATTTGATCTCAATGGCGATCAACTTGAAGTTGAGAATGAAGCTAATGGATGTTGTCACACAGATATTTGTATGGAAACTTGGATTCGAGATATACATGAAAGTACCGAAGGAATTCCTATCTGAACCAAGGCGGAGCAAATAGAAACATGTCAGTGTGAAATTGGAGAAATCATTTGTATGGGTTTGAAGCGATCGGAAGAATGTGGTACAATCGCTGAGTGACTTTCTCGCAAGAAAGGCTACACAAACAGCGAAGATTGTCCATGTGTGTTTATCTGAGAGATCCCGAATGGATTACGATAATCTCCGTCTATGTAGATGACTTGAACATCATTGGGACGGATGAAGAAATTGAAGAAGCATGCTCATACTTGAAGTCCGAGTTTGAAATGAAGGATTTGGGTAAAACCAAGTTTTGTTTAGGCTTGCGGCTTGAACATGTCCAAGGAGGAATCTTGGTACACCAATCAACCTACACGCAGAAAGTGTTGGAAAAGTTTGGTTTTGAAAAAGCATATCTGCAAAGACTCCAATGGTGGAAGGTCACTCCAAGCGGACCTAGACCCATCTGACTCCTAGAGAAGTGGGGAGGAAGTCACGGGAGCAGAATTCCCATATCCGAGTGCAGTTGGGCGCTCATGTACCTTCTTGAATAGCACTAGGCCTGACATTGCGTTATTGTGAATTTGCTAGCTCGATGCAGTCGTAACCCACCAAAAGGCATTGGAAAGGGATCAAGGATATCTTCCGTTACCTCCAAGGAAGCAAAGACCTCGATGCATTTTTGAAGAAACAATGAATTGAATTTGGTTGGCTACTGCCGATCTTTGGGTACTTATCGACCAGCATCTTGGCAAGTCCCAAACCGGCTATGTTTTCCTATGTGGAGGAACAAGCAATTTCTTGGAAGTCGTCTAGCGGACTCTTGTCTCGGCGTCGACAAACCACTCGGAAATCATTGCTTTGTATGAAGCATCTCGTGAATGTGCATGGCTCAAGAATGGTTCACCACATCCGTAAGTCGTGTGGCTTGAACATTGAGCAAACTCCCACAATCATTTATGAAGATAATGCAGCTGTGTTGCCCAAGCACAGATGGGTTATGTGAAGAGCAATCTCACGAAGCATATCAACCCCAAGTTCTTCTATGCTCACGAATTGCATAAGATGAACGAGATCAAGATATTGCATACTAAGTCATGTGAAAATCTTGCAGATTTGTTCACTAAATCACTCCCAGCATCTACCTTTGAAAGGTGCGTGAAAGGAATTGGGATGATGAGACTTAGAGAAGTGCAGATTTCAGGGGGAGATATTTCACATACTCCCACATGAATCTCGAGCATGAATTATGAATACCCAACATGAATCTCGAAGATTAGCAATTGAAGTTGGGTGAATTGTACTCTTTTTCTTTAGCAAGTTTTTCATGAAGTTTTCTTGCATAAGGTTTTAACGAGGCAATTCGTGCAACATAGTAAGCGTATGCTATGTACTCTTTCTCCAAGTATTTTTCCCACTGGGTTTTTCTGGAGTTTTAATGAGGCATATGTATCTCGCGGCAAAGGGCCCAAGGGGGAGTGTTGGGAAACCTGATGGCCCATTGAAGACCCATGCTGGTCCCTTATGCCTAAACCCTAGGTGAGCGCTATAAAAGGAGGGGGGGTCCCCCTATGTACAAGCAATCATTAGCAATAAAGAATTCCGCAGTTGCTCTCCCTAAACACGTGTCTCTCTCTTTCTTTCTGTTCTCCAATTCAGATCTGTTCGGGAACCCCGGACTATTCGATAGCGAGGTTCCTTAACACAAATAACAGAGAAGAATTGTTTTGAGTGTTTTGACCGATCAGACTTGATTGAAATCTCAACGTCCGACAGAAACCGATTTTGAGTCACATTGATTCGGCTCCAGTTCCGAAGCAGAGCAGCTCCAGCTTCTTCGGTTTTTCCGTACGGCTCCGGCTTCCAGAGGCTTCCTCTATGGCTCTATCGGCTCCGACTTCTCAACTTCTCAGACTCGGCTTCAGCACCTGAATTTTCGACTGAAATTGCTACGCGCCTACGTGTACCAGAACGCACCAAAACAATTACTATGCTACGTGTACATTGAACCAAATAGTACATTTGTCTCCTATGATTTTTTCCCGTAAGGGTTTTCACGTAAAAATCTTGTGTCTCCCGTTTTCATGTGTGTGTTTGATAAAACCTAACAAGACCGTTGTCGGTGTTTCGAGCACCGGCGAGTGAATTTTTTAGTCAAGGGGCCGCGCGTTCCCTCTCCTTGAATGGTCAGACTCAAGAAGCCCAAGATGTATACTGGTTCGGGCCGAATGTCTCTACTCCAGTTCGTGTGGTGGTGCTATATTGCTTCGGATGCAGATGACTGCACGGTATTACAAGAGAGAGCTAAGGATTCGAACCCGTGGGAGCAAGAACAACTTGCTCGTAAGAACCGAGAAAGGGGGTCTCTCTCCTTTTTCTCAGAGGACATTGCCTCCCTTTATACAGTCGGAGGGGGCAGGTTACACGGGGAGTTAGGAGAAGAAAGGATGAGATGTCCTAGACTAGGAGTCCTGGTCCTTGGTCTTGGCGATTTGATCAGCGTCCACTTACCCCACGCTGGGTCGGTGGACTCATCGAGTGGCGCAGTTTTTTGTGTCATCGGGAAATGGCGCACCTACCCTCTTGTACGTCCGTCAGATGCTGACGCCTCAATGCCTGGCTCCGGTGCTGCCTCGGGAGGGAGCGCATCCTTACACTGCGCATGACTGGATGATGAGACTTGAGCTTGGACTTTAGCAACCTCCTCGCTACCTTAGGAAGGAGCCACCTGCCCTCGTGTGATCTTTTCGAGCTGTCGTGTCTGTGGGGCAAGTGGCCAACGGCCCGCGGCGGCCTGGCACTCGGCCTTTGGCGGAGATCGCCTCGGCTTGGTCGGAGCTTGTGGGGAGTCCGACCTATGGCGGGGGTCGGACGCCCCCTGGTTGGTTTGGTCGGGGACGAGTGTCCTTCGTGGCCTAGCGGGGGCCTTTGGCCAGAACCGGGCTTGGGGCAGCCCGTTTGTCACTTCGGGCCGCTGGGGGTACCCATGGTATGAGCACTCGTCAACCGTATCACATGGTGAGTAGAAATTTCCTTTCTCCTCTTTTCTTAGAAAAAGTTCCTTACCTGAAATGAAAATGGTGGTTAGAGTTTGGAATGTGATCGTCATGTATTGATTAGCTCAGGGTGTTAGGAATCTGATTTGGAATGGGGGAGTAATGGTGTTTGATCAAGTTAGTTTAGTTTGGAATTTCTCTGGAAACGCTAAATTTAGAAGCTTATTGGTTGTCATGTGCCAGGTTGGATGTATATAGCATGATACAGAATAGACGATATGGCTATATATGGCTCCTCGACCGTTGATTTCTCTGGCTCACTCTCACTCTCTCAGTCCCTCTCTCTCTCCCTCCTCTCACTGCTCGCTCGCTCGTCGCTCTCTCTCTCATTCTCTTCTCGGCCGACGGTGCTCCTCGCTCTCTCCACTCCTCTCACCGCCTCGCTTGCTCATCACTGAGAGAGTTTGAGAGAGAAAGAACAACAAGCAGGAGAGAGCTGAAAGAGATGGACAAGAGAGAGAGGCAATGGGTGAGAGAGAGAGTGTGTGAGAGAGACATGCGAGAGATTGAGAGAGACGAGCAAGAGAGAGCTCAGAGAGATTGAGAGAGACGAGCAAGAGAGGGGAGAGAGCTGAGAGAGATTGGAGAGACGGATGAGAGAGAGCAGCTTGTTGCAATATATAAGTCTTTGTACTAATGAGTATATATTGCGTACTCACGCAAGCACTACAATGTCACTTTGTACCTTTTCAAGAATGAATAAAATTCAGTTCCTTTTTCCCCTAAAATTTGTGTCCACTGCCTCAACTCCGTGCGTCTCCGACTCCTTTCCTCTCGTCGCAATAGTACAAATGGGGCAGGCCTGAGCCCGCACGGCACGAAGCGCAAATGGGTCGTGCCTGGGCTCGCCAAATGCGAGCCTGGCCGTCATGACACGGTACAGCGGACATGATGGGCTGTTGCGACCCGACACAGTTCAGACATAAAGCACGATGGGCTCGTGCCGAGCCGACTAGGCACGGCACGACACTCACCTCTAATCAGAATTCTGAGAGAGATAAAAGTCGCTGCTCCTGTGAAGTTTGCATATGACACAAATTAGATATTTGTGTCTAGACTAATAAACATGAAATCAATCTATTTTTTAAGTAAATATCATAAAATCATACTAACTTTTTTTTAAAAAAAAACTAGAACAAAGGAAGTGTGGTTCTTTGAAACTTATGCTTAAAAGTATGGTTTTATGATAATTTTGCCAAAGACAGTATGGTTTTGTGGTATTTACTTTATGTTTTACTAATCTAGTAACATCATTTGGATGTGATCAATCCGAAAAACATAGTACATATATATCTGGTCAATTAAGTTTCAACGAGTCCCATAAAAAATTGAATTTGGACGACTTTGACTACAGTACGTCGCACGAGGTAAGGCAAATGTGCCGGTGTGGCTGTATTCTACTCTGTTACATAAAGAACTTGTCGTTGACTCATTGTTCCCTATATCAATCCGCAGGTATAGCAAGCGCAGAGTGGTCCACAGTAACAAAACGCTGTTTAGGCAGGCGGAGATAAACCGTGACGCGACGTGACACGGAACAGGAAAGGAACCATTTAAGAATACAATAACTACAGCGCGCGCGCGCGCGCATGGTTTGGTTTTGTTCGTCCCTTCCTCCTCTGCGTGACCACAGACCGATCGGATTCGAAGCTGCCGCCGCTGTTCCTCACGTTGTGTTCGATCGAAGATTCCGGGCGGAAAAAAGGGAACCCGAAGCTAGCGGATTTGCGGGTGGAAAGGAAGACGGACGAGACGACCATTGCAGGTAGCGTCGCCCTGCTCCGTCGTCTTCGGATCCGAGGCCGCTACTAGCTAGCTTTGTGTGTCTGTTAGTGTTTTGTTTGGGCCCAGAAAAGTCGCTGTTGTCTCGCGTGCTCGTTGGATGAGATGGATGTGTTCAAAGGAATTTTTTTTAAAATAATACATTTTATAAAAGTAATTGCGATATTAATACATAATTTTTTTTTAAAAAAAATACCCGTTCGGCAAACCGTATGGTAAAATAAGAGTAGTCGCCAGAGGGATGGGTGAAGACCGTATTTTCCCTGAACCTTTAGGCGACGATACGTTGATTGCGTCATTAGCATCGCCCGGACAGAGCAGACGAATCGTGGGGGAGACACGTAACAATTTTCGCCATATGATTTGGCTACAACTGGTTGTAGCCATACGGTTCGGTCACAACCGGTTATAGCCATACGGCTTGGCTGTCACCTGTTGTAGCCGAACCGTATGGCTATAACCAGTTGTTGCCATGCTGGATTTTTTCTATTAAATTCCAGCGATGCTAGTACGTAGAAAAATTAATTTTTGTAATTTTCAGCGGTTGCAGTGTGCAGCAATTAGTTTTTAAATTTTAATTTGCAGCGGAAGGGATCCGCGGGAAAAAATTCCAGCGTTTCCCACCCGCTGGATTGCGCAATTTCGAGCGATTAGGAACAGCTGGATGTATTTTTTCGCTTTTTTTTGCTTTTTTTTACTTTCTTTTTCTCTTTTGTTCGTTTTTATCGCCTAAAAAAACAGCAGTCTATGACTCCTCCGACCGGGAGAAAAGTGCAAAAAAAATTAAGCACATCGATTCCGCTAGAAAGAAGTAAAAAAATACTTTGCCGCAGATGTCGTCAACTAGAATTTTGCCAAAGAAGAACTAAGTCCACAAGCAGTCATCACATATGAGCAAGAAATATGAAGAAGTCTTGTTACAGGCGCATTCAAACCATCCAGTGGTCCTTTGGACTAGATTAACCTCATGTGTAATAACCGTTGTGTCGGTTCACATGTAAATTCTAGTTGACAACATCCACGATAAAATATTTTTTTACTTCTTTCAAGCGGAATCGATGTGCTTAAATTTTTTTGCACTTTTCTCCTGATCAGGAGGAGTCCTAGAATGCTATTTTTTTTTGGGGCGAAAAAAACGAACAAAAGTGAAAAAGAAAGCAAAAAAAAGCAAAAACAAAAGCGAAAAAAATACAACCAGCGGTTCCCAACCGCCGGAAATTGCGCAATCCACCGGGTGGAAAACGCTGTAATTTTTCCCCGCGAATCCCCTTCACTGCAAATTAAAATTTTAAAAAAAATTGCTGCACACTGCCACCGTTGAAAATTACAAAATATAATTTTCCTATGCACTAGCATCGCTGGAATTTAATATAAAAAAATCCAACACGGCAACAACTGGTTGTAGCCATACAGTTCGGCTACAACAGGTTGTCGCCAAGCCATACGGCTACAACCAATTGTAACCAAACCGTATGGCTACACCTGGCCATATGGCGAAAATTGTCACGTGTCTCCCCACGATTCGTCTGCTCTGTCCAGACGATGCTAATGACGCAATTAACGTATTGCCGCCCAACGGTTCGACGAAAATATGGTCTTCGCCCATTCCCTGGCGACTACTCCTATTTCTCCACACGGTTTGCCGAACAGGTATTATTTTTGCAAAAAACAAATTCCACATATTAATGTCGCGATTACTTTTATAAAATGTATTATTTAAAAAAAATTCTGTATTAAAGTATCCGGATTTTCTCGTCCGTCAGTTTAGTGGAGCAATCTTGTTTGATTTGCAATTTGTAGTGGATTTTTAGAAATTAGTTTACCGGAGGCTCATTTCCTTTAATTCCAGTCAAATAGAGGAAAGTTAATTTCTAAGGTGTTCTTGCTACTCCTCAAATAACGTAACACATGGTATAGAGTGGATATTGGCTAAACGCACGAACACGCATTCGAGTATTTTCGTGTGAAATTTTACTTGAGCATATTCGTTTTATGTATCTCTAGTCTTTTAGTATATTTGTCTCAAAATAAAATTTTGGAATAAAAATATTACGCATATTTTCAATATTTAGTTGAACCGAGTAGTATATGTAATTCGATATAGTTTTTGACTTAAGATATCTTTGATTCAAAACTCAGCCGACGCAATAAAAAAACAATTACAACCTAGTTTCATTGCAGATCTTCGATTGGAGGGAGTCTACATTTAAATAGAATGGATGAATGAACTAGCAGATATATGTAACTCAGCCCTCTTCGTGTCGTATCTGATTGTGCAGATTCTAGATTATAGAAGAAGCTACTTCTGACTAGGGGAAAATCAGGCCAGACTGCCTGCGCGTGGAGGTGGAGGGCGGGGCCAGTGAAAATCAGCTGACACTCGGACTCTAATTTTATATAGAAAACAGCTTCTGCTTGTAAGAGAAAGTGTTCAAAACCCTTTCTCGATAAATAATCTAATTTTGTTTCGTTCCATAAGACGGAGACTAGCTTCTCTTTTGCTTTTTTACCTGTGATTCTATCTACATCGATCTCGGGCTCTCGGCCGGTTCAGAACTTTGGATCTATGCATGTTTTGTTTGTTATTTCTCGCTAGCTAGCTCGCTTTTGCTGATGGCAATGAGCTTGGATATGCATGTATGTCTGTCTGTTCTGGACTGCACGTACTACCTATAGCTATACACACGCTGCTTTCGTAGGCTCCATTGTCTCGATTCTTGGGTGTATAGGCTCTCTTCTTCTTCTTCTTCTTCTTCTTCTTTTTCTTCTTCTTCCAGTAAGATGGTCTTTGATTGCCCTGGATGTGGGTAGATAGGATATAACTATCTATAGATTTAAGGTTATTTAATTGTTTGGTTGAGTTGATGAATGAAAAATGATCATCTAGTTTTTGTGAATATTCTCTCAAGATGCCGGATAGAGCCATCCTAAAAAAAAGCCGAATGGGCTCATTCAGTTTGTTGCAAGAAGAGGTGTATTCAGTCATTCAAATTTCACAAAAGTGTACTTAGTCAAATTCAAATTTCGACCAACTTATGGTCAAATTTTGTCTGAAAATTCAAATTTCGGTTAAATCTTGTCCTAAAAGTCAATTTTTTTCAAAAATTCAAATTTCAGTCAAATTTTGTTAAAAAAATCAAATTTTAGTCGAATTTTGTTCAAAAATTTCAAACCAAAATTCAAAACCTTGATCATAGCTAGTCCATCCAGCCTCATCCATCCAACTAAACTAAAAATTATCTCATCATATATCGACCCAACTAAATAGACACCTAGATGGCTTCATCCCTACCAGGTTGGATGGCCATATTCTATCCAACCTCATCATGCAACCAAACGCACCCTAAAATCCCCCAAGAGCACAAGCTTGCAAGCCGTCTAAGTCCGCAGTCCAGATCGCAAGGGACCTCGCCACTGGACGTACCAATAACTCAACCGGATATTTCCGCTACACGTAGGATAGATTTCTCCTATCTCTACTACTTCTAATTACGACTTGGTGGAAGCGGTCTGTTCTCCATACCCTCTCTTTTCTTCTATTCGCTCAGCCCGCCCCCACCCCCCTTTCCTTCTGTTCACTTAGCTCGCCCCCCGCCCGATCCGGATTCTCTCTATTTTATGAAAACATTACTGATCACATCTCCTTAAAATAGAAGGATTTTATTCATATCTCTTATAAATGAAAGAGTTTCCTCATCATATCCGGCTTGGATGGAATGACATACTCACCATATCCCATAATATGAAAATCCTATTTCATTGTATCTCATTCGGATGTAAATGCAGAGATTAAAAGGCAAGAATTGCATAATCAAATCACGTGATAATCCCGGAGATCACAAGGCACCGTATCATAGAGGCTTAACACTCACACGTCTGGCTGCCCTCTCCTTCACCTATAAAAGGTCACCTTCATCTCCATCATAAAAGACACGCAGGAAGAGACAGAGGAGAGGAAGACTCATACACACACAAGAAAAAGAGAGAAAGAAGCAATACAAAATATTTAAGGGGGGCGCAAGAAACGATATGGAAGGAGGCCAAGACTGCACTTGAGACAAAAGAGGAGGAGAAAAAAAAGAAAAAAAGACCAAATTCTTTAAAGTTGCTGTTGTACTATCATGTTGAGGCTTTTTAAAATTACAGTATCATGAATGATTAACTGATAATTTGAAGCACTCTTAAGTAGCTAATAAGTTTGCTTCATACATGTCTTTCTCATCAACCAATTTGGCTGTTGCTTTGAAAAACTTTTCTTAATAAGGTTGTTTGAGAATTTTCGTAGCAACGCACGGGCACTTAACTAGATAAGGCTTGTTTGGATGAAGGGGACCTAGGGTGATTTTATATTGTACATGGAATCCTCCTTCGTCCTCGGAGGAAATATTCCCTATTGTAATTTAGAAAGAATAGGGATAAAAATTCCGACCAAAAAGAAAAGAAACAACGTCACGATTAAACAATGGCTAAAGATAGGGCAATGAAAAGCACATCAAATCAGAAACATTGTCCAGTATTGAATAACGTAACATATACACATCCTATATTGAATGAAATATATATATATATATATGAACACATTGGCTCCTGGTACGTTCATACAGAATTAAATATGCAGCAACAACTTTATTCACATGAATACATTGTCTCATATACCCTACGTTTTTCGACCATACAAAATATCAGCTCTGTACCATTGCATCTCTGAACATTCCAGCCGTTACATCTCAAGTCACTGCACACCGTCACCTAGCAAACATTGGCACAAATAGAATCAATAAAAGTTTATACTAGTACAGTAGTACTTAACTATAGATATATGTTAAAAAGTTACAGATAAGTGAATAACCAAACATATTAACATAAGATTCGTAGGACATGCTCAGGCAAAAATGAAAGAAAAAATGCAAGACTAGCTCCTAAAGATTTCATCATAGGGACTCTTAGCACATCTCACTACTACAGAACAGCCAATCCTTATCGGCATATCACTGCCGGTTAGGATTGAGCCGGCAGTGATAACGTATCTCTGCCGGTTCGAAAGTTAAGTTGGGGGGAGAACTTATCACTGCCGGTTCATGCAACCAACCGGCAGTAAAAAGCAAGATATCACCGCGGTTTGAGACAACAACCGCAGAGATATATCATCGCCGGTCGTTCTTAAACCGGCAGGGATACTTGCATTTTCACTGCCGGGTTAAAGCGAGGACCGGCAGTGATATTATCTTCCCGCGCAATATGTTTTTCACGCGCATTCAGAGCTTATCACTGCCGGTTCTGCGCAGAACCGGCGATGATAAGTCTTTATATAATCGAGACCCACGCCTCGACCGATCGAGCAAAGACAGAGAGACGCTCTGTCTTTGCTCGATTTGTAGATTGCAACGATCTGCTTTAGAAAAATTTGTTAAAATTTGTATTGTGCTTCTTTTCGAGGTTAGTAATTTGATCTCTATTTTTGTAAATAATAAAAAATTGCCACGTGGATTTTTACATAATGAAAAAAGGTGTATTTTCAAATGTTGAAATAATAAAAACTTGTTAGATGGATATTTACCTAATAAAAAAATGTTGATATATTTTAATGTACTGAAAGTATATCTTAAGTACTTACAATTTTTTCCAATTTTGTAAATAATAAGGAATTGCAAAATGGATATTGACGCAATGAAAAAAAGATTGATATATTTTGATATAGTCTAAATACATCCTAACTATTTACAATTATTTTCATTTTTTACAATACTAAAAAATTGCTATATGGATATTTACATAACGGGAAAAGGTTGATGTATTTTAATATAGTCAAAATTGCTACATATGTTTTTAAATCTAATTGTTTACAATTATTTGTTATTTGCAATTATATGCGTATGTAATGTTTGATTTAATTAATTGTAGATGGACCGAAGGTGGATGTATGACACGGACCGTTGTGGGGCAGAGCTTTTTAATGGTGTGAGTTATTTTCTAAACGTGGCTGTGGCGCTAAGTCGAAGAATCATGCGGACTACATGTGCTGTCCATGCGTTGACCGCAAAAATCGGTAGTTTTTCTACCATAGAGTCGATCGTGCACACTTGCTTGAAGAGGTTTCAAGGTGGCTATACTGTTGGACCAAGCACGCGAAGATGAGATTGTACATGAAGGGCAACACATTATTGAAGATGACGGAGACAACGGTATGACGGCAGATTGAAGATCGTTGTCGGCGACCACGACGAAGATCCGGATCAAATGTTGCGTGATGGGGAGGAGACTTCACGAGTGAAAGAGAGTTTCAAAAGTTCCAACATATGGTGCAGGACTCCACGACACCATTGTACCCAGTGCAAAGAGGAGCACAAAAATTGCGGGCCGTGCTTACACTCTGCGCAGCTTGAAGGCAAGCAATGGTTGGTCCGATAAGAGCTTCACCGAGCTCTTACGTCTCTTAGGGATTTGCTTCGGAGGGTAACGTGTTGCCTACAAGTGCGTGCCGGGCCAAGCGGGTTGTTTGCCGTTGGGAATGGAAGTACAAAGGATACACGCATGTCCAAGCGATTGCATGTTGTATCGCAATGAGTTTGCGGACTTGGATGGTTGTCTTTGTTTGCAAAGCAAAGCGGTATAAGGGCAACAATGATGACATCGATAATGAAGATGTCGGGGTGAAGCGTAAGAAGATGAGATCTCCCCGTAAGGTGGTGTGGTATTTTCCTATAATTCCCCGTCTGAATCGATTGTTTGCGAACAAAAGGCATGCCCAATTGCTACGATGGCACGCCAAGAGCGTAAAACGATGGAATGCTCAGACACCCTGCTGACTCTGTGCAATGGAGGAACATCGATAGAAAATATAAGAAGCACTTTGCATATGATGTAAGGAATATAAGGTTCGGGTTGAGTACGGATGGGATGAATCCTTTCGGTAACATGAGCAGTCGTCATAGCACTTGGCGGTAACTCTATGTATCTACAACCTTCCTCCTTGGCTTTGTATGAAGCGGAAGTACATTATGATGCCACTCTTGATCCAAGGGCCGAGCAACCCGCAACGATATCGATGTGTACCTCAAACCATTGGTTGAAGATCTTCTAATCTTGTGGAGCGATGGAGTACGGGTATGGGATGAGTATAAAGAGAGAACTTTATCCTCGCGCATTGTTGTTCGTAACCATCAATGATTACCCCGCCTTGGTAACTGTCGGACAGACGACAAAAGGCTTCAATGGATCGTCCAATGCTTAGATGGTACAGACTAGTCGGTGGTCAAGAACTGTCGAAAAATGTCTTACATGCGGCATCGTAGGTTCCTCCGCAAGGATCACCCATACCGCAATAATAAGAAAGCTTTTGATGGGACAAAGGAGACCGCTTTAGCTCAGAAGAATCACATCGAGAGAGATATTTGCAGTGTAAGGGATCTTAAAATTATTCACGGAAAGGGAGCAGGCAGTACATCTATCCCGAGTTCCCGTGATAAGGCTCCTTTGTGGAAAAAGAGATCAGTATTTTGGGTCCTACCTTACTGGCAGCACTTAGAAGTGCGACACGCAATCGACGTCATGCACATAGAGAAGAGCGTGTGTGACAAATTGCTTGGTATCTTCTTGGATATACAGCAAAACAAAAGATACTCTCCAAGCACGGATGGACCTTGAAGATATGAAACTCGGGAAGGAGCTGCATCACGAGACATGGATACAGGGAAAAAGTACCTTCCCGCACTGCTACACTCAAAGCAAGAAAGAAAAATTAGCTTTGTGCGAATGCTTGCACGGAGTGAAAGTTCCGTCCGGATACTCGCCAACATAAAGAGACTAGTCTCAATGAAAGACTTAAAATTAATTGGTATGAAGTCTCACGATTGCCACGTGATGATGACGCAGATGCTTCCAATTGCGATTAGGGGTGTTACGCGGAGAAAGTCCGAGACCCAATTGTGAAGTTGTATTCATTCTTCAACGCGATTTCACGAAGGCCATCGATCCATTGAAACTAGATAAGCTACAGGAAGAAGTGGTCCACACTCTCTGCAGCTCGAGATGTGTTTCCCTCCATCTTTTTGATATTATGGTCCATCTCATTGTTCACATCGTGAAAGAGATCTGATTCTAGGTCCGTGTTTCTACATCGATGTATCCTTTTGAGAGGTTCATGGGGTCATAAAGAAATATGTTCGTAATAACGACATCGGCCGGAAGGTTGCATTGCAGATGGTTGGGGAACCGAGGAGGTCATTGAGTTCTGCGTTGATTACATGGATCTCAAACCGATTGGTGTGCCTACATCACGACATAAGGGTAGGCTACAGGGAAAAGGGACCTTTGGCAGAAATCACTCCGTACAAACAATCTAGCTTCATTCACACAAGCACATTTCGCAGCCTGGACAATCGGTTGTGGGGCCCGTATGTCAACATGCACAAGAGCATGCTATCTAGAACAAACCCAACGAAGTCGAGGGTTGGATCGCGAGAGAGCGTAGACATAACCGGCGATTGGTTGCGTAGGCACATGATGCATACGGAGACAGAGTGCGCTCAGTTGAAAGTGTTGGCTCAAGGACCGTCCACTACAATTCGGACATTCCAAGGATACGATATAAATGGTTTTACTTTTTATACAAGAGCACAAGATAAAAAGAGCACCAACCAAAACAGCGGTATCCGTACAGATGCCTACGACAGCAACGGAGATAGGAAAACCTACTACGGATTCATAGAAGAGATTTGGGAGCTTGATTACGGACCTTTGAAGGTCCCTCTCTTTCGGTGCCAATGGGTAAGACTTCCAAGGGGCATGAACATCGACAAGTACGGTATCACTACCGTGGACCTAAAACTGGTCGGATACAGAGAAGAACCATTCGTACTTGCTAATTGTGTTACACAAATCTTTTTTGTATCCGATCCAGCTAACAAGGAGCGCCACGTGGTTATTCAAGGAAAAAGAAGGATTGTCGGGGTTGAGAATGTTGTCGACGAGGAAGAGTACAACCAATTCGATGAGCTTCCTCCTTTCGGAGAGGACGTTGACCTCGGTCTCATGGAAGAGAGTGAGGACGAAGTTACATACATACGCCGCGATCATGACGAAGGTCGAATCGTAGCTTAGTTGTCCTAATTAAATACATTTTATTTTTCTGATATGTAACAATTAATGTATTCTTTTGTCATATGTATCAATTTGTGTGAATTCAACTTCATCTGTGTTTTTTGTATTTGTGTGAATTTTTGAAGCGATGGTTGGTCTCTGCATTTGTTTGAATTTAAATCAAATATTACATGTCCTCAAGTATTCTTCCAAAATTTCGGAAAATTTGGATAAAAATTGATAGGATTTCAAAACAATCAAGAATTTGAATTTTTTATTTTGAAATATTAAAACTATGAAAACAGTGAGCACTCTGGATTTTATAATTTTACAACTTTGTTAAAACTTAGGGAAATATTTAAATCAAATATTACATATCTCAAGAATTCCTCCAAAAATTTGGATAAAAATTGATAGGATTTAAAAACTCCCAAAGCAATCATCCTTTGAAAACTTTGACATAATTGATGGAGCTTATCACTGCGGTTGTATCATTAAGCGGCGGTGAAGTGCTTTATCACCGCCGTTTGTAGTATTAACCCGACGGTGATAATCAAGTATTACTTGCCGGTTTTGTTTTGAACCGCAGTGATAAATCTTTCACCGCCGTGTAGAAACAACGGCGGTGATAATGTATTATCACCGCCGGTTGACATTGAACCGAAGCGGATATAAGTTTTCACCGCCGTTGAGATTGAACCGGCAGTGATAAATACTTCCACTGCCGGGTTGAGCTTGAACCGGCAGTGATAATTCAACTATCACTGCCGGTTCTCTTTATTATCCGGCAGTGATAGTTTATCACTGCCGGTTTTTGTGTTGACCCGGCAGTGATACTCTAACCCTATAAATTCGAACGCCGCGCCACTCAGCCCCTCATTTCCCCTTCAACCAGACGCCGCCACTTCGTCTCCTCGCATCGCCCCGCCGTCGCCCCGCATCTCCCCGGCCGTCGCCTCGACCTCACCGCCCGGACCTCACTGCCCCGCCGTCGCCCGAACCTCACCGACCCGCCGTCGCCGCGACCGCATCGCCTCGGCCGTCGCCCCGCCGTTCTTTGCTTCGGTAATGACCCGCCGTCGCCCCGCCGTGCATATGTTTATTGCTATATGTTTGATTTGTGCCGAGAGACAATTGGAGTAAGCTTTCATGTCTCCTTTTCCTGACCTTCATTTGTGCAAATTCTCGTGATTTCTCGAAGTAATAATGGACAATGCAAATACTACTAGTACTATGGATGAATGAGATGCTTCTTGTTTATCTTTGCCTGTCTTGCAAAAAAATTTTTGTTAATACTTTGTACTTTCACATTGTGTGATGTGGCTCACCCTTTTGGGGACCAAGGAAGATGTGGTGCTCAAGACTCATCAGACTATGTCGTCAGACGCGTATGTATGCTCGGTCCTTCGTGAAGGTAGAGGCAATGCGGATCCGCTATCATTTGCAAGCTTCCTCATGCGGCTACAAGAATTTGATGTAATTTTTGGCGGATCAACGAGCCAAGAAATAGATAGAAAAACCTCTAATAACTGCAAAACTTTGTTATAGAAAATTAGCCGTAAGTGCTAGTAGTAGCAAATATTTTTCTTATCTAAACTTCAGAGTAGCCAATGGAGTATGACGAGATCTCCCGCGACACCTCGCACTATGCAACTTCTTCGAGGGAATCCAAAATTACAACGTATTCAAATGGTGAATAAATACTAAATTTAGTGGGGCACTTATGTTTATTGCTATATGTTTGATATGTGTATGTGTCCTTCAAGGATGTTTGTGTATACAGATAAAAAATATATGTGTGTACATGTTCTTTAAAGATGTGTATTATTGAGTACTCCTTTCAATAAACATGCCATGTAGCTTTCTATTTAGTAGAATTGCTTGATTTAGTTTGGAATTTGGGGCAAGCGTGATACAATTATAAAGAGTCTGTAATGACGTAATTATAAAGAAAAATGAAAGAGAGCAACACTTCAACTGACCATTCTCAATTTCAAGTAGTTCTCTACAATATTAATGTAAAGATGTACATGTGTATGTATCTCGGGATATGTAAACATCCTTTCACGGGATTAACTTTAATGTCAATCCTCGCTTGTATGTGTATTTCAAAAGTGACCTTGTTAATTGGAAATTTTCAACAAACTTGCTAGGAATGGCCTCCGACGAAGGACAAGTGCCGAGGGAGTTGGGCCTCAAATATGGACGAAGGAGGAAGGGTAGCCCGAATAATAGCCCAACGTCCTATCTCGAACCCGCAGGATCCAGCCATGGACCAACTTGACGATACTCACGTAAGCGAGGTAAAGTTTTAGTACACTGTGGTTCCCAAAACATGGTAGGCTCAGACGACTAATAATTTAGAAGATCAATTTGTAGGCTCAAAGGCCCGATCAACGAAGGCGCATGCAAGTCGTGGTCCGAACAAGATGCCTAAGGGAATTTTTAACATAGTGGAGCTCTCGCAATCGGGAACCCGCTATACCGAAGTCATCATTGGGGCGTCAGACAGACTGCTGAGGGTTATTGCTAGGGATGATGTGCCCATCGCCTATAGATCATGGATTGGTCATGAGGTGACCAATGGGTGGTACCTAATGAGTCAAGAACTCTTTATGGGACAAGTGAAACAAGTTTTCCAGTTCCCCAAGGGACCAAGTGGTTGCAAAGAAACGAGCACTCAGATCATGTGCATCGCGTGGAAGAATTGGAAGACAGACACTAAACAAGAATTATGTGAAAAGAATGAAACACCGAATTTTGACACGCACTCAAAGTTAAGGGAGTTCGGGATGAATTTGTGGCGTATAAGAGGTCTCAAGAAGCTCACATAGTAAGTGAAAGGAACAAAGCAAACGCGATAAGAATATTCACCCTCACGGACTAGGAGCAGGAGGGTACGTGAAGAAAATACCAAAGATGGGATCGGTCCGAACAAGAAATGACCCGCAAGGGTATAATTCTCGCAACGCCGCTTAAGCGAAAGATCGGCAATCGGTTGCTTGGGAGGGGTGCTTCTATCTCCGATGATGGCGGCTTAAGCTTCGTAACCGATAGAGAGCGAGAAGTGTTGCGCAGAATCACGTATACTCACTCGCAGCCTTCCCAAGGATCTTTCGCGCCACGAAGGGAGAATGACGAGCTAACCATAGCCCTTGGTAACAAGGAGCATCTAGGTCGCACTAGAGGAGTTGGTTTGGTCACGTGGAAAGAAGCCTTCCCCGCAGACGCATGGATGTACAAACGTTCAAAGAGATTAAGAGAAGATCAACTGAACGCCGATAAAAGATCTTTCACGAGCGCTAGAGGAACAAAGATCGAACTAGATAAGGCCGTGGAGCAAGCCGCATGAAGCTCTCTCGACCACGACCGCCACCCGGTGAAAGCCCCGAGCTCCTCGGTCCGGTGCTCGTAAGAGCACCAAGGTCCACGTGGATTCCCAAGAGCATGGACTGCGTTTTCGTGGATGACATCAAAGAACCGACACCGCAAGCTACATTTGGCCGCACATGGCATTACCATAAAGGTGGCCGAGGCGTGGCTTGGCCATGCCAGAGTCACGGACTTTGCAATCGCCGCCCGATACCGCAGGATTCGCCAGGTCGGTGGGCGGTGTCGTCCACAATACCGAAAAATGGAGGTAGAGATCCTCGCGAGGATGGGAACAAAAGCTAGGAGAAAACGTGAATGGCTTCTCGCGTGGCGCAAGAGCTTGATTAAGTTTGGCTCGGACGATGAGGGCGACGACGATGATGATCACCGCACTTCCACACGAGACCTCCGCCCTTCGCCGCCAACCGGAAAAGTCCAACTCCTCCGCCGGCACCAACCGAGAAAAAGCCCGACTCCTCCGCCAAAATCAGAAAGAATCGAACAACGGAACATCTCGTGATCGGCACCGTCCTCGAAGAAATCTCAACCATCTGTGAACCCAGGACAACCACAAAAGAAACTATCAGCTGACATGACTGAGGAAGAGCGAAAAAATCATGTAAGCGCCTGCGTAGCATCTCACTTTAAAAAGGTGCCATCAAGTAAGAAGACTAAAGTTGATGCTGACACGCAAAAGTTTTTCTTGAGTATGGCAAAAGTGCAAAAGACGGGGCAGGCTTCTGAACCTTGCAAAATATCGGACTACGAGCGCATATCCGTAGCGCAAGATTTGCAGCGCTAGTGCCGACATCGCTAAAGCCGGATGCTCAAGCGGATGATGTTCAAGTAGATGCTCTGCGCAAGGTCTCGTGGAAGTTTGTTATGGGAAACCGCCGGTTGAACCAAATCATTTCGACAACCTTACAACTCAATCATGGCGCGGCCCATCGCTGGTACATGCAAAGCGATCCAACGATGGTATGGAGGCGTTCCCGATCGGATACTGAGCAAGACTTTCACAATGGGGATAACATCTGCTGGGTTCTTTTCACTGAGTCAGATATGTTGTACCAAAGAAGATGCCCCGGACGTGAACATACTTAGACTATGGACTTTGTAAGTCCACAAGATATCGCTGAGCATTTCAGCATCGCTTAATTGCATCTCTAACTTCTTTCTTATGTAGAATGGAGGCACGTACATGTAGAAGAAATAACAATGACAATCTAGCATTCCTAGATCCGGCTCACAACAGAAACTTGTGAACGATAATCCACGATTCGTTGAAGACTATTTATTTAATACTTTTTGAAGCCGCAATACAAAACCTCGTACTTTTACCCTATAACTTCAAGCACGATCTCCGACTTCTAATATCGCTTTTACTATTTTTGCGTAACACGCACGATGTGGGAGTAATTAACTACGCTGACATATATGTGCAGTTTCACTGGGTCCTCCTCGTCATCCAGCTTAGATACTAGCGAGATTTTTGTCTTGGACTCGGAGAAAACAAACTAATCTGTACCAAGACCTTTGGGACATGTTTGAGCAATGTAAACTCGATCGCTATGCTATTACTCTAGCAAAATTCCATTCTATTGCATTCAAGTTTAATTACTACTCAAAATCATTCACGGGGCTTTCGCACGATCTCGCAAGAAAAGTGTTCGCATCGTCCATACCGGAAAATTTTTGAAATAATAAATGACTTCCATGCATGAAGCAGAACCCTAAACAATTTATGTGCATTCTATGTATGTACAAATATGCATTCAATTGTCACGAGAGTGTCGGCTATAACGGCCATGGTACGTAATTACACTTTGATGCCCTTTTTTATTTAACAAATATCATCATTAAGTAACTTCCTTTTTTGTTCAAAAACAGCGCTCCAAACTGAGAACCAATAAGTTATTGCTGACAGAAATTATAGCAATTCAAGAACAGATCGCCGGATTCATTCATGATGAGATCATCAATCCAAACGGCGAGTTCCACGAGTAGCCTCATCGCCCTCATTCCTACGGCCTAGACGCGTGACATGTCTACTTCACTCATTGTAAAATCAAAGCAAACGGGATGACATGTAGTCGAGCTACATTGTAAAAGCAAATTATGTGATGCGTAATTTAATATATTTGAATTATGATTTTAACGATGCTTAGTCGATACATGCATATATTTGAATTATGATTTGAACGATGCTTTATATACTAACATATGGACATCAGTAAATAATTATATAAATATATATATATATTGCACTAAAAATATGCAAGATTGTCACTTTGCGGTTCTTGGAAAACCGCGTGATATGTATATATCATCGCGGATTATGGTACAACTTTGGCAAGCTAGTACAATATCCTCGCCGGTTGTAGATATAACCGCAGTGATAATCCTTATCACCGCCGGATTTTGGTTTGATCCGCAGTGATAGTCCTTATCACTGCCGGATTTTGTTTTGATCCGCAGTGATAGTTCAATATCACTTGCCGCTTGTAGGTAGAACCGGCAAGGATAATCCTTATCACCGCCGGTTCTCGAGCCGGCGGTGATAATCCTCGAGTATCATCGCTGACCAATCATCGCCGCGCCAATGACCGGCAGTGATGGGGTTTTGGAACCGGCAGTGATGTGCTGTTCTGTAGTAGTGTCTTTCTCTATGTATTTCATTAGAGCATTCACAGGCACAGCAACACAATTGTTATGCTTCATAAATCAACCCCAAATTGAGAAGAAGCAAGAAAGACATGCACAGAGCAGCTAACGACAAGGTAGTATTATTTGCGGAAGATGACATCTCAATACCACATGCTTGTTGGATGGTATCAAGTGCAAACTAATCCCAAATTTCCTACACATGTAGAAATAGCAACCTCTGGTAAGGCACACACAAGTAAAAATGATAGCAATGAGCGAAAAAAAGTGCATTCTAGATGAGCCATCACAAAGTTATCATATAAACTATGAACTATTAGGGACAAAGTTTTGCAAACCTGACAAACAATGAGAAAAGAAATCAGAGGCTGGAAAGGAAAAGAAGTTCCATGGGCAGAGATAAAAAATCTCAAATGAAGATTCAATAAGATGATAGAAAAATAATGATAGCAGCATGGTGGCATCGAATTTCAAATTCCCTAGATATATAGAGATACTGACAAGAAGTTCTCAAAGTAAACATGAGAAGAAAAATATGAAAGTTTTGGAACCTACGAGAAAGGAGAAAAGGGAGAAAATAGCTAACATGTCAATTATGTGAAACAAGACTATTAGTCAAACACAAGATAATACTACTCTATCAATAACTAGATCGAGAGGAGCATCCAAATTGACAAGGTGTGACTGGGAAAGCAGAATAATTCAGTGACATTTTGGCTTCAATTGTGCTAGATGAAATTGTTTATTACATTTTAATACACTATGTTGATAATCTAAGTTTTACACAAAGTAGCATGTGCTGATACTTTAGAATGTGAACACCAAATATAGAGATAGCGCAACAGAAAAGACTGAGCGAACACTATCATTTAGCAAAAAGATAAGTCTAAATTTGCTATGATCTGAAATAGAGATAACCGAAAGTTTTTGCATGATGAGCATCCCAACAATAGAATTTATCAGTAGAGACTCATGCAATCCAAGAGAAGTTTATGCAAGATGTAATTTCAGAATTGTTACCTCCTCTCCTAATGAAAGAACAATAGTATAATGTAAATTTCAGTGGCACGAGCAGTAGTTGCTACCTCCTCTCCTGATAAAAGGAGTAATCTGTGCAATGTGATGACTAACAATTAATCATTTGATCATGCTTGCAAAAGAAATAAAGAACACTGATGCACTGAAGCCCATAGGGTTATTGTCGGGATCTGAATATACAAATTCGGACCCTCTGTGTATACTGCACTAGTTCAGAATCAAGCTATTGCACACAGGCCCAACATAGATGAATATCACAATCATACACAGCGGAAACATTATTAAAGATATCACATATTAATTAATACCTGTTGAATGACCTTATGGTCAACTTACATGACTATGCCTCGCGAGGCTGAACAACAAATTAAACTGCAGCGGAATGAAAACGTAGATAAACCTCCCAGTATACCACAGACAACTGACAAAGCTTGCACTCTAAACATTCGTTTCCTTCTGGCTCTCCATCTCCAGCACTAATGCAGACTCCTCAACTGCTGATGTTGTGGGCAAGAATGAGTACTTAAAGCACTCAACAAGTTGTGCATAGGATTCAATTCTAACATATCTATATGCAAGACTTATTCCAAAGGAAAGGCTAACACGGTTATTTTGCAATAAAGCAGCATTTATGAACAAGTACAATAAATAGATTGTAAAGGCAGTAAAACAAATAACAGTAATAGATAGATTCAGCATTTCTCAAGTAAACCAAGTTATCTAATCCTAAATCAAGTTTTCAACCTTCCATATGGCAATCTTGCCATCCCAACCAAGTTTCCATTTAATTAAACTACCCTTAACTGTAATTCCCGAGCTTTGCTCAATACCGCGAGCACGACTATCCGAATAGATTTACACTCTGTAGAGGTTATGCACTTTACCCACACGACATGATCATCTCCTGGTGCCTTCCGGAGTAATACACTTCCTTTGGTGTGTCGGCGGAGAGATCGTGACAAAGCCTTTACAAAGCTTTGCCTTAGCCCAGTACTACCCGCTAAGGTTTCAACACTGAAGGGTTAAACTGCCACAACAGAGCCCCCCTCTTGCGCCCTATGAGTTGATCCGTGAACCCGGGACTCACACCATCAATGGTAGTACCAAAGCTAAAACATTGCTAATTAATCAGCTAGGCTATCCCATACCAGACATGTGGTTGCATGATTGACTCAGGTCAAAGGCTTGTAAGGTTAATGTCGACTTTTGTAGTCGGCAATAAATTTATAGGGCAGGCGCTAGATCTCAAACTCGAATGTCACACAAGACAAGGGGTTAGATGTGTTCGAGCCCTCGTGATGGAGGTAATACCTAATCTCGTGTCTTTGGGATTATGTGGATCTCTTGGATCTAAGGTTGCTCAAAGCACAATGTGCTCTGGGCGATATGAGGTGTGCTATGCTCTATGGCTTGATGCCTTGTTGTTGCCCGCCCTCTCCCTTATATACCGGGGGTGGTGCGGCTTACAGAGTCCTGATCGGTTAGGAGATTCTGATCGGTTACTAGATTCTAGTCGGTTACAGGATAGAGTTTACATCTTTATCTACCCTACCAACGACTCGGATTACAGCCGTATCTTCTATATCCAAATAAATATTCAACTGTCTATAAGATATGCCCCCTACCGTACGGCTATTTGGCTTGGCACGGGGCACAACCTTTGGACCTCCTCTCTGGGCCTTTCTTCTCTTCAGGCGTCGCTGGGCCGGTCATGGAGATACCTGGTTTAATATATTCCACAGTTAAGTTCTTATGATGATCGAAGAAAGACTTCCACATACTCTCTACCTATCGGGCCCACCTTGGCACACTTGCCCCGTGCCACTTGCCCCAATCTAAGTGATTACCACGTGCCATCAACAAGTCAACATCTTTGCGTGACATCCCTCGCCACTACAACTCAACATCCTCGTTTGACAACACCTAACACACCAATTCATATCATGTTCCATATTCCATTAGTCAAGATTAACCATTGATGATTCAAGTACATGTGACGACGTGGCATGGCTAAGCAACTAACACGGTCTAACCATCCCTAGTTGATTTTAATATTAACCAACTATAATGAACCAATCTAGGGTAACAATAGATTATGACATACAAATGACAAGGTAGGGTATAGATCAAATTGGTTTATTAGCTAGATCCCAATTTATTTTGAAATAATTATAAACGTAAAATAATATACAATAGCGTAAAACAAAATAGTAGTTCTATAAACTTGGGTTCAACATGATCAAAGCACAATTTGCCTTAGAAAACCGTTATTCTTGCAATGGACCTTGGTCTTGAGTTGATGGATCTTCCTCGGATGCGTCGCACAATTCGATGTCTACACGAAACTAGAGAGAAAGCCAAACAAATACCAAACCAGATAGCAAATGAACTCCAAAAATCAAATCAAATTCACTATTGGATAGATCTCAATTTTACAAACTTTTAGAAAGTTGAATCACCTCAATCGGAGCTCGTATGAGGGAGAACGGGCTCGGAGAAGATTCAAATATCATAAAAATAAGAAAATTGGAAAATAAAATAATAAACCAAATTATTTTTAAAATGAAAAATTGCTTTATTTCGTCGGTTGACGTCATCGAATCCCTGGGCCAATCCCGAGCTGCCACGTGGCTCCGGTCCATGCACCCGGTCCACGTGGCTCCGGTCCATGCACCCGGTCCACGGACCTCCTTTGGTCCACCGTGAACCCGGCACACGGCGCTTTAGTTACCTCGCCGCCACGCGTCAGCACGCTACTGGTTCACGGATCGGCGTGATCTAGGCCGTGCGCTAAGATCCAACAGCCACGAATAGATCCGAGGCTCGAGACATGCGGTGAAGCTCTGGTGCGTCCACGTGTCACGAATCTAGTGGCGCAACCTAGATCCGACAGCTCCTAGAACTTTTGAAACTCGGCAACAAGGTGCGGTGGCGCTCTTACCAGTCTTGGAGAAGACGACCCAGGTGACGGCGTTTCGACGCAGCTTCGGCGTGACGAAGTAGTGGAATCGACTCTGCGTGGAACGAAGAATCTGGATCTGGAACCGATGCGGCTAGAAACGGCTTGACGGCGGCGCAACCTTGAACTTCGACGAGCTCTCATGCGCTAACCACGGCGACCTTTGCGAAAGCACTCCGACCAAAAGACGCAGCGACTGACGGCGAACCCTGGTCGACCCTCCAAGGCTTTTATAGGGGCCTAGGGAGGCGTGCAAGCAGCGGACACGGACTTTGAGTTCAGCGGCGACACGGCGGCTCGTTTTCGATTCTTGTGCGGAGACGACAACGGACCACCGTCCGATCGACGATCAACGGCT
The DNA here is from genome assembly GCA_036346275.1 of Otatea glauca. Taxonomy (NCBI): domain Eukaryota; kingdom Viridiplantae; phylum Streptophyta; class Magnoliopsida; order Poales; family Poaceae; genus Otatea; species Otatea glauca. Next base: position 33,003,274 of record CM070719.1, read on the forward strand.
GTGATCACTCTCGACGCAGCACGATCAAATCCACCCTTTCCAAAACCAACGGATATGATCTAATATATCCTAATCCAACGCAATCCATACCGCTAGATCTTGATCCAACGGTTCGCACGCACTAGGGTTTCCAATTCAACTTCAAATCACGACCATCCATTCTGATCCGACGGCTAACGATCGCGCTTCTAGAAACCAGGCTAACAGGCTGCTCAACGATGGGCCTTGCACGCACAGTGCTGGGTTTCAGCCAAGTACTGTTCATTCGATTTTTCTATAGATTTTCTTTCAAAATAATTACAGAAATTAGTTTAATTAGTTTTAGGCAATAAAAATATCAAGAAAAATCCAAAAAAATTCTCATAAATACTTTGAGACATTTTGGACTCAAATAAAATAGTTTTAGTCAAACTTTATATTAACTTTATGTATATTTAATTAATTTTCACAAAAGGGCCAATATATTTAATTTAAAATAAATTCAAATAAAATCCAGATAAATCCAATAAATTAAAAAAAATAAAAATACATAAATAATAATAAAATAATATTATAGACAAATTTTGGGATGTTACAGTTATATTAGTAACATGCAAAGTCAAGCCATTGATTCATGACTTAGGGCATGTTTAGCACAGCTTCATATTCACATTTTTCAGCTTTTGCTTCAGATTCTCTGAGAATCCACTTCTTTAAGAATCTGGAGCTACCTCAGGAAAGCCTTTGGCTAGTAGGTTGGCTCTAAGAACCATAATGGTGGGGATTGAAGGTGAATAGACATTGCTACCCCTAGTTGTAATACTTCAATTGTATTTATGTTTTACTCCTTTGTATTTGTACACAAATTAATGGAGTTTATTTTTTCAATTTTTGGAAAGCACATATTAATATATATAAATGATATGAGTATCATTATCCGTTCATTTCCAATAAATTAATAGGTTGCACCGTGTTACTTAGAATATATGAACACATAAATTTGGATGAAATAACATGCACACCACCACATCAGAAAAGTACCTCTCCTGTGACCAAGATCGTTACTACTGTGTGGGTTGTCATCGTTACTGCTTCTAGTCCCCATCGACTATGTACAGACTCAAAATTTTCATACCATAGTGAAAGATCACGTGGAGGTTTACCCATATTTGTGATGAGCGTTTGACTAAATTTGAGCTTGGTATGCTCTGGTTTGAGTTTGATTTGAACTGGATTTTCAATTTGAAGTAATTTGAGCTTTGTCTGGAATTTGTGGTGCTACCGGCCATGGTAGCCCAGTGCTACCGGCCATGGTAGCCCGGTGCTACCGGGCGAGCGATAACACCAACCCTAGAGCGATGTGTAAAAACCCGAGAGAGTGTTTTTGGGGGTTCTGGCAGTCCGATGCTACCGGCCGAGCAGCAGGACCGGCCTCAAAGAGCGATGTGAAAATTCCAAAAGGGTGCATTTTGGGGCATTGTAGCTGTCCGGTGCTACCACCCATGGTAGTCCGGTGCTACCGGGGTAGCGGTAGCACTAGCCCAATTGCCCGGTGTAGAAAGTCCATAGAGAGTCTCTTCTAGTTTTGGGATATAGGGCGGTGCTACCGGTCGGGGGCGGTAGCACCGGCTCTTATGAGCGAGAATGCATTAAAACTTGTGATTTTGATGGATTTCATTGCATATCATTTTGGAAATTGCTATGTGATGTGTTTCCTTGGTATTGATGGTTGCAGGACGACGTGCTTGATAATGGTGGGGCGGAGGATGACCGGGACTAGGCAAGGAGTGTCGGAGGTCCAGATGGTCGAGGATCACCGGAAGATGATCGGAGACGGAGTCGGTGCAAGCCAAGAAGACAAGGAATGGATGAGATGCTAACTAGACGCTACGTGAATCAAGGAGGGCCGTCGGATCGTGGTCTAGTTGATAGGATAGCGGGTCTAGGTAGTGTGCTTTGAAAACTGTGAAAGAAAACCCGGTTTCTTTGCTGGGTTTTGGGTTAGCCCTTGCATGGCTGTGTTAGTGGGTCAATCCTAGCCTTTGATGGAGTGCCCTAGGGATGAGGGACTCATCCAAGGGTGGTAGGTGGCCCAAGAGTAGTATAAATAGAGAGGGGTAGCCTTCCTCCTCTTGAAGGTTTTAGAGGTTTTATGCTCCTTTGAGCTTTGCCCACTTTGTTGTAAGGTTTTGTAAACCTCCCTTCCAGAAATGCAAATTATTTTCCCTTATACAAGAATTTACTTTACGTATTTAAATCCAGCACTAAAATTCTTGCAATTTACATTCATGTAATTTGGATTTGCCTCCCCTCCTTCTACATGCTTTTGGATTTGCCTCCTCTCCCTCTAAAATGATTTTGCTTCTTGTGCTGAGGATGTTGATTGATGGATGAATCTTCTTCAGATCATATCACAATCATCTAGGCAATCCTTGCATCGTTTCTTACAAGAAACCGGTCTTTTGTTCTTGAGCGGATCATTTTTCAAGATCATGTTTGTAGAGTTTTTGGACTAGTGCTCTTACTTGCTGTGACATGTGGAAGGTCCTCCAAGGTCATCTTGATTATCAAAACCCCACGAGCAAGTCTTTGATCGAGTTCTTGAGTTTTTGCTCAAACTTGGTGTGTTCTTCCTTCACGGGTAAAAAGGTCGGAACTTTGATGTCAATCCTTATGATTGAAGGTTGGAATGAGTTTCTGACACCCTTAGGATCACATCTACCAAGTTTCATGAGTTTTTGTCCAGCCGATCAAAAGATTTATCAAGATTTGCTTTTGAAGGTCGTGCTGGTTCTTCAGCTATTCTTGAGCCCGGTGCTACCGCCCTTGGTCCGGTGCTACTGGCCTCCCAGCGGTAGCACCGCCCATACAGAACAGCTAGATCATTTCACTTGCTTCCTTTGAGTGTTTCTCTTTGAGGGCTTGTTTGGAGTATTTTGAATGAGGGAAAATTTTATTTAGGATCATTCACCCCCCTCTGATCACCATCTCGGTCCTTCACATAGTAATAAAAACAACAAAGAAGTGCTGAAATCAAAGAAAAATGAGTGCTAAGAAAAAATGTCATATCATAAAAAAGAAAGTATAAAATGGGTGGTAGCGTCAGATTGCAAAATATCACAAACATTGTATCTAAGGGCCATTTTGAGCAATGGCCCTTGCAAGGTCATCATGGAATCTATCCATGGATCTATCACTCTTGTGATGTTGACACATCCGATGCATCATGAGAAGTGGCATATCTCGATGGTATTGTAGGCACATAATTAGGATCCCGATCAAGCCTACGGAAACCCCTATCTGTCGAAGCATGCTCACGTATGAAGTTGTGGAGTCCCATGGTTGTTGCAACAATAATCTTTTGCTTGGGCATTTTAAAGCTCGGCATCTTGAGAAGAATTCTACATTAGTCATTGTCATTATCATGATAATTTCAAGACCAGTACGTACTACTTCTAGTCCCCATCGACTATGATAATTCAATTAGAATATAGCCAAATCTGAAGAGCAATGTGTAGAACAGGCCAGAATACTGAGTTTTCTAAGAACACATTGCATGATCCTACTAGAATAGGATAACCCAACAATTGAAATTATGATTTGCTTGGATCAACGCCCACCTAGCCCCTGCCAAGATTTTGGGCATCAATTTGGTTGCCCTAACTTGGTGACATTTTGGAAATAAAATTAACTAGCATTAAATATGTCTTGGTTGCATGCCAAAATTGGTGTGAAATTGTGGCTACAAACCAAATACATGTCAAATTTGATCAACCAATCACAAATTTTGGCAGACTTGGAAACATCAGCAAGTCAGCAACAAAGGGGGAGGGACAGTCGGCAACCGTACCTTCGTGAAAGTTCGGTGCTCGATGCTGTAGGAACATGGGGGCTCGGGGGACGACGTCGTCGATGCAAATAGGGTTGCCCTGATTCCACTCGTGTGTGGGGGGAGACGCTTGGGGGGCTCAGGGCTAGAGGCGCCTGGGGGCCTAGGGGGGCTAGAGGTGTCAAGCTCTGGTGGGGCGATGGAAGTGGTGAGATCAGTTAGAGGCAGTGAGATCTTAGTGGGAGGCGGCGATATAGGGCTCGATCGCTCCTGCCCCGTCGCTATCGTGAAGACGGAGGAATGCGTAGGGTTTACGGCCTGGGATTCAGGGTGGAAGGGGAATGTGGTAGTAATCCGATGGCATTTGTGGGTAAAATAGTATAACTTCAAATGGTACTTCTCTTTCTAGTTGTCCATATTCCCACAAGAATCCACAGAAAGGACGCTCCTCCTCGATAGTTCATTTCCGATACTGCTCCTCGCGAGAAGCAGAATCAACTCATTTTGGGAAGCTAGGTGTTTGGTGTAGATTCAATTGATCCGAGAGTAAGAAGCGGGGAGTAAGAGCTGTATCAAACACGCCCTTAGACTAACATTTACAAGAAAAGATGGTTCTCACTATGTCCTTGGACCGCAGCTTCTACCACCTACTCTACCACCCAATGCATCATAGCACAGACGTTGATGCCATTCCGTAGATTGCAAATTTGATTTTCACCATGGGTATGACCTCATTTGTGGGTGTTCGCCCTTGAGCTGTTCATTCATTAGGCCCCCTCTTTCATTTTTTTTTCAAAAATGGCTCCCTTCTAAAATGTTTTGCAAAACTAGCCTCCCTTCATGCTACAGTACCATGGAAAGGCATCGTCCCGCGCATCGCCAAGCCTCCTGTCGCGCCTTTAGTCCGCCGCAAGCGTCCTGTCGTGTCTCCAGTCCACGGTAACTTCCTGGCCCCGCGCTCGGTGCTTGGTCCTACGTCGCCCACTTCTCGCGCTCTGCCTCTGCGGCAACTTGGCCTCCCACCATCCTGTAACACCGATGGGACTAGTTTTGTAAAAAAAATTCAGGATGGAGCCATTTTTATAAAAAAAGTGAAAGAAGAGACCAGATGAGTGAACATTTCTTCACCCTCAACTCCTAGCTGGAGTAGGCAATCAACTACAAAGAAGTGGCACTAACCAGTGGCGAATCTAGGATGAAAATAGAGGGGGAGCTCCTATGTCGAAGTTGTAACTCAAAACAAGCATACTAATGATACATCTACTGATCTATTGCCAACTAAATCCAAATTCACACATAAATAGGAAGGAGCAAAGTGAATAATCAAAATATAACAAATGTAATACCTTACTAATGGACAGAATGACATAAATATGTGAGGACCGAGGACGGATCATCGACCATTTGACCTGTAGATAAAAATATAAAACTCAGTGATGCAATTTTAATTTGTGAATACTTATAAAAATATAATTTGAAATAATACTTACGAAGGTACTAGTACTGGGTACGACGTAATTTCACTCTACGATTTTTCATCTCTTGAAAGCGTCGAATGATTTCTTTATTATCGACGTTTCTAAATATTTCTTTCTCAGTGTAACACACCATCAAGTTATTGAACCAATCATTTGCTATCTTATTGCGTAAATCTGTCTTAATAATCTTCATTGATGAGAAGATTCTTTCTACTGATGCTGTTGCCACTGGAAGGATCAATGTAAGCTCGATAAGGTGATAGACCAATGGAAAAGTTCTACTCTTTCCGGTTTCAACCATCTTTTTAGCAAACTTTGCAAGATCACGACAACCATTAAATTCAACACTTCTCCTAACATTAAGAATGAAGGTTTGAAGCTGATTTCTTAATAACAAACGGTCAGCTATGGTGAAATCAAGAACAGAAATCTCAAAAGTCGAACAAGTTTATCCATATCAAACTTAGAAAAGGAGTTGCTTGGATTAAGACAAGACATGCATACCAATAACTCTGAAGAAACTTCATTAAATCGATGATTCATCTCTCCCATAATAGCATCAAGAGCAACATTGAAAATGTCAACACGATAATAGTGAAGGTAAGTCACCTTGTGCTTCCGACGTGCAGATTTGCCCTTAACTCCAATGAAAATCATCCATATCTGGCACACTTATCTCATTTGCCTCGCAAAAGGACTTGACTTGGTTAAGCAATGGCTCCCACCCATTGTCCCTCATGTCTTGTAGGTGCACTTTCACATCGACAATCAAATCCATGGCTTCTACAATATCTTGATCCCTTTTTTGCAAAGCAATTGATAGCTCACTTGTAATGCCCAACAAGTCTATCAAAAAATGCATGATAAATACAAACTCAAATCTTTCCATATGTTGTATCAAACCTGCTACTCCACCATTACCTGAAGGATATGATGCATCTTCAGATATCATCTCTAAAACCTCAAGCACTGACTCCCACATTTGGTATATACGAAGTATGGTTTTAAGATGAGAACCCCATCTAGTATCTCCAGGTCTAGCTAGGCTAGTTTCTTGATTCAAGCCTGTTCCACTTAAAAGTATGCCATTCTCCAATTTCTCCAATACTTTCTCTTGATGCTTTTCCATCAAAACATCCTTTCTCTTGCAAGATGCACTCACAGTGGTCACTATCAAGGGAACATAGTTGAAGAAGTCAAGAATAGCTCTACTACAACTTATGCATGGTGACAACCACTAATCAGAATCGATGGGTAAAGCAATGGATATAGAAAGCATATGGACTCTCATCCTCAGATTAATCTTTGCAAGCCATTAAATTCCCTCTCATATTTGAAGCTCCATCGTAACCCTGCCCACGTAGTCTAGAAATAGGTAGATCATGATCGGCAAGCAAACTAACCATAGCTTCCTTCAATGCAACCGATGTACAATAAGTGATATGTTTAATACCAAGAAACCTTTCCATGATCTTCCCTTCTTTGTTTACAAATCTACATGCCAACCAAATTAATGATACAAGGTTAGAACTTAACACAAATCATAAATGATACAACTAACAAACATAATATATACTACTAACCTGACAATCATAGCAATTTGCTCCTTTATTGACGAATCGCGCGACTCATCAATAAGCACCGCAAAATTCCTATCTCCAATCTCATCCTTAATCACCTTTGTTACCTCTTGTGCACAACATTTCGCAAGATCCTTCTGTATCTCTGGACAAATCATCAAACTATTCCCTCCACCATCAAATTCAAATGCCGCATTCACATCCGGTACCTTATCTTTATACCACTCCAATAACTCTTTAAAATTTCCCTTATTCATAGAGGTAGAAGTTTCATCATGTCCACGAAAAGCATCACCTTGCATTATGAGAAATCTTGCACAATCTAAAGAAGCAGTTAAACGAATCTTGTATGCAATTTCAGAGTCCTTACTATAAACATTTAATTTATGTTCTATGCTTGCTCTTTGATTGCGAAAATCTTCACAATCTTGCATTACAATGTTGTGGACACTATTAGGTCCCCCAACATGGTCTTTGAAACCTTCCATAGCCCTTCTCCAATTCACATAGCCAACTTTTGTGAAGAAATCCCTCCCAAAGTGAGTAGGTTGTCTTGATTTCTTAAAAAGAAAGCAATAGAAACAAAAGGCGGCGTCCTTTTCTATACTATATTCTAACCAATCGAACTTCTTATACCATGATTCTTGAAATGATCTTGATTCCCCATGTTGAATCTTCTTTGGAGAAGTATGCCCGATTGGTTGAGTCGGACCCTTCAACATATATGTTCTCCTCACTTCATCTCTAATCTCTTTAGGATAAGTTTCAATTTGTTTGCGATGCGCTGAATCAGCAACAATTTCGTTGGGATTAAAAACATGTTGAGATGTGTTGTTCTCGTTGGTTCGTGGGTCACTAGTTCTTGCATTTCGTCGGAAAAAATTGTGCAACGTTTGGTTCTCCATTTTTTGCAATTTAGTTTGCCGACTTGCTGTAATAAAACAAATTAAATTAAAGAGATAAAAAAGAATCTACCGGCCAATAGAATAAAGATGAGCCATTTTTCCTGTTTATCGGTGATCATAAAGAATGCATTAGGGCTTGGAAGTGAGGCAATTTTTTATACCTTACTGGAGTGGGGCTCCTGGCTCTGGACATCTACTAGTCCCCGAATGGCCCGAATCAACAGCCACAGGCAACACTGCAACAAGCCAACACCGACTCTTGTCTTGTCTCCTTCCCTTTCTTGATTTCTTTCTTCGGTTCTTCCTCTTCCTCTGGCGACTCCCACACTCCTGCAGTCCGACTCCGCTCTGGGCCTCTGGCGTTCGGCGACCGGCGATCGGGCAATGGCAATGAGTCGGGCGAGTGGCGACTCCTCTCCTCCGTGGCCCAGCGAGGCGCCCACCCGACCACCGACCCGCGGCCTCGCCCTCGCCCGGGCCGGGATGGCCCTGACCTCGGCGCCTCGCGCCCCGCCCTCGCCCTCGCCCACGCCGCCTGTTCTGCATCCAACGCACGGCGCCTCAACCTCGCCCGCCTGCCTCGGCCCGTGCGGCTAGATCTGGCGTCTGGATCTGGAGCTCGCCTTCTCTCCTCTCCCGTGCGGTGGCGGAGCTATAGAAGAAGCGATGCTCGGGCGGTCGGGCCGACTGCCGAGTACAGTACTATGTCTATATGGACTACGGTGTCAGGTAAGCCCATTGGCCCATGTCTAATTAAGCCCAGGCACAAGCCCAATTTTTCCTTGTTCTCCCGCTAGTGAAGCAAATGTTCTTGGGTTGTTCGGTTGTTCTGAACTCCGCCAGTGACCGCCGGCGCTGGGTGAGGGGCGGGGGGGTTCCCGTCGCCGGCCGGAGGTGGGGCTGGCGCCCCAACCTGCCCCAACAATAGATCCGCCACTGGCACTAACCCTTTGCCAGGATCTGCACGACATTGCAACTATGCTCATATAATAGTGGTAGGCAGTAGACTTGGGATTTATAAGTATTTAAGGGGTGTTTGTTTTAAAGACAGAACGGTGAATACATTATCCGATTCTAACTCTGAACATAACCCACTTGTTTGATTTGAGTAATGAAATAGGTTGGTTAATCATTACCTTATCCCTCATACGCACATATCTAATATTAAATAAGATATGATCCCACTAAATTTTTAGGATGATTTCATAATAGACCAATTCATCCTAAGATGATGAGGTGATCTCTCAAACCAAACTCCACGTTAAAGAGTAGCAAATGTTGTGGCCGCAAATGAAACCAGTTTGGGAGGAGAGAGAGGGAGAGTTGGACGTCCTGTGGATTTTAGCACGTTGGTAATTGCCTTGCCTGTTCGAGTAGCTAGGGGCATATTTTGGGGGTGTCTATTCAAGTTTCCAACTACATGAAAACTTGATGAAAGATGCTTATATGTATTTCTTTTTAAAAAGTAAATCCACTACTACAGAAAGATTTATATTAGACGTCTTAACACAAACGGTTTGATAAAACCGTCTATGATAATGAACATAACAGACGGTTCTATAGTGAAATCGTCAGTGAGACAATCACAGACGGTTCTCTTCATGAACCGTCAGTCATATCATAGACTGTTTTAGTTAAAAACCGTCTATGATAATACCACAGACGGATTTAAATGCAAACCGTTTGTGATAATTTAATATCACAGACAGTTTCTATTAGAAACTGTCTGTCATATGACCTCAGAACCCTATATAACCATACCGATAGAGGTTCGTAGCGCAGATTGATCCATGTGTTTCGTCTCTCGCAAACCCTAAGCCCCCGGCAACCCACCTCCCCGGCATCCGTGACAGCGACAACAGCCACCTCCTCCTCCCGACCACCTCCTCCCCGGCGCAAGCGCGAAGTACTCCGTTCGCGAGCACCTCCTCCCCAGCATCCGTGAGTGCGACGACGGCCACCTCCTCCTCCTCCCCAGTGCGAGCGCGAACTCCTCCGTCCTTGAGCACCTCCTCCCCCGCATCCGTGAGGGCGACGACGGCCACCTCCTCCTCTTCCTCCCGGCGCGCGCGCGAACTCCTCCGTCCGCGAGCACCTTCTCCCCGGCATCCGTGAGGTCACTAGTTAGGTATGGCTATGTGAGAATAAAATTCTATGTGAGTTATTTGTAGCATGCTTTGGTTTGTACAATGTGTTTGTTACATCAGTGCAAATTTGTTTATCTATATATGCTTCTGCTATCTTTTTATGAAAAAATGAAAGCCACATGAATGATGTGTTCGATCACAATGACTGATAATGCTTGAGCTTTACATAGTATGACATATAATGACTTAATTTACATACTCTTAAAAATATTGATGCAAAGATGACCTCATTTACATACTCTGCCATTGCAAGTTCATCACTTTGTATACATGGTGCTTAAAATTGGAACTACAATCGTTTATTGTATTTAAGTGTTGAATGTAACAATATATATATAGTGCAATGCTAGCTTGATTTGCTAGGATGGTGTCGGTTGGGATTTGACTGAGAACAAGTATTACATTCTAGTAGATCGACGACATGGAAAAGCTATTAGAAGCTAAACAAAAACTTGAGGTGGAGATTGAACAATTAAAGGGGGAATCTGAGATAACAGAAAAGATTTATGAGATAAAATAAAAACTGAAAGATATAGATGATCGCTTGCAAGATATCGAATCTCTTAACACGGCACTTATCAGTAAGGACCACAGGGCGAATGCAGAGCTGGAAGAAGCTAAAGCTAAGCTTATAGAGGTAATATGAAGGTTTCTAGTACTGAATTCGATGTGGTTACTATACTTCTCACAACAACATGATCTCTTTTAATTTGTAGGGACTGAGAGATATGACTGAAGATCAATCGATTATTGGTGTCAAACAAATCGGCATTTTACTGGAGTTGTGGAACTTCAACCGAGAAGCCTTTATTGTAGAAGCTATGGCACATATTATGGAAGACATGAAAAAACTATAAGGTTTTCTTGTCTTGAGCTACGAAATAATGTGGTTTCTAGCTGAACACTTATTGATATTTGTGGTATATATCATAATTTGTTAATGTATTGTTACCTGAACTATGAAATATTTTGTTATCATATTTTTGGTAAAGCCTTCTGGCCTTAACTATGAAATAATGTTTTCCCCCTAACTCTCTTGGCAGAACTTCCATGATTAGTATCTGATGTTCGAAATTTTATTCTCCTTAGATATTTATGCAATGACATTTACAAGGCACAACCAATTATAGATTTTGCAATTCAATATCAAAACATCCTAGATGCATTGAGGCAACAGCTTGCCTGATGAGAGGGTCATAAAAATCTCTGTGGTACTCTAGATGCAATTGCTTGTGAGTACCACAGAGATTTTTATGACCCTCTCATCAGGCAAGCTGTTGCCTCAATGCATCTAGGATGTTTTGATATTGAATTGCAAAATCTATAATTGGTTGTGCCTTGTAAATGTCATTGCATAAATATCTAAGGAGAATAAAATTTCGAACATCAGATACTAATCATGGAAGTTCTGCCAAGAAAGTTAGGGGGGGAAAAGCATATCACAGACGGATCTATTTAAAAACCGTCTATGATATCGTATCACAGACGGTTCTAACTAAAAACCGTCTGTGATTATATATTATCAGAGACGGTTCTATCGTAGAACCGTCTAAGACAAATGATCATCACAGACGGTTCGTAGATACAACCTTCTCATCACTGACACATTTTTGCAAACGGTTCACAAAACCGTCAGTGATGAGTTTTCCGAACCGTCTGTGATGAACTTTTCTGTAGTAGTGAGCATGAATGAAAGGTGGATAGTGATCAATACTTACATTTTCATTTGTTTTAAAATTTATACAACTTGTATTGAACGGTGATGCATAAAAGTATCTATCAAACTCGATTCTCGGGAAGAAAGAAAAACTGCATGAAAACTTAAACAGAGGAATCAACTCGCTGTGTTTTGTGACGACGTGGCATAACCGGAGATCTTGTTTTGTAGTCAATAATAAAAGGGAGTAAGATGTGGCATACTGGCATGCATGCATGTTGTTAGTAAGAACGTCCCGTGCACTAGCTCTCTCTCGCTCACGAGCATTGATGGACTCATGCGTACGTGATGACAAGTTCACTTCACGGCCATAGCTAGCGCGGATCGAGAACTACCGTTATCGTTCAGGTCGGTGCATGGACAACAATCATGTGACGCTAGCTACTACCTTCAATTCGTAGTACATGTGTGTTGCTATATATGTATGTTTATTGGATTAATTCCAAACACTAGCTCACGTGTCAAGGAATTTGCTGCCTATATAGTCGCTTTGCATGCACTGCCATGCATGCGCGCATACGATACATGATCCACCAACGCCAAGAATTAATGAGAATATCCGAATAGAGAATCAACTATTCTGATCTGTCATACAGCAAGGGTCTCTTTGAAATAGAGGAATCCAAAAAATATAGGAACGTAAAAAACAGAGAAACTGAGTTGGCGTACGTGTATAGTTGAATCCTTTGGAATTCTAAATCGCAGGAATCGCCCAATTGTGCTGTTTGGATAGAGGTAGGCGTCGTGCCGGGCCGGGCCGGGTCGGCACGGGCCTATCGTGCTTCGTGTCTGAACCGTGCCGGACCGCGACGGCCCGTCGTACTCATTGTCGTGCCGCGTCGCGCCGCCCAGCTCGTCTTTAGCGAGCCGAGCACGCCCATTTGCGCCGTTCGTTCGCTTTCGCGTGCGTCTTGGCCAGCCCCAACCCATTTGCACTATTTCAACGAGAGGAAAAGAGCCGGAGATACATAGAATTAAGGCAATGAATGCAAATATTATAAGAAAAAGAACTAAAATTTATTTATTATCGAACAGTTACATAGAGCAAGAAGAATGTGCTCAATACGCACAAGAGATGGGAAAATGGGCGAGAAAGAGAGTGAGCGAGACAGACGAGAGAGATTGAGAGAGACTGGTGAGAGAGAGAGCTGAGAGAGATTGAGAGGGATGAGCGAGAGATAGCAGCTTCTTGCACCGTCTCTCAATCTCTCTTAGCTCTCTCTCTCCTGTTTTGTCCGTCTCTCTCAGGTGTTGGCGATAGGGGTGACGTTCATGCTACTGGGTGCATCCATGACGGTCATGCTCTGTGAGTCAGTGACCTTCATGCTAGGCTTCTTCCTCATACCCTGAATCATCAGGCCCAGTATAGCCTATTCTACGATTGTCGTGCGTCGGCCGCCGTCGTGCTCGATTCTCGAGCTCGGCGCGGCCGTGCTATGATGTCGTCTTGCGGCGCAAGACGCCCACTACGTCTTGGGTCGGCTTCGTGCCGGACCGTGATGTCGTACCTCGAGCCGGCCCAAAGAAGCCCGGCCCGAGTGCCCACCTCTATGTTTGGATGCTTCTCAAGAAAAAAAAAGTACAAAATTTCGGAAAGAGATAGACAAAGGAAAATTTTCATGAGGTCCAACGTCATGTTAAATTTCCTCCAAAATTTCTATGGATTGAGCCATTGCATAGGAATTCTTCGGACCCGTCCTCTTTGATACACAGGATTTTCAAAGGAAAATCGTAGGAATCGGGATTCCGTAGGAATGGCCACCGTTGATGCATTGATTTGCAGGAAAACGATGGAATGCGATCCATAGGAATACTGTTGAATTCCGGAGGAAAGAAAACATCCACGAGAGTGGGTGGAAATTTTCCTTTGAAAATCCTGTGAATGAAAGATGATCAAACTTATGTGTTTTCCAATCTTCTCTTTTGCACATGCATCCCTATTATATTCCTGTGTTTTCCTTAATTCTAGGTCTTTAGAATGGTTCCAAAGGGACTACATATAGGGAAATTTTCCATAGAATTTCCATCCTGTCGAATTCCTTCGCTTTTCCTCCGTTGCAAAGAAGCCCTAAAATTAACTACCTTTTGTCACGGCTGACAAAGCTAGAAATTTTATTACCAGATAGACTTACTTCACCAAAGTTCCTAGGGATTATTGCTTGCTTCATTAATTAAAGCCACCACGCACACGTCACACCAGAGATCGCCGGAGTTTTTGTCCAAGATTCCTATGCATGCGAAAGGCTGCAAATTGCAATCACACGATTCACAGTTTCACACCCTGTGGAGGGAAAAGAATACAGCAAGGGCACTGCCGGCCGGCGACGCAAATTGTGATCCAACCCGGCGGCTTCGCTCGAGTCGAGAAAGATGACAATTATATCATGTCCACCTGTGTGGTATGCTGTACAACCCAAATGGTATCCAAAGCTTGATCCTTTTTAGGAAGATAAATCTCACTCCACGAGAAATACTCCTAGTAATACTAGTATCTGTATCATTCTATTTGCATCGCCACATGTAGAGTATAACCAAAATGGCTAGGAAGGTGGGCCACACATTGAATTAAATATTTCGGCCGATATTGCTAGGTACCATTGTAAAGATCACCTAGGCTTACGTATCACACCGATATTATATGGTATTTTCCAATTTAAACATCCATAAGCTAATTTTATCTTTTTACATATGATATGTTGTGTATTTTGCACAACAAAATTCTATTGTGCAACCAATAGTGTTTTGAGTATGACTATTTTGAGATTACCACAAACTAACAAGTTTAAAGACACCTTCCAGTATACTATGTGTCATCTTCTCCATCCACCTCCTCTTTCTCTTTTCCCTACTCACTTCTTCCACCAACCTTCTTCCCTCTATAACACAAAAATTTAAAATTAGAACATCTAAACTTTGAAATTTTTAAATAGGAAGTTTCAACTCAAAGAAAATTCAACTCAAAATTTAAAAATAAAAAATGTAAATCAAAAAATTTCAAAACAGAAAGTTTCAACTCAAAAAGTTTCTAATTAGAAAGTTTCAACTCGAAAAAGCTTCAACTCGAAAAGTTTCAAATCGAAAAAGTTTCAACTCCAAACGTTTCAACACCAAAAGTTTTAAATCAAAAAATTTCAACTCAAAAAGTTTCAACTCCAAAATTTTCAAATGGAAAAGTTTCAACTTAGAAAAACTTTTGATTCAAAACCTTTCGATTCGAAAAGTTTTGATTCAAAAAACTTTTGGTTCAAAAAGTATCGATTTAAAATTCAAGTTAAAAAATTTTGAATCAAAAAATTTCAAGTCGAAAAGTTTCAATTTGAAAAGATTTGAAATGCAAAAGATTTCGTTGCGAAAACATTCAAATCAAAAACTTCCTGATTGAAAAGTTTCTATTCATCAAACTTTCGGTTCAAAAAGTTTGCCAAAAAAAACTTTCAAAAGTGGTTAAAAATAATTATTTTCAAAAACTTATGGGAAAATTTAGAAATACAAAACCTACTTTGGGTATAAGGGGAAGGAATAGAGGAGGAAAGGGTATGAATGAGTTGATGTCACTCGTCACACGAAGAGGGCATTTGAGGAAGAAGGAAAGTGGGGGAAGAAAAGAGATGATGCCATTTGTTAGAAGGAGAGAACCTTTGAGGTGGAGATGTTGACACTTGATGTAAAGAGAAGATGTCTTCACCAAAAATTTAGTGAGGATGATCTTAAATTAGCAATTCCCTAATATTTTTGCGATAGTACGCTACACCTTCACATCTTCCTTGCCACCACTGCCAAGTGCCATCCATGAACCTAACTCACTCGTTGTCCTTATTGTTGGCCAGCACAACCCCACCCAACGCCCATCCACACCTAGGGAATAAAAAACTGGCGAGATCTCAGAAATCTCAGCCGAGATCTCAGATTTCGGCCAGGTATGGGATTTAAAATCCCGATTGGATAAAAAATTGGAAAAAAATATAAATTGCTACAGTATTTTCGAACATTTTCAACCAGATCTAGAAGAATTTTGCTGAGATTTCGGTTTTTTTAAAAGAAATCTAACTTATTTGGACCGGATTTTAGTTCTGTTGGACCAGGCTACTATTGCCAAGGAATACATATGACGGTGTTGCAAATGGATCGCATGCCACGGTGAATCTAGTTAGCTCTCAATCCTTCGACCTGTGGTCGAATCCCAACAAACGTCGTGGATTTCTTGCAGTTTGATGCCCAAGGGGAGAGGTTAGTACTGTTGCTGCACCTTAGCAACCAAGGAAAAACGCTAAAAAACTACGCTGCAAGCGGGACTCGAACCCAGGCCGAAGGGAAGCCAGTGCCGCTCTACCATTTTTCAGTTTTTTTTAGCCTCCGGAGACAGTTTAGTAGATTTGGAAAAAAAAAATCAAAATCTCGGTATTTCTCACCGAAATCTCGGAAATCTCGTTTAAAAAAAGATCAGATTTGAATTTTACTTTTAAAATTTCGTTCGGATTTCGTCTAAAATTCCAAAATCTCATCTAAATTTTGGCTTTCGAAGGGTGACAAAATGTGAACCAAAAACGAAATTTGCTCATAGCGTATCACCGCCTAGCCATCTTGTGTGTCATGATTAGAGAGTTTGGTGTGGCCAAAACCCTAGCCCTAAGTCAACGATTCGTCATCGGCTGATTCTCGCCATCAGCTCGTCGAAGAAGTTGCATCAGACGTGCGACGTGCGGCTCTATAGCTAGTCGCCTGTTAAGACTACTATGCTAGCACACACTACTTAGCTTTTCGCATAGATCGACTCTGATATTGTAATTTTTCTGGGAGGAAATTTTACTAAACTACATATTTATTATACAAACTATTAGAAAACTACAGATTTTAATTTCTATTTTACAAAACTACAATTTTAGCAAAACTTATGATATAAAACTATATATTTTAGAATTTACCATTAGGTACGTGGGGCTACCATATGGGCCCATACTATCAGACATGTTACAAGAAACGGTAAATTATAAAATCTATAGTTTTGTAATATGAGTTGTCCTAAAATCTGTAGTTTTGTTGAATAGAATCTAGTAGTTGTATACTTGTGATAGTTTGTAAAAAATATATAGTTTTGTAAAATTTATTCTTTTGGTAATGGTATAAAATCCAAATAACTCAAACTGCAAGCTGATCAAAGGTCGTCGAATTATCTACCCCGGCTCTCCATGGTGAATACACTCATGACCATACGATCTATGATCGTAGGAGTATACGGTACACTTGATACGCGCAACAGATGCAAACCCCTGTGGTGCACACTCCAAATGCAATTGGCACTCGGGAAATTTGAACTCGCCTTCTTTGTGGTCCGGGCGTCCGGCGACTCCGACCGAAGAGCCAACGCGTGGGGCACTGGGGCCCTTCTGTGAGAGACAATTGAAAAGATGGGGGTTTGATAACAAAAGGAGCCATCAATCTCGCTGTGGGGTGGGGCCCACACCTGCCTCCCAGTTGATGCAGCCTTGCACTATTTGCAGAGGCTTGCACAACTGGCTCCGTCAGTCGTCACTGCCAGAATGCCAGTGCTACACGCCTGGCACACTGTCTTCTCCTCACTCCCTCTTAGGGTTAAAAAACGAACACTTTATGTTATAGCCTCTCCCTATATTGTTTTTCAAAAATAGCCCATCCTCGCAACTAAATTGTGAAATTAGTCCCCTCACGTCCAATTCCAGCGGCCAGAAAAGGCTAGAAAATTGTTTTTATTTATTTCCTGCGGTTTGGATGAGCTGGAAAAAAATATTTCTCGGCGCCAGAGAAAATAATTATTTAATTTCTAGCGGCCGGAGACAGCTGGAAAATTATTTTTGCAGCCATTTCCAGCGGAACCATACCGCTGGATTTTTTTGCGCAAATTATCCAGCCCTTTGGGTCTGCTAGAAAATGGCGGGCCCTGGCGCGCATGCAGGAAATCCAGTAGTTCTAGATCGCTAGACTCGGTGGCCCCGGCGCGCATGCGAGGGTTTTGGAGCGCGGATCCGGTGCGTTTAAAATTTTTTATTTTAATATCCAGCATACCTGGAGTACTGACAAGGCTCACACCCTAAATATTCGTCTCCTTCTGGCTCTCCTTCTCCATCACTAATGCAGACTCCTCAACTTGTGATGTTGTGGGCAAGGGTGAGTACTTAAAGCACTCAATAAGTTGTGTACAGAATGCAATTTTAACATATCTATATGCAAGGCTTATTTTAAAGCACTCTCAAGCAGCATTTATGAACAAGTACAATAAATAGATTGTAAAGACAATAAAACAAATAACAGTAATGGATAGATTCATCATTTCTCCAATAAACCAAGTTTCCAATCCGAAGTCAAATTCCAACCTTCCATATGACAACCCGCCATCTCAAACAAGTTCTCATTTATTTAAACTATCACTTAACTGTAATTCCCGAGCTTTGCTCAATACTGCGAGCACGGTTATCCGAATAGATTTACACTCTGCAGAGGTTATGCACTTTACCCACACGACATGATTGTCTCTTTGTGACATGCAATTAACACACTTCCTTTGGTGTGTCAACGGAGAGATCATGACAAAACCTTTACAAAGCTCTGCCTTAACCTAGTACTATCCACTGAGGTTTCAACACTGAAGGGTTAAATCGCCACAACAGGGTCCCCCTCTTGCGCCATGTGAGTTAATCCGTGAACCCGGGACTCACACCACCGATGGTAGTACCAAAGCTAAAATATTGCTAATTAATCATCTAGGCTATCCCATACCAGGTATGTGGTAACATGATTGACTCAAGTCAAAAGCTTGCAAGGTTAAGTCCTTAAGATGATCGAAGCAAGACTTCCACATATCCTCTCCCCATCGGGCCCACCTTGGCACACTTTCCCCTTGCCACTTGCCCCGATCTAAGTGATTACCACCCCAGTTGGTTACCAAGTACCACGTGCCATAAACAAGTCAACATCGTTGCATGACATCCCTCGCCACTACAACTCAACATCCTCGTGTGACAACACCTGATACACCAATTTATATCATGTTGCATATTCCATTAGTCAATATTAACCATTGATGATTCAAGTACATGTGATGACGTGGCATGGCTAAGCAATAACATGGTCTAACCATCCATGTTGATTTTAATATTAACCAACTCTAGTGAACCAATCTAGGATGATAATAAATCATGGCAAACAAATGACAAGATAGAGTATAAATCAAATTGGTATAATAGCAAAGTCCCAATTTAATTTGAAACAATTGTATACTTGAAATAATATGCAATAGAGTAATATAATATAGCTATTTTATAAACATGGGTTCAACATGATTAAAGCACAACTTACCTTAAAAAAACCCTTATTCTTACTCTGGATCTTGGTCTTGAGTTGATGGGTCTCCCTCAGACGCATCACACAATTCAACGTCTACGTGAATTGAAAAAACATGAAATAAATACCAAAATAGTAAGAAAATGAACTCCAAAAATCAAATAAAATTCACTATTAGATAGATCTCAATTTTACATATTTTTAGAAATTTGAATCACATCAATCGGAGCTCGTATGAGAAAGAACAAGCTCATGGAAGATTGAAAAATCTAAAAAAATTGAAAATCAAATAATAAAACGAATTATTTTTAAATAGAAAAATCCCATTTCTGCATCATGCTGATGTCATGGTGACGTCATCCCTAACCCAAGCTGACAGGATCTCGACACGTGTCCCTCGGTCCATGTACGTAGTCCACGAACCTCATTGGGTTCACGGTGGACCCGGTCCACATGATTCTGGCCTGCTGACATGCCGGTCCCGCATCACAGTGACTCAGTGCCAGCACAACGCTTACGCATCCCGCCACGCAGTCGCCACATCAGCAGACTCGCCCACGTGTCTGACACGCGTCGACAAAGCATCAAGCCACGTCAGACGGTGGTGCACGCAACCCTAGGGTCATCAACGGCGGCGGAGGTGGCCATCTACGGGCGTATCTCGATGTTGCGAATCTGGTGACATGGTCAGGTTCGTCTTTTGTGCTCTGGTATAGCAGCGTCGACGGTTCTTCTTCAACAGCGGTCACCCTCCACGGTAAACTCCCTCTCCGGCGGCGCTCTGGCGGAACGAAGGCGCGCACGAGGTGCTTTGGACGATGGCAAACCAGATGCGCTAGGTCTCGGTTTCCTCAACGACTTGACGGCAACGAATCGGTGATTTATTTCTTACGGTGATGCTCGGCGAACTTCTCGAATTCCAGACGAACGGCGGCGATTATGGAGATACTACCTTAGGGCTTTGATTTCTTGGGGTTCTGCGCACCCGATACTTCCACTTATATAGCACACGGCGACTGGATAGAGTCCAATTTGGCGAGGAGTCCATGGCACGTACGGCGGCATAGGCAGAGTCTGGCTCGAAGATGCATCGGAGAAGATGAATGGATAGCCTACGCGTGGCGGATCTGACGGCTAAGCACAACACATGCGATTCAATCCCGGACGCACACGGAACCAACCCTAACGACACAAATTCAGCGAAGACCCGAACCGGTATGCCTCGATCTCCACCCTTCGATCTACATCCGACGGTCGGTTACACTAGGGCAAATAGGAAACCCCATTAGCAAATCGTAGCCGTTCGATCTAGATTTTACGATCAACGATTTGATTCCTGAGGCTGGGCTAACGGGCTGACAGCTCCAAACGACTGGGCCACACAGCAACAGGCCACACATGAATAGTGTTGAGTTTCGGCCCAACACTGATTAACGATTTTCCCCGTATTTTCTTAATTAAAATAATTCCAAGAATTAGTTTAATTAGTTTTAGGCAATAAGAACATCACGAAAATTCCTAGAAAATTATCATAAATACTTTGAGACATTTTAAACTAAAATAAAATTTTTTTAGCCAAAATATATATTAACTTTATCTATATTTAATTATTTTCACAAAAGAGCCTATATATTTAATTTATAATAAATTCAAATAAAATCCAAAAAAATTCAAAAAAATCACAAAATGCATAAATAATAATAAAATAAGATTATAGACAAATTTTGAGATGTTACAGGTACCCACATGGAGTGGTGATCGTCAGGACGACGTGAACGAGGCTGGTTGTCATGGTAGTGGAAAGTACTGCTATAGCTGGCATTACCGCAGTAGCAGTAAGTGTGGTAGTCGCTGCTAAGGTGGATGACCTCCCCATTGTTCCTCTCTTTTGAGTCTCTGATGATGTAGGTCGTCATTATAGGTCTGGAGCTCCAAGTTCTGCCTACAGAGCTATTCGTTCTCCTTCTTTACCTTCGTGAGGTCCTCTTCCATTTCTTCGAGGCGATACACCAAGTAAATAGCACGACATCATGGATATAACATTGCATAGGAAACACTAAAAGAAACATGGAGCGACGACATAGACGAATCATGAACGGAAACTTAACAGACGAATCATTGACAAATCATGTACCTTAGCAGTAGTTTCGGCGGCAACAAAATAATCTAGTGGTTCTGGACCGCTGCAAATCTCAAAACAAAAATCCAGCCGGTTGCGAGCGCTGGAAATTAAAAAATTTGTTCCCGTGTGCTAGAAAAATAAAACATTTTTTAGCGGTTACAGACCTTAGGAAATAAAGAAAAAAATTCCCAGCATTTCCCGACCGCTAAAATTGGTTGTAGGGGGCTACTTCCGTAATTTCGTCGCGAGCATGGCTACTTTCGAAAAAAATTACTCAGAGAGCTGGAACATAAAAACACTAACAAGGCATACCACCCTATAATACAACTCACCAAGCAATTAAGTGCAACCAGAAGCGAATTAATCAGATCATTAGTATATAGCGCACACATCAACCAAATCCAAGACCACTTCCAGCGTAGCGTGTCCGCTGGATAATTTCCTGATAAAAAAACACCCAAATTATCAAGTGATCCCATAGCGCTGGAAATGACCGAAAAAGAATTTCCAGTTGGCTCAGGTCGCAGAAATTACACAGAGGGCTAGGACAGTAAAAAAATTCGCTTTCTCCTGGTGTTTTTTTCTCTCTATATGCCAATGTTGTCGTGAGCTAAGGTGAATAACACAAATGTCTTGAAGCTATACTAGAAACAATTGGAACCAGGTAAGGAACCATATGTTACCTCTCATATATTGGTAATTCAAATCGGTCTGTGATATAACCCATCCAACCGTTTGTGATATGACTCATATTATAGACGGTTGGAACTTCGAACTGTCTGTGATATATAATTATCATAGATGGAAAGAACTGTCTGTAATAAGTGTTTCATAGACGATTATAACTAACACATGCTGACAGACGGTTCATAAAACCGTCTATAATGACGTTTTAGAATCGTCTGTGATGACTTTTTCTGTAATAGTGGTGAGATATAAGTAGGGGATTGGATTAAAGGAAGTTTCACAAGCCCGACCTTTACAAAAGGAGTTAAAGTGCTCATCTAAAAAACCAAATAGTACAGTTGAGTTATGATTGATCATATAATCGCACGTATAGCAATTTGTTGTCGGAACTCAGGCTAAAAACCAAACGGCAAAAAGTAAAAAAAAAAAAACACATCGGCCATTCTAGTGATCCCCTATCGCTGAAAACAATGCATTCTAGCGGTAGGCGACCGCTGAAAAAAAAAATTTAGCTGACCCTGTTCGTTGGATTTTACTGTACTAAGACTATTTCTATGATTTTATCGTAACAACTTCTATTTTCGAAAAAAATAACACGCGGAGGACTAATACAGTAAACAATTCTTAAACCTGGCCGTCCTTTTATCTTAATCAGCGTGCACCCGAAAGGAGAGAAAACAGATATCTCCGAACTGGGCAGTACGACCGCTGGCTTCCTCATCATCGTTGACTACTGCAGGAATGACCGCACGTCTCTGCATTGCATTTGTTTTCTCAGCCAACTCAATTATTTATGTTCCTGAGTATATTTGATGTATAATACGTTGTGCCTGTTCGTAGTTATGAGTATTGCACTTTTAGTCTTTTGCGATATTTGTCTTCTAGTAAGAACTGAAATTACCATATTTGCTCATATTGTAGAGATTAAATGTGTAGTTATTATAATATTTCTATGTATACTCTTAATTTAATACTAAAAAATAGATGAATAGACGTAGTATATAATTTAATAGGTATGAATTGTCGAATAGAACTAACTTCTTAAAAAATTTAACGTCGTCTTAATCCATGGGCATACCAGGGCTTTGGACTTATATGTCACTCTGACAAGAGCAGTCGGAGACATGGGACTATGGGAGTCCTCAGCGAGTTACTTCGTTTTCGTCACTGGTCTGAAGACAACAGTGTGCAAGGAAACGCACTAGAACATACAGCTACTCTACAAGCCTAGCTTCAGATCCGTACCAGCGTAGGTGATGGGACAGGATCCACTGAAGTTTGAATAGTGGCAGTACTCGTTCAACCGGCCGACGGAAAATCGACGGACGAGATTTCATTTGGTGCTGTAGAGACTTTTGTACAGTAGTATCTACTGTAGTAATCTACTATAGCTCACGGATTTGAAATACTTTGGACCGTCCATTCACCGGATCCGATGATTCTCTTTAACAGAGACCGTCAAAGTTGCAGTCCTCGATCCCTGTCCTAAGTGATGGGTTTACAATACATTGCGGCGTGCACGTACGTACGGGACTTACGCATGGCTACGCTGCATTGTACTGCTTTTTTCCTTCCTGTCAGGCACGCACGTGCTACACCGCTACTCGCTACCGGAATCAGAACCTCCGTGTTACTTCAGTTCAAATAATGCAAGAGCTAGCGTCCTTTCGTTCTCCCCTGGGCAGATCTCCGATGTACGCTCATGTGGGAGCGGAAACTACCAAGGAAATGTCTGCACGCTGAAAAGAAAAAAGAACAAGTGAACAAAATAGGAAGGTTGTAGATATATGCGCGACGACAAGAGTTTGGATCAAATGAAGAAAAAAAACACACAAAACTTCAAAGGGAATTGCTAAATAGCATTTAGTTGTTTTTTTGCTATTATATATCCTTTTGCAATTCATATTGTGCTTTATCTTGACTTTGTGATCCACGATTTTGTTTGTTGTGTTTTTATGGTTTGTTTATTTGTTCCTATTTTTTTTACAAATTATCACATCATTTTTTTACATAATTTAATTTGTGTAAAACTAGTATATAATTGATGTAAAAAAAAGGTCATACACAAAAGAATAATGTTCTTTTTTTTAGAATTTTCACATCATTTTTATATAATTTAATTTGGGTAAAAATAGTGTATAATTGATGTAAAAAAAGGCAATGCAAAAAAATATTGCCTCTTATCTAATACCTAAAACATTGAGTACTTGATAAAATAGTACTTAAATTGGTGAAGATAAGACAAATTGTTTTCATTCCGTTCAGATCTGAAACCTAAAAATTTAAATACTATTTAGTAAGAAAACACTTGAATTCTGACCACTACAGCTTTAAATTGTCATGTAATACGATAGAACAGAGTGGACAGGAGAAACTGTCTTAGAACTTTCAAAGGAGAATTTTCCATACGACGAAAACGGAACGGAAACGGTTAGTAAATGGTCGTCGTTTTCATATTTTTTACGTGTAACAGAAACGAAATCGGAAACCCGAAGACAGATACGGAAATGAATGCGAAACGAAACGGAGTAGATACGGAAACGAAAATGAAAAATTATATAAGAACATAATACATGATTGATCGCAAAAACAATATAACTCATTTCATCTCTAAGGCAGACACAAGAATAATGTTAGAAAGTTTTTTCTCAAGTTTGTCAATTGAAGGCTCGCTATTTGTCCTCCAGATCAGACCATTATGTCTTTCTCCATATCATTATCACTGACATCCTCTTACTCCTTCAACTATAAAGGTGTAATACCCTAAAATTTGTATATTATTGTTCAATGTTCATTTATGATGTTATGAGATTTATCCTGATTTTCTAGAGTTTATAAATGTTGTTTTGCTATTTTCGATTTATAAAATTAATGTATTCATAAAAATAAAAACAAAATTATGCTAGAAATAATTTTCCTAGGTTCAAAATATTCCAAAGTATTTTTGAGAATTTCTTCGAAATTTTTGAACTCTATTTGATATTTTCTATAAAGCCATTTGTATTTATAAAATTATTTAATTCGAAAATAAATGTAAATTCTCTATTCTAATTTTCGGGCAAAGTGGACCAAGTTTCTGGCAGAATTCCCGGTTTCATTTATAGGGAATTTTCGTTTCTGTCGGAAATGGATCTCCGTTTTCGTTTCTGTTTCTGACAAAAAAAAAATCGTTTTCGTACCGACATTTTCTGTTTTTATTTTCGAAAAATGGCTTCTGTTTTTGTTTATGTCTGGAACGGTCGGAAATTCCGTTTCGGTTTTCATCCCTAATTTTCTGTAACTCACCTCTTTATTTTCCTTTCCTCCGTTTCCAATGCTCATTTGGATTGCAATTCCTCTATTTCTCCTCCACTATTCCTTTAATCCAACATGTCCTAAAAACGTGGTGCGAGATGGGAATAGGTTCGGTCAAATTTTTTATGGGGATCACCGAATTTTTTACTGTTGTAGCCGTATTTATTTTATTTTATTCGCAAATGGCCGTCAGCCAAATTTACAAATTTGGCCTGGAAACAGTGAAATCCAGCGGATACGATCCGCTTGAAATTTTTTTAAACAATTTCCAACAGATCCGGTCCGCTGGAAATTTTTTATTTATTTATTTGTGATCCACGATTTTGTTTGTTGTGTTTTTTATGGTTTGTTTATTTGTTCCTATTTTTTTTACAAATTATCACATCATTTTTTTTACATAATTTAATTTGTGTAAAACTAGTATATAATTGATGTAAAAAAAAAGGTCATACACAAAAGAATAATGTTCTTTTTTTTAGAATTTTCACATCATTTTTATATAATTTAATTTGGGTAAAAATAGTGTATAATTGATGTAAAAAAAGGCAATGCATAAAAAATAATGTCTCTTATCTAATACCTAAAACATTGAGTACTTGATAAAATAGTACTTAAATTGGTGAAGATAAGACAAATTGTTTTCATTCCGTTCAGATCTGAAACCTAAAAATTTAAATACTATTTAGTAAGAAAACACTTGAATTCTGACCACTACAGCTTTAAATTGTCATGTAATACGATAGAACAGAGGAATTTTTTTTAAATAATATATTTTATAATTCAAATTGCAGAAATGTACCACGAAAAAAAAAGAATTGCAAAAATGTACCCTTGTCGCCCTATGGTAGGGCGACATGTTGACTCACAAAAAATATCGCCCAATTGTAAGGCGACATGTACACTAATAGTCCAATGGTAGGGCGACATGTAGACTAATCGCCCAATGGTAGGGTGACATGAAGAAATCGCTCAATGGTAGGGCGACTTGGCCAGAAAATTTACAAATTTTGGAAAAAAAATCTGAGAGACTTAAAAAAAGATTAAAATATTTGGATAAACAGATTTAGGATTGAAGTAAAATATTTTTAGCCTCTAGAGAAATTTGAAATAATTTTCAAAATTCCTTGAACAAGTAGAGTGCATAGTTTTAGCCTTTTAGTGGCCCATACAATGTCATGTCTAAACGGTATTTTTACGAACAGTGGACCACATTTGATCTTTAATACATGCACTTCCATATTATGGAGAAATATGTAATTTACAGCTTGCTTTGTATCTAATTTCCACTAGTGCAACAACCCTAAGTAATATAGTCAGCAACAACTCATGTCATGTTTTTCACCTTTTGACAGTAAAATGTCATGTCTAAACGGTATTTTTATGAACAGTGGACCACATTTGATCTTTGATACATGCCCTTAAATCGCGTTATTAAACTTTGATTTGTAATCATGTGTTAAACTATTTGTTGAACATACATGAGGGCAGATGCACCGAAAGTTCAGATGGTAAAATAAGCAATAGACTAGATTATATTACAAGGGCATTACAGCAGTGACGAAATTGCTTGACGAACTAACTAACTAACTAACGAAAGTAGTGTTTGTCATGGTGGAACAGATAATCGTTCCGCCTATCTGGGTACAGCCAGAATGATGTCCCATATTTTCTGCATATTACCTGACCCGTGTAAATTTTGCGAGTTGTCCTCGGACACCGCTCAATCCCCACTATGAAAGAACTCCACGGGGATCCACGGTGCTCCTGTGTGTCGCCGAATGGGTGGCCTATGCCGTGTCGTCTCGGGTGTGCAAGGCGAATTTTTTGTCATACCGATTCGGCGTCCCCCTATGTTTATACCACAGGTTCCGGATGGTCTGCGTAGCGTCAAGGACTTGTTGCGTGAGTGCGGACCTCGGCCGTTACTTCCTTGTCCATTCCTCTTCGAGAGGAGGTACCCTCTTGCGCCTCTGTTGCGTTGGCCGTTGGCGGAGACTTGTCAAGACGCCTGCTCTGTTTCGGCTCGCACTCCACTATATGGTGCAGGAGGTGTGTTCGGCTTGTCCTTGCCTGGCAACCGGAGCGTGCCCTCCGATCAACACAAGATGCCCGCCGTGGTCGTTGAATAACACCGTAGGCGCACTCGAAGTCCGGCTTTTACGGCGGTAGTAGCACCACGGGAGGTTGCTCCCCCGCTTATCCCGTCGGAAGTTTGAGATGTGGGTGGTACGTCTCCGGGTCCACCCAGTTGAAG
Organism: Otatea glauca; assembly: GCA_036346275.1. Lineage (NCBI taxonomy): Eukaryota > Viridiplantae > Streptophyta > Magnoliopsida > Poales > Poaceae > Otatea > Otatea glauca. Next base: position 33,030,580 of record CM070719.1, read on the forward strand.
TAGCCGCACCATTCATCCTCGGCCAAGGGGCACCGATAGAATCTCCGGTCCGCTAGGTCATCGTGGTAGGTATCAACCACTGCCTGAAGGCCGTGTTCGCAAAAGTCGGGGCTTTCGGGTGGCCCCTGAGGAGGTTTCTCCTTTGACTCGAGCAATTTCGCGATTTTCTTTTGAACTCTGTATCATTTAACCTGGTTTAGAATTACTACTTTGTGAGTGAAGCATGAGTTCGTCGCATGAAACTCACCGATTGGTTGGCCTCTTGCCCACCACCACGAACTCTGTTGCTCTAAAGCGGGGGCGTATCTGGCGGCCTCTCCCGGTTGAAGTTCTCGCCGAAGCGGGTTCGGCGTCGTGGCGATTGTGGACAAATTAAGTAGTCCGCTCGTTCGACCGTCGATCCATTGGAAGAAGCAACACCGGTCGTTGTGCTGAGAAAAGAAAGAACGATGCATGAAATGGTAATGTTACTCTGTATTGTATGGACACCAGCAGGTCTACCCGTGAAGAGTGGGCTACTTGATGTGTGTGAGCGGCGCGTCTCTCCGTGGGTAGATTGCATCATCTTCGCGGAAGGTTGCGATCGCAATTGGGTCGGGCAACTCCGCAGAATCAAGGCGTCAACGCTACTAGTATCCGGTACTCGTATGGGATGAATTACGCTTCTTTGAAGAGGCGACGGTAGAACGACATCGTGCCCTAATTTGTGAAGATTCAGCTGACGTGTATTGCTTGTTTGGCGGTGTTAGATGTCTACCTCTCGGCCGCTTTTATAGTGGTGCTGAGGGGCTGCTCCACACAACTAAAGCACTGATGGGCCGGTATCCTCTGTGAAAAGCTGCACGACAAGGCTGACAAAGCTGATGCATGTGACCTGTCCCATCGGCCCGACAAGGCTGCCAAAGCTGATGCATGTGACCTGTCCCATCGGCCCGACAAGGATGCACGCCCGTGAGTATGCTATTAAGCTCTGAAAAGTCACGCGACGACAATGCCAGCTATGCTTGAAAGCAGGGCTACTGTAACAAAGAATAACAATAGTTCATAACCAAAAGTACGGGGTTACTAACATAAGAAAAATATATCGTATACAAATAAATACATAAGATGCAAAGTACGTCACAACGTAATAACCAAATACATAAGCCAAAATACATCTGCTCACAGTCGTCGCAGAGCCCACGGTACGTCGCGCAGAGGACCGCGACCCCGAATCTTTGCGGCCTGACGTCGAGGGTGCGTCCGCGATCGCCCTCGTGAATCGGGCGAAGTGCTGTCCCACGCTATCCCGTGGGAGCTCGTGAACATGCACCGGTAAAACAGCCAGAGCAGGTACGCCTCAAGGTGGCGGCTCACCCTCTGCTCGTCCGCAGGCTCGACGATGTGCTCCGCCTGTAAATTTAAGTTTTCTTGTTAGTCTAGCCAATATATATATGCGAAGTTAAGTTTGAAATGTTAGTTGCTTACCACGAACTGTCGAAGCCACCTGTGTGTAGGACCATGGGTGCTGGTGAAGACTCGGTACGCGGCAGGCGGTAGCACACCATGGAACCGCGCAAGTACCTCATCCCGCCACAGCGGGTCGGCGTCTGCGGCACCACAGGGTCACCAAATGGCGGGAGACCGAGGAGGTAGGAGACGTCCTCCAAAGTGATCGCCATCTCCCGGCGGTAAGTGGAAGGTGTCGTCTCCGTCTCCACCGATCCACCGAGGCGGTGAGAAGGGACTCAAGCGGAACCGGTGGCTCGCGTCCCTCCCTGCGCACTGCGTGCGCCTCCACCATCCGTGCGGCTGGCGGCAATCCTGCTTGCTCGCGACCTCTGACGTAAATATTAAATTAATATGAGCACCGCACTAGTTAATTAAAACAGATTACGATACTACATCGGGAATATTTTGAAATTAAAAGATAAATCGTTACAGGGATCCAGCGTGGATCGAGGTCGAGCTCCGCGGTGGCCTCGGCCGTAGCACGCCCAGACTCACGAGGTCTGTCTCTCCTCTGGTGAAGCGGTGGCGAAGTGTGCACGGTGATGACCGTCAATGACTGGGTTTACCAACTCAAAGGGCCAGTCGTCATCCACAGCCTTTTGAGCCATACCTGCAAATTACAAAAAGAAAAGTTATATACAAACAAATACACAAGCATCAGAACAATACATCGAACCAAATGCGTACAAATAAATACACGAACATGAGAACAATACATCGAACCAAATGCGTACAAATAAATACACAAGCGTCCACAAACTCTAATCAAGCAGTTACAACGCACACTACATCAAACAAAATATATTAGAGCAGTTACAACGAACACTTCATCAAGAAATATATTAAAATAGATTGCAACGAACACTTCATCGGAAAAATATATTAAAACAGGTTACAACGCACGTTCGTCATCAAATTATATTAAAGCGAGTTACAACACACATTACGTCTTCAAATTATATTAAAGCAGTTACAACGCACATTACATAAACAAAATATTAATTTGACATATAGCATCTAATAGTTCAAATAGCTTCTCCGGTAGTCAGATGGCGTCGTCCACCACGCCTTGCGGGCAGCGATCCTTCCTCGCCGTCGGGTGGCCATCTCCTCCTTCGTCCTCTTCGTTATGTGGTGGCGGTTCTTGAGCGTGTGACTGTTAAGCTTCGCACTGTGAACATTTCTTCACGCGCTTACGGTTTGGACTCATCCATATCATTCTGATCGCCTTGTTTTGCGCGGCCTCCTTTGTATGATCTTGCATCAAAGTCGAGGACCCGAACCTTTCATCGACACGAGGGTTGTGGTGAAAGAACCGACAACACCATAACCATACGACTCCTCCTTGGTTTGCCAACACCTTTTCCTTTGTAAAATATTGAGATAGATATGTACCGGTCGCATTCCAAATAATGCACATGCAGCTATCACAGAGAACATGGCACATACAACAGAGGGGTTTGTTACACGAGCATTGACATTCAGACTGTAAGATGCACTCTTGGGTGATAACCTTACGGTTTGTTCCCGCCGTCCTTTATCCTGCATATCACCTCGAGCGCGGTGTTCGTGAACCTACTTTGATAGCTCTATGCTTGCCTTTCTTACTCTTCTCATCCATGTATTTACTTATCATGCTTGAGTACAAGGCATTCTCATCTCTCATTACTACTTGACTTTATGCCTATCTACAAAATACTTGGTTGTACCCGCAAAGCCTCCTCGACAATTCCTACCAGCGGAGACACATCATCCCTCTCATTACCCGGTTGTACACCTCCGCCAAGTTGGTCGTCATGACACCGTATCTAACACCATGTGTGTCATGTAACAATGACCACTTCTCTTTGGGCTCGTGCTTTATCGGTCAGAAACATTTGATCGGCCTTTGCTGCGGCAACGACTCGTCGCCTCATCTTCTGTTGCTAGAGGAATAAAGGCTCACTTTGCTCTCGTGTTACAACTTGCTAGTAGTCTGCTTTGTGTTTTTGTTAGCTCATCAAGATTTTTCCAAAGAGTACGGAACTTGCTATCTTGGTTACCTTACATAGCCTCTTGAACATGTTCATCGTTCCTTGTTCTTGAACCGCTTATAGAAGTTCGCGCCCAAATGCCTCATGCACCATCGGCTCTGCAAGTCACCCGAAATGGCTCCTCTTCCCTGTTTGCAAGCATGCGATGAAACTAAGCGAACCGGCATGCATCATGCAAGTATGCACACATGTTGGTGAGTCTTCACCACCCGATCTTCAAGTTCGCAAGAACCACACCAACTCTCATAGTTCTCGCTTTCCACGAAGGCAAAGGCAACGGCGAATCTGGTTGTTCGCGTCGGCGCCCACTATCATTATTTGTCCTTTGTATTTCCGGTCGAGAATGTGCCGTCCACACACAACAATGGGCGGCGGTGATAGAACGCCCTAATGCAAGCTCGAATCGAAGAAAACTCTCTTGAGATGCCTCTTGTTCGGCCACTTCTGACGGACATCGATAATCATAAAAGTACCGGGATTTCTTCCTTGAATGCAACTGAGCAGTGCGGGCAGATTATGGTACGAGTCTTCAAATTTCCCAAATCTCATTTCCAAGGCCTTCTACTTCGCCCTCCATGCCTTCCCATAGCTAATTGTGTACTGAAATCTGTTCTCAATTGCTCGAATAATAGCATGGGGCTCAAAATTCAGGTTCTCAACTATCTCCGGGTACATGACACTCGCGATATACCCGGACGACAGGTTCCTGTGAGCCACCAGGGTTTCCTCAGTCATACAACTATGTTGTTCAACCTTCGAACATAGCCAGTGGGTGCCCCCATTTGGGCTTGTACGCGTGCACTCTCCAGGGGCACCCTTGCATCTCGCACACCACGTCGTAGCAGGTTGGGGTGGACTTCTTAACCCTAAAAGTTCTTCTTAGTGATAAGGCCCAATCTTTGATAGCATCCTGCACTGCCTCTTTTGTGGGGTACATGCTGTTAGGTCTCACCTCATTGTCGCTATACTGCCAAGGTGTATCATTGCCTTCATTTACAACCAAGTTATTAAATTGATGTGTGCTCCAATCTGCTGGCACAAGTGGCTCAACATCTTCATCTTCCTCATCCGAATCATCGTCGTCTTCCACTTCTACTTGTTCATATTCAAGGTCTTCCTCTTCCATCGTGCTATTACTTCCTCAATTTCCTCACCTTCGTCTACTTGCCCCTGCATCTTGCCCAATGTTTCCCTCATCCTCCCCAATCTCAACTTGCTCACCACTCGATGAGCGATATCCTCATTGCAACCACGAACATGCTTGCTCCGGCTAGACTCCCCAATTTGATGTCACCATAAGTGAACTCATTTTAAGCCTCGCTCGCGCATGGCGTCCATTTCTTCTGCGGTGCAATAGCCCTTTCATACGCTTGCACCAAAAGCACCCGACACCATCCACGTTGCCCACCCCCTCACATATGACCTCCAAGATGCGGTTCCTTTCACTCAACCAACTCCCAATAAGCAGGATCATCTCGCATGGTGCAAAGACAAGATAACTTGAGCTGCCACTTCTCTTGTTCCATCAAAAGCGTATAATACAACCAATTCAACACGAAGCAAATGTCAGCTCTTGACCCTACTTAAACTTCTATCCACATCTTGAAGTTACTCGGATCCGCACCCTCAAGACCATACATGACAACCCTTCTCCATAAAAGATTCTAAGCTGGAACTCGTTACGACATATCTGTGAAGCTATTCATTAGCACACGAATTAATTACTCTTCGTAAAAGTACTATAAACTATACGTATGTATATACGCACTTCGAAAAATATCTACATTACTAAAAATATTCATCACTTGCACTTGTATTTCTAAAAATATCTACAACCCTAACAATATATATCGTGCACTTCTATATGTAAAAAACATATCTATCGACATCTATCTGTAAAAACAGTAACAACATATTATTATTAAGTAAAAACAACTATGTACATGCGTTTCCACAAACCGACTAAATTACTAAAAATATAACTAGATTCAACTACATTTTGTTGCTAAACACTACCATGATTTCTTGCTACACAACTAAACAAATCGGATGCTGCTAAAGCCGCCACCCTAAACATTAAACAAAATAAACACTACATTTAACTAGATCTAACCCTAAACACTAAACAAAATAAATACTACATTTAACTAGATCTAACCCTAAACACTACACAAAGTAAACTGCGAAAATAACTAGAGCAACTGACTGTAGGTACAACGCAAATAATTGTATGTTTTACGTACATAATTACTCATATTTTGGACCGGTGTTTGTTCATGGGCCATCCTTACACTAAACACTAAATTACTAAAAATATAAACACTACATTTAACTACATCTAACCCTAAATACTAAACAAAATAAATCGCGAAAATATTTACATCTAACCCTAAAGAAAATTAACCGTGAAACTAATTAATCTAACCCTAACCCTAAACACTACACAAATTAAACCGCGAAAATATTTACATCTAACCCTAACCTTCCTAAACACTAAACAAAAAACATGAAACTAATTAGTTCTAACCTAACCTAATCCTAAACTACATAAAATAGAGCGTAAAAAATTACTGCTGTGATCCGCTCTTCTTCCCTTCTTTTCTTCTCTTCTTCCCTTCTCTTCCTTTTCTCTCTTCACCCTCACCCTCTTCTTTTCTCTGCCATTTTTCTTCTCTCGGACCGTAGCACGGCTTTTATTTTAGCTCGATCGCCCTCCGATTAGGCGACGAGGCCGCCAGCGCCGCCATGCCGTGCATCTATTTCAGATGTGTCGCTCGGGAGGCGACTTTGCCTCGATTGCCACTTGTTGCTCTTGGGTAGGGCGAGTAGCCTGCCGCCCAACCAGCAGGCGACGGGTATATTCTAAAAAAAATTCGTAGTACACTTTTGCAATTTGAATTAAAAAATGTATTATTTAAAAAATGTTCTAGAATGGACAGGAGAAACTGTCTTAGAACTTTCAAAGGAGAATTTTCCATCGATTTAAAGCAGGCGAAGCGGTTAGTAAATGGTCGATCCGTTTCGTTTTCATATTTTTACAATGTGAATGAAATGAAATCTAGAAAGCAGATACGGAAATGGATGCGAAACGGAACGGAGCAGATACGGAAACGAAAATGAAAAATTATATAAGAACATAGTACATGATTGATCGCAAAAACAACATAACTCATTTCATCTCTAAGGCAGACACAAGAATAATGTTATATTCAACGGTATCACTAGAAAGTTTTTTCTCAAGTTTGTCAATTGAAGGCTCGCTATTTGTCCTCCAGATCAGACCATTATGTCCTTCTCCATATCATTATCACTGACATCCTCTTACTCCTTCAACTATAAAGGTGTAATACCCTAAAATTTGCATATTATTGTTCAATGTTCATTTATGATGTTATGAGATTTATCCTGGATTTTCTAGAGTTTATAAATGTTGTTTTGCTATTTTCGATTTATAAAATTAATGTATTCATAAAAATAAAAACAAAATTATGCTAGAAATAATTTTTCTAGGTTCAAAATATTTCAAAGTATTTTTGAGAATTTTTTCGAAATTTTTGAACTCTATTTGATATTTTCTATAAAGCCATTTGTATTTCTAAAATTATTTTAATTCGAAAATAAATGTAAATTCTCTATTCTAATTTTTGGGCAAAGTGGACCAAGTTTCCGACAGAATTTCCGGTTTCATTTATAGGGAATTTTCGTTTCTATCGGAAATGGCTCTCCCATTTTCGTTTATGTTTCTAAAAAAAAAATCATTTCCGTACCGATATTTTTTGTTTTTATTTTCGAATAATGGCTTCTATTTTTGTTTATGTCTGGAACGGTCGGAAATTCCGTTTCCGTTTTCATCCCTAATTTTCTGTAACTCATCTCTTTATTTTCCTTTCCTCGGTTTCCAATGCTCATTTGGATTGCAATTCCTCTATTTCTCCTCCACTATTCCTTTAATCCAACATGTCCTAAAAACGTGGTGAATAGGATCGGTCAAATTTTTTATGGGGATCACCGAATTTTTTACTGTTGTAGCCGTGTTTATTTTATTTTATTCGAAAATGGCCGTCAGCCGAGTTTACAAATTTGGCCTGGAAACAGTGAAATCCAGCGGATGCGGTCCACTTGAAATTTTTTTAAACAATTTCCAGCGGATCCGGTCCGCTAGAAATTATTTATTTATTTATTTCCTTTTCCCGCGAATCTGGACCGCTGGAAAATATTTATTTATTTTTTTTCTTTTCTGGTGAAACCAAATCGCTGAAAAATATGGAAATTAATTTTTTATTTTACCGCGAACGGCGATGCTGAAAAATCACATTTTTCCAGCTGTGCGAAACTGCTGGATTCGGCAATATCCAACGCTTCCGCACCGCTGGATTCCGACGCATGTTTCGACTGGCGACAGAAAGGGCGCGGCGGGCCAGCTAGAGAAATCGGCGACAGCGACCTTGCGAGAAAAAAAGCGGGGCGGCCAAGACGTGGAGGAAAAAGCCAAGGCAGGGCGCTGGTTAGGGAGAAAAAGGCTGCAAAATTGGAATCTGAAGGGGTCAGATTCATGTGCGATCGACGCGTGGTGAAAATTTTAATCATTCTGTCTTGTCCGTGTGCCGAAAGCAATGACAAACAGGCGCTTCTTTGGTGCATTCGCGTAGGGAAGTGCTATAAATCGCAGCTCTGTTGCGATGATCTGCGTTGTGCATCCAACGTGAGCAAGAAAGCAGAGCAAGAGCGAGCGAGTTCGAGCGGTGGTAACCGAGAGGCAGAAGAGAGGAGAGGAGGGAAAACAGAGAGGAAAACGAGGTGGAAAAGGAAATTTGGAAGTGTATTTTCGGAGGAATTTTTATGATATTCATAATTTGCAGAAGTTTGGTTAGAGTTTATATTTTTGATCATTTGATGAGGGATCTGTATTTTGCAGATATTGTCCAGAACGGTTGGTTCGTACATCCGTCGGAATATTTAATCTTTAGAAGAGCTTCAGGAAGGTTAGTTCAGAATTTTCATGAAGATTAGTATTTTGTTATTATAGTAGTAGTATAATTAGTACAACATTAGTGTCATTTGCAGTGTACGAAATGATGTTACTAGTATAATCAGATGGACGAGTTTAGTCGAAGGAATTGGTAGTATAATAGCGCATTGGTAATATAACAATAACAATACATTGGCCCGTAAAATAACGCTAAAGCCATATTACTGTCATACAATTATGAATTTATTATATTGACAGTAATGTGGTTCTTTTATTAGTTTAAAATTGGTTTAATATTATTACGATATATAGATAACTTAAATAATGTTAGTGTAATATTACGACAACATATGTGGGATTAATACAATTATTTCAATATTGCTGTAATATTATTGTGATGTGTGCATAACTTGGGCAATATTAGTATAATATTATGGCAACATTTGTGGGATTAGTACAATATTAGAATAACTAGTAGTACACAAAATGACGGCATTAGTAGTTGGAGTAGCAGAATAAATGATAAATTCAGTGCAACGAGCCGTACATAAAATGACACCAGCAGTTGAGTAGTACTGATATAGCCCTGTTTATTTTATTTTTTTCGCAATTAGCCGTTGATCCGACAAAATAACTTAAATGGCTGCTCAATAGTACTAATAATTAGTTTTTGTCACATCAGTGCTACGTAAAATTATGGTGTTAGACGTAAAATTTGTTGGACAATTAATAAAACTGCGGTATGAACAGTTTAATATTTAGTGTAGCATTTGTATGATATTAATGGAATATTAGTTCGTTGCAACGAAATTTTTGTAGTATCCGAACAAATAGCACAATGACACCACTGTTAATAGTACAAAAGTTAGTACCATTAATGGAATAAATAATGGTGCATGATTACCTTAACAGTACCACATGGAAATGATGTTTACGTATTTGCTATATTATTACTGATTACGGATGTGGCGAACCGTACGTTGGTACTTAATGGGCGTGTTTGTGTCCTTCGCTATGGTAGGTACTAAATGGCAGAAATTCAAGATCTGTCCGTGTGTTATGGTGACGGCGTTGTTCGAGAGGGTCCATATGGGGTGGACATTTCGAACTGCGAAAGAAAGGTGATCCGGGCTCCGGGTCTAACGGAGATGAGTCTGGCTGACCTCCGTACGTGCGTGAGAAGCGCATTCGATCGGGAGACTGCCTGAAAGAAGCTCGTCATCGAGGTTGTGCATGCCAGAGTCGTGGAAGGTTCCACCAACTATGTGTGGGGACCTATGCAAGATCGTGGGAAGCATAATATAGGGGGAATACATGCAAATTGTGATGAACCCTGAAGCGCTGATACACCATCGACCGATGGTGTATGTGCGCTTTCTGGACAGAGGCCAAATCTCTAGTCCCCTCGATGGCAGTGGCGTCGAAGCATCCTCTAGGGCCATCGGTGAGGATGTTGGTGCGGATGACTTTCAGGAGAATGAAGACATCGGGCGGTGGTGGTCCGCTCGCATTGACTCCCACGAGCACCTGGAAGGCATGGCGAACTAAGCAATATCCGATGAAGATGAGAAAGTCAACACGAATAGCAGCGGAGACAATGATGCAGCTCCAGTCAGTGGCATTGTGTCCACCGATGTGGAGTATGTCTCTTCTTAGTTGGACGATCTGGCGATGACATCTCTTATGCTGCCAAACGAAGCCAGCATTGAGTGGGCCTTTGATCAGGACACTCTGCTGGTAGGGCAACGCTTCCCTACAAAGAGTGCCGCCTAGCAAGCAATTGCTAGATATACGGTAAACATGAGCCGCACATACCGGGTGTACAGGTCGAACCAAGAGACCTATATTGTGAAGTGTATGGATGCTGAGTGTCCTGACAAGATCTGTGCCCAGAAGTTCAAGGGCTTGAGTTTGGGCTTCAGGGTAATCGTCATGATGGACCACACTTGTGTGCTTACCGAGCCACTGTAGAGGCACAGAAATATCACGTCCTCATGTGTGGCCAGCCTGATTTCTCACTTGGTCACGGCGGACGTGACCGTTTCACCGAAGATACTGATGGCCGACGTGGTTAACATGGTGGGATATCCTGTTAGCTATGGCAAGGTGTGGCGAGCAAAGAAGAAAGTTATAGAGATGATGTACGACACGTAAGAAGAGGGGTGCAACCTTGTTCCTTGCATGCTTCACCAGATTACTAAAGCCAATCCTGGGACTTATATCAACAAGATGGATAGGCCACACCCCACGAAGGGTCCCAACTATTTCATCCTTGACCGTGTGTTTTGGGCATTCAGACCAGCCATTCAGGGCTTCAAGTACTGCCGGCCTGTACTGATCATGGATGTCACTTTCCTATCCGGTAAGTACAGGGGCACCATACTTATGGCGGTCACGGCGGACGCCAATGACCAGCTACTCCCGGTGGCTATGCACTCGTGAAAAGCGAGAACACGTAGAGCTGGTTATGGTTCCTAGCAAATGTGAAGCAAGCTGTTGTCCAAGACCGGCCGAACGTATGCCACCCTATAGCAATAGAATGACGTTGTCAATCACTGGTGCATGAGGCATCTTGCCGCGAACCTGCACAGGAGGTTCCGCAGCAAGGAAGTCATAAAGAAATTCAAGAGGCTCTGCATGCAAAACCAGAGGCGGAAGTTCGAAGCCATATGGAGAGTGCTCGATGAGGAGACCGCGAAACATGCAGCACAGTCCGAAGAGGGCCAGGTGAACAACTTCTCTCAGTGGGTGCAGTTGCACGCTCTAGAGCTAGAGAAGTGATCCTTTTTGCATGACACCGACAGTGCAAGGTACGGTATAATGACAACTAATATGTCAGAGGTTTACAACGGTGTTCTAAAGGGTGTTCGGTCCCTCCCAATCAGTGCCATCATGGAGGAGACCTGGAACAGGACCGTTGGATACTTCGTGAACAAAGGGATGAATGCAAGGAGGCATCTTGATGAGGGAAAGCAATTCTTTGAACGTATGCACACATACATAGAGAAGAAAATAGAGAAGGCTCGCTCCCACGATGCTCGGACTATGGATAGAGTCAGTCGGAAGTTTGAAGTGCGTCTACAGGAGAAGTTCGTCGATAGCCATTGCAGAGGCTACCGTAAGCAAGTGTGCACAGTACGTGATGTGGCGGCATGCACATGCAACAAGCCACAACTGTTATACAAGCCATGCTCACATGTATATGCGGCGTGCGCGGTTCTCTGTCAGTCTTCCGTGGTGTACATCTCTGAGTACTTCAGCGTCGACCAACTATTCGGGACATGGAGTTCGGAGTTCAACTCCTACGGCTTGGACATGCATTACAGGGAGCTGTGACCGGGGCAAGTGACTTGGTCTCAAAATGGCGTTTTAAAGCAAAGCGGCCGTGGATGGTGGTAGTCACGGTAAATCCGTAATGATATGGACGCAAGTTAGTGGGGAGACGGACGAGCTACACGGAAGTACCGTATATGCAGAACATTGGGGCATACAATGAAGAACTGCCCTAATAGGGTCGGCTCGTCGACCCATCGGTAGCAACCATGTCAATGTACCTTTGTATAATTATTTTCTGTGTGAGTAGTACCTTCATGTAATTTTCTTTTTTGTTATGTAGTATCATATACCGTGCTACCTATGTCATATTACTTAATGGCATGATGTCATATGTTATGTATTGTTATATCATTTAATGTTATTATTTACGTCCCCTGTATACTTTTATTTTTGTGTGCGGTTAGTACATTCCTGTAATTTCATTATTTTGCTATGCAATATCACTGTCGACGATCGGGACCGTCGACCGCAAAGAGGGGGGAAGGATCGTACGAGGGGCGAGGCCTAGAGCCTCGTTTGTCCGGGAAGGAGCCTCGGCAGATGCGTAGCATAGGGGAAAAGGACAGTCGAACAGGGGACACGAAGTTTATACTGGTTCGAGCCCCCTAGGTCGGGTATGACCCTACTCGGTCTTGCTGTAGGCGAAAGGGACTAAAGGCTCCTCGGGAGAGCTACAGGAGGAGCTCGACCTCGGGATCGCTCGGGAGCAATCACTGAGGGGAGCTTTGTGAACGGTGGAGTGTACAAGTATTACTGCAGACGTATCTGCCTTCTTAGATTTCTTGGGGTGTCACCTTGTGCGATCTTACTACCGTTGTGTTCTTGCTGTTCTCTTCTTCTCTCCCCCTTCCGATCGGAGTGGTCTTGACGCTTTATAGGCCTTTGGTGCTGATCTCGATGCTGATGTTGGGAGGTCGCTTTGTGGTGACGAGGCGATTAGTCCTAGTCCCGGGCAAGGGTGCAGCGAGAACTGTTGGGAGTGGTTGACCCTAGTTCCAATCTTTGGGGTTACGAGGGGTAGATAGCCCTTTAGCCCCTGCGCAGAGGGACTGGCAAGAGTAGGAGGCCCTAGTTCCCACGCAGGGGACGGGAGTCATATATTTATAGAAGAGGAGACCTGTTTTACATTGGAGTCTGGACCAGGGGTGTCGAGATTGAGGAGGTCACCGGGGTCTGCAACCAGCTCGGGGATAGCCTTGTCCGACCTTGGGAATAGTCCCCCGAGCTCGGAGGAGGGCAGCTTAAAGCCCTCCCCCCGGGGGGGGGGCACGGACACGTGTCACGATGACCGATCCCCGACAACCAGCCCCCGAGGCTCAAGAAGCGGTCTGAGACTCTAGGCGCTCTTGAGTCTGAAGTCTTTCGAGGAGGGATCACCCCTTCGGCTGGGTTCGGGGTTTCTTGAGACCGTTCCGGGGTGTTTTTGGCGAGATCGTTCTTGGCAACACTTGAATTCCAGCACCTTGTTTCTAAGTGGGCTCAGGAAGCCCGGGGGACCCGCGGACGGGTGAAGTCAGAGGGACGGTTTAGTGGATGCGAGGAAAGACACGCCCGTGCAGGGGTTTCGAAGGGCCATGGCGCCTTGGTTACCGCCCGCCGGCTACGAGCATGCCTTTTGAGGTGGTGGTGACGTCGGTAGACGAGGCGTCTTTGAAAACCGAGGGTGGCCTCAGCCTTCGGGGTTCCCCCTCCGTACTGCTCGTACTCTTGTCTTCTCCTTCCTTGCACTCCTGCGCCGACGCCTTTTGCCCTTTGCCCTCAAACCCGCCCCCTCCCCTCTCCTCCCCCCCGATCTTATGGCGAAGTTCGGGAGGAGTACGCTCACCATGGAGCGGATGAAGGGGATGGAGACCTTAGAACTCTTTGGATCCGTTCACTGGCGGCTCCGTCCGAGAGAACATCATCGCAACCTCGGGGACAGCGAGATCGTGAGTACGGAGCAATATATGCTCTTCGGACTACGAACCCCGGAGAGCGACTTCTTGGCCGCGGTCCTTGCGCAGTGTGAGATCGAGCTTGTTAATTTGGTACCAAACTCCCTTCTCCACCTTTCTATTTTTGCTCATCTTTGCGAGGGGTTCCTGGGCATTCTTCCTACCCCCTCATTGTTCTTCCGCTTTTATTCCTTGTCCCGTACCGCGAAGGACCCCTCGTCGGGTGTCTCTACTTCCGATCAGGCGAGACTCCTTGTTCCTTCCTCCAAATCGACCGGGACTCGCTCGGTGTGGACGGAGAAATGGTTCTACGAAGAAGAAGCGAGGAGGCGGGCTCGCCTACATCGGTGCTTGCGATCGGCCAAAGCGGGATACCCGAGCTGAGGAATCGGCGGCCGACCAATCGTGATCGCCTTCATCCATATCTGTACCCTGGAGCTCAAAGGCGGTGGTCGTTCATGACTACTTGCGGGCAAGTGTTTCCTCTTGGAAGAGGTTGCACCCTTTCTTGAGATCAGGAGGCTGCGCCACCCGGAAGGCCACGAGGTGAGCATTGCCCACCTCAAGCTCTTCGGGCCTTGGTCGGAGTTTCCTTGTTTTCTTGATGCTCTCTTTTTTAAGCTTCTTGCGGCCCGGCGGCTGGATTGCCTCGAGGATCACGGGAGACTTTGGGAAGGCCGCCACCTCCTACGATCTCGGCAATGTCCCGAGTGAACATCTTGGGGCGAGCGGCGAGTGCGACCCTCGCCCGATCTCGGTCTTGGGAACTCGGGTTCGGGCGTTTTACCGTGATGAGCTCATGCAGGCGACCAGGGAGCTCTGGGACACGGTGAAGCAGATGTTGCCGCTCCCCGGTCTGAACAAAGGCAAGAAGGGGAGTAAGAGTCCGGCTCCTGACGCCTCGAGGCCGGTTGCCAAGAAGCCCTACGTCGAGTGGGGCGACTGGGTCGTGGTAAGTTCGAATGCCCCGATCTCGGGGGCACCCGGGCCTGAGCTTGCTTTCCCCGTGCTCCCTCCTCGGTCCTTCTTTTTCTGATCCTTGCTTATCGGTCGGCCGGCGGCTTCGCTGCGCCCGACCCGGATCTGTGGCCGACTCCTAAGCTCTGGCGCTAAGCTCCTGGATCTCCATTGCTGCCAGCGAGATCGTCGCGCCAGTGCACGGCCTCTGCACATTTTTCGCCGTCTCGCCACGGTCGCGCGTTCGGCGTCGAGGCACCGACCTTTCACGTGGTCGAGCGGTGGGAGGAGGGCGGCGAGGGCGACATCCGCCTCGCCGCGCGACCGAGCCTGGTGGCGCCACTTGCCGTGTCATCAGAGAGGGACGAGGTGACCGGGGAGAGCGGTCGAGACGCCGCGATCGAGGTGGCGCGGATCGGCGCGCCGTCGAGCCGCCGCGGAGGTGCCGCCGCCGTCGGCGCCGGCCGCCGCGCCCGTGGAAGCGTCCTGGCGCCGAGTCCTTGGGGAGGCGAGGCGACTCCCAGTGAAGTGCAGCAAGCGAGGCTGCCGCGCGCGCTTCGCGCGATAAGTACCCATACGCCTTTCAACCGTTGCGGTAGGGTCGTCTGGCGACCCCGATAGTTTGTTGCGCGCGGACCTACGGTGGCTGGCCGTATCGGCGGTGAAATACGCCCGGTGGAAGTTCTGCGTTCGACCTCCGTCGTCTGACCGAGCGGATCGCCCGGAGTCCTTAGGGGCGCCGGTGCTACATGATGGCGAGACCGCCGAGATGTCCGCGCGGTGAATCGCCTGGGGATTCGTCGCGCCATCGACTGCCGTCTTTGGAGGACCGGCTAGCGGCGATAGCGCACTCGTGGTGATTTTCATTTTCCCTTTTCTTGTAGGCGTGGTGATTTTCCTTCTCCATTCGGGGCCTCGGTGATCTCCCAGGGGTATGGGGTCGTGCGCGGGCATGTGCTCAGCTTCTGGGCCCTCTGTGACGCTATTGAGGTCAGCTAGAGGGACGCCGTCGAGCTCGAAGCTGCTGCGGCGCGTGGTCGAGAGGAGGTTTTACGCCTGAGGAAGGCCCAGGCCCTCGAGATCGCGCGAGCTTTCAGCCTTGGTCCGGGAGGCGAGCGTGGCTGAATGCTTAGAAGGACCTTGCGCGGCCCTCTCAGCCGTCGAGGAGGAGGAAGAAAGCGAGAGACCCTCGCCCGAGTTCGACGGAAGGCGCAGGACGTTCTGGATGAGAATCGTGCGAGCGCAGTGGTGACGATCCAGCGCCTCGAGCTCGAGGTCTCCTACATTCGCTCAAGGGCGGAGGCCGCACGACAGTAGATGGAGGGGCTCCGGGAGCGCCTTGAAGCCACCCGAATGGCCCGTGAGGAGAGCTACTCGGTTGCGTCGGTCACGCTCGAAGATCTCACAGCCGCACAAAAGGAGGCTGAGAGGCTCGGATCTGTTGAGAATCGAGCCTCCGTCTTGTGAGGCGGAGGCACGTGAGGAGGCCGTGGAGCTTCGGGCGCTATCCGGTGAGCTCGTGGCTGCCCTGAGGGCGTCTTCCGCCGAGCTTGAGGCCGAGGCGGCCGAGCTCAAAGTCAAGGTTACGACGGCCGAGGCGACGGCGGCTGCAACAAGAAGACAATGCCGGGTTGGAGGCGAGAACCACAGGCAAAGCTAAAGCGGCCGAGCCAAGGTCACGGGCTTGAGGAGAAGCCGCCTGTTTGCTCGGCGGGAAAAGCACCACAGCCCAACAGGCGATCATGACAGGGTTAGCGAGGCGAGGCGAGCGCCTCATGGCTGCGTCGGCCAGTCTCCGACCTCGGCGGGAGAAACTTACGAGACATGTCTCAGAGAGTCGGAGACTAAAGTTAGTGGATGGGTCGGGGGGCAAAAGATTCGCGCCCCCTGGTAAAGACGATGTATCTTTTTGCTAAGTTTTGTAAGGCTGTGTTTCTTTTTAGAAGACTTAGCTCGCTTGTTGGCCCGCGTTGCCTTTGTAGATTTCGCACAGCTTGCTCCGTAGAAGGGTCCGAACAACGCCGGGTCCGTGACGTGGAGCAGGTGTGTTTCTGCGGGGTTTCGTAAGGTGACCCACTGCCTTTCACTCACCCGAAATCACTCGGGCTCGGGCACGACTCGGGTTGAAGGTGGCCGAGCTAGCGATGCTCGGTCGGATTAGCAGAGGCCTCGCCGAAATCACTCGAACTCGAGGCGACTAGGGTTGAAGGTCGACCGAGCTGGCGATGCTCGAGTCGGTTTACCGAGGCCTCGCCCGAAATCACTCGGGCTCGGGCACGACTCGGGTTGAAGGCTGACCGAGCTAACTGATGCTCGAGGTCAGATTAACCGAGGCCTCGCCCGAAATCACTCAGGCTCGGGCACTTGACCACTTGGCTATGGGGGAATTAGTCGGCCTTTTGCGGCAGAGCGGCTTGTTGCGATTGAGATCGACGATGTATCTTTTTGCTAAGTTTTGTAAGGCTGTGTTTCTTTTTAGAAGACTTAGCTCGCTTGTTGGCCCGCGCCTTTGTAGATTTCGCCTACCTTGCTCGTGAAGGGTCCGAACAACAGCCGTCCGTGATGTGGAAGCGGCGTGTTCTAGCGGGTTTCGTAAGGTGACCCATCGCTTTCACTCACCCGAAATCACTCGGGCTCGACACGACTTCGGGTTGAAGGTGGCCGAGATAAGCGATGCTCGAGGTCGATTAGCGAGGCCTCGCCCAAAATCACTCCGAGCTCGGGCACGACTTCGGGTTGAAGGTGGACCAGAGCTAAGCGATGCTCGAGTCGAGTTAGCGAGGCCTCGCCAAAAATCACTCGGGCTCGGGCTTGACCACTTGGCCATGGGGAATTAGTCGGCCTTTTGCGTGAGCGGCTTGTTGCGATTGAGATCGTCCCGTGAGGTAATTTTAGGTCGCGACCTCGAACACAGGAATGTCATCGAGGCTCGGGGTGCTCCTTGAGGATGTTTAATGGTGGCGGCCGCAGGAATAGCAAACGCCCGATAAGGATCGTTTTACTACGGCCTCCGAGCCTGGGAATGCATCAGGCTCGGGATACTGATATCCCTGAGGCGAACCTAGAGAACGCGACCTCAGCTGGACTGAGGCCTCGCCTGGCTGTACTCAGGTTTGGGCACAACTCGAACAGGTCGGCCTGGGGTTGCCCAGGCCCAGACCGGATTTGGACCTCGGGTCTGGCTCGGCGAGCTCGGGAATGCTTCAAGCTCGGTGAGGCCCCCTCGGAGGGCGGTTTAGAAATTCAAACCTGGCCGCTTGGCCCCGGGGGAAAGGTCGGCTTAGTGCGCGGGCCGGCTTATCGCGACCGAGTCATCCCCGGTGGTGAATTTTAAAACTGCGACCTTCGAGCCCGGGAAATGTCATCGGGCTCGGGGCGCCCTCTGAGAACATTCAATGGCTGGCAGCACGGGGGAATGGCCGGCTTATCCCGATAACGATTGCCTTATTGCGGCCCCCGATCCTGGGGATGCCCAGGCTCGGGTTGTTCATCCCAGAGGCGAACCTAGAAACGCGAACCCAGTGACGCAAAAAGAACACGCATGGGCGCTCGGAGGCGAGGCTCGCTGCGTGACCTTATGGTTGCCCTCATGGTCACGCCGCCAAGATCGCGCTGTTGAGCGTCCTAACGAAAAAGAGAACTGCGGCGCAAGAAAGCGAGGCGGGGCCACAGGCAGGCCTTTTAAGATGACGCGACCTTTGACGAAGGGACTTGTAACTCGGGGTCGTGGCGGAACGCCATCCCCCTTTATAAACCGAAAGAGGTTAGCGCCGGAGGCGAAGGAGACCTTTATTACGGGCGCATACCTGGGCCAAACCAGAGTATGGCGATGCAAGCGTTTGTGTCACGTTCCGGGTTGCGCTTTGCTCGGGACGCAGGAAACAAGCATGGCAGCAAGAGGAAACATCTTAACTTAGAAAAAGATGAAGGAGAGCGTTAGGCATAGAACTTTCGAAGGTGGCCTATATTCTAGGAGCTCGTGAGCACCCTGCCATCGGGGACCGCCAGGCGGTAAGTTCCCGCGCGGCTTGCTGAGACGACCCTGTAGGGGCCCTCCCACAGCGGGGACAGCTTGTTGGTGTAGGAACGGTCTTGGATTCGTCTTAGGACCAGGTCCCCAACGTGGAAGCCCCTGGGTCGAACAGCTCGGGCAGCATGCCTGCGGAGATCCTGCAGGTAGCGCGCCGAGCGCAGCAGTGCGTGGCACCTTACTTCTTCCACCAAGGCGAGGTCGAGGCGCGCCTCGCCGAGTCGACACAGGTCGACCAGCTTGGCTGATGGGCGGAGCTCGACCTCGAGGCGGCAGGACCGCCTCGGCCCGAGCGAGTTGGAAAGGGCTCGTCCCGTCGCCCATTGGATGAGTGCTTGGACGGACCAAAGGGCGGTGGGAAGCTCCTCCACCCCAGCCCGGCCGCGCCGGCAAGAGCTCGTCGAAAACGCTTCTTGAGCCCTTGGGCGAGCTGTCCGTTGGCACGCTTCGGCGCTCCGTTGCTCGAGGATGGCTTACCGAGGCATAGCGATTTTGGTTCCCATATCACGAGAACCCTTGGAGCAGTTCATCGGTGAAGCTGCGTCCGTTTGTCGGTGATGATCACGCAGGACTCGTGCCTTGTGACCACGCGAAGAGCGGAAGAACCTTATCTGCGGCCTTGGCGGTGATAGTGGAGATCGGCTCCGCCTCGATCCACTTCGAAAAGGTGTCGATGGCCACGAATAGGAACTTCTTCCCCTCGACCGACCTCGGGAAGGGACCGAGGATGTCGAGGCCCCGTCGCCGAAGCGGCGAGCGAGGGGATGGTCTGCGAGCGTGGCGGGTTGTCGGGCCTTCTGGGCATGAAACTGGTAGGCTTGGCAGGCACGGACGATGCCCTAGGCATCTTCAAGTGCCGTTGGCCATTAAAAACCCATCCGGAATGCTTTCCCGACCATGGTCCCGAAGAAGAAGAGTGCGCGCGCGCAGGCGAGATGTACGTCATTGAGCACGTGTTTACCTTCTTGGAGTGATGCATTTTGAGAAACGCCAGGGGCCCTTACAGTGAGAGCTGCCCACCGATGAGCTGTCTGAGCTCGCGGCGTCGTGAACTGCTCCTTTCTATTTGGAGCGGCGAGGAGCCCCTGGTCGAGGAAATTGACGATTAGGTCCATCCACGTGGAATGTTTTCGAGGAAGGCCACCGGGTCTTCCTGGCTGGCGACGGATGGCATAGCCAAGGTTTCGAGGATAACGTCTGGCGGGAGCTCATTGTCGGACGATCCGAGCCTGGATAGGAGATCGGCGGTGGAATTGTCCTTCCTTGGTACGTGCTGGATCTTCAGATTCCGAAACCACCTCTCCATTTTGCGCATCTCGGCGAGGCACTTGGCCATCAGTGGGTCCGAACACTGGTAAACTTTGTTGTACTGATTGACGATGAGCTGGGAGTCCCCTTTCACAATTAGACGGCGGATGCCTAGGGACTTGCAAGCTCGTAGGCCAGCCAACAGGGCCTCGTATTCCGCCACGTTGTTGGTAGCGGGGAAGCCGAAGCGGACCACATATCTTAAGTGGTCACCTTGAGGGGTGATGATAAGAACGCCGGCCCCCGAGCGCTCAAAGGACCTTGACCCGTCGAAGAACATGGTCCAAGGGTCTTCGTCTTCGACCTCGGGCTCGGGGGAAGGTTCCGTCATCTGCTCGACCACGAAGTTGGCCAACGCCTAGGACTTGATGGCGGTGCAGGCCATGAAGCGGAGGTCGAATTCGGCCAGCTCCATGGCCCATTTAGCGTCGACCTCAAACCACGGGTTCTTGAGGATCTCCCGCGGGGAGCCGCTCGGGGATAACCACCGTGCACTTGGAAGTAGTCTGAAGCTTCCGCGAGGCCATGAAGAGCGTGAGAGCTCGGACCAAGGGTAGGGCCCTTCGGCGTGGAACGCCGGCGTAGTAGATCGGGTGTTGTCGCCCGCTTGCTCGGCCACTAGGACCTGGCCCGCGGCTACTGGCCGTGGCGGTGAGGTAAAGCAACGCATCGCCCGGTGTGGAGTCGTCAGCAGAGGCTGAGAGTGAGGTACGCCTTAGAGCTCGTCGAAAGACCATTTGGGCTTCGGGTCCACAAAGCCCTTATGCCTCGTAGGATCTTGAAGAAGGGTAGCCCTCGCTCGCGAGCCGGGAGATGAAGCGGTGAGGGGCAGCGATGCGGCGGTGAGACTGCGCACTGTTTCACCGAGGTCGGGCGGTCATCCGCTCGTCGCCTCGATCTTTTTTCGGGTTCGGACCTCGGCGACCCCCAATCATGTAGCCGAGTACTTTCCGTTGATAGAAGGATAGGTCAGACCTTTTCGATGAGAGGGGATAGATTCGATTGGGTGGAAGAAGGCGTTGGCGATCCGGCTACACCGTCCCGACGATGCGCCTTAGCAATCGTTACACGACTCCGAAGTTGTTATTGATCTTCTTTGGTACACGATCAACACGACCACGAAGGCCTTTGTCCTGCAAGCAATCGAAGAACACGCAAGAACAAGATGAACAAACAAGCTGAAATTAGAATTGAAACCACGAGTTCATTGAAATCACGAGAAGAGGGTTTTAGATGACAAGTAATTGGGCGGTTTAGCTAACACGCGCGATTACAAGAAGTAGCAATTGCTATCTTTGATCTAAAAGAAAACCCACCATCTAATGGCAGCGGCTGGCTGCTTATATTATGGAGAGGCATCTAGGAACCCTAGGGTGCAGCCTTAAGTGGGCTTTCCTTGTTACAAGGCCAAAGGCCCACTTTTGACTCAGACTAAAAAAAGCAACGCTGCTTGATTGGACGATTCCCGTTGACTCAGAAGGAGTTTGGATGTGATTCCAAATCCGTTGGAAAGTAGACTTGATAAGATTTTAGTGAAGTACAAGAACGCCCAAAACCGAGTCTGGATGTAGCCTTGGCGGCTGAAACAAGTCAGCCCTGTCCTGGAGTCGAATCTGAACCCAACTCGTGCACTTCTCTTCTATCCTTCATCTTGGTTGGTTCCTCACCCAAGTTCCTAAGGCAAACGACATCATCACAAGAATTAAATAGCATTCCATCCATTAAAATATTCGTATGAAGCTCGAGGCATTCACACAGTAATTGAGTTGGCGTCTGCGAGCTCGAGTAATCGGTCTATGTATTACGACAGCGGGGACGATTGATGTGTAGGTGGTGGATTTGCGGTGTGGCTATATCCATAGAAGTGATGTCCTCATCATCCTCCTTCTTGCATTGGAGTCGTCCTCGACTCAAGCTCGCCCTCTTCTCCAAAGTATGACTTTAAATCGCAATGTTAAATGTGGGAGAGACCCCAAAATCTCTGAGCAACTCAAGCTTATATGCATTATCGTTAACTTTTTCCAATACTTTAAAAGGGCCATCAGCTCGAGGCATCAACTTAGATTTTCTTAATTGAGGAAAACGGTCTTTCCGTAAATGCAACCAAACAAGATCTCCAGGTTCAAAAGTTACATGTTTCCTTCCTTTACTACCAGCAAGTTTATATTTCTCATTCATAGACTCAATGTTCACTTTCGTTGTCTCATGCAATTTTAACATCAGTTCAGCACATTGTGTAGCATCAAAATTCAACTTCTCCGAAGGCGAAATAGGCAATAAATCAATGGGAGCACGAGGAACAAAACCATACACAGTCTCAAAAGGGCACAACTTAGTAGTAGAATGCATGACGATTATCGCAAACTCAATGTGAGGCAAGCATTCTTCCCACATCTTAATGTTTTGTTTTAAAATAGCCCTAAGCATGGTAGACAATGTTCTATTGACAACTTCGGTTTGCCCATCAGTTTGGGGGTGACAAGTAGTAGAAAACAGTAGCTTAGTCCCCAATTTAACCCATAAAGTTCTCCAAAAGTGGCTAAGAAATTTAGCATCACGATCTGAAACTATTGTGTTTGACACACCATGCAATCGAACAATCTCACGGAAAAATAAATCAGCAACATGGGTAACATCATCACTCTTATAACAAGGTATGAAGTGTGCCATCTTAGAAAATCTATCCACCACAACAAAGATGCTATCCCTCCCCTTCTTTGTTCTAGGCAACCCTAAAACAAAGTCCATAGAAATATCCTCCCAAGGTACACTAGGAACAGGAAGGGGCATGTACAAACCATGTGGGTTAAGTCGTGACTTAGCTTTTTGACATGTTGTGCGTGACGGCAAAACGTTCCACGTCTCGCCTCATCTTTGGCGGAAGAAATGGCTAGCAAGTATGTCCTCTGTCTTTTCACACCAAAATGTCCCATCACCCCACCTCCATGTGCTTCTGTAACAACAACAAGCGAGCAGAGCTAGCTGGAATGCATAACTTGTTAGCTCTAAACACAAACCCATTATTGAGGACAAATTTATTCCACATTTTTCCCTCTTTACAATTGAGCAACACATCTTTAAAATCAGCATCATGCTCATATTGCCCTTTAATCGTTTCCAACCCAAAAATTTTGAAGTCAAGTTGGGAAAGCATAGCGTATCGCCTAGACAATGCATCAGCTATAACATTCTCCTTTCCCCTTTTGTGTTTAATGACATAAGGAAAAGATTCAATGAATTCAACCCACTTAGCATGCCTACGGTTTAGTTTTCCTTGACTTCGAATATGTTTTAGTTATTCCTTGGGCCATAAATAATGTTGCCATGTTTCCAAAGTTCGAACTAGCGCATATAACTCCTTATCATAAGTGGAATAGTTCAAACTAGGCCCACTCAATTTCTCACTAAAATAAGCAACAGGTTTTCCTTCTTGCAACAACACACCTCCCAACCCAATTCCACTAGCATCACATTCGAGTTCAAAGGTTTTATTGAAATCTGGTAGCTGGAGAAGTGGTGCATGTGTCAACTTATCTTTCAACATGTTGAAGGCGTTCTCTTGTGCTTTGCCCCAAGCAAATGGCACTCCCTTCATAGTGAGCTCGTGCAATGGTGCGTGATGGTCTTTGAAATCCTTCACAAGCGACGATAGAATCCGGCAAGTCCTAAGAAACTTACTTTGTGTGGCAGTTGTTGGAACAAGCCAGCTATGTATTGCTTCAACCTTGGCTTGATCAACTTCAATCCCTGCGGAGTAACAACATAGCCAAGAAAAGAGACTCGATCCGTGCAAAGGTGCACTTCTCAAGGTTATCAAATAAATGAGCATCACGTAAAGCATGAAAAACGACACGCAAATGATCAAGATGTTGTTCTAGAGTTACTGCTATGAATCGAATATCATCAAAGTACACCACCACAAATTTTCCAATGAAATGGCGCGAGAACCTCATTCATTAATCTCATAAAAGTCTGGGTGCATTAGTGAGTCCAAATGGCATTACTAACCACTCATACAATCCAAATTTTGTTTTAAAAGCTATTTTCCATTCATCCCCAATTTCATGCCAATGCGGTGGTATCAGCTCATAAATCGATCTTAGAGAACACAAGAGAGCCACTCAATTCATCTAGCATATCATCTAACCTAGGAATAGGATGACGATATCTAATTGTAATTTTGTTAATCGCTCTACAATCCACACACATGCGCCATGATCCATCTTTCTTAGGAACTAAAAGTACTGGAACAGCACATAGACTAAGAGATTCGCGCACATACCCTTTCTGAAGCAATTCTTGTACCTAGCGTTGTATCTCCTTGGTTTCTTACGGATTGGTTACGTATGGCGCTGCAGTTTGGTAAGGAGGCCCCGGAATGAGTCAATTTGATGCTCAATTCCACGGATTGGTGGCGATCCGTGGCACCTCCTTTGGAAAAATATCTATGTTCTCCTGCAAAAGATTAATGGCAGCAGGAGGTAAAGAAGAGGATGTATCTTCAAATGAAAATAAAGCTTCTTTGCAAACCAAAGCATAGCAAACTTCAGAGCCAACATTCAACTCATTTATATCAGATTTGGAAGCAAGTAAACAAGCACCCTTGGTTTAATCTCATCTTTCTGTCATGAAACAGATTTAGACTTGCCCTCTTTATGTTGTACAAATTCCTTTGCTACAATCTGATTTTCACTCTTCTCATATTTTCGATTTTTTTCTTTGCTGGCTCTAGCAAGTTCAACCCTCAAAATGGCTTCAAGAGACATAGGATGTAATACAATTTTCTTCTCTTTATGCACAAAAGAGTACTGATTAGTTCTACCATGATGCAAGGTGTCTTTTGTAGGGAAACGCGGTATGCTACGCTAGCACGAAAAAAAAACTACCGCGCAACCAGAAAGCTACTCGCAAGAAGAGGATCATAGATAAGATTACCACTAGGCGCGCGATTGCGGAATCCTTGCGCGTCGATGTAGTGGTTCGTCCTCGCGGCGATCGTTGCGTCGATGTAGTGGATCGTCCTCGCCTGCCGTGGATCGTCCTCCCACGCCGCATGATCGCAGCAGCGTCACCGCGATGATCCACCGTCCGAGAGATGGAGCGCGTGCGTCGTGTGCAAGCACCTAGTCGCTCGGCGAGGCGGCGAGAGGAGGAGGCTAGGGTTTCAAGTGAATCAAACCTAAACCGTGGAAAGCACACCTGCGCCTCCCTCCTCCCCTCCTATATAGCCACGAGATGAAACCTAAACCGGGGCCCACCAAAGATGCTAAGCCCACGAGGTTCATTAATTACGGATCAATCCAAATTAATGCGTCCCACCCATTAAGTGTGTGACCTGCGGAGTTCACATACGTTTGGACATGGATTCGGAAAACTCCTTTTCAATCCAATAGTTGGTAGCGGCTTCTTGCAAAGTATGCCAACTCCCAAACATCTTGTGATCAAATCGAGCAGAACCTATCAAAAGAACTCATGTAATAATCCCTTTGCCAAGTATATGAAGATTGATCTCAAGGCGAGAAGCATGTCATCCTTTGATGATTCAATCCATCTCTCGTATCCGTGATATATTAATAAGTTATGATTGACTCCTCAATCACGGCATGGCCATGCACTTTCTTAATCATATCACACGAGTGGCCTTGTCATATATCTCTGTTTCATTGGAGTGGCAAATTCCATCTTATTTGCTCACTTCCCTCTTGCACGTTTCATAGTAAACATGAAAGCTACCTTTATGACTATCCGGTTAGGAAGTAGTGTTTGATAGCCCCAAGGAAAACTATTACACATGTAGGGAATATGACAATCTCGGTCTAAGGATCATACATCTTCTAGGTATGAGATACTCGATGACACATAAGAATGAAACATTCTCGCGATGTCCCATAGCGGGTCTATCTAACCCATGTTCTTCAACATGGTCCACAATGTAGAGATGATATCTCCATATCCATGATCTATGAAGCATGATCATCGATCACTACATGTCTTGATCTATTCATCGTAGTCCTATCGATGATATCCGATCGAGAGATATTTATCGAATTACATCATTAAGTAAAGAGCTTCATAATCAAGTCACATACTTGTTGATCAATACAATGATATACATTCATTGGACCAATAATCATATTATTATTCATAAACATAGTCATGTTACAATCATCTAAATGATTGCCTCAAGGGCATAACACTAACAATCCCCACTTGCACTTGAGTCAATCAATTAAGTATCTAATACCAATAGACCTTGTATGCGCCTCATGCTTAGGTACATGGCGGTGGCTTTGTCAGCGGATCGGCCACATTGGCTTCGTATGTACTTTGCATATTCGGCGTCACCTCTATCCACAATCTCGCGAATAAGGTGAAAGCGGCGGAGTATGTGTTTAGACTTTTGATGTGATCTAGGCTCTTTTGCTTGTGCAATGGCACCACTATTATCACAATAGATGTCCATTGGACTAGAGACACTAGCGACCACACCAAGCTCGTGATAAACTTCTTAATCCACACGGCCTCCTTTGCGGCCTCCGAAGCGCAATGTACTCCGCTTACATCGTAGAGTCGGCCACCGTGTTTTGCTTGGAACTCTTCCACTTCTGCTCCTCCATTAAGTGTAAACACAAACCGGATTGCGATCGAAAATCATCTTTGTCGGTTTGGAAGCTTGCATCGGTGTAACCCTTTGCAACAGATCTTCCTCACCTCCAAAAACAAGGAACATACCCTTAGTTCTTCTCAAGTACTTGAGGATATTTTTACGGCTATCAATGACCATCACGGGATCCGCTTGGTATCTGCTCGTGACACTTAGAGCATATGAGACATCCAGGCGTGTACGAGATCATGGCATACATAATAGACCCAATAGTTGAAGCATATGGAATCTTGCTCATCTGTCTCGCTCATCGGATGTCGAAGGACACCGATTCTTGCAGACCGATGCCATGTGACATTGGCATGAAACCTCTCTTGGATTCATGCATATTGAACCTTTTCAATATTTTGTCAATGTACGTTTCCTGACTTAATCCAATTAACCTTTTTGATCTATCTCTATAGATTTTTATGCCCAAGTTATAGCATGCTTCTCCCAAGTCCTTCATTGAGAAACTCCTTTTCAATGAAGTCTTAACATCTTCAAGCATAGGAATGTCATTCCCGATTAATAATATGTCATCCACATACAAAATCAGAAATACAAGTGCGCTCCCACTAGCCTTCTTGTAAACACAAGGCTCTTCTTCATTTTTGATAAAGTCAAAACCTTTGACTACTTCATCAAAACGAATGTTCCAACTCCTAGATGCTTGCTTTAACCCATAAATGGATCTTTGAAGGTTGCATACCCTTTTAGCATATTTAGGATCAACAAAGCCTTGAGGTTGTATCATGTATACATCCTCGGAAAGATTCCCATTAAGGAAGGCTGTTTTGACATCCATCGCCATATTTCATAATCAAAATATGCGACAATAGCTAAAATGATCGGACAGACTTGAGCATGGCTACCGTGAGAAAGTTTCATCATAGTCAACTCCTTGAACTTGTTTGAAACCCTTTGCCACCAACCGTGCCTTATAGATCTGAACATTTCCATCTCGTCTATCTTTTCTTGAAAATCCATTTGCACTCAATGGTTTTACACCATCAGTGAATCGACCAAGTTCCAAACTTGATTGTCATGCATGGATTGAATTTGGATCTCATGGCTTCAAGCCATTTTTGAGTTTGGGTCCATCATTACTTCTTCATAAGTCGTGGGCTCATCATTGTCCAACAATAATATGTCATTCCCATATCTAATAGGTACATGGCGTGGCCTCCCGACCTCGTGTAATGGAGTCTCTTCCACAGGTTGTACAACACTTTGTACATCTTGTGAAGGTTCGAGTAGCTTGAACATATTCATGTGATTCTCGAACTTCATCAAGATACACATCACTCCTCTGATTTCTTTTGAAAGAAACTCTTTCTCCAAAAGACACCATTTGAGCAACAAAAACTTTGTTCTCGTTTCTTTTAAAAGTAATATCCTTTTGTTTCTTTAGGATACCCCACAAAAAACATTTTTCTCGATTTAGGTGCGAGTTTATCGATTGTAAGCGTTTTACATAAGCCTCACATCCCCATATCTTGAGAAATGACAACATGGGTCTTCTCCCAATCCATATCTCATATGGCGTCTTCTCAGCAGTTTTGATGGGACCCTATTCAAAGTGAGCATTGTTGTCTCTAGAGCGAAACCCCAAAGGATAATGGCGGATCTGTTTGGTGATCATTGACCGAACCATATCTAATAAAGTCCGATTCGTCGTTCGGACACACCATTCCATTGAGGCGTTCTGGCGGAGTAAGTTGCGGAACGATTCCACATTGCTTTAAATGATCACCAAACTCTTGGCTCAAGTATTCGCCACCACGATCGGATCGTAAGTGTTTTATTGTTTTGCCAAGTTGATTTTGTACTTCGTTCTGAAACTCTTTGAACCTTTCAAAAGTTTGATTTATGCTCTCATTAAATAGATATATCCATATCTCTGAAGTCATCAGTAAAAGTTACAAAATCTGAAACCCACCCTAGCAGTTGAGCTCATTGGTCCACATACATCCGTATGTACTAGGGCCAATAATTCACTTGCTCTCTCACTAAAACACATGAAAGGGGCTTTTGTCATCTTGCCAAGTAAACAAGATTCACATGTTTCAAATGATTCAAAATCAAATGAGGTTAGAAGTCCATCACCATGGAGCTTCTTCATGCGCTTCTCATTTATATGACCTAAGCGACAATGCCACAAAAAGGTAGGGTTCAAATCATTAGGCGGTGCCTTTTTACATTAATATTATAGATAGGTTTTTCTTGAGTTCAGGGCGTACAACCCATCCACCATGGGGCAACGACCATAATACATATCATTCAAAAATATTGAACAAACAAAGTTCTTTATTCGAAATCATAACCTTCATGTTCCAAACAAGAAGATGAAATAATGTTTCTACTCAAAGATGGAACAAAATAACAATTATTGAGTTCTAAAACTAATCTCGAAGGCAAATGCAATGGGTATGTGCCAGCAGCAAGACCAACAACTCTTGCTTTATTCCCCACGCGAAGATCCACTTCTCCTTTTGCCAAGTCTCTACTCTTTATCACCTCGCAACGAATTGCAAATGTGAGCAACGAACCGGTATCATATACCCATGAGCTGAGTGAAGAAGTAGCAAGATTAATTTCTATAACATTAATACAGAAGTGGAAACCACATTTCCATTCTTCTTATCTGCGGTACTTTTCATTCCGTTTCCAATGCCACGATTTCTTGCAATAGAAGCATTGGGTATCGGGTTGAGGGCCAACTTTAAGCTTCGAAGCTTAGTTTTGAGGCTCGCGATCTCATCTTGAGCCTTGCCCTTGCCCTTGCCCTTGCTCTTTCCGTTCCCCGACCTTAGCCTTTCTCTTTTTGAAAGCGGTTGTTTTACGAACCATCATCACATGATTGGGTTTTTCTTAATGCTTTCCTCCATGACCTTGAGCATCCCATGTAGCTCGGTTAGGCTCTTCTCCATGCTATTCATATGAAAATTCATAATGAATGGCTCAAAGCTCTGAGGCGAGACGGAGAATAACATCGTGGCCAAACCGAGGCTAAGGGAAACTCAAGTTTTCAATCTCCCAATGTAACCAATCATCTTGATCACATGAGGATGACCGGACTGCCTTGACCGACTTACAAGCAAATAAAAGCTTTGAGATACCATACCTCTCAGCTCTTGCTTGATTCCCAAACATGCCCTTCAAGCCCACAATCATATTGTAAGCATCACGGTCCTCATATTGCTTTTGGAGCTCGAGTCCATTGTGACTAGCATGAGACAGTGACCTCTCTGAAGCATTAACATGCTTTTCATATTCAACCCTCAAATTAGCGACATTTTGGTTTCAGTTCATCGAGAATTGGATTCTCTAGAACATAGTCCTTCTTTTCATGCTTGAGAACAATTCTCGGGTTGCGATACCAATCAACAAAATTAGTTCCATTCAGTTTTCCCTTTCCAAACCGATCTCAAAGCAAAACCAGTGTAGCGAGTAGGAGAAGGTGCCATTGAACTACAACAAAAATATGCAAAGATTCTAAGCACTATGTTTATGTAAAACTTTTATTAAACTTTTTAATTAAAGACACTCCTATTTTATGTCCTTTTATAGACACATAGTGAGTATTCAAGATCCATATTCATTAAACACTAGTGAGCTTTGGCATCACTGCTAGAAATTTAATGACATAGGTAAGCAACACCTTTGCTAATTACATCATATGTAACTCTTGTTTGTTGAGTATGAAAACAAGTAATGAATGCCTCCATCAACTTGACTCATGGCGAGTCAACTGCCCCAAGGGCTCACATGAGGAGGGAGCACTTCCGTATTCGGGTGCCAATTAAGAAACCCGCCTCATGTGTGTTTTCCTAGACACCAATTGTCTTGTATAGGTTCCTTCATTCTCAAATCAAATCCCAACCACTTATGTCCTCAAGCCCAAAACCGTTTTGATAGCTCGTTTAAATCTGCCATTGTTATGCGTGATGTGTCCAACACATCCCTATCATCTATTGAGATAGCCATTGATATACTACTTTGGCGATCATATCAATAACGATCTAAATTCTTGATAGGTGCAACAATTGGATGGACAATTTGATTTAAGATTTTTAACTATAAGGATGAACAAAGATTACTATGAACATAGCATCACATGCAATGAGCATAAAGAAAATAGCAAGGATAAAACACACATCCACGAGAAAATCAAAATAAGGCGTGAAATAGCATGGCCCTTAGCATTAAGATCTCCATCATCATGCTTGGTTGTTCACCTAGCCACCTTGCTTGATTTGTTCACCTAGCCATCGTCTTCATCATTATGGATGCAACTCCTTACAACTTTTGATAATGAATTTTACATGAGGGTTTGAAGCATCACAAGTCGACACGCAGGTCGTTATACAATTTAAATAGCCTTATGGCTTAACACTAACCTTGAGCCATGTGGAAATTACATGCATCACATACACATAGGCCATACTATTTCACATAATTCCCTGCAAAAACGAGTTAAACAAAAGCAACCTTACGACTCCGGGGTCCGAGGGGTACTTGTAGGCACTGAATCCCTTGCATTGTAGGCACTGAATATCCCTCGTTCTTCTCGTGGATGCAACGGAAGAAGCGCTCTTGGCGGGTGTTGGTGCTGACCCCTTTGTTGCTTGGATGCGCGGCATTGGTTTTGTTGGGCGCGTGTGGCGGTGCTAGTGGTACCTTGTGAAGATGCAGCGGTTGGGGCGGCGGTGAAATGCGTGGTTGCCATGATGTAGTCCGACCTCTGAAACATTAGTCCTTCTTGCGACGCCCTGCACTTCCCTTTCAAACTTTACAAGCAAGATGGAATAAGCGAGTGATAGAATTGTATTCCTTGTAAGCTAATATGTCACAATTTCACGAATTGACCCTCCTATAAATCTAGCCATAGCAGCTTCCTCTTCTTCCACTAACCCACAACGCAACATGCCTATTTGTAGTTCTGATAATACTCTTCTACATATTTGCTACCTTGTCTCAATTCTTTGCGACTTATGTAATAAATCACGTGCATGATATGAAGGAACAAATCTAGCTCGCACGATCCTTTTCAAAGCATCCCAAGTTTGTGGCACATTGTTTGGGGTCTTATTACGATACTCGCGCCACCAAGCGGAGGCAAAATCGATAAACTCACTAGTTGCAGACCTAACCCTTTTGTGTTCGGAAAATCATAGCAAGCAAATTTACGATCTGACTAGTTCCCAAGTGAGGTATGCATCGGTCATATTTCCCATCAAAAGGTGGCATCTTTGAATTTGATTGATCCTAGGAGTCATCATTTTCACGTACACATAAATCGTGGTGGTGAAAACCCATACCATGACGGTTGCGGTGTAGCCGTCGTCATGGCCTATCATCCTCCTCTTCCTCAACTTGTGTCCATTGCATAGTCCTGTTCATTGTCTCTGCATTTTGCTCACATGTCCATCACCAAGGCGTCCACGATCCCTCTCCTCAAGTCATTGCGCAAGAATGCGGCAAGGAGGTGTTGATTGCGCCACGAAACTTCCAACGCGGTGATTTTTGTGTTGGTGTCAATTTGAATCGCCTCCAATTGACCAAAGCGGTCATTGGTAACACGAGCGTCTTCATCAAGCGCATCGGTGTGCTGCCTCATTTGGCGCTCGAAGTGCTATATGATCCCCTGTGCGAGGTGAATGTTGTCCCCTTTATCGGCTTCCCGATCCTGCCATGGTTAGAGAAAATGTAAAAAATGGCTAACACAAAGTAACAGATTATCCCTATCTACAAGTGGTGTGCTAGTGTCAAATCGCTCACTCTCAACCTGTTCAAACAAGCTCTTACCTGTTCTTACCAAGCTTCAGCAAGGAAGTGATGGCAACCAGCAAGACAAACAACTTCAATGAGTAGGAGACAATCTGTGGAGCTATAGGTGGCTGAAATAGCACAAGAGGTAACCTTCACCACGTTAGTCATAGCAAGCTGAATAAACGTTCTACGATGGTACCGTGCTGGTCTTAGTCCCAAACTGTACTAGAGACGCGAGCCGAGACACAAACGTCGTCACCGAACACCCAAAACAGCAAGCTTTTTTTTCTTCTTCTTCTTCTTTTTTCTTCTTCTTCTTTTTTTTGGGGGGTGGGTCTCAAAACCCGCTTAGATGATCTCTGGAGACCCTAGAATCGAAATCTGCACTAAAGGCTTTCAGGCAAACCAGGGGTAAAAAGGTAATTAAAAGATCTAGTGCGGCTTTTGAACTTTGATTTGCAAACGATCTAGTGCGGCTTTTGAAAATTTGCACTTACCTTTTCTTCTCTGATTTGGTGCGGCTTTTTCTATCTGCACTTGCCTTTTTTAAACTCCTTGATTTGGTGCGGCTCTTGTATCTGCACCTGCCTCTCTTTTTTTATATTTGGAAACTGATATCTACTTTGGTAAACACAGAGAATCACGCGGATTAGTAAACGAAGCAAGGAAATTGTCGACCCAATCTGATCTCCCACACTAGACAAAGATAAACTCAACTCCGATCTGATCTACTAACAGAATACGACTCAAATTATGAACACAACTGTGACAAAAACGTGACCCAAACTCGAAACTCTAAAGGCTGAAACTAAAGACTAGCAACTTGACTCGCCGAAGCAACCGTAAATTCAACAAGACGAGAACTAAGTAGCAAAAGCAAGGGCACAAACTGTTTTGGACAATGGAGATCTAATCGCCTATTTTTTTTATGGTTTTCTGGACTGTAGGTAAAATAAAGGATGGGGAAAAAAAATCTCTCACCGATCAACCTTGAGCTCTGATACCACGTGATAGAAGGATAGGTCCCGACCTTTCGATGAGAGGGGGATAGATTCGATTGGGTGGAAGAAGACGTTGGCGATCCGACTACACCGTCCCCAGACGATGCGCCTTAGCAATCGTTACAATCGACTCGAAGTTGTTATTGATCTTCTTTGGTGCACGATCAACGACCACGAAGGCCTTTGTCCCTGCAAGCACTCGAAGTACACGCAAGAACAAGATAAACAAGCAACTGAAATTAGAATTGAAACCATGAGTTCATTCAGAATCACAGAAGAGGGGTTTCCGATGACAAGTAATTCGGGCGGTTTAGCTAACACGTGCGATTACAAGAAGTAGCAACTACTATCTTTGATCTAAAAGAAAACCCACCATCTAATGGCAGCGGCTGGTTGTTTATATTATGGAGAGGCGTCTAGGAACCCTAGGGTGCAGCCTTAAGTGGGCTTTCCTTATTACAAGGCCAAAGGCCCACTTTTGACTCGGACTAAAAAAACGCTGCTTGATTGGACGATTCTCGTCGACTCAGAAGGAGTTTGGATGTGATTCCAAATCCGTTGGAAAGTAGACTTGATAAGCTTTCAGTTAAGTACAAGAACGCCCAAAACCGAGTCCGGATGTAGCCGTGGCGGCCGAAACAAGTCAGCCCTGTCACGAGTCGAATCAAACCCAACTCGTGCACTTCTCTTCTATCCTTCATCTTGGTTGGTTCCTCACCCAAGTTCCTAAGGCAAAGGACCTCATCACAAGAATTAAATAGCATTCCATCCATTAAAATATTCGTATGAAGCCCGAGGAACGCATTCACCTGGTAATTGAGTTGACGTGCGCGAGCTCGAGTAACCGGTCCTTGTATTACAGTAACAGGAACCGATTGATGTGTAGGTGATGGATTTGCAGGTGTGGCTATATCCATAGAAGTGATGTCCTCATCACCCGGAGGTCGTGCCGAAGACGCACTTTTCGGGGTTGAGCTTGATGCCGAACCTGTTCAGGTTGGCGAAGGTCTCGGCCAGGTCGTTGATGTGGTTGGCCTTAGAGGGGCTCTTGATGATGATGTTGTCGACGTATACTTCGAGGTTCCGGCTGATCTGCGGGTCGAAGGCTTTAGCCATCAGCCGCTGGAACGTGGCGCCCGCGTTGCGGAGGCCGAACGACATGGTCGTGTAGCAGAAGGTTCCGAACGGCGTGATGAAGGCGGTCTTGTCTTCGTCTTCTACGGCGAGCTTGATCTGGTGGTAGCCGGAGTAGGCGTCGAGAAAACTCAGCATCTCAGCGTTGGCAGTGGAATCCACGATCTGGTCTATGTGAGGAAGTGGGAAGTTATCCTTAGGGCACGCGGCATTCAAACCCGTGTGATCGACACACATTCGCCACTTCCCGCCTTTCTTTTGTACAATTACAGCGTTGGCCAGCCATTCGGAGTAGTTGACCTCACGAATGAAACCGGCCTTGAGGAGCTTATCGAGGTGCTCCCTGATTATTGCTGCCTTCTCGAGGGAGAAACGCCGCAGCTTCTGGCGCATGGGCCTGCAGCCAGGCTTTGTTTGTAGTCTGTGCTCGATCACCTCCAGTGGGACCCCTGGCATGTCCACTGGTTCCCATGCAAAAACGCTCTTATTAGTTCGGAGGAAGGTGACGAGCTCGTCTTCCTATTTGGGGTCGAGCTGGGCAGAAATGCAGATGCATTTGCCCGAGTCCCTTCCTTCGAGCTGCACGGCCTTGGTCGGGCCGCTCGGCTGGATGGCCGTTTTCCGACGGGCACCCTTCGGGGTGGTCTCGGGACCTACTGAGGCGATATCTTTGCCGGCGCTGAGGCCTTTTTTCACGTGCTCGCGCCGCCTTGAGGTCGCCGCGGACCGTTATGACACCGCCGGGCCCCGGGAGCTTCATGCACCGGTGCCCATAATAATTCGCGGCCATGAACTTGATCAGGGCTGGCCGCCCAAGGATGGCGTTGTAGGGGAGATCGTTGTCCATGACCTCGAAGGTGATCAGCTCGGTGCGGAAGTTTGCTGAATCGCCGAAGGTGACGGGGAGGACCACTTGCCCGAGCGGGGTGGTCGAGCTCCCTGGCACGATGCCGAAGAAGGGGATCGCTATGTTCTTGATTTTCGACCGGGGTATCTGCATCCGATCCAAGGCGCTTGCCAGGAGCAGGTTGAGGGAACTGCCCCCGTCGACCATGACTTGGCCAACGATGGTGTTGTTTATGGTCGGGGCGACGACCAGGACGGTTTTGAAGTCTCGGGACATCCCCAGGGGAGTGTCATACCGAGAAAAGGTGATGGGGATGCCATCCCACCTGCAGGGTTGGACGGTGGGCTTCCTGGCGGTGGCTTGGTAGACGGTGCAGGCGGCATCCTTCAGCTCGCGCCGAGATCGGTATGCTGAGGAGCCGCCGAAGATTACATCCACGCGGCGGTCGCCCTGCTGGAACTCCAGGTCGGGGCCTGCTTGAACCTGGCCGGCGCCGATCCCGCCAGGCCGTTCATCGCCCTTTGGGAGCGTGGGCATCTCTCCAGCCCCCCTATAAAAGACGTCCAGTTTGAACAGCCACATCCTAGAGCTTCGCAGATCATGGCCGTGGACCTTGTTGAACAGACAAAATTTGTTGGTGTCGAAGCCGGGCTGTTCCTCATTGCCTCAGGTCGAACATTTGCCTGAGGTGGTTAGCCCTGGTCCTGCTCCTGCTAGGGCCGGCCGCGGCGCTATTCGCGACCATGGGCGGTTCTGAGGTCGGGAGGCCCGGCCCGGTCGGTGGCGTGCTTCCACCCCAAGATGTTGTCGATCGCGGCGACCACGCGGAGCTAGCCGCCTTCGGCACCACGGCCTTTCCCTCGCCTCTTATCGCGCAGGGCCGGGTCTCCTTCCCTAACGCCGGATGGCCCCGCCGCCAAGCGAGGCCGAAGCTTCCTCGATCGTGATCGTGCTTCCAGCGAACGTCGTCAGCGTCGCATATCGTTCGCCATGCGGATAAGTTTGTTAACGGTGAGCCTTGTAGCGATCTCGAGGTCCTCCGTGAGGTGTCTGTCTCGGACGCCGAACTTGAAGGCCTTGATGACGATTTCATCAGAGATGTTGGGAATCGAGTTCCGCGCGCGGGTGAACCAGCGCACGAAGTCTCGCAGGTGCTCCCCCTTTCCTTGGATAACACGGTCCGAGTCCTTTCGTCCGGGCCAGAGTAGCTCTGGAAGTTGGAGTGGAGGCGCGCTCATAGCGGGCGCCATGGCCGGAAGGTGCCGGTGCACGTTGAAGAGCCAGTGCGAGGCCCGTCGGGGCGGTGGGGAGATAGTTGGCCATCGCGGCCTCACCCCCACCGGCCGCCAAAATGGCGGTGGAGTATATGGAGAGGAATTCCGCGGGGTTCTTGGTCCCGTCGAATCGCTCTATCATCGCCGGCTTGAGCCGGGCCGGCCAGCGTACCAGACGGAGGTCGTTCGAGTACACCGGCACCGTGAGGCCGAGCTACTACGCCCTTCTTGGCGTCGGGTAAATCATCGGTAAACGAAATTGAGCCGTGGCGCGCCGCGCCGATCATGACGGTCAGCGGGCGCGTTGTTATGGTGGTGGCGCGGGTGGTCACGGATCTTCTGGCGCTCTGGCGAACGTCCGGGAGAGGCCTCGGCATCTTCTTTCTCGGCGAGCATCGCTATTACGCCGCTGGCGGCGGGCGGGCCCGCGTACCACCTCTTCCTGTCGACGAAGAGGAGGAGACGGCGACGGGGTGCGAGCCCGCGAACGGGGAATCCGCTGGTCGAACGATCGGTGACAGCGCGGCAGGGGGTCGCTGGCTGCCATGGGGCGAGACTTAGGGCCTAGGGAGCCCGCTTGCCGTCGAGGTGCGACGCCGTTGATCGCCTTGTTGAGTTCTTCAGCCAGGGACCGTCGGAAGAGGGCCGAGCTGGTCCGAGCGGGGTCAGCCATGACCCGGGCGATGGCCCACAAGCGTTCTTGAGCAGGCTCGTCCGGAAGGGGAGGGCT
This sequence comes from Otatea glauca, assembly GCA_036346275.1. Taxonomy (NCBI): domain Eukaryota; kingdom Viridiplantae; phylum Streptophyta; class Magnoliopsida; order Poales; family Poaceae; genus Otatea; species Otatea glauca. Next base: position 33,068,042 of record CM070719.1, read on the forward strand.
GAGCTGGCCGGATAGGGAGCGGGTCATACCACGCTCTTCTCGCCGAATAGCGGCGATGGCTTGGTTGATGGCAACCTGGGCAAGTCAATGCGCCTCGCGAGTCTCGGGTCTCGCTATTCGCCCGGAGTCGCCTCACGCCATTGCCCAGCTCTGAAGGCGGCGTTCGCGGGGCGACGAGGAGGGCGAGAGCATAGATGTGGAGCCCTGGCACTCGGGGACAGCGTCCGAGCCCAGGCTTACTGTCCGTGACATGCCGATGGTGGAGCTGGAGGTGCCGATGCCGCTGGGGTAACAAACTTTGGACGAACGAAGCTTGGGCCCCACGGTGGCGCCACCGTATCGGATCGGGACCGTCGACCGCAAAGAGGGGGAAGGATCGTACGAGGGGCGAGGCCCAGAGCCTCGTTCGTCCGGGAAGGAGCCTCGGCAGACGCGTAGCACAGGGGAAAAGGATAGTCGAACAGGGGACACGAAGTTTATACTGGTTCGAGCTAGGTCGGGTAACAGCCCTACTCCAGTCTTGCCCATAGGCGAAAGGGGACTAAAGGCTCCTCGGGGGAGAGCTACAGGAGGAGCTCGACCTCGGGATCGCTCGGGACTAATCACTGAGGGGAGCTTCATGAACGGTGGAGTGTACAAGTATTACTGCAGACGTATCTGCCTTCTTAGATTTCTTGGGGTGTCGCCTTGTGCGATCTTACTACCGTTGTGTTCTTGCTGTTCTCTTCTTCTCTCCCCCTTCCGATCGAAGTGGTCTTGACGCTTTATAGGCCTTTGGTGCTGATCTCGATGCTGACGTTGGGAGGTCGCTGTGAGTGGCGACGGGGGCGATTAGTCCTAGTCCCGGCAGGGGTCGGCAGAACTGCTGGGGAGTGGTTGACCCTAGTTCCAATCTTGGGGTTACGGCGGTAGATAGCCCTTTAGCCCCTACGCAGAGGGACTGGCAAGAGCAGGAGGCCCTAGTTCCCACGCAGGGGACGGGAGTCATATATTTATAGAAGAGGAGACCTGTTTTACATTGGAGTGCGGGCGAGGTGCCGAGATTGAGAGGTCGCGGGTGCACAACCACTCGGGATAGCCTTGTCCGACCTTGGGAATAGTCCCCCGAGCTCGGAGGAGGGCGGTTTAAAGCCCCCCCCGAGGGGGCACGGACACGTGTCAGGATGGCCGATCCCCGACAATCACGTATTGTGCTATCTATGTCATGTTATGTACTGTCCTGTCGTCACATTATATTTGCTATTATGTCACGTCATGTTATCTTACCCGTATTATTTTTTGTTTCTTTTTTCTTCTTGCAGGACATGGCTGACCACCCATAGATTTTGCTGAAAATAGCGGTTGTGAGACACCACGCCATGGATGGGATACTTGTTTGGGAGTTGCAAGTCGCCATCAAATGGATCCGATAAAAGCTCTCCTACTATGGAGAAGAAGAGTGGATATATGTAGCTGAGAAAATTGAAGTAAAAACTCTGCCCTTTGCCCCAACGACAACCCAGTTTACATTATAGTAAACTAGAGATTTACCTGTGCAACTATGCGACTAGATATTATGATACATTTGTCTTTGATATATCACTCTACTTCCTATAATTGAAATACAATTGTATTTGTTACATAACTCTAATATATGTATATGTATATGTATATGTATATGTATATGTATATGTATATGTATATGTATATGTATATGTATATGTATATGTATATGTATATGTATATGTATATGTATATGTATATGTATATGTATATGTATATGTATATGTATATGTATATGTATATGTATATGTATATGTATGTATGATTAGTCTACATCATTATAATTTAGCCCCACCAAAATAAGTTATGAAGACTCTTCCCTTTTTCTTTCGACTAATGTGAGAATTTCTAAGATTTTTTTTAGAATTACTGTAGGATTTTTTTGCCCTTATATATATATGATTAGTCTGCATCGTTATAATTTGGCCCCACCAAAATAAGTGGTGAAGACTCTTCTTTTTTCTTTCGATTAATGTGAAAATTTCTAAGATTTTATTAGAATTGTTGTAGGATTTATTTTTTCCCTTAAAACGAAAGTGGTGCCTCAAATATCACCATTATTTATATTTATATCGACCTTGGCACTTTTCACAAATTCTCCCGCCCACAAGGCTGTCAACATAAAGGCACAATAAGGTTCAGATTAGTCGACCCAAGGTTCGAGAGCCCTAAACCCTACAAGTCCTCCCTAACATTGCACGATTTTGATGAAAAATAATAAGGGTGAAAATACAGTAGAACTAAGGCGCTAAGGGCATATACCATAAGGTCACATCAGCTTACTTTTAGCATGTACATATCAGCTTTGTCCTATGTGGAAGAGTGAGAAAAGATGGGAGAGAAGAGAGCCAGCTCTTATTTAGTAGCAAGCATCGCATAGAAACATAGGTGCTATCGCCGACAAAAAGCCAATGTTAGAATCGGCGCGAACGGCTCTTAGTATTGAAGTTAGTGTTTTGCCAATAGTCACAAAGATGAAGTTAGCTAGTGTTGAATGCCCAAATTAAATGCTTTAGTGTTTCTTTAGAGACAACCTTTAGAGATGGTTATTGTACAAGCTGACTTGATTGCTTACTCTAGATGACATATATGAGAGATAGAGTAAGTACTATACTTGTTATTGTACTTGCTCAAAGGTTTCTATGTCCATTATTGAATGCGTTTGAATTTCGCAGTATCGTTAGGAAGTTCCCGTATTTGGAATGGACCTCGTAACTTATGACCTACCTATTGAGGATTATACCCTAAACAAAACTGTTAGTGGTATGCCCTTGAGGCAATCATAGATATAATTGTATCATGTCTATGTTTATGTAATAATATGATTATTTTATCCTTTGAATAAATATCATTAGTGTTGACCAACAAGTATGTGATTTGTTCGTGAAACTCCTTGTTTATGTTTTCATATTATTCTAAATTATCTCTGACTTTATATCATCATATGGGACTATTGTGATTTATAGATCAGCATATATATATTAACTGGATGATCATGTTTCACAAATCATGGATATAGGGATATCAAATAAATAATGTGGACACATGTTGGAGAATATGATATTTGAGTGACCCACCACGAGACACTACGAGAATTGTTATATTCTTATGTGTGTAATCAGTCAGTCTCATATATAGTATATGTGGGATCCTTAGACCTGATATTGTCATGGTTTTCTACATGTGTAATAGTATACTTAGAGGTTACCAAACGCTACTCCGTAACTGGGTAGTCATGCAGGTAGCTTTCGAGTTTACTATGAAACATGCGGAGGATTGTGAGCGATCAAGATGGAATTTGGCCTCCTATATAACGCGAGAGATATCTCTAGCCCCTCAATGTGGTTGTATTACGGAAGTGCATGCCAATGCCGAATGTGATTGAGGAGTTAATTGCAACTTAGTAATCCACTACAGAACGAGTGAAGAATCGAGCAATCATAGGGTGGCACGTTTCTCGCCTTGATTTTGATCTGGTATCATGAGGCAAAGGGATCAATACATGAGTACTATATAGGTTCGTTCGATATGATCTTCGTGTGTATTTGGAAGTCACTATGTCCTGCTAGAGGCCGTTGCCGACTTATGGGTCACAAGGAGTTTTGGCCTACGACCGATTATACATGAGCCTACAGGGTCACACACTTAATGGGTTGGAATATAGTAGTTCGGATAAGATTCGTCACAAATGGGTCAAGTGGGCTTTGAATATTGGTTGGGCCCTAACGTAGGGTTTCATCAAAAGGGAGGGAGTTGGCTATTTAAAGGGAGTTCGAGGTCGCAATTATGGCACAACTGAATACATGGAAACCCTAGATACCACCACTCGAGCCTTCCCGTGCGTGTTGGTGCTAGCACACTAACGCACGTCGTTCCTTCCTCGAACGTGTGGACTTCAGTAGAGGTGTTGCTGCTACTGCGACACTGATCAAGACGATCGACTACCACACGGGGATGATTGACCATCGCATGAGGAAGATCAACCATCACAACAGGACGCGCGCTACATTGAATCGAGCTGCATCAACTTTCCTTTTGCTGCATTGCTCGTCTAGTGGTAACGATCCATGCTCACTTATTCGCTTGGCTTCCTGGTTTACGCAGTATAATTTTTAATTTGTGCTAGCGTAGCCTACTCGCATCCCTTAAAAAACACCCTCTTTGGGCCACATTTAGGAATCCAAGGGTTTTTGAAGGACTAGAATTGACGATCAGAGGGGGGTGAATGATCACTAAACAAATTTTTCCCTATAAAAGGACCAACCAAAGCCTCACAAGATCAAACAAGCATGGAATAATAAATTTTCAGAGAAACTCAGCTCTAGGGCGGCACTGCCGCTCATATATGGCCGGTAGTACCAAGATGAATAGTAATGTTGGTACTACCCAGTAATGTAGCACGGTACTGCTGGTGAATAGTAAAAACAGACATATGAACAGTAAATAACACGACATCAAAAATGAAAATCGTTGTAATTTTTAATCGACTGATCAAAAACCCGCGAAAGTTTGTATGCACCTTCCTACGGGTGTTAGGAACCTATTCCAACTTTCAATCGCAAGGATTGGCATAAAAGTTCTGACCTTTTTCGAATTTACCGAAGGTTGCACCAAAAATCGGGTCAAAAAACAAAACTTTACCCTGGCTTGCTCGTGGGGATTTGATGATCACGATGGACCTAGATGATCTCCCACATGTCACAGCAAGTAAGAACTCAAAAGAGATTGCCACGAAATGTGCAAGGTCAAGATCTACCTCGAATCCTTCCTTCTCAAGCCAAAACCCAGTTTCTTAAGAAATATCTTGATGATCATGAGAGAGCTTGCTTAGATGATTGGGTGGTGATATCCAGAGGATACATCCATCAATCACCCATCCTTCGCAACACAAGATCAAAAGAAAAAGAAACCAACAAGAAAGATCAAGAATAATGCAAGAAGAAGATCAAAACTTGAGGCAAAAACTTGAGCACGAATTTGGTCTTTATTTCAAAGCATAAGAACGGATTACAAAGCCTCTCACATGAGGTAAAAGCTCCCAAGGAGTACTCATACACTATACAAGAACACAAAATCTTGTGAAAAATCATAACACTCATAATGACTAAGTCTAAGGTCTCAAGTCCTCACATCCTACTACATCTCCTTATATAGTGGAGGTAACCCTAACCCTAAACCTGGACACTAAGGTGAATACCATCCACTCTTACATGGACTAACCCGAAACCCAACAACCTTAACGGGTTTTTCACTTACACAGGCACGCTTCTCAAAGCGGCTATTACATTGACTTCAAATCCACTCCATAAGCCTGACTTTGCGTCCAACACCACTTTGGTGTGACCTAAATCACTTAGGCCACCGCCATGGTTTTCCAAACTGCCTCGATCGTCGGTATTGGATAAATTAGCAATTTGCCCCCAATGACTGATATTACTTCTCCTTGAAGCATCACTATGCTTCGCGCTTTCCATGTGGCCCCAATGACTTGCCACCAAGTCTCTCACGCGTCTGAACTCCTCCGAACCGTCCTCGCTTGCAAATGATGTCAATCTCTTGGATTGAAGGTTGGAATAGGTTCCTGACCTCCATACGAAGGTACATGCCAAGTTTCATGAGTTTTGAACCAGTCGATCAAAAGTTGCATCATTTTTGGTTTTGAGTTCGTACTGAGTTCTTTGCTGATTTTTGTGGTCCGGTGCTACCGCCCCCTATGCAGTGCTGCCGGCCTTTGGTGCTATTGGCCCCGTGTGGTAGCACTGTCCAGGCTAGTTTAATTGCTCCCTCTCGTTTGCTCTTTTTGATTGTTTCGTGTGAGGGCTTGTTTAGAGTGTTTTGAGTGGGGGAATTTTTAATTTGGGATCATTCACCCCCTCTTATCGTCATCTCGGTCCTTCACTATGACATTATGACCAGATAGGAGCTTAGCAAGCTGTCATACCTTGTTCCTCTCAAAACTCTCAAGTTCCTCATGCATAGTATTGATCCAAGATTCATTTGTCAATGCATGAGAAACATCATTTGGCTCAAAAGTAGCAACGAAGGCAAAGAGAAACGCTTGAATTTGAATGCATGACACCTTTGAATGTGGCTGGGAGGTTCAGAAGCAGAATTGACCTGTACCTCATGAACAGAAGAGGCAAGATCAGAGCCATTAGCTGTAGGAGAGTATGAAGATAAGTGCTAGTCTCCCTTAGGTGCAGAAATAGAAATAGGAGGCACCTTAGGTGTAGAGAGGACTCGATTAGGTGGAACACCATCATCTCCATCATCCTCATTCTCTACAAAGATGGTTTCAGAGAGGGAAGAAGAGCCTGATATGTCGAGTCTAGCTCCTGGACTAGCCTCATCAAAGGTTACCTCATAACTCTCTATGATCCTAGTCACCTCACAACTCCAGACCCTATAGCTATGAGAAGAAGTCGAGTAACCTAGAAAGATGCCATCAGAAAAATGAGGCTCGAACTTATCTAGGTTCCCAGACATCAAAATGAAACAATTGTAACCAAACACAAGAAAATGAGAAACACTGGGCTTTCACCCATATCTCAACTTATAAGAAGTGCGGTGCAAATGTGCTCTCAAGAATACTCAATTAGACACATGATAAGCAGTAGCTATAGCCTTAGCCCAAAATTTCCTAGGAGTACTGTACTCATCAAGCATTGTTGTGACCATCTTGACTAAGTTCCTGTTCTTTCCACTACTCCATTTTTTTAGGGACGTATAGATAGGAGAACTGATGCTCTAAGCCCAACTCCTCACAGAAGCCCTCAAAGTAGGAGTTTTTAAACTCCATGCCATTGTCACTACATATAGCTCATAAGGCACCTGGAAGCTCAAAAGATAACATACAGACCAAACCTCTAAAATGGATAAACGACTTATCCTTCGAGGCTATGAAAAATACCCAAGAATATCTCAAAAAAATTATCAACTATGACAAGAACATACCACTTTTCACCCGCTAACTGCATTCTAGCTGGATCAATAGTATCCATATGTAAAAGCTATTCTGGTGCATCAGTCATCACAATAGTGACCGAAGGATGAGAAGCAGCAACCATCTTGCCATGTCAGCAAGGAGAGCAAACCAAATCTTTGAGCATCTTGAGTTTGGACAAACTACGGATGAGATCATGATTGCTAACTTGAGTCAAATGATTAAAGCCAATGTGACCAAGTCTCCTATGCCAGAAGGGAGGGATCACGAGACTCTGAAGTAACTAAGCAACGGAGAGAATCACTAGAAGAATTAGAAAAATCAGCCCGAAAATCTCTCCCAAACATAGAAATCCTGCAAACTAACCCTCTAGAAAAATCAAGAATTCTACAAGCATTTTGCTTAAAGCTTACCTTGAAATTATCATCGATAAGCTGAGAAATAGAAAGCAAATTATACTGCAGCTTACTAACCAATACAACAACTTTAAGAAGGAATTTCTCATTAATACGCACATAGCTCTTAGTGATGACACGGCCTATAGAAGCATCCCCAAAGGTGATTAGCTCATCACCTAGGGTACGGGCTAAGGAAGAGAACCAACGGGAGCTCCGACCATGTAGCGAGAGCAACCGGAGTCTACAAACCAAGCATCTCCCTTCCCAGGCCTGTGAACCTGGATCACAAAAAGCGAGAGGTCGATGACTCAGTACTAGGATAAACAAGTGCATATTTGGGAACCCAATATTGAATCACACGACGAGCAGAAGTGCCAATCACAGGAATAAAAGACTGGACTTTAGTGTCTCTCCGATGCTCAACTCTCACAAATCTAGAAGCAGCACTTGCAAAAGGTCTGGGAGCTAGAACTGGATTGGCCTATAGTCATGTAAAGGCCGGACCATCTCAATAATGAAGCCTAAACCTCCTATTGGTGGAAGAAAATTCACACCGCTGATATCCACCTCAATGGAAAGAATGAGGAATATCAAAAGGACGGCGAAAACACTGACCATGAGCAGTTTCAGGGTAAAAACCAGAAGAAACATTCTGAGAACCAAGTCCTGGACGCAGCCCAAAAATAGGAGAAACTTTACCCTATCTAGAAGCTGATGGTGCCTTAAGAGCACTTTGAGTCTAGGGATGACCCTGAATACCCCTAAGAGCATGACCACGCTCACCCTGTGTAATCTTGGTATGCCTGAAGTAGAAATCTGCTAGATGTCCATCCTTTTAACAGAAGGTGCATGTATACTTCGCCTTGCTATAGGCAGAAGCAGCATGAGGAGTAACCTTCTGGTCAAAGATCCCATGAATAACCCCAGTAGACATAAACACAGTGGTGCTTGCCCTAGGAGCTACCACGATCTTTTCACTCTTGGAGCCATGCACAATGGTGAGAGGATGCGCCCGAGCGTGCTCCAAGTAGTCAAATCCTAGACCTTGATTGAATTTACTAATCTTGGACTAGTCTAGAATGAGATTAAGGTTCTTCTTGCCTCCTACAAACTTCTCAAGAGTGTTGATGAGGTACTCACACTCCTAAAAGGGAGAGGCATAGGAAGAACAGGGGGAAGAAGATGAAAAAGAGCTAAACAAGGAAGAATGAACAACACGTGTATTTTTCTTCTTAAGCATGGCTACCTCAATCTTGAGGGCCTTACAAGACACACACTTGGTATTTCTAATCTTAGTGATTTGGGCCTTTAGCTTCGTCCTAAGCTCATCATTGATTCTACCCATGCCCCCCTCAATCTCAACACATAGCAAGCAACCTTCTTGTGATTTAGCTAGTAGGTCATTGGTCAAATTAGCACACTTGACATTCAAAGCATCATTATCAAGTTTTAGTTGCATATAGCCATCACATGAGCTAACTAGATCCTTAAAAGCATATTTCTTAAGTTCATCATTTCTAACAGAAAGCTTCCTAAAGTGAGTGCTCATGTTGTCAATTTCAGTAAGCAATTTAGGGCAATTTTCACAAAAAGGACTATTATACACATGAAGAAAGCTAGCCTCAGCAGGAATAGCATCAGTAGTACTATAGCTAGCATTCTTCCCTCTAAGGACCTTTACTTCAGAAAGCACACTAATATTATATGGTCCTTAGTTTCTCAAGCTCCATAAGCACGGCATCACAGAGCACACAATCATCATCACGGGAGGAAAAAGATCTAAGTGAACCAATCTCCTATGACATGTCATCTACCTTATTCTCTAGCTCTGAACATCTAGCCCTAACTTTAGTATGGAATCTTTCTAGCTTACAGAATGCCTCTTTAAGCTCATCATAGGAAGGTATCTCATCTAATTCGCTATAGAGCTCGGTGTCGCTGATGCCGTTCTCATTGGCCATAAAGCATATCCTAGTGAAGTGTCACCGCCCTTGGTCTTCTCTTACGGACCATTCTCTCCATTGTCATCGCTGCACGTTTCGGTGTCGAAGAGGTTGATGTCATCAAGTGCGGCGAGAACGTAGTGGAAGCGCTTCTTGTTCTTTACAAAGTTGCAGTATTTCTTCTCACGCGCGGGATTACGAACTGGAGCATTCTTGTTGCGGTTCTTGTTGGTGTAGTCGATATTCCCGGAACCGTTGTCATCGTTCTTGCCCTTCTCCAGTTTGGGGCAGTTGGCTTGATGTGGTTGGGGCCACTACACTCGAAACAGGTGATCGGTTCACCTCTTCTCTTCTCTCTCACTCTTTTGTATGCGTGGGAGAACTTTTTGCTAAAAGGGCGAACTCATTTTCCAAAAATCTCTCCATATGGTCATCGCTCGTTTCACAAAGAGCAGAGAGGGAAAAACCTCTCTGTGAAAAAGTTATCGCTCCTATAGCCGGTGCTACCGCAAGCCGGCACTATCGCCACTCTCAGGCCTGTAGTGCCGCCTGACCAGCACTGCCGCGCCTCCAAGGCTGGTAGTACCGCCCTGACCTGACAGCTCCTTAAATTGTTTCAAATTAGAAATAGAATTCAAAATAAACTCAAACTTGAGCATCACATGCTTAAATACTGTCAATAACTCATCACAAATATGAATAGACCTCCACATGATCATTCAGTCTTTTTCTCTCCGGTTGCTTCGGGAGATGGATCGTATCACATGAAATTGAATATTTCATGAAATTTAAACAGGGCCATAAATGACAAGCAAATTTTTTAAAAAAAATAACCACTGCACATTTGACAAAAACAAATTCCGTCGACGAAACAGGAGAATTTATTATTATCCTCCCTGGCTCCCTCAGCAGCAGCCGGGTCATACTTTTTGCTTGTCCTGTGACTCCTGTCTTTAAAACCCCGCGAGAGAGAGAGCGAGCGAGAGCGGACGGAGACCGGCCACCCCCCATCCCACGCCACCATCATAACGCCACCCCCCACGCCACGCTCCACTCCAATTTTCTTCCTTCCCTTCCCATTTCAAATACGCCACCTTTTCCTCCTCGCACGCTCAAATTCCCGCAAACACCTCCATGTCTCCGACCACCACCCCGTCACCCGCGCCGGCGGTGGCCACGGCGGCAAAGCCGACTTCGGGCGGGGGCGGGGGCGGGGGCGCCAAGCGCAGCCTGATGGCGTCGTTCATGGACGCCACCGCGCTGCTCCGGTCCGCCTCTTTCAAGGAGGACTCGTACGTGGCCGCGGCGCTCCCGGCCTCGGACTTACGCGCGCTCGCCGACCTCAGGGCGCTCCTCGCCACCCACCCGGACACTATCTCCATCTGGGGCGTGCCCCTCAACCCTCCCGCCTCGTCCGGCACCGACGGCGCCCCCGCCGACGAGCGCGCCGACGTCGTGCTCCTCAAGTTCCTCCGCGCGCGGGACTTCCGCATCCGCGACGCGCATGCCATGCTGCTCCGCTGCGCCGCCTGGCGGGCCGAGTTCCGCGCCGACGCCGTCCTCGACGAGGACCTCGGCTTCAAGGACCTCGAGGGCATCGTCGCCTACATGCACGGCTCGGACCGCGACGGCCACCCCGTCTGCTACAACGCCTACGGCGTCTTCAAGGACAGGGACATGTACGATCGCGTCTTCGGTGACGGCGACCGCCTCAGCCGCTTCCTCCGCTGGCGCGTCCAGGTCATGGAACGCGGCGTCCGCGCGCTCCAGCTCCGCCCCGGCGGCGTCAACGCCATCATCCAGGTCACCGACCTCAAAGACATGCCCAAGCGCGAGCTCCGCGCGGCCTCCAACCAGATCCTCTCCCTCTTCCAGGACAACTACCCCGAGATGGTCGCGCGCAAGGTAACCAACCTTCCTACTAGACCTCTCTCCTCCCTGGCTTCTTGCGCTGTGCGCATTTCGTCGAGCATCTGCCATTCCTTCTCACACCGCTGGTACTTGCAGGTGTTCGTCAACGTGCCGTGGTACTTCTCCGTGCTGTTCGCGATGATCTCGCCATTCCTGACGGAGCGCACCAAGAGCAAGTTCGTCATTGCGCGCGAGGGCAATGTCGCCGAGACTCTCTTCAAGTAAGCACGGCTCGGCTCCAATGGCCGCGAAAGATTTCTGTTTTGGTTCTCGCTCCAGCCTTGCCGTGGCACTGACACGGCGGTTCTTGCTTGCTTCCTTTCTTTCTCTGGGTAGGTTCATCCGGCCGGAGCTGGTGCCGGTGCAGTACGGCGGGCTCAGCCGCGCCGGCGAGCTCGAGAACGGCCCGCCCAAGCCAGCGTCCGAGTTCACCATCAAGGGCGGCGAGAAGGTCTTCCTAGAGATCGACGGCATTGAGGTATATACTACACTACATGCCATCACAGCTCCGCCTTGCACTTGTTTACACTGGGAACTCAATTTTTTACTAATCTTTTTGGGTTTAGTGATTTACTCCCTCCGGTCACATATACACCCAATAAAATTATATTTTAAGATAAATCTAGACATATAATTTTTATATATCTAAATATTTAAAAAGATACCAATAATCAACGTTTCAAAATTTTGACTGATCTGTGACCGGAGGAAGTAGTCCATGAAGTTGCATAGTTTATATCTCTAACCTGAGCATACAATGGGGCACAAGATGGATCTTTAAACCAGTACTCCCGACTTCTACTTTGGCGTATCCATCGCTCTCTTTTCCCGGTCTCTCTCCGTGTTGCCAAATTGGGGCTAAACAATTGCATCACTCTCATGCTTTGTGAGTAAGCTGTGCGCTCGAGATCAGACAAGAACAGAAACAATGGCTTTGGTTCTTGCTTTTGCTGTGTCCTAGGTTGGCTGGCTCCAGAGTCCAGCGCTTTGTGTCACTTTTTTTTTATGTTTTCATCTCACAAGTGTTTTCATCTCACTAGTGTGATTGAAGATAGGCATGTACAACTAGTAGTATCATATCTGGATGAGATAGAACCGGTGGATGGTGGCAGTGGCCTGCGACATCATGCAATGCGTCCCTGTGAAACTGACACGGGCATGGCACTCTGCTCGTTCCCTCGGTTTCTTTTGGGTTCACGTGAGGACAACAGACTACAGAGAGAAAGAAAGAGGAATCGAGAGAGAGAGAGAGAGAGCAGCTCCCACGCTGCAAAAGCTGGAGATAGAAACGGCGTCGATCAACTATGGCTGTTCTTCACTTGCTTGATTTCCTTTCCATCACATAGCTCACGCAAACATACATGTACGGATCTTCCTGCTCGCAAGTCGCTACACAACTTCTTGTGAACAAAAAAGAATGACCTGTCTGCATGTGAGTTTCTTCCTTTCAGATTTGAATTTTGCAACGCCTGCACTGCGCTGCGTTGCACCTTTGTCCTGTCCTCGTATGCAACGCAGATGATGCTAGAGTTTTTAAGAGATAAAACGATACGTGTCTATTATCACACCCAGCTAGCGCGGAAGCTTTTCTATTGCGGTGGATCACCCTGCTCCTGCGTTCGCTCGATAATTGTAGCGCCGACGAGCTTCCTCCGAGAGACATGTATTACTTACCACATCTTTCGTAGCAAGAGAGGGAGATGAAATTTGTAAATCTGCGCTAGTTTTGAAAAACAAAAAGTACAGGGGCTTCCACACTACACACGCAGCGGCAGTGCTCTGTTTGTAGCTTTACTTTTGTTTACAGTTCACGCCACGGTGGGAGTTTCCACGCACTGTCACCTCCTCAGTCCCTAGCTCATCCTACTGGCTGCAGTCAAGTGAAAAAAAAAAGTTGCACTCAAAACACAAAGGCTCTTTGTCTGTTTCTAGTTACTACTACTGGTAGTGCCGGTAGAAGTACACATTAGCCGGTTAAATTAGTAATATGGCCACTAATTTTTTATGTGTGAACGCTTAATTTTTTTTCCTACTAGATATTGATGTCTTTTTTGTTTGTGAGCTCTCAATTATTTTTGCCTATTAGATATTGCTTCGTGATTTACGTTGTGCTTTATCATTTTAACGGTCAATATTTGATTTTGTGATCACACTTTTGTTTGTTGTGTTCCTTATAGTTTGTTTTTTCTCTCTCTATTTTTTACAAATTGTCATATTATTTTTTAATAATTTAATATGTGTAAAACTAGTATATAATTGATGTTAAAAAGACATGTAGAAAAGAATATTGTTCTTTTTTACAAATTATCACATAATTTTTACATAATTTAATTTATGTAAAACTAGTATATAATTGGTGTAAAAAGGTTACGCAGAAAAAGAATAATGTCCCTCATCATCCAATACTTAAAAAATTGAGTACTCTTTAATAAAACAGTACTCAAATAGGGGAGAGGAGCCAAATTGATTTCATCCATTAGATCTAGATCCGAACCCCCCATCCAATACTTAAAAAATTGAGTACTCTTTAATAAAACAGTACTCAAATAGGAGAGGAGCCAAATTGATTTCATCCATTGGATCTAGATCGGAAGGCTCAAAATTTGAATGCTATTTAACAAGAAAACACTCAAATTTTCATTAGACACCCCCGGCCTTTGCTAATATTTGTGGCCAGAAGCTTTGCCTTCCCTAATTGACGTGTAAACCATGGCGAAAAAGGGTGGTTAATTTTGTTTGCTATTGTAGTCAGTGCCAAACCTTTTCTTTAACCACTGTAAAAAATTGAGCACTGCACTGTATTGGATTCTGGCATGGCCAATGTTCATGTTGTGAGTCTTGCACATGGTAGGACCCTTGTTAAGAATCGAAGTATGGCTTGTATCGCGCCAATAACTCAAGGTAACTTTTGGTTTTTAATCTGGTTTCTCTGGAGATTAATCAACAACGCCTTTAATTGCAATTCCAGGCCGGTGCAACAATAACGTGGGACCTGGTCGTCGGCGGCTGGGACCTGGAGTACGGCGCGGAGTACGTGCCGGCGGCGGAGGACAGCTACACGCTGTGCGTGGAGAAGTCGAGGAAGGTGCCGGCCAGTGCCGACGAGCCTGTGCACAACGCGTTCACGGCGAGGGAGGCCGGCAAGATGGTGCTGTCCATCGACAACTCGGGCTCAAGGAAGCGGAAGGTCGCCGCGTACCGGTACTTCGTGCGCAAGCCGTCGGTGTAGGCTGCTACTCTACTGGGTGGCCGGCGGCTGGCGGCTTGCCGACCGGCGAAGGTGTTTGCTGTGGCTGGTGAAGTGAAGTGCTTTGCTTTTTTTAAGTCTTGGAGATGAGAGGTTAATTTAGGGGCTATTTAATTACTGCTATAATGACATGCATGTATTATGCCATATGTAGAATATAATGTAAGAGCTGTGAGATCGTACCTGTTAGCATCGTTATAAAGCTAGTGAGTTCAATCTTTTTGGGCAATTTAATTTCCTTTGTTAATTCACAGAAACTATGCTTTGGATTCCTCTAGAGATATAATATGCTTGTGATCAGATGTCTCCAAAGAGACATACATATATGCTTGTTATGGGGAGGACCATTTGCAGGTAAGTCATGAGCAAGTTTTCACACAAAGGATACCTACCATCTAAAAAAACTGATTCTCCTCTGAAAATGTACTCCGATTCTAAAACTGTAACTATGTCTGGTATACAATTTTGACTACTATTGTAGTGTCCTGATAAAAGTTGGAAGACACAAAATACAAATTTACTCATCTCGGTTTGATTAGGCTAATCTATACCCTCTCTTTTTTTAAAAAAAAGGTGAAAAAAATATATACCACAGCAAAAGAAGTACTGGACTACTCCATCTCTGTTACTACTACAGCGTAAAGACTTGA
This sequence comes from Otatea glauca, assembly GCA_036346275.1. Taxonomy (NCBI): domain Eukaryota; kingdom Viridiplantae; phylum Streptophyta; class Magnoliopsida; order Poales; family Poaceae; genus Otatea; species Otatea glauca. Next base: position 33,083,176 of record CM070719.1, read on the forward strand.
TACTGTGTGTGTGCATAGAGACATAATACTACATACATCTGTGGTGGGTTAGAGCAAGACAAGTAATAGTGGCTTAGTACAAGCTTTTGTACGTACTACAATGGCCTTGATCACTTTTCTGCCGCAAAGATAGGGTTTATATTAGATTAGCGTAAAGAGAGTTCCAGGGGTGTTTAGCCGAGGAGAGCATGTGATGGGTGGTCCTGAAAACTGTCCTGTAGCTGGTCCTACTATAAACACAGTTTATCCATGCAGGCAGGCAGGTGTGCTTGCATCTTTGTCGCCGGTCAGATGGTCAACTGCGCACATACTTTTTCTTTTTCTTTCCTTGAAACACTGCCGATGCTACAAATAAAGCTGCCCTGTATTTTTAGCCTTGTTCTCTGGAGTAAAACGTGGTTAACTAAGAGGTTAAAAAAGGCTGTAATGTGATGCACTGTATGCTTTTGCTTAGGATCATGCTTATTAGTAGTTTGGAGTGTCTAATGGGAATAGGTCATGTTTAAAGTCTATAAGAAACACAACCTTGAAGGATTTTGTGGAGTTCTCCGTGATACTACATTGAATTTGGGACATATCTGTAGATGAGATTGCATGTTAATTTGCACCTAGAGATGTTATTCTACGCATACATGTGTTCTACTCATACCATTCACACCAAGCATTACAAATATTAAAAAGATTTGTACACCTGAGTGAGTGATTAATCATGTGTGTTTGCAAAGTAGCCAAAAGGATTACCATGACAATTCACGGGCATGCAGGCATGCGATGGGATCAATGATGTCACCAGCTAATTAAAGTAGAATGATTCCTACTCATTACTACCCCTTCGAATGCATATTATTATTTTAGTTTTCAAACTATGTTCATAAAATGCATATTATTTTACAAATTTGAGGTGATTTGTGTTATCATTCTTTTCTATACCCCTCTCATTTAGTTATTTTCAATGTCATTTACTACTATGGACTAAAGTAAAATACACCATCAAAAGATATAATGAAAAGAAGTAATAAAATCTTTTGTAAATGTACTTAATATAAATACAGAATCAACGATAACATCTATTCAGTAACCAAAAGGGAACATTTTTACATCATTGCAGCTGCAATGCCCCATGGTTGATTGGCTACATCAAAGTCGGGGAAATAGCTTTGTTCTGCTGTCTTTTGGGAGGGCTCAAACTCTAGTTAGGTGCAGGCTGGAGTGGCAGTGGGCCATTGACAGCCCAAAATCTTGCTTAATTTTCTGTGCAAAAACTCAAAGCATTTTGATGCCTTGATCTTTTGCTTCAAAAGATGTGTCCACTTTATCAATTACTCTCAGTGAAGTACAATAGTGAAGGCATGATAGCCCTAGTAAATCAGCAAACGTGAAAAATCATGAACTCTCTTTTTGTTTGAGATGTCATGTGCACTATCTATCTTTGTTAACAAGATGACTCCTTTGTCTTCAAATATGTCAGTTGGTGTGAGTGTAGTATGTGTTTAGTATGTGCGTCTGCTTTGCACTCTTTAAATAGTTAAGCACATTAAACAATTACTTTTTCTTAAATTATACGTTAGAAAAAATATATTAATATAAAAGTATTTTTTGAAGAGTTAACTAATATCATTTCCATGTGCCATTTCAAACAAAAGGAAAAATGAAGGGATTTTGTACGATAATAAGGATTGGGACTCCTATAAGAAACTTTTCCGCGTGTTCTTTGGAAAAAGAAAGAAGTCCGTTTTACCCCCCTCAATTTATGCCCGAGTCTGATTTACACCCTAAACTACAAAACCGTTCACTTTCCACCCCTCCTTAGCTATAAAAAATGGATCAAATCACCCTCTCACCCTAAACCACCCCGGTTTTGGATGTGGCATCCACATGTACAGGTTTAGTTGATATGGCATACGCAGGACCTTCTTCTTTGGCCGGAGGAGGTGGGTGCGCAAAGGAGGTGGTGACGGTAAGCCTCGGTGGCAGAATGGTGGCATTCCTCAAAGATGGTGAAGCTGATGGAGGAGTTCTATAGTGTGGAAGTGGACGGGGGCAGCCGAAACGTGGTGTCGAGGAGGTAACCCGGCACAGAGAAGATGGATAGGGCGTCAGTGGATTCTGGCAATAAATGTAGGCGCGAGTGTATGCAAAGCATGCTCCTAGACAGAGAGAAGCGTTCTATGGCGGTGCCACTACTACAGAATGGTACAACACTATCGCTTCGTTTGTGTCGGTTCCTAACTTTTGAAGGAAAAACCGATTGTGATATGTGTATGTAATTTGTAATTTTTGGAAATAGGGTCATCACAATTGGTTCTGAGCTAGAACCGATTGTGATGAGGGGTGTCATCACAATCGGTTCTATCTCAGAACCGACACAGATGAGGTGCCCATCATCACAATCGGTTCTTAGCTATAACCGATTGTGATGACACCCCTCATCTGTGTCGGTTCTTTCTCGTAACCGACACGGATGAGGTGACCCTCATCACAATCGGTTCTTGCTCGAACCGACACGATGAGGGTTCCTCATGCGTGCCGATTCGAGCAAGAACCGATTGTGATGAGGGTGTTATCTGTCGATTCTAGCTATGAACCAATTGTGATGAGGGGCACCTCCATCTGTGTCGGTTCAGAGTAAGAACCGATTGTGATAATACCACCTCATCACAATCGGTTCTATATCAAAACCGATTGTGATGACACCGTATTATCACAATCGGTTTTGAGCAAGAACCGATTGTGATGAGCCTCGCTAGGTTTTATTGTGTATTGCGAATGTGATATGCTTTTGTTGTGAATGTACATATATTGGTAATGTTATGTGATATTGTGTTAGATATTGCTAATGTGGACTATCTGTGCTTAAAGAATTGACTGTTGATATTGTGTAATATCTGTGCTGAAAAGAACAGATTGTGAATGTTGATATTATATGTAATATCTATTTTATATAAATTTTTTTTAGAATCAAACTCTCACAAATGAGCATACTCTAAAATGTAGACCGGAAACAAGGATTACACAAGCTATAATGAAAAAAAATTCAAACTAGCAACAAACAATCGACGAAAACGGGTATCGAAACTTCAGAGGCTGTTTTGAGGCCTTAAACGTCGTTTTTTGGGGTCGACACTTTTTCCAAATCCTCTAGAAGAATTCACGACTTAGACTTGGGCTTATGGATTTTCTAATCTATCTCTTCATCCTCTTCGATTTGAGTACTCGTACGTCGAAAACGGACACTGTATGCAAAAGTTATGGTCATTTTAATGACAGGTGCACAATTGTGTCGGTTTTGAGTGAAACCTGACACAAGCGAAGGCTTTAATTGTATCGGGTTTTCATCTCATTGTCTTAATGATGAGACTAGGTCCTGTTTATTGGTTCACACATTTCATTTGTCATATGGCATTATAACACTTCCTAGACCCTCATTAAACCTGAGAAAGATGCATGTAAGAAATACATTTGTTCATGTGCTGTTGTCTAGCAATTACATGGTGCAGTCTCCATGTGATGTTACCTATATAATTCTGGTATGTAGCTACTTATTGCAAGAAAAAGGAGCCATGTTTTGTTCATCTGTATCGGTTTCCTAACAAAACCGATAGAGATGTAAAATTTGTGTCGGTTTTTTCCTCAAACCCGAGAGAGATATATGTCTCATTAGTGTCGGTTTTTTCCTCAAACCCGATAGAGATACATTTCTCATTATTGTCGATTTTTTTAAAAACCGATAGAGATATATTCTTCATTAGTGTCGGTTTTTAAGTCAAAAACGATAGAGATTCCTTTTCCAAAAGGGTCCAAAACTGAAAGAGACATAAAGTCATTAGTGTCGGTTTTATTGTTGAAAGCGATGGAGATATTTTTATTATTTATGTCGGTTTATTAGTAAAAACCGATAGAGATACATTTCGCATTAGTGTCGGTTTTTTTACAAAACCGATAGAGATATATGATTCATTTGTGTCGGTTTTTTGGTCAAAACTGATAGAGATATATTTTCCAGTTGTGTCCAAAACCGAAAGAGACATAAAGTCATTAGTGTCGGTTTTATTGTTGAAAGCGATGGAGATATTGTTATTATTTGTGTCGATTTATTAGTAAAAACCGATAGATATACATTTCCTATTAGTGTCGGTTTTTTCCCAAAACCGATAGAGATATATGCTTCATTTGTATCGGTTTTTTTGGTCAAAACCGATAGAGATATATACTCATTAGTGTCGGTTTTTCCTTTGACCCGATAGAGATAGCTCATTTTAGCCATATATATCCTGCACTCACTCGTTCTCCTACACTCCCTCGTGTTCTACCGCACTCACTCTCATTCTCCCCCTCGCTGCCCTCCCCGCCGCCTCCCTCCCTCCCCCCCGCTCGCTCCTTCCGTTGCTGCCGCTCTCCCCCCCGCCCCTCCCCGCGTTCGCTCCCCTTGGCTGCCGCCAACTCCTCCTAACCTCCACTCCTCTGCCGGGACCGGTTTGCAAATCGAAACCCTCTGTATATCTTGCACTAGTCCAGGATCACGCTAGTGCACACAATGGAAACATAGATGAAATACCATTCCATACAACGAATTAACTAAGAAGAAGCAAATTATTATTAAATAAAGCAAACAACCTTATGGTTAATGTTTACACCATTATGCCTTAAGGGCTTAAGAAACAAATACTATTGCAGCGGAAAAGATAACTTGAGCCATTCGACATGCCACAGGCAATCGTCTGGGGAACGCCTTCCTAATCCACGTAGTCTTCATAGAATTCCTCCTCATGATATTCATCATCTCCTTCAGCAACTGATCAACAAGGGCATAAAGCCGTGAGTACAAAGGTACTTAGCAAGCCGTAGGGAAATGATGCAATATATTTATGCACGGCTTGACAATGATGGCTATATAGTTCTTTTGCAGAAAGCAATAACTTGAATTGAAATACAATAAATAGATTGAAAGCATATTTATGAAAACATAAATAAATAACTGATAGATCAATGATAGACAACAAAACAACAGTGAACTCCCCGTTCACATCCCAACAATTCCACATTCCACATTTTATGAAACACTCTATACCTCGTGTGAAACTCCCGGGCTTTGTCCATGACCGCGGACGCGGCTATTCGAATAGTTTTACACTCTGCAGAGGTTGTACAACTTTACCCACAAGACATGACCATCTCTTTGCGCAATCGACAATAACACACTGCCTTTGGTGTGTCGCAGAGATATCATGACAAAGCCTTTACAATGCACTGTCTAAACTCGGTACTGCCCGCTAAGGTTTCGCCCTTTAGGGCCCCCTCTTGCGCCTTGCGAATCTACCCGTCCATCCCGGAACCCACACCACCAACTGGCAGTACTCAAGGCTAGACATTACAAATTAATCAGCTAGGTCTGTCCCATTCCAGACATGTGGTAGTGCAGTTAGGCCAGTTCAATGGCGCACAAGATTAAGTCCTTAAGTTGTCTCAGGCAAGACATCCACATCCCAATGTGCTAGAAAGCACCCCTTTCTTCGCACGATCACTTGCCCGAGGGAAAGCGATTCGTTCAACCAAGACCAATGGCAACCCCGCCATGGTACAACAAATTTTACAACGATGGCTACCGCCACGATTCAATATCTCATTAAGTCAATATTATCATTATTCACATGTGACATGAATCCCAACATATATGTAAGCATGTCTAAGCATAGCTACGATAACCCAATGTTGGTATAATGATTATGTCCAACTAGCAATGTCCCAACCTAGGTTTAACAATGGATACATGGCATACAACTAATCAAGGTGGCATAATGTCAACTAGGTATACATCTACTCCCATTAAATAAGCATTGATACACAAAATAGCATGCAATTGTAATAAAGTAAATTACTTTTTCAAACATAGGATCAATATGATCAAAGGATTACGACTTGCCTTGCTGATCTAGTGCTGAATCTTGGTCTTCGAAGTCTTCGTTTGCTCCCTCGGAATTAGCGTCTACCGAAAAAGAAGCAACGAAACCAAATAAATACAAAACAGAGACTCAACCAAGCTCAAAACTGAAAATAAATGGCTCTGGAAGATAGATCTTGATTTTAGAAAAATTTAGAAACTTGAATCGCCTCAATCGGAGTTCGTATGAGTGAGAACGGGCCTCCGAAAGATTAAATTCAGAGAAAATACAGAAAATCGAAAATCGAGTCGGATTTATTTTTGTCTTGAAAAGCGATTTATTGCGCAACACGACGTCATCCGGCTCACGGTGGACTCGGTCCACGGCGCTGGCTCGATCCACCGTCGCCGCCGCCTGGTAGGCCGACGCTGGCCGACGCAGTTCTCGGTACGCAGCGGCCGACGCAAGCGCCACGCTGCCTTGCGCCAGATCTGGAGAGAGAGCGAGATCGGACGACCGAGGAGTGGCGCTGCGGTCGGAGGTGACGCGGCACGATCCGGTGCGTCGACTGGCGATCGGACGGCGTGGATGCAAGAGCTCGGCCGACAGAGACGTGGCCGTATCGAGAGACGCTTGCAGCGATCGGACGGCTGGGGTTAGGCGAAGAAGAACGGCGGCGAGTTTCTACCGAGACGGGGAAGAAGACGAGCGGCGGCGGGAGAGCCGGATTAGGCGCGGGGCAAGGCGGAGCAGGAGAGGGCAGCGCGGCAATGCGGAGAGACCGACGGCGGCGGCGGAGAGGCACCGGCGGCGACGGAAAAGACGGCGGAAGGGCTCGCACGCAGCGGAGATCAACAGCGAGCTCGCGTGGCGCGACGGCAGTAGCTAGGGCGGCGAGAGGGGAGCAAAAGGGTGGCGCGAGGAGGCGATTCTCGGGCGTCGGCGGCTTAAATAGGGGCCTCGGCGGCCGTGTCCGACACGGGACTCAAGAAGCGGCGTGACGCGCGGTTTCGACGCGACAGCGGCTAGGGTTAGGTCACGCGGCGCTTGGCCGGTGGGCAGGCGCGAAGCGAGGCGGGCGGGCGAAGCGGTGGGCCGAGGCGACGGGAGGAAGCAGGCGCGAGGAAAAATGGAGCGGGCGGAGGAATTTCAGTCGAGAGCGTTTTAAAAACATTTTCCGATTTTAAATAATTCCAGAAATCCGAATAAAACCAAATAAATTCAAATAAATTCAGAAAAATCCCCAAAAATACAGAAAAATTCCTTGGAGCACAAGGAACCCAACTAAAACTGAAATTCTTTAGTTTGATGAATAGTTTAGCCAAATTAAATCCTTTCACTATTTAGAAATTCAAATTAAGCTAGACTTAATTCGAAAAATGCAAATGGTTTAATTTTGAAATCAACATTCCGAAACTCAAATTTTGGGATGTTACAAACCTCCCCCCCTTAAATGGAATCTCGACCCCGAGATTCAGGCTGGCTAGAGAATAGGTGGGGAAACTCGGATTTCAGATCTTCTTCTCGCTCCCAAGTTGCTTCTTCTTCTGAATGATTGCTCCACTTGACCTTGCAAAAACGGATGATCTTGCTTCTCGTGATACGCTCTGCTACATCCAAAATTTTCACTGGTTGCTCCTTGTAGGTAAGGTCTTCTTGCAAATCAATGGCTTCCAATGGCATCTGTTCCTCTGGCACACGCAAGCATTTCTTCAACTGCGATACATGGAACACATCATGGATTTCAACAAAAGACTGAGGTAATTCCAACTTGTAGGCAACCTCTCCTCTTCGTTCCAAGATTTTGAACGGTCCCACATATCTAGGGGCAAGCTTTCCTTTTACTTGAAATCTCTTAACTCCTTTGAGAGGGGTGACTCTGAGATAAACATAATCATTGGGCTCGAAACTCAAATCTCTTGACGATTATCTCATAACTCTTTTATGCGCTTTGAGCTATCTTCAACCTGTCTCGAATTAATTGGACTTGCTCTTACGCTTCTTGCAATATGGCGAGGCCAAACAATTGTCTTTCTCCGACTCCTTCCAGGTTGAGAGGAGTTCGCACTTTCTCCCATATAAGGCTTCAAAGGCGACATCTGCAAACTAGCTTGATAACTATTGTTGTAGGAAAACTCTGCATAGGGCAAACACTTATCCCACTTGGCACCATAAGTTAAGGCACAAGCTCTTAACATATCCTCAAGAATCTGATTCACACGCTCAGTCTGTCCATCTGTTTGAGGGTGATAGGCAGTACTGAACCTGAGATGAGTTCCCATGGCTTCATGCAGACTCTGCCAAAAACGAGAGGTAAATTGGCTTCCTCTATCAGACACTATCTTCTTAGGCACTCCGTGAAGACTGACGATCCTTGACATATATAATTCTGCTAATTTATCTCCTGCATAGGTAGTCTTAACTGGGATGAAGTGAGCTACCTTAGTCAATCGATCCACTATTACCTAGATCGAGTCATAACCTGCTTGGGTCTTAGGAAATCCGGTAATGAAATCCATACCGATTTCTTCCCACTTCCACTGGAATCTTCAATGGTCGCAGCAATCCTGCGGCCTCGATGCTCTGCCTTGACCTTCGGCGGACATCACAAAGTGCAACATATTCGCAATCTCACGCTTCATGCTAGGCCACCAATACCTTTCCTTGAGGTCTTGATACATCTTGGTACTTCGGGATGAATGGAGTATAAAGTCTCATGCGCTTCCTTGAGAATCAACTCCTTAAGCTCTTTACGATCCGCACGCAAATCGCTTCTCATACCGGATAGTACCTTGTTCATCTTCGTGAATCCTTGGGCTTTTCCTTTCTTCATATTACTCTTAATCTCCTTGATGTCGGCATCATCTACATTGCTTCTCGAATCGATCTTCCAACGTAGGGCGTACTTCAAAGTAGCTAAATACCCTTCTGAATCAATTCCAAACTAAGCTTCAAATTCCTTATAGAGGGCGGTGACTTTCCTTAATCATCGAGTATTGCGGTAGCTCTTTCTACTCAAAGCATCGGCTCGATATTGGCCTTGCACGGATGATAATGAATCCCAATGTCATAGTCCTTAATCAATTCCAACCATCTTCTTTGTCTCATATTGAGGTCGACTTGGGTAAAGATATACTTCAAACTCTTGTGATCGAGATAAACTTCACAACGATTACCAATGAGATAGTGACGCCAAATCTTTAAAGCATGCACTACGGCTGCTAATTCCAAATCATGGGTAGGATAGTTAACTTCATGTGGCCTTAGTTGTCGCGAGGCATACGCTACAACCTTCTTATCTTGCATTAGCACACAACCGAGTCCTTGTCGGGATGCGTCACAGAATATCTCAAAATCCTTCCTATTATCTGGCAAAATAAGCACTGGGGCAGTTGTCAAACACTTCTTTAACTCTTGAAAACTTTGCTCACACTCCGATGTCCAAACAAATTTCTTCTCTTTCTTTAAGAGTTGAGTGAGCGGTCTGGCTTTTCTAGAAAACCCTTCTATGAAACGGCGATAATATCCTGCCATTCCAAGAAAACTTCGGATTTGGGGTACCGTCTTAGGTGACTCCCAACTTAGCACATCTCGTACCTTTCCAAGGTCAACAGCGACTCCTTCTCCTGATATGACATGTCTTAGGAAAGCAACTTCTTTCATCCAGAACTCACATTTACTAAACTTTTCATAAAGCTGATTCTCTCTTAGCTTCGTTAAAATTTGGCGCAAGTGATCCTCATGTTCTTCCTCACTTTTGGAGTAGATTAAAATGTCATCAATGAAAACAACAACAAATTTATCCAAATATTCCATGAATACTTTATTCATCAGGGTCATGAAGTAGGCAGGGGCATTAGTCAATCCAAAAGACATCACTGTATACTCATACTGTCCATACCGAGTAACAAAAGCTGTTTTGAGTATATCCTCTTGACGAATCTTCAACTGGTGGTATCCTGATCTTAAGTCAATCTTCGAGAACACTCCGGCTCCTTGAAGTTGGTCAAACAAATCATCGATTCTTGGCAGAGGGTACTTATTCTTGATGGTGACCTCATTGAGTGAGCGGTAATCTACACACATTCTCTGAGTTCCATCTTTCTTTTCAACTAGAAGAACCGGCGCTCCCCATGGCGAAGAACTTGGTCGAACAAAACCTTGATCTTGCAGCTCTTTAATCTGTCTCTTTACTTCGGCTAACTCATTAGCAGGCATCCTATAAGGTCTCTTGGAAATGGGTGGCGTTCCAGGAACTAGTTCTATCAAGAACTCTATATCTCGATCCGGTGACATCCCAGGCAACTCATCCTAAACACATCAGAAATTCATTGCGATCGCACATCTTCCAAACTTATTCCTTTGGCACTGCAAACTCTAATCCCTTCGGACTGATCTGAATCGGCTTGAACTTTTAACTTGGTTCCATCTGGACTGGTTAGGGTGATCTCTCTATTCCCACAATCCAAAACTGCTTGGTTCTTGGAGAGCCAATCCATTCCTAGGATCACATCTAGGTACTTGGTGTCTAGGACAATAAGGTTGGCTAGAAATTCTACCCCTCCAATTAATATCTTAACTTCGGGGCAGCCTTGGTTCGTACTCAAATCGAAACGGAGATTGCACTAATAAAACGATCTTAAGAGGCATTGTCTTTAATTGATGCTTTGTAGCAAAACTTCGAGAAACAAGCGAATCGTAGCTCGAAATCAAACAAAACCATGGCGAGATCTTTGAGTTGACTAGGAGCTTACCTAGTATGACGTGCAGTGCGGTGGGCATCCTCTGTGGTGACGTGATTCACACGGCCTCTTCCAGCAGGCGGCGGAGTCCTGGTGGCTTGATTGGGAGTCTGGGGCACTCCACGTCCCGATCTGGGCGGGGTCTTGGTGGCGTAGATCCCAAGTTGAAGCGGATGGCGTCCCAGCTTGCTTTCTTGGGCAATTATTTGCATAGTGATCGAGTTCATGACAGTTGAAACATGTGACTCCTGCAGCTAGGTTACTGTTCCTCTGAGGTGGATTGCTGTTGGTGTTGAGGTTGCGATTGCCTGAAGGAGCTGGGCGAGGTGCTGGTGCAGGTGTTCTAAATGCATTCGGAGGAGTGAAACGAGCAGGCTGTTGAGCATTTGTTCTGACTCTCTGCTGGTGACTCTGATGGGCTCCATGCTGCATCATCTTTCTCTTACGGGATTCTTCCAATTCCCGACGAGATTCCTCAATAAGCATAGCTTTATCTACAAGGTGCTGAAAATCTGCATAGTCATTGCCAATGACTTGCACCTTTAGTCCTGGATTGAGTCCACGCTTGAACTTCTTCTGGCGAGCATCATCTGTAGCTACATCCTCTGGAGCGTAGCGAGCGAGTTGAGTGAACTTATTGAGGTATTCACTCACTGACATCCCTTCTTGCTTAAGCTCTCGAAATTCATTCTTCTTCATCTCCACTTTTCCATCAGGGATATGAGAGTGGCGGAAGCGATGGAAAACTCGCCCAAGTGATAGTCCGAGGATCATCATGGCGGCACTATAGTTCTCCCACCATTCAATGGCGGTGCCCTCCGGTGATGGCGGCATAGAGAACCTTCTCAAGATTGGTGCACTGGGCAATTTCAAGCTTCTTCTCAATGGGCGGATCAATCATCGGCGTCAATGGTTACGAAGAGTTGGAGAAAGTTGGCGACGAGTCCTCATAAATTACGCTAGCTTGGGTGAGGCGAGCTTGAGGAGGTGCAAGCAGACTTGGTTTTGTTGGTTCAACAGATTTGCTAGGGCAAGCTGCGATGCAGTTCTGTTGATTTATCATGTTGTTCATGTTACGCATCATTGTATTCATTAGCCGAGTCGAGCTGCGAAAATGTCCCATGTTCAGTGCATCACTTCTTGGCGGTGGCGGTGGTGCATTGGGGTTGGAGTTGGTGTTGGCACTGCACCGCATCCGCCGGAGAATCGCGACCGGCTCGAGCAGTGTCAACCATCGAGATGCAGCACAAGGGTTTGATAGGTAAGAGGAAAAGCCGTAGACAAGTGGTAAGATCATCTAGGGGAGAAGATAATACCCAGGGACAAAAGGATACAACCGAAAGGCTTCAAATTAAAGGGCAAATAAAGCTTTTTCAATTAAAGGTATGGTTGTAACACCGTGCTTGGGGCAAGTGTACAACATACCAGACACTCAAGCAAAGAAAATCTTAGTATACGCGGACTAAACGTAACTAAACTGGAAGGGAAAGACATGCTCAAACACCGCTGAGCACCAAAAACCTATCTTATATGGTAGGCTTCTCGGATATGTCTTTGATGGCTTGATCATCATCTTCCTTGATTTGATTCCTTGCAGAAGACTCGAGGCTTTGAGAAGTTTCATAAGATAAGATCAATTTAAATTTCGAAACCATATTTCAGCAAAGGAAAGGAATAAGAACCTAAGAATAAGGCGACGGAGGCGAAAACTATTAAGTACCAATTTTGTTGGTTTGATTTAGAAAATAATTTTGAAGACCATGCTAATTAGGATGGCGACCTACAATCGATATGGCTCGATACCATCTCTGTCGGGACCGGTTTGCAAATCAAACCCTCTGTATATCTTGCACTAGTCCAGGATCACGCTAGTGCACACAAAGGAAACATAGATGAAATACCATTCCATACAACGAATTAACTAAGAAGAAGCAAATTATTATTAAATAAAGCAAACAACCTTATGGTTAATGTTTACACCATTATGCCTTAAGGGCTTAAGAAACAAATACTATTGCGTGGAAAAGATAACTTGAGCCATTCGACATGCCACGGGCAATCGTGCGGGAACGCCTTCCTAATCCACGTAGTCTTCATAGAATTCCTCCTCATGATATTCATCATCTCCTTGAAAGAATCGATCAACAAGGGCATAAAGCCGTGAGTACAAAGGTACTCGACAAGCCGTAGGGAAATGATGCAATATATTTATGCGGCTTGACAATGATGGCTATATAGTTCTTTTGCGAAAGCAATAACTTGAATTGAAATACAATAAATAGATTGAAAGCATATTTATGAAAACATAAATAAATAAGCGATAGATCAATGATAGACAACAAAACAACAGTGAACTCCCGTTCACATCCCAACAATTCCACATTCCACATTTTATGAAACACTCTATACCTCGTGTGAAACTCCGGGCTTTGTCCATGACCATGACGCGCTATTCGAATAGTTTTACACTGCAGAGGTTGTACAACTTTACCCACAAGACATGACCATCTCTTTGCGCAATCGACAATAACACACCCTTTGGTGTGTCGCGAGAGATATCATGACAAAGCCTTTACAATGCCTTGTCTAAACTCGAGATCGCTGCGCTAAGGTTTCGCCTTTAGGGCCCCTCTTGCGCCTTGCGAATCTACCCGTCCATCCGGAACCCACACCACCAACCGGCGGTACTCAAGGCTAGACATTACAAATTAATCGCCTAGGTCTGTCCCATTCCGGACATGTGGTAGTACAGTTAGGCCCGAGTTCAATGGCGCACAAGATTAAGTCCTTAAGTTGTCTCGGGCAAGACATCCACATCCCAATGTGCTAGAAAGCACCCTTTTTTCGCACGATCACTTGCAGAGGGAAAACGATTCGTTCAACCAAGACCAATGGCAACCCCCGCCATGGTACAACAAATTTTACAACAGTGGCTACCGGCCACGATTCAATATCTCATTAAGTCAATATTATCATTATTCACATGTGACATGAATCCCAACATATATGTAAGCATGTCTAAGCATAGCTACGATAACCCAATGTTGGTATAATGATTATGTCCAACTAGTAATGTCCCAACCTAGGTTTAACAATGGATACATGGCATACAACTAATCAAGGTGGCATAATGTCAACTAGGTATACATCTACTCCCATTAAATAAGCATTGATACACAAAATAGCATGCAATTGTAATAAAGTAAATTACTTTTGCAAACATAGGATCAATATGATCAAAGGATTACGACTTGCCTTGCTGATCTAGTGCTGAATCTTGGTCTTCGAAGTCTTCGTTTGCTCCCTCGGAATTAGCGTCTACCGGAAAAGAAGCAACGAAACCAAATAAATACAAAACAGAGACTCAACCAAGCTCAAAACTGAAAATAAATGTCTCTGGAAGATAGATCTTGATTTTAGAAAAATTTAGAAACTTGAATCGCCTCAATCGGAGTTCGTATGAGTGAGAACGGGCCTCCGAAAGATTAAATTCAGAGAAAATACAGAAAATCAGAAAATCAGAATTCTGGATTTATTTTTGTACTGAAAAAGCGATTTATTGCGCAACCGCTGACGTCATCCGGCTCACGGTGGACTCGGTCCACGGCGCGGGCTCGGTCCACCGTCGCGCCGGCCGCCGGTAGACGTCGTGCCACGAGCTGGCTCGGCCGACGCAGCGGCCGACGCAGCGCCACGTGGCGCGATCTCGGAGAGAGCGGATCGGACGGCCGAGGAGTGGCGCAGCGACCGGAGGTGACGCGGCACGATCCGGTGCGTCGACTGGCGATCGGACGGCGGGGATGCAAGAGCTCGGCCGACAGAGATGTGGCCGCATCTGAGACGCACGCAGGCGATCGGACGGCTGGGGTTGGGCGAAGAAGAACGGCGGCGAGGTTTTACCGGAGACGGGGAAGAAGACGAGGCCAGCGGCGGAGGAGAGCCGGATCGGGCGCGGGGCAAGGCGGAACGGGGAGAGGACGACGCGGGCAATGCGGAGAGACCGACGACGGCGGCGGAGAGGCACCGGCGACGACGGAAAAGACGGCGGTTCTTTAGAACAAGCGATAGAGATGAGCCCCTCATCTCTATCGGTTCTTTAAAAGAAGCGATAGAGATGACACACTCATCTCTATCGGTTCTTTAGAAGAAGCGATAGAGATAAGTGCGTCATCTCTATCGGTTCCTTATAAGAACCGATAGAAATGATGGTGTCATCTCTATCGGGCAAGAACTGACTATAATAGCGCTATCTCATCTCTGTCTCATGACTTTGTGTCGCCACTAGAACCGATTGTGATGTATATTCGTGTAGTAGTATGCACTGAGTAGGGGTGCTGTTGAGGATGTTGGTGATGGTGGCAATCATAGGCGTGATGGAGCTCGATGGTGGTGGTCCATGATGGCAGCAGTCCCTCTTGGGTGTGTGGATTGGGAAGGGAGGTGGAGGAGGAAGGGAGAAAGGAGGAAGGAGGATGAAGGGAGTGGATGTGGCCACGATGACGAGCAAATGCGGTGACAATGCTATGGTGAGTGAGAAGAGAAACCATGCATGTCAAAATGATTAGGCACAAGAGGTGCTTGAGTACAAGTTAATTGAATGCAGGCTCATCGGTGATGACGAACGGGGGTTGAGAAGTTCAATAGGGCTAGAGAAGAAGTTAGATTGCCCACTACCAAGAGCATAATAATCAAATTAACTCGGGGAATATGGAGAGTGAGAGGTGGAATGCGACGTGATGCAAAAGAATTTTTTATTGGAGCGCAAGAGATAGATTTTGTGGATGCAGCATGACGGCAATAGCGTTCCAACTGCTCTGCTCCATCTCAAACCCAAAGGAGAGGAGGAAGGGTGGAGAGGTGAGTACACATGATAAGATGCTCCTTGCAATCGAGAAGAGGGTAGGAAATGACACTACCATGGCTTTCATGGTTCATGGCAACATGGTGAAATGAGACGGCGCTAATAAGAGGCGGTAATAAGAGAGTGGAGGAAGGAAGGAAATGTACAAGGTTGACAAGTGGGCTGTAATATCCCAATTTTTGCTTCTTTGAAAATATTTTTGAGTAGTTTAATCCTCTAAATTTTTTTACTATTTTATTTGTTAATTAAATCTTAACATGGGACTTTATAAATTCAAAAATGATTTAATATGATTAATAATCAAGTAAACAATTGTCAAAATTATCTTATTTGAGTTCTTTGTGCTTGGAAGTATGTTCCAGATTTTTCTAGGAATTTTTCGAGTACATTTGCTATTTTATTTGAGCACTTTTGTATTTTTTGTATTTTATAAAAAGAAAACTAATTAAAATATTGGAAATGGCTTCTGGGTTGAAACCTAACCCAGCTGGCACAATCCTTTTCCTAGATCGGTCAGTTTTCCCCAACGCATTCCCACGTTGCATGGCCCAGCTTACCCCGTGCCTTGGCCTAGCACCACACCACAACCCATCTCACTGCGTGCGCTGCATCGTTCCACTGATAGTTGGGGCCCACCTGTTAGTTCATTGTTCATCATATTCAACTAGATTATGTGCCTGTGTCATGTACGCCGTTGACACTGAACCGTATTACATGGTACGTGGACACTAAGACCCCTTTAAAAGGTGCACCGGCATCGCTAGATCGTCCACTACAAAGCCCTAACCCTAGCCACCGAGAGCTGCTACTATTGAGCCAGATTTCGAGGATCTTCATGAGCACCGCTATCAAGCATTTCATCGGATTATGCTGCCATTGGTGGATCTCTGTCCTCTTGGTCTATATCCTTAGGTTCATTGTCATGTGTTCTATCTGAAGTGCACCTTCATGTTACCGGGAGTCACTGTCACAGTGAAGGTCGTTGCCGCCACCGCTTTTGCTATGATGTCGGTTGCAATCGTTCACTAATTGCTGCGACGTTCACACCATAATGATCGCCACATCGAGCTTGTCATGTAGGTACCACCCGGTGGTCCAGGGGTGATGTCAGCTGAGCTCGTCGAAGTTCACCAGAGTTTTTCGTCGCTTCTCGCTGCAGTATCTTTGCCTGTAGTGACATTTGGTTCCTGTGCTAGTACTCATCGAGTTCGCAAAGTTGTTCACTTTAGATCGTGCCACTTTGCGTCCCTAGAAACCCCATCGTTCACTGTCGCTACTATTCGCCGAAGTACGCTGATACTCGCCATCGACTATAGGTCCTAGAGCCGTCACTGTTGACATGGAGCCACGTCATTTCCATGGAGGTCAGCCACCATGAAAGCAAAAGTCCATATCAGATCTAAATAGATCTATTCCACCATGAGTGGTGTGTATGACACATGAGGCCCGTATGTCAGAGTGTCAAGCTATGAACCGAGCTTACCGTAGACCATGCACTGTGTTCATGGATCCGGTCCATAGACAAAGGCCCATATGTTAGTCTCTGGTTATTTTTCTAAATTTTAAAAATTAAAAAGGAATTTTCAATCAAGTGACACTTAGATGGTGTGACATTGAGATGGTGATTTTGTATGAATCAAGTGATATGGTTGGTGTGAACAAATAGATTAGAAGTCTTACCTTGGTCAGTTAAGGACTTAACCTTGTAAGCCATTGAACTAGGCTAATCATAAAACCACATGTCTATAATAGGGTAGATATAACTCAGTAAGTTATCGAATCTTAGCACAATACCTTAAGGGGTAGACTATGCTATGTGCAAGGTCGGGGAAGGTGTGTGTTGCAGTGGCTCCACATCTTGAACAGTTATCGTTCCTAATTCAATAGTTAGTAATGTTGAAAATAGGTGCAATATTTTTATTCCAGATTTTATATTGAGGCAAATGTAACACAAGACTAGAGATGCATAAACAACAGGTAACACATTGTACTTCAGAATATGCTCAAGAATTATATATTAATGGAGTCGATTTATCACACGAACTACTTACAATTGGGCTTGCTGAAGAATAGGAAGCAACGCAGCGCAGATGCGGTCGTGGAAGTAGTCGATGTCGAGGAAGAAGCAGAGTGGTCGCACTGATGCGCTGCCCAGAAACCTTATTGCTGCCCCGTGCAGGTGAACTCTGCGGCAATAGCTCGGAGATACCGCTCACCCTCCTTCACGGTGCACACCGAGGAGGAAGGCCGACGAGGTTCAACAGCTCAACACAACAGTACAGCAAATCAGAGATGAGGAGGAAGAATGGAGGAGGAATTGGTGTCTCGTCTGGGCGTCTCGAGTTTATATACACACATCGATGGCGGCCACATTATGTCGATTAAATGTGGCGATTATTAATGTCGCAACATAATGTCAATTAACTCGCTAGTAACTGACGGCGTTTATGTCAATTACACTAAATTGAAAAAGATGTTTAAATCGCATTTAAATAGATTGAATGGAGAGATAATTGCAAGATTCAGCAAAACAAAAGATGAATTCAATGTGCCAGGAGACACACTACGATGTGACGCGGTCACTCGTCGCAAGCCACAAGTCACGCGAATTTTCACTCGAAAATACGCGCACGCGTGTGTGTGTGTTTAGCCACTGTCCACTGTAAGGTCGAGGATGCCGACTAGAGGGGGGTGAATAGGTGGCTTTTAAAATTTCTCTCGCTAATTTCTACAAAGCAATTCACCCCTAGTTTCCCTAATGCCAAAAACTTAACAAATATTAATGCGGAAGCGATAAACTAAGGTTTTGACAATCAAGGCCTAAATTCTCTAGGCTCACTATGTGCACTAACTAATTATGTCTCTAACAAGAATATGCAATCCTAAAGGCAAGCAATCAATCAATTTAATTCTATGAATATAAATTGCTTGAACATAAATAACAAACACAATGCAAGCACAAGAGACACAATACTTTTTACCGTGGTGTTCGGAGACTTGCCGGTCTCCCCTAGTCCACGTTGAGGTTAGCTCAAATGAATTGGACCGGCTCCACGAATTGAGCACCCACCTCGAATCCACTAGTGGTAGCTCCTTGTCCCTCCCGGGTAGGCGAGCTCCAACCTTCACAAACTTTGCCGGGGCTTCTCACAACCTCCGTTGAGAGCTCCCGCGCACGACGTCGCTACATCGTCTAGGTGTCGGCAAACACCAAGAGTAACAAGTCAAGCCTTCCGCTTGAACTTCACCTAGTGCAACACATGCACTTCCGGTGACCTCCTAAGTGCAACACATGCACTAGGATTCTCCTCAAGTGCAACACATGCACAAGAGGCTCTCAATCCTCTCCTAATTGCAACACATGCAATTAGAGGCTCACACTAGCTCAAGAAGCAAATGGAAGAGGGCAACACATGCACACAACTCCTACAAACACCCAAATGCTCTAGCACATAGCCAACCTGTTGCCCTTGTCCCCCAAGGCCTCCTTTTATAGCCTCCAAGCCAAAACTAACCGTTGGGGGGGGGAAATTCTGGACAAAGCCAGAATTCCCGGTGCTACCACCCAACTGGGACCGGTAGCACCAGCCTCCTCGCCAACGGCTACAAAACTAGCCGTTGGAGGAAAACCGGTAGCACCGGCCAACTAGGAGCGGTGCTACCGCTCGGGCGGTAGCACCGGCCTTCACTCCGGTAGCACCGGACCCGAGCCGAACTCAAAACCACCTCTCTCTAGAAATATCACACCGGCCAGAGGGGCGGTAGCACCGACCTCCCGGTGCTACAGCCAGCTAGCGGTAGCACGGACCCCGTGCTACCACGCCTTACAAGGGCGATGCGACCATTCCTCGGGGAGAAAACAACATTTTTCACCAAAACTTTTCTCCAAACCATTAAAGATTTATTCTTTGAGCTATGTGAGGATCAACACATGATCACAACACTATGCAAAACACATTTGCACATGTTAATCACATACTCCAAAGAATCTCATTAAGCACAACTTATTTGCAAAACATATTTGCCAATAAACCAAGAACTTATGAGATCAATCCTCTTAGCCATGTGATGATCAACACATGATCAAGTCAATTTGCAAAACACATTTGCAAACCCTATTCACATGCTCTAGGATTGAAACCCATAATCTCAAGTTCATTTGCAAATAACAACTCCAACTTATTTGCAAAACACATTCGCAAATAAACCACGAACCTATAAGATCAATCCTCTTACGCATGTAAGGATCAACACATGATCCCGACACTTTGCAAAACACATTTGCAAATACCAACACATGCTCTAGGATCGAACCTCATAACTTTCAGCTTATTTGCAAAACACATTTGCAAATAACAAGTCAACACTTTGCAAAAACACATTTTGCAACTAAACCAAGTTTAGCCTTGTTATGATCAACACATGACCCAATCACAAGCTAAAACATCAAAACATGAGCTCTCTATTTGCAACACATGCAAATCTCTAGCACCATGCAAACAACCACAAGAAATTCAAGTACATGAGCTCTCTATTTGCAACACATGCAAATCTCTAGCTCTATGCAACCACTTTAAACCAAATTGCTTGAGCTCTCTCCTTTTGCAATACATGCAAAACTTAGCTCCAAGCAATGACCACATAAACAATTTTGCATAAGCTATTTCCCATTTTGCAACACATGCAAATCCATAGCTTCATGCAAAAACCAAACCAAATAAGATTCAATCAAGAAGCAAGCATGAGCTCCCTTATTTGCAACACATGCAAATACTTAGCTCATGCAAAATCCAACGCACGAGCTTCACCCATTTGCAACACATGCCAAATGGTTAGCTCAATGCAAAAACCAAACCAAGAGAGTGAGCTAGAGTGAACCGGATCGAGTTCATCAACACATGATGAAGCTCAAGCTAAAAGACTCAACCCCTCTTAATAGTACGGCAACCTAACTACCAACCCGGTCTCCCAACCAAACACCGAGACCGATAAAAGACTAGGAACACATCCTTAGCCCTAACTAGTTATACCTTTGCCTCTAGCGATCCATTTGGAGCTTTTATGATTTCCAATCATCTTCTCTCCAGGATCACATCTTCTTCTTCTTGGTCATCAACACATGATGAACCTTCTATCTCTTCTCTTTACTTCGGGATCACCTCTTGAAGCTCATCAACACATGATGGCTTCTTCTTCTTCCCGAATCTTCATCATCTTGGACTCAACCTACTTCACAACTCATGGCAAATGTTAGTCCAACAAACACGGTTGTCTTAATCATCACCGCGCTCCATAACACATAATGGATGCCTCTAAGATCGATTGAGCACAACCCCAATTAAGTTGGATGATTAATTGTTGTCTTGAGTACTTTGATGCAACTAATGCTTCATTATACTCAAGGACTTTTCGCTTGTCTTTAATCAATAAGGAACACCATCAACACATGATGAAATGTCCTTTTATTGATTGAAAGACAATCGAACTCAATTTAAATTTCATTTAAATTGATATGAGTATGTATATATATATATAACTACACAAGTTTCATATACTCAAATGATTGTTTCAAAGTCTTGATCCTTTATATGTTATTTAGCAATAAGACATGGATCAATACTTTTGAAACAACAAGTTAAATTATAAACTCCCCCTAGATGTGTGCATTCATGTAATATATGAATTAGGAACATAATGCACATATTTGGACTAAAGCAACGGAAGAGTTCATACTTTAACTTGAATTCTAAGTATGCATATAGATAATTGAATTGAATACAAGTGCATACCTTAGGTTTTCCATTTTCTATCCAAATATGAGACTAATAAGAATAAGGCTCAATAGAACATGTTAGTCTCATAATGATTAGATTTGTCATTAAACAATGATTAAACATTAATATTAAATCAATCATCAAAACTAATGGAGTTTGAACTTACATCCACTCTATGCCATTCTCATGCCAAGTGTAATTAATCAAGAGGTAGCAAGGACTCCACCCTTTAAGTTGCCTTTCCTCCACTTGGCTAGGCAATATGGTACTAAACCATGAATGCTTTGGAATGAAATGGGCCACCCAATGGGCCAATTTCTAAGAAGTCCCTCCTATTATTCTACTCTTTGTGATGGTCGTATAGTGAAATCAGGCTTATTGGAAGGGTCAATGTTTCGGATAGAGTTTTCAAAAAGTTCTATTATGATCTTCTTAGTCACATGCATAAGGAAGCATGTAATGATCGATATAAGAGATTAATCATATCTTATGAGTAAAGTGTATAATCTTTTCAGAGTATAAAATCTATTCGAACAACCGTGTCCCTGGTTATGGATAATGTTCAGGAATTTCAGACAATGGTTAGATTTTATAAATTAAAATTTGGGAAGGAACGCTATGTGCTAGGAAAAGTAAATAGAGTATGCTGTGTGCCAGTCTAGTCAAGTTTATCTTGAGAAAAAATGATAATCTTATTATTTTTGCAATTTTTTTACCTTTTGTTTTAATTTATTACTGTATTCATTTGCAAATATTGCTTTGTGCAAAAGTAACAATGTCAGCCATTCTTTCGAATAAGAACTGTATATAGTTATAATAGACTTGCATTATGTGAACAACTTGTTGAGTACTTTATGTGCTCACTCTTGCAATAATAATTAATTAGTTGGAGAACAAAATCAACATCAACTCTAGAGGAGTATCATGAGGAGGCAAGTTAATAGGATTCGAGCCTTATCGATTGCCTGTGGCAGGTCAATATGTTTTTATGTTGAAGTTTTCATTCTACTGCAGTTCATCTTATTTAATGAATAAGCCATGCGAGACATATTAAATGTAAACTCGACCATAAGGTCATCACACTTTATTTATTTATCAAATATAGTCATTTATTCTTATTCCGCTATGTTTGGAGTTGATATTTTATCTATGTTACCACTGTGTGCACTAGCGTGATCCTAAACTAGTGCAGTAGCGTTCTTCATGGATATCTTCATCCTGGCTGCCCGGGAGATCTAGAAACAGAGAAATAATCTGATTTTCATCCAGAGCCCCGTGTCATTTCAATCTTGGAAGACCAACTTTGTTCACCATGCCAGGCTGCTCCTGCCAAGGATGAAAGCCCCTCTGGCAGCTCTCTTTTCGGCCTGGATCATCTCTCTATAATTTTGTTTCGATGGTTGTCTGTCTTTCTTTCTTTTTATTTTGCTACCTCCAAGGTCTGTAAGATACTTGTACTTTCTTTCTTTTATGATAAGCTCCAGTAGGAGACTCTCATGTTGTTTCTTTAAAAAAAACTAGTGCAGTATATATAGATGATCTGAATTTGCATGTTCGGGTCCCAACATGTGCCAATTGACTTTTTTAACCTTTTATTTGCTAACTAAGTCTGATGCTGAGTGAAATGTCATGTGAGCACAAAACCAGGCCACATGGCAAAAACCACTGACGAAACCAGCTTTGGGATTAATTTGCACTGATTTTGCTAGTTGGGGAGTAGAAAGTGAACAGTTTTGTAGTTGAGAGTCTAAATCAGACTCGGAACATAAATTAAGAGTGGTAAGTGGACTTCTTCCTTGGAAAAAAGGAATAAATTTAAAATTCTAGAGGAATATCCTCTTTCCTAAATATTTGGGAGGAAAGCAAACATTTGCTCACATCTTATGGAAATTCTCATTTTATAATTCTAAAGGCACGACCCCCAACAAATAATTGAAGATTGCCTCCAAAATTCCTATATGTTTTTTCCCAATGAAGTATGTGTTTGTTCTCAATCCTAAATTTTCCGTTCCTCTAGGGTTCACTAAGCTTGACAAACATTCCTGCGTTGTAAGAAACGGTCCTTAAATAATTTTTTCGGTACTAATTGTTAAAGCTTTATAATTCGATCTTATGTACTTCAAAAAACATCTTTAGAAATAGAAGGTAATTCAAAAAGCAGCTTAAAACCTTTCAACACACACCAACTAATTGTTGTACTGAGTTTTTCCCCTCTAATTAAGGGCCTGTTCAGGATGCTGGAATCTCAGTGAAAACAGTGCGATTTTTATAGGAATCATGCAAAATTCCCAGGAAAAAAAAAGAGTAAACCATTCCCAGTCCGCAGATATGACTAGTGAGAAGAAAGCGAGTGCATGCGAACAGTGGCAATGTGCCTGTGTCACATCCGTGAACCAGTTAGCGGAGGTGAAGAAGGTGGCGAGTGGTCAACGAAAGCAGGATCACGGGTGCCGTTTGCTATTATTGTTTGCTGTTACGTTTGCTGCATATACATGAAGCACACCACAGCAGCATTATTACGGAGTGGTGGTACTTTTTTAGCCATGGCAATGTGAATTTTTGGGTGGGTGATGGCGTGCACGGCCTGATAAAATTGATTGATGGCCCGGCTCCCTCTGGCCTTCTTTTCTTTTCTTTTTCTTGTAACAATGGTGTATGGATTCGTGAGTTGTTTTATTTGCACCTAGCACGATTATCATAGATACAATTGCCTTGACAAAATCTACCTTAACTCGTGGGCTGTGATGTAACATCCCGATTTTCCAGTTTTCAAAAATCTTTTGTCTATACTAGGTTTTAAAAAAATTTGACTGCTTTCTTTGAATTAATAAAGCTTAACTGAAAATTTGCTAAAATAAAATGATTTAATCTGAATAATCTAAAATCCAATTAAATACAATAAGTTTCATTTAGATTCCTTGTGTTCCAAGGAATTTTCATTTATTTTCTAGGAATTTTTGGAATTCATTTGCTATTTATTTGAACTCGGTTTGATTTAATCCAATTTCTTTAATTAGGATATCAATTCTAAATCTCAATTCCTTTGTGGCCCGACCCATATTGCCCACATGCACGTTGGTTCAGCTCGTGCCGATGCTAACCCACTTCGCTGCTCGCCTTCTCTCTCCGTCTCTCGCTGATAGGGTGGTCCCACTTGTCACCCAGCATGTTCATTGTCTTCCTCACATGTCCACTCGGGACTCTATGTCACATCGTTGTCTCCACCACGGACTCTGTCTCCCGCGTTGTAACCAACTATAAAAGGGAACCCTAACCCCCTCAGCTGCGCATCCCGTGATCACCGCCCTTGAGATCATGCCTTCTCTATCATCTTCATTAAGCCTGAGCCGCCACTGCCATTGGAGCCAAAGAAGGAGCTTGTGGTTCACGTTGTTCTGTCCTGTCTCCGCCGGATCAAACTGCGTCATGCCGTGTTATTGGCCATTGTAACATCCCAAACTTTGCTCTTATTGTATTTATTGTGTTTTTCCTTTTTACTGAATTTTCTGGGATTTTATTTAATTCATTTTGAATTTGTGGAATTAAGCCTTTTTGCTATCTCTTAATTATTTAGTGAAAAGTATCGGTGATCTTTTGTTGGAAAAATTTTATTTAAGTTCCTAAGGTCTTAAAATATTTTCTGGAATGTTTTGGGATTTTTCCTGATGTTTTTGCTATTTATTTGGGCTTTGTTTATTTATCTGAATTATTTTTATTTGAAAATGATTTAAAAATCTCAGTGAATAGTGTGGGCCGTAGCCCAGTAAACCGGCCCATTTTTCGCGCTGCCAACCCAGTCTCCGCCGCTCGACCCGCTTGCCGCGAAAACCCTAGGATCTTGGCCGTAGGTCCGTACCGTGTGGCTGTCGTTTCTGTAACATCCCAAAATTTGAGATTTGGAATGTTGATTTCAAAAATAAACCATTTGCATTTTCTTGAATTAATCCCAGCTTAATTTGAATTTTCCTTAAATGAAAGGATTTAATTTGACTAAACTATTCATCAAACTAAAGAATTTCAGTTTTAGTTGGGTTCCTTGTGCTCCAAGGAATTTTTCTGTATTTTTGAGGATTTTTCTGAATTTATTTGATATTTATTTGAATTTATTTGTATTTATTCGAATTTCTGGATTTTTATTAAATTGGAAAAGGTTTTTATTTCCAAAAACCCTCTCGGGCTGAATCTTCTCTCCGGCCCAATTCTGTTTCCCTCCGGCCCGCTTCGCTCTGCGCCTCGCCTTGACTCCACCTCGCAGCCTCAGCCTGACCGCGTGCGCGCTCGGCGATTCGATCTGCGACGCGTGGACGGATCGCGATCGCGACCGCCGCCGCCCATGAAACCCTAGCCGCCGTCGCCGCCGTCCGAGAGTTCGTGTCGGCGCCGTCTTGGAGTCCGTGCCCCGCACGCCTCCCGAGCCCTATTTAAGCGCCGCAAAACCACCTCCCGAGGTTCTCCTCGCTCCGCCGCCTCGTTTGCCTCTTTTTCCGCTGCCCTAGCCGCCTTCGTCGCTTCGCTTGCGCTCGCCGGAGTTCCTCCCATGCCGAGCCTTCCGCCGCCTTCTTCTTCGCCGTCGGTGCGTATCTGCCGAAGCCGTTGGTCTTCTCGCGTTCCCCTCGTCATCCTCTTTTCGGTGCGTCTGGTCTCGCGCCCGATCCGTCGCGTATCCGCCGTCGGCCGTTGCGTCTTCTTCGTCTCCGGTGGGTTGCGCCGCCGCCCCGCCGTCGCGTTGCATCGAGAAGCCCCAGCCGTCCGATCTTCTACGGATGTTCCGGATTGCACCGCGTCACCTCCTTCCAGCCGGCGCCGCGGCAGCGCCCGTCTGGTTGAGTCGCGGATGCGCGACGGCGTGGCGCTGCGTCGGCTACCGGCGTGGCGCTGCGTTAGCCGTCGCGTCGGCCGAGCGCCGCGTCAACGATAGCGTCACGGGTGCACGGGTGCCGCGTGAACCGCGCAATGCCGTGGACCCATCCACCGTGAACCCGATGACGTCGGCGTTGCGCAATAAATCGCTTTTGATAAAAAATAAATCCGAAATTCGATTTTACGATTTTACGTATTTTCTCTGAATTTAATCTTTCGGAGGCCCGTTCTCCCTCATACGAACTCCGATTGAGGCGATTTGTAACATCCCAAAATTTGGCTTAATTAAGTTTTTACTGTTTAAAAGTGCATTTGTGATTTTCTGGAATTTATTTGGATTTTGCTGGATGTATTGGAATTAAATGTTATTTCAAGTTTATTGCTTTTTAATCAAAAGTATTTAAATCTGTGCCAAGTTAAAATAAAGTTTGGCCAAAAATATTTTATTTGAGTCCAGAATGTCTCAAAGTATTTTTGAGATTTTTCTTGGATTTTTCCTAATAGTTTTATTGCCTAAAATAAATAAAATGAATTTCTAGAATTATTTTAATTGGGAAACCCTTTTGAAAATCGGTGAACAGTGTTGGGCTCGGCCCACACTGCGTGTCTGACCAGATGGAACGCGGCCCGATTAGCCCATGATCCCGAGGAAATCGTCTTGAGCCGTTGGATCGCGATCGTATGGCTTGTGTCATGCCACGTCGCCGAATGCGCCTAAGCCATAGGATCGTGATCGCGTGGTCGGGTGGATCGTGTCTTTCCGTAACCCTAATCGATCGCGGCCGTTGATCCAAGCGAAGGCCCGTTGGATCTCGTCGGGAAATCCGGTGCGTTCGTTGCGCCACGTGGGCCGATTCTTTGTGAATCGTCTCCGTGCGGGACTCGGAATTCGCCCGCCGTGTCAGAGAGGACTCGCCGCCGCGTCGGTTGGTTTCGAGCACCGTGCGTGGTCGTCGAGGCTATTTAAGGGGTCCGCACCTTCCCGAATTGTCATCGTGCGCGCGCCTTTTGGTCGGAAGGGTTTCGCGAGATTCGGCGTAGAACACGCCCGGAGCTCGTCGGAGTTGATCTGCCTGCAGCCGCCGAGGTTTCGCTAAAGAACGTCACGATTCGGCGGTTTTGGCGTTTGGTTCCAGATCCGGATTCGCCAAGGTGTGCGCGTCGGCGAAACCACTTGTTCACGTCGGGGACACGTCGAACGCCGTCGCCGTAGCTTCTTCCTCATCTCGGTGGTTTTCTTCGCCGTCGTTTCGCCATTAGTCTCGGGTGAGTTTTTGACCGTCGGATCTAAGCGAGCGGGAGGATTGAACCGCGTCGCATGTGTCTGTCGCCGTTCGATCGGATCGGACCGTAGATGCGTGCGCGTGTCGGCGCATCGGCGAAGCGTACTGCGACCAATCGGGGCGAGGCAGCGTGGCGCTGCGGGTTTCGGCGTCGTCGCGCGGGTTCACGGTGGACGGAGGAGGTCTCGTGGACCAGGTCTATGCGCCGAGGCCGCGTGTCGATCTCTGGTTGGTTCGGTCCATGGCTGACGTCACGCTGATGTCATAAATCGCTTTTTCGATATAAAAATAAATCTGTTAAATCTGATTTTCTGATTTGATGTTTATTTCAAACTTCAAAAGGCTATATCTTTTGCATTGTAACTCGAATTGAGTGATTCCAGTTTCTAAAAATTTGTAAAATTGAGATCTATTTAATGGTGAATTTTAATTGATTTTTGGAGTTCAATTGCTCTCTGTTTTGGCATTTATTTGCTTTTCTCTTTCGATGCAGCGTGAGACGTTGAATTGTGCGACGCTTGGAGGAAGATCAAGCAACCCAAGAGCAAGCTTCAGATCAAGATCAGGACCTATTCAAGGCAAGTTGTGCTTTGATCATGTTGAACCCATGTTTATAAAATTGCTATGTTTGTTTTACAATATTGCATATATTTCAAATATACAATTGTTTCAAATTAGATTGGGTTTAGCTAAAATACAGATTGATCTATACCCTACCTTGTCATTATATGCCATGAACCATTGTCACCCTAGATTGGTTTAATATAGTTGATTAATAATTATGATCAACATTGGAGGTTAGACCGTATTAGTTGCTTAGCCATGCCACGTCATCACATATGTCGTAATCATTGTTAATTAATTTTGATTAACGGAATATGGAACAATGTTATGAACTTGTGTGTCATGTGGGATCACACGATGAGATTGAGTTGTTGTGGCGAGTCATGTCACGCAGCGATGTTGAATTGTTGATGGCACGTGGTGCTTGGTAATCAAGCGGGTGATGATAACTTAGATTGGGGCAAGTGGCAAGGGCGAGGAGGCCAAGGTGGGCCCGATGGGCGAGATGGTATGTGGATGTCTTGCCTTGATCACACTAAGGACTTAACCTTGCAAGCCTTTGACTGAGTCAATCATGCAACCATATGTGCGGTATGGGCCACCTAGGTGAGTAATTTGCAAAGTCTTAATTTTGATACTATCGTGGTGGGTGTGAGTTCCCGGTCGAGTGTAATTCACATGGCGCAAGAGGGGGCCCGGATGTAGTTTCTGAGACCACTTGATGTTGAAACCTTAGCGGGTAGTATCGGGTTAAGATAGAGCATTGTAAAGGCTTTGTTATAATCTCTCGCCTTTGTGGTGTTTGGTTGTATCACGTGGGTAAAGTGCATAACCTCTGCAGTGTGAAACTATTCGGATAGCCGTGCTCAGGTATTGAGCAATGCTCGGAATTACTGATTAAGGGTTAGCTTAATTAATTGGACAACTTGGTTGGGATGGCGGAATGCCATGTGGAAGATGGAATTTTAACTTAGGATTGGAAACTTGGTTTACTTGAGAAATCTTGAATTTATTTATTATCGTTATTTGTTTTACATCCTTTACAATCTATATCTCAGATTCGTTCATAAATGTCGCTTATTGCAAAATAGCCATGATAGCCTATCCATTGGAATAAGCCTTGCATATAGATACATGGAATTGCATTCATGCACAACTTGTTGAGTGCTTTAAGTACTCACCCTTGCCAAACAACAATAATCAACAGTTGAAGAATCTACACTGTGTTGGAAGATGAAGTCCAAGAAGACACGAGTCATTAGGGTCCGAGCCTTGTCGGTTGCTGTGGTGACCGATGAGCTACCTACGTTTCTACTTTCCGCCGCTAATTATTAGTTTATATTTTCATCTTGCCTGCGTGGCTTAATAATGTAAGTTGGTCATAAGATCATACATTTAGTTATATCAATAAATGAACTATTATTCTATTATCGTTGTGTATGATGTGATATGTACCAATGTTAAGTCGTGTGCACTAGCGTTGATCACGGGAATAGTGCAAGAAACACGGTGGGTTCAATCGGTGGATTCGGGTCCTTCTGAGGTGGTATCGAGCATACCGATTGTAGGTCTTGGCCCTAGATAGTTTGGAGGTGTCTTGAGTGTGTCCAAAATTATTTTCTAAAAGAGAATCTAAGCTTGACTAATAAAACCCTCTCGACTCATCTCATTCTCTACTTCTCGCCTTTGCTAAATTTACCGTTTTACTTGCCGTTTGGTGGAGAACTTATTCCAAGTTCTTGTGAAGCGGATGCCGATCGTTCGACCTTTGAGGAGATAAGTGGCGGCTCGCCATGGAGCCGTGGAGAGTACTTGAGACGCTTGGAGGTTTTATCGTCCACTTTACCGAGGAGGCAATGGTCGATGAATGGTGTACACCGAGGATTCATTTGCAAGTTGATCATCTACGCTCGGAGAACGAGGAAGCTAGCGGGCCAATCAACATCTCCGCGAAGATTCTCGTGCGAGGTTGCAATTCAGAGGTCGCTCGACTTGCTCTTCGCCGTGTCTGCCGCGACTCTGGCGACGAGCTTCACGACTCGGTGTTCCGACTTCACCCAGACGTTCAAGCATGCGAAGACGGCGGATCGAGGGAAGCGAGTGTGCTCTGCGACGCACCTTGCGAGTTCGCCCTTGCCGGGAGGATCATATGAGAGAGACTACCCGGAGCTGGAGATCGTGTGCGAGGCACTCGAGTAGCGAGCGAGAACTCGAGGTGACCGTGCTTGACCATCGGGATGATCACCGAGCCGGAGAGGCCACAGGCGATTGAGGACGAGTGGGCGCGTGACTCGAGAGAGTTCAGAGCCACCGGTGAGGAGTCCGAGGAGGATCGGAGGAGCGAGAGTGGGAGCCGAGAGGAGTCACACCCGTTGTTGCGAGAGGATCCATGTAGGTCATCGAGATAGGTTTGCTCGATGCCACCCACCCGCCGGTGTATCGCGGATCGGTCTCACCAGTGGTGGTGGATGAGTGAGTGTCGACCTTGAGGCGTGTTGAGACTCGAGTGTGAGTCGCGTCTTTAAGTTAGCCTTTACCTTTCTAGTTGACGTTAAGGTTCGTGTTTAGTTTGCTTCTTTGTATTGCTTGAGTGTGCGTTATGTGTTGCAAAGCTTGTAGGCTTAAATAAGCACCATACCAAGTTAAATAAAGAATTGTTCAGTTTGGGTATAACATATCTCCCGCTTTAGAAATTCTTACTTCTCATCTATGCTACATCTACCTTTCCTAACCTAAGAGGCAATTATCGGATGGTGAATACTAGGAAACAACGGTGCTTGAAGTGGATGCGTCAGAATGACAATCCCAATGATGGAGGCAGCCCTCAACCACCGCCGATGGACATGCGAGAATCGGGAGCATTCCTTGCGGCCACAGACTCAATCGATGCACAAATGATCGGCGAGATCGTGAGATGACCAATGCGTGATAAACCACAACAATCCCGCAACTCGGAACAATCATGGTGGACCTCGACCTATGTCCAAGCTATCGGATTTTATGAGGACTAGGCCACCAACTTTCTCTGAAACGTGAACCCTTTGGAAGCCGATGATTGGCTTAGGACCATTGAGAAGAAGCGCACATCACTCGGTGTGAGGGCAATGAGAAGGTGCTCTCGCCTCTCATCAACTTGAAGGAACCGCCGCAGAATGGTGGGAGAATTCTTGTGCGCTCATGGAGCCCCAAAGAGATAACACAGGAGGAGTTCACTAATGCTTTCGCGATATCATGTCCCGAGGGAATGATGGATCTTAAGAAGGAGGAGTTGAGCTTTGAAGCAAGGAGGCCAACGGTGGCGAATACGAATAAATTCACTCAATTAGCTCGTTATGCCCCGAGGACGTAGCGACGGATAAAGCTAAGCGATCTCGTTTCATGAAGGGATGAATTGGGATCGCAGTGGGGCGATTACCCACAATTTTCCGGATTTTCAGGAGCTGGTAAATAAGGCTTTAATCCTAGAGGACAAGCGCAAAGAGCTAGGTGAAAACCGTAAGCGCTTGATGAACAATCAGGGTGGACGCCCAAACCATCTACGCTTGAGGATGTCACCCCAGCAATTTGCTAGATTTCAACCACCAGCTGGGAACAAGACATCAACCCCTACACCTCGCCCTGCCAATCAGAATTTCCAGACCCCAGCGCAAGGCAACAATGCACCAGGGGGAAATCAGCAGTCTGCAGTGAAGAGATGCTATACTTGCAATGAGCCAGGGCACTTTTCAAATAGGTGTCCACAGAAGGGAGGCATCACACCAGTTCGTTTCAACCAGGAACAACACCGCTAAAGCACCAACATCGAGGAAATCGTGCACCAAGCCAAGCCGAGCAACGCCGCGATCAACGAAGCGTGGAAGAATCAACCACATCACGTGATGGAGCTCGGGAAGCTACGGACGTCGTCTTGGGTAAGTTCTGGTCAACTCGATACTGCTACGCTTTTGTTTGATTACGAGCTTAGCATTCGCTTGTTTCTCAAAGTTTTGCAACCAAGAATGGATTTAAAGTGGTGAATCTTAAGTGTGTGCTCTTAGTCCAAGCCCGTGATCGAGCTTAGATCTAGCCTTGGGTGTTTGGGAGCTAAGTTGCTTATGGATGGGATAGAATTTCTCGCGAATCTTATCTTGATAGATCGCAATCCTAAACGTCATCCTTGGAATGGATTGGCTGTCCAAGCATAAGGTCGTTTTAGATTGTGGCGAAGGATCGTGACCTTGGAAGGCCCTAGTGGCAAGAAAGTGGAGTTTCAAGCGACGCGATTCGGAGACAGGCGATTAACGGTCAACGATGTGAAAGCCATCAGCATGGAAGATGTGCCAGTAGCCAGAGAATACCCGGATGTATTTCCAGAAGATTTGCCAGGATTGCCACCAGATCGTGATATCGAGTTTGTCATCGAGTTAGCACCAGGTACAGCACCGATATCAAAGAGACCATATCGGATGCCTACCGACGAGTTAGTAGAAATGAAGAAGCAGATTGAGGAACTGCAAGAGAAAGGTTTCATTAGACCAAGTTCATCGCCGTGGGGAGCCCGGTTTTGTTTGTTCGCAAGAAGGATGGAAGTCTTAGAATGTGCATCGACTACCGTGCACTTAATGAAGTAACGATCAAGAATAAGTATCCGTTGCCCAGGATCGACGACTTATTTGATCAGTTAAGAGGAGCTGGAGTTTTCTCCAAGATAGATCTTCGTTCAGGATACCATCAGTTGAAGATCCGAGCAGAGGATGTACCTAAGACTGCGTTTTCTACGCGATATGGACATTACGAGTTCACAGTCATGTCATTCGGATTGACTAATGCCCCAGCATATTTCATGAACATGATGAATAAAGTCTTCATGGATTACTTGGACAAGTTTGTTGTAGTCTTCATAGACGATATCTTGGTTTACTCGAAGACAGAGGAAGAGCATGCAGAACATCTGAGAATGGTTTTAGACAGTCATGAGAGCATCAACTATATGCTAAGTTTAGCAAGTGTGAATTTTGGAAGGAGAAAGTTGAATTTCTCGGTCATGTAATGACTACCAAAGGAGTCATGATTGATCCCAAAGAAAGTGGGCGCAGATGTTGCATTGGGAGCCACGAAGTCATTACTCAGATTCGTAGTTTTAGGGAATGGCGGGATATTACCGTCGGTTCATAGAAGGATTCTCGACAATTGCTAAACCCCTTACGCAGTTTGTTAAAGAAAGAGAAGAAGTTTGCATGGGCGCCAGAGTGCGAGAAAAGTTTCATGGAATTAAAGAAGCGTTTAACAACGGCCCGTATTAGTGTTGCGGATGTGCGTAATGGATTTGACATTTCTTTGCGATGCTTGAAGCGGGGCTTGGGATGCGTGTTAATGCAAGAAGGCAAAGTCGTTGCTTATGCGTCGAGACAATTGAGACCGCATGAAGTGAATTACCCAACGCATGATTTGGAGTTAGGCTGCGTAGTGCATGCTTTAAAGATATGGCGTCATTATCTCATAGGAAATAGATGTGAGATATATACGGACCATAAGAGTCTGAAATACATATTCACTCAATCTGACCTGAATATGAGGCAGCGAAGATGGCTTGAGCTAATTAAGGATTATAATGTGGGAATCCATTATCATCTGGAAAAGCCAATGTGGTGGCGGATGCCACGAGTCGAAAAAGCCATAGCGCAAATGCATTGTCAATGGAGGATCAACGAGAATTATGCAAGGAATTTGAGAGGTTAAGATTGGAGGTCGTTCACAAGGAAATGATAGGCTGCGCTAAAGTAAAACCAACATTAGAGGATCAGATTAGAGAAGGTCAACAAGATGACGATAAAATTTCAAAAATCAAGGCTAAAAAGGAAGAAGGCCTAGCCATAGATTTCACTCTGGACGAACAAGGAACTATGTTCTTCAAAGGCCGAATTTGTGTGCCGGATAAAAAGGAATTAAAACAATTGATTCTTGAGGAAGCGCATGATTCAAAGTACTCAATTCATCCAGGAAGTGCTAAAATGTACTAAGATTTGAAAGAGAGATTCTGGTGGCCAAATATGAAGCGTGAAGTAGCTGAACATGTTGCTTTATGCGACGTATGTCAGAGGGTAAAAGCCATGCATCAAAGACCACCGATGCATTGCGGTAGATTAAAAATTCGGAATGGAAGTGGGAGGAAATCGGAATGGATTTTATCACCGGTTTACCTAAGACTCAGAAAGGTTACGATTCCATTTGGGTTATCGTGGATCGTCTAACCAAGGTCGCTCATTTCATCCCAGTAAAGACCACTTACGCCGGAGATCGTTTGGCAGAATTGTACATGTCAAGGATTGTATGTTTGCATGGAGTGCCAAAGAAGATTGTGTCAGACAGAGGTACCCAATTTACCTCAAGGTTTTGGAATAAGTTGCATGAAGCAATGGGAACCCGTCTGAATTTCAGTACAGCACATATCACCCGCAGACAGATGGTCGATGAAAGAGTAAATCAGATTTTAGAGGATATGTTGAGAGCCTGTGCTTTAGCGTATGCCACGTCATGGGATAAATGTTTGCCATATCACGAAATTCGATTACAATAATAGTTATCAAGCTAGCCTCTGAGATGTCACCATTCGAGGCATTGTATGGACGTGCTTGTCGTACTCCGTTGAATTGGAATGAAACGGGAGAGCGTTTGGTGTTTGGGCCAGACATTCTCGAGGAAGCCGAAAGTCAAGTCGCAATGATCAGAGAGAGGTTGAAGATAGCACAGTCAAGACAGAAAAGCTACGCAGACAACCGTCGTCGAGATTTGAGTTTTGAACGTAAGATCATGTGTATCTCGGGGTTACCCTCTTAAGGGCGTTAAGAGATTTCACGTTAAAGGAAGCTTGCACCAAGATATGTCGGTCCGTTCAAGATTACGAGCCGTCGAGGAGAGGTAGCTTATCGATTAGAGTTGCCTCGATCATTGGCGAGGAGTGCATGATGTATTCCATGTATCGCAGCTTAAGAAGTGTCTCGAGTGCCAACAGAGCAAGCCCGTTGGAGGCAATAGAGCGCAAGAAGATTTGACTTATAAAGAGCAACGATCGAATTTTGGATGTTGTGGGCGCAAGACCGAAACAAGTCTATTCGCTTTGCGAGTTCGATGGAGCAATCATTCGAAAGTGAAGCCACTTGGGAGCGAGAAGAAGAATTGAAGTCGAAATTCGAACCTATTCTCTAGTTAGCCCTGAATCTCGGCTCGAGATTCTGTTAAGGGGAGGTTTGTAACATCCCAAAATTTGGCTTAATTAAGTTTTTACTGTTTAAAAGTGCATTTGTGATTTTCTGGAATTTATTTGGATTTTTCTGGATGTATTGGAATTAAATGTTATTTCAAGTTTATTGCTTTTTAATCAAAAGTATTTAAATCTGTGCCAAGTTAAAATAAAGTTTGGCCAAAAATATTTTATTTGAGTCCAGAATGTCTCAAAGTATTTTTGAGATTTTTCTTGGATTTTTCCTAATAGTTTTATTGCCTAAAATAAATAAAATGAATTTCTAGAATTATTTTAATTGGGAAACCCTTTTGAAAATCGGTGAACAGTGTTGGGCTCGGCCCATACACTGCGTGTCTTGACCAGTGGAGCGCGCCCGATTAGCCCATGATCCCGAGAGAAATCGTGCGAGCCGTTGGATCGCGATCGTATGGCTTGTGTCATGCCACGTCGCGAATGCGCCTAAGCCATAGGATCGTGATCGCGTGGTCGAGGTGGATCGTGTCTTTCCGTAACCCTAATCGATCGCGGCCGTTGATCCAGCGAAGGCCCGATTGGATCTCGTCGGGAAATCCGGTCGCGTTCGTTGCGCCACGTGGGCGGTTCTTGTGAATCGTCTCCGTCGGGACTTCGAATCGCCGTGTGTCCGAGAAGGACTCCGCCGCCGCGTCGGTTGGTTTTCGGTGCACCGTGCGTGGTCGTCGAGGCTATTTAAGGGGTCCGCAGCCTTCCGAGAATTGTCATCGTCGCGCCGCAGCTTTTGGTCGGAAGGGTTTCGCGAGATTCGGCGTAGAACACGCCCGGGAGCTCGTCGGAGTTGATCTGCTGCAACGCGAGGTTTTCGCTAAAGAACGTCACCGATTCAGCGGTTTTGGCGTTTTGGTTCCAGATCCGGATTCGCCAAGGTGTGCGCGTCGGCAAACCACTTGTTCACGTCGGGGACACGTCGGAACGCCGTCGCCGTAGCTTCTTCCTCATCTCCGGTGGTTTTCTTCGCCGTCGTTTCGCCATTAGTCTCGGGTGAGTTTTTGACCGTCGGATCTAAGCGAACGGGGAGGATTGAACCGCGTCGCATGTGTCTGTCGCCGTTCGATCGGATCGGACCGTAGATGCGTGCCGCGTGTCGCGCATCGGCGGGGCAGCGCTGCGACCAATCGGGACGAGACGCGTGGCGCTGCGGGTTTCGAGGCGTCGTGCGCCGGGTTCACGGTGGACCAGAGGAGGTCTCGTGGACCAGGTCTATGCGCCGAGGCCACGTGTCGATCTCTGGTTGGTTCGGTCCATGGCTGACGTCACGCTGATGTCATAAATCGCTTTTTCAGTATAAAAATAAATCTGTTAAATCTGATTTTCTGATTTCAGTATTTATTTCAAACTTCAAAAGGCTATATCTTTTGCATTGTAACTCGGAATTGAGTGATTCCAGTTTCTAAAAATTTGTAAAATTGAGATCTATTTAATGGTGAATTTTAATTGATTTTTGGAGTTCAATTGCTCTCTGTTTTGGCATTTATTTGCTTTTCTCTTTGATGCAGCGTAGACGTTGAATTGTGCGACGCTTCGGAGGAAGATCAAGCAACCCAAGAGCAAGCTTCAGATCAAGATCAGGACCTATTCCAAGGCAAGTTGTGCTTTGATCATGTTGAACCCATGTTTATAAAATTGCTATGTTTGTTTTACAATATTGCATATATTTCAAATATACAATTGTTTCAAATTAGATTGGGTTTAGCTAAAATACCGATTGATCTATACCCTACCTTGTCATTATATGCCATGAACCATTGTCACCCTAGATTGGTTTAATATAGTTGATTAATAATTATGATCAACATTGGAGGTTAGACCGTATTAGTTGCTTAGCCATGCCACGTCATCACATATGTCAGAATCATTGTTAATTAATTTTGATTAACGGAATATGGAACAATGTTATGAACTTGTGTGTCATGTGGGATCACACGATGAGATTGAGTTGTTGTGGCGAGTCATGTCACGCAACGATGTTGAATTGTTGATGGCACGTGGTGCTTGGTAATCAACTGGGTGATGATAACTTAGATTGGGGCAAGTGGCAAGGGGCGAGGAGGCCAAGGTGGGCCCGATGGGCAGATGGTATGTGGATGTCTTGCCTTGATCACACTAAGGACTTAACCTTGCAAGCCTTTGACCTGAGTCAATCATGCAACCATATGTGCGTATGGGCCACCTAGTGAGTAATTTGCAAAGTCTTAATTTTGATACTATCGTGGTCGGTGTGAGTTCCCGGGTCAGGGTGTAATTCACATGGCGCAAGAGGGGGGCCCTGGATGTGGTTTACAGACCCGCCAGTGTTGAAACCTTAGCGGGTAGTATCGGGTTAAGATAGAGCATTGTAAAGGCTTTGTTATAATCTCTCGCCTTTGTGGTGTTTGGTTGTATCACGTGGGTAAAGTGCATAACCTCTGCAGAGTGTGAAACTATTCGGATAGCCGTGCTCGCGGTATTGAGCAATGCTCGGAATTACCGGTTAAGGGTTAGCTTAATTAATTGGACAACTTGGTTGGGATGGCGGAATGCCATGTGGAAGATGGAATTTAACTTAGGATTGGAAACTTGGTTTACTTGAGAAATACTGAATTTATTTATTATCGTTATTTGTTTTACATCCTTTACAATCTATATACTGTATTCGTTCATAAATGCTGCTTATTGCAAAATAGCCATGATAGCCTATCCATTGGAATAAGCCTTGCATATAGATACATGGAATTGCATTCTGTGCACAACTTGTTGAGTGCTTTAAGTACTCACCCTTGCCAAACAACAATAATCAACAGTTGAAGAATCTACACCTGTGTTGGAAGATGAAGTCCAAGAAGACACGAGTCATTAGGGTCCGAGCCTTGTCGGTTGCTGTGGTGGTGATGAGCTACCTCGTTTCTACTTTCCGCTGCTTAATTATTAGTTTATATTTTCAGTCTTGCCCTGCGTGGCTTAATAATGTAAGTTGGTCATAAGATCATACATTTAGTTATATCAATAAATGAACTATTATTCTATTATCGTTGTGTATGATGTGATATGTACCAATGTTAAGCTGTGTGCACTAGCGTTGATCCTGGGAATAGTGCAGTAAACACAGTGGGTTCGAATCAGTGGATTCGGGTCCTTACACGATTCAAGTTTCTAATTTTTTCTAAAATCAAGATATATCTTCCAGAGCCAATTATTTTCTGTTTTGAGCTTGTTTGAGTCTCTGTTTTGTATTTATTTGGTTTCGTTGCTTCTTTTAGGTGAGACGCTAATTCCGAGGAGCGACGAAGACTTGAAGACCAAGATTCAACACTAGATCGCAAGGCAAGTCGTAATCCTTTGATCATATTGATCCTATGTTTGCAAAGTAATTTATTTTATACACTTGCATGCTTTTTACGTATCAATGTTTATTTAATGGGAGTAGATGTATACCTAGTTGATATTATGCCACCTTGATTGGTTGTATGCCATGTATCCATTGTTAAACCTAGGTTGGGACATTACTAGTTGGACATAATCATTATACCAACATTGGGTTATTGTAGCTATGCTTAGACATGCTTAGATATACGTTGGGATTCATGTCACACATTGAATAATGTTAATCTTGACTTAATGAGATATTGAATCGTGGCCGGTAGCCACAGTTGTAAAATTTGTTGTACCATGGCGGGGTTTGCCATTGGTCTTGGTTGAGCAATTGTTTTCCCTCGGGCAAGTGATCGTGCAGTAAAGGGGGTGCTTTCTAGCACATTGGGATGTGGATGTCTTGCCTGAGACAATTTAAGGACTTAATCTTGTGCGCCATTGAACTGGGTCTAACCGTACTACCACATGTCTGGAATGGGACAGGCTTAGCTGATTAATTTGCAATGTCTAGCCTTGAGTACTGCCAATTGGTGGTGTGGGTTCCGGGATGGACGGGTAGATTCGCAAGGCGCAAGAGGGGGCCTAATGGGCGAAACCTTAGCGGGCAGTACCGAGTTTAGACAGTGCATTGTAAAGG
The DNA here is from genome assembly GCA_036346275.1 of Otatea glauca. NCBI lineage: Eukaryota > Viridiplantae > Streptophyta > Magnoliopsida > Poales > Poaceae > Otatea > Otatea glauca. The sequence goes on from CM070719.1 coordinate 33,122,382, forward strand.
CTCTGTCATGATATCTCCGCGACACACCAAAGGAAGTGTGTTAGTAACGTTTGCACAAAGAGATATTCATGTCTTGTGGGTAAAGTTGTACAACCTCTGCAGAGTGTAAAACTATTGAATAGCGCGTCATGGTCATGGACAAAGCACGGAATTTCACACGGTATAGAGTGTTTCATAAAATGTGGAGCGTGGAATTGTTAGGATGTGAGCGGGAGTTCACTTTGTTGTTTTGTTGTCTATCATTGATCTATCAGTTATTTATTTATGTTTTCATAAATATGCTTTCAATCTATTTATTGTATTTCAATTCAAGTTATTGCTTTCTGGAAATGAAACATATAGCCCTCCTTGTCAAGCCGTGCATGAATATATTGCATCAATTCCCTACGGCTTGCTGAGTACCTTTGTACTCACGGCTTTATGCCCTTGTTGATCAGTTGCTGAAGGAGATAATGAATATCATGAGGAGGAATTCTATGAAGACTACGTGGATTAGGAAGGCGTTCCCCAGCCGATTGCCTGTGGCATGTCGAATGGTTCAAGTTATCTTTTCCGCTGCAATAGTATTTATTTCTTAAGCCCTTAAGGCATAATGGTGTAAACATTGACCATAAGGTCGTTTGCTTTATTTAATAATAAATTGCTTCTTCCTAGTTAATTCGTTGTATGGAATGGTATTTCATCTATGTTTCCACTGTGTGCACTAGCGTGATCCTGGACTAGTGCAGTATACACAGAGGGTTTCGGATTTGCAAATCCGGCTCCCGACAGTTTCTCACCGTCGTCGCTGCGCTCTGTGCCGTCGATCTGCCATCGCGTGGACACGTGGGATGGGGCCACATCGACCTCGCCGTATCGCATCAGCATTTCGCCGCCGTTACCGAATCCGTCGTGGTTTCCTCGCCCGTCACGCCTCCCTAGGGCCCTATTTAAGGCGCCGCCTAGATTTTTTAGACCGCCGCCTCGAGCTGCGCGTTTTGCCTCTGGTCTCGTCGTTCGTGCCGTCGTCTGTTGTCTGTGCGAGCTCGCCGGAGTGCTTAACGCTGCTGTCATCTTCTTCCGCGCCGTCCACCGCCTGTGGTAAGCCTCCATCATTGCCGCCGCCTCTGTTGAGTTCGTCTTGTCGAGGTCTTGCAGATCCGCGCAAAGCCGGGCCAAATACGTCGCTATTTTGCTGTTGTGAGGGTCATCTCCCTCGTGTCCGGCCATGCACCGCTGCGCGAGAAGTCGTTGTCGATCCGCCTCGCCGTGGCTGTTGGATCGTCGCGTAGACGGCTGAGATGTCGCCACGCGTTGAGCACCGGGGCAGCCGCTTCGCAAGTTCGCGTCGAGTAGCGCTAGCCGTTCGATCCAACGTGTAGTGCTAGGGTATCACCGTGTGTCGCCATCATGCGCCACCGTGTCGGTCGTTGTTCGCCGTTCGATTCAGATCGGATGTTACAGATCGCTCCGCGTGTTCGCTTTGCTAGCCGTCGGATCTAATCCGTGCGGATCTAATCCGTGCGGATCTAATCCGTGCGGACCAGATCGCACCGGCGCCGCGGCCAACCGTGTGTCGGGTGCCGTAGCCGAGGCGTCATGCACCGAGTCCTCCGTGGACCAAGTCCATACGCCGGGACACGTGTCGCGCTTGGTTGTGCCGCATGTCATCGTCGGATTGGGCTGCTTGTTCACTAACGTCGGCATGACATAATATATCGCTTTTTCCGCAGAAAAATAATTCGGCCAAAAATCATATTCGGTGCTGACGTCATAAATGTTGTTTTGCATTATAAAAATAATTCTGTAAATTCAGTTTATCCAATTTTCTAACTTTTCTTTTATTTCAAACTTTTAATAGCTATATCTTTTGCATCCAAGCTCCGATTGAGGTGATTTCAATTTCTAAAATTTTTAAAAATCAAGATACATTTAATAGTGAATTTTATTTAATTTTTAGAGTTGATCTTGCTCTCTATTTTTTTCATTTATTGCTTTCTCTTCTGTTACGTGTAGACGTCGAGTTGCCCAGTGAGTTTGTGGTTAAGGAGCCAGCACCCGAGTAAGGTCTAGAGCATGAGTCAGAGCTATTTGAAGGCAAGTTGTGTTTTGATCATGTTGAACCCATGTTTAAAATATTATATTGTTTCAATGTATTTCATACTAATTCAATTATTACTTGTTTCAATTATGTTGCGTATAGTTATTCGTCCAATTGTGATATATCCACCTTGCCATGTTGTAAGTGTTATTTCAATTATCACCCTAGAATGGTTTAATAATAATTGGCAGCTATAATTGTCAATGTGGGTAGTTACAACGCAAGTAGTATGCTTAGCCATGCAACAAGTCATCATTTTATATGAAAATGGTTAATCTTGCTTAATGATTATGGAACATGTTTATTAACTTGTGTTTATTAACTTTTGTGTCGGTTGTTGTCACACAATATTGTTGTTGTTGATGGCACATAGTGCATGGCAAATCAACCGGTGTGGTAAAATGATTTAGACTGAGGCAAGTGGCATGTATTTGTGGTGGGCCAATGTGGCACTTGGGCGATCGCATTGCTTTTTATGATAATTGATGATTTGTGGTTATGATGATTTTTAGTTAGTCTTGCCTCAGTTAATTAATGACTTAACCTTGCAAGAATTTGAATTGAGTCATTCATACAACCACAAGTCTGGTATGGGACAGACCTAGCTGATTAATTTGTTAAATCTAAAATTTGGTACTATTTGTGGTGGTGTGAGGCTTGGGTAGTGGTAACCAGTCCTCGCACGGGTGTGCTCACATGGCGCAAGAGGGGGCCCTGGATGTGGTAACCAGTCCCACCAGTGTTGAAACCTTAGTGGGTAGTACCGGGTTTAGATAGGCATTGGAAAGGCTTTGTTATAATCACTCGCCTTTGTGTTGTATGATTGTACCTTGTGGGTAAAGTGTATAACCTCTGTAGAGTGTAAAATCTATTCGAATAGTCGTGCTTGCGGTATTGATCATTGCTCGGTGATTACAATCAAGGGTTAGATTTTATTAAAAATAATTGTGGGTATGGATGTGGAAGTGTGGAATAAGGTTCTGAGTTGGTTATTGGAAAACAAATGAGAAATGTACTATTTTATTATTTGTTTTACTGTCTTTCAATCTATTTATGCTATTCCTTTACAAATGTTGTTTATGCAAAATAACCATGTTAGCCTATCCTTTGTAATAAGCCATGCATATAGTATATTAGACTTGCATTCTATGCACAACTTGTTGAGTGCTTTATGTACTCACCCCTTGCAACAAAACATCACCAGTTGGAGAAGAAGCAACGCCTTCTTTTGAGGAAGAGTATTAGGAAGAGGCAAATAACTAGGGTGCGAACCTTGTCAGTTGCCTGTGGCAGATTGAAGGGTTTCTCCTCTTATGTTTATTTTCGCTGCAATTTAATTACTTTTCAGTCTTAGCTCCGCGAGGCATACTCATTTAAGGTTGACCATAAGGTCGTCCATCAGTTATATTTAATATTGATAAAGTCTTTATTATGTTATTGTTGTGTATGATTGTGATATTCATCAATGTTGAGCCTGTGTGCACTAGCGTGATTCTGGACTAGTGCGGAATACATAGAGGGTCCGGATTTGCATATTCGGGTCCGGACAGAGGTGGTATCAGATCCATACTGACTGTAGGTCAAGCCCTAGCTAGTTTGTCGTCTTAGGAGTGTCCAAAACTATTTTCTAAAAGCAAAATTAACTTGAAAGATTAAAAAGATCTTGACTTATCCCTTCTTTCTTGCTTTCCACCTTTGCTGAATTTTTCTGTCTTTTCTCTTGTTTTGAGTGGAGTTTTTTTACGAGAGCCGCTTTCTGTAGGTTGAGATGGAGTATCTTTATGTAGAGCTCAAGGGAGGATTTGCCGCTGAGCTTTGGAGGATGCTGCAGCTGTTGGGAGGCTTTGATCATCCTATCTACCATGGTACCAATTGGATCGTGAGCGAGAAGGTACGAGGTACAATTTGCAAGGTCATGGTCTACGCCAGGGACAACACCATGGGAAGTCACCTCATCAACATCTTCGTGAGAAGAGCAACATTTGATGTTGGGATCCAGGAGGCCGCTCGTCTTGCACTTCGCCGTTTTGCTCGTGACTACGCTGCAGAGTTGGAGACAACGGTATTCAAGTACCATCCGCATGGAGACGCCGTCACCGAGGACAGAGTCAGGAGCGAGGAGGATGCCACCATAGTCCATCTTGCACATTTTGCTTCAGCGCAGGAGAACCTCACCAAGACTACAAATCAAAAGCTTACGGAGGTATATGAGGCATTGGAGAAGGCCGAGAAGAACCTTCGAGAGGCTAGGAGGATGGCTTTTGAGAGGATAGCTGAGCTGGAGGAGGCTCTCTACCTCAGGGAGGAGTCAGCTGAGCTGGAGGAGTCTGAGGAAGATCCGGAGGAGCTTGTGACAGAGCCTAAGAGTCAGGGATCAGTGTCATCCAACGAGACCCCCAGCCATCAGAACAAGTTTGCCCCGATGCCGCATCACCCGCCGTAGTGTCCACCCGGAGGCCCGCATCCACGATGGCTTAGTGACTAGGTAGAGTCTTGAGTTTAGTGGTAGTGGTGACTCAAGTGTTCGAGTCGCATGAGTCTAAGTTTAGACTGTTGCCATTAGTTGATTAGTAATGCTTGTTTAGGTTAATGAGAGTTTTAATGGTCTTTTTGAGTGTGCAGTGTGCATTGCATTGCCCTTAGGCACTTGTGAGAAGCCATACCAAGTATTTAAATAAAGATTAATAAATTTGGAGTTTGAGTTTGAAGCTTTTCCCTCGCATTAGTCCTTATATTACTTCCTCAATTGAAGTCGAGCTGCAACCATTGTGGAGATAGGGCATGTCTTCCTCAACTCAATTTGCTACCACCGATGAGTCTCCCCTGTGACCATCCTTGTCCGTAGCTTCGTCATTCCATGTTTTGTCTGACGCGTGCATCGCTTTCGTTGGAGGACCTCTCCACTATCATGCCACCGTGAGCCATGTCCGCATCACCACTGCTAATCACCATCAATCCTTGCCATCACGCCTGTGTCATGTCTTCTTTTTGTTGGTGCGCATCATGTCCCTGAAGTTATTCTCCTCCATCATTGCCTTGGTCACTGCTGTTGTCTAGTTGGAGTCATTGCCTCTATCGAGGATTTAGGCAACCGTCGGTAGGGTTCCGCCTCCTCCATCTTCACCAGTGAGTTCGCGTTGTCAAGATCTACATGTCCATCACATCACCTTCCTTGATCCACCGTCGGAACATTGTGTTCTTTGAAGTCCTAGCACTATTACCGCTTCGAGCTCGCCGTCGGGCGACTCTAATGACCATAGTGTACTATGCACTGCCCATTGAGTTCACCGTGGTCTGCTTTCCCAGATCTGCGACCTCATGCCCACTGAGCTGCAGGGGTACGGGTAGGCAACTCTAGCGAAAAATCAAAATTTTCTACCGCGTAACCAAAGAACCACTGCAAGTTATAGATCACAGAATTACCACTAGACGTGTAGACCCGTAGCGGAAGTAGAGTCGATATAGCGTGGTGGTGCAAATGTAGTCGTACTAGCCTTGCGCCTCCCCAACAGCTCCTTGTGACTGTCGCATGTTGCGGATCGTCCTAGCGTTGAAGCTTCGTAGCAACGCCTCTAAGGTATCCACACGTACGGGGCAGGAACATCACGTGTCGGAGTGCTAACGCCGGCTGCACGGTTTTGGACGGAGGAGGGGTGGCGGCTAGGGTTTCGGGAATTCCGAATTCCTGATATGTCTCTTCATGTATGTCTCACCTCGCATAACCACCACCTCCTCCCTTATATAGACATCTCATAAAGGGTTTCAACCCTTGAAGCCCATTAGGAACTCTATGCCCATTACAACTCGGATCCCTATCCGAATTGGTTACAGCCCCTTAAGCGTGTGACCCTATAGTTTCACGTGCACTCGGACATGGTTGGATTACCCCTATTGATCGTTGAGTACTCCTACTCACCATCGGGTACACCTACTCGATCATCGAGTACTCCTACTCGAATATCGAGCATTCGACCAATAGTTGATAGCGGCCCCTAGCAGGACTTACCGACTCCCAAGTACATGTAAAGATCGGACGAACCTCAACAATATCCTATATGCATTTCCTTTTGCCTCACGATATCGGTCAAACCCAAGGCGAGTTGTTGTCATCCTTATTTGTATGGCTCGACCACTCTATCTCGATGTCGTGACTCGGATTCCTTGAATACATCGAGTAACTCTTTTAACTCAATGACACTAGTAACTCTTACTCAAGTAGCATGGCTATGCGTTTCTGGAATCCGACCACTCGAGAGGCCTAGAGATATCTCTCCTGTTGTATGAAGGGGCAAATCCTATCTTGATCGACCACGCCTCGCAGCATGTTTCATGACAAACCCGAAAGCCATCTTTGTAACTACCCAGTTACGGAGTAGCTTTTGACGACCCCTAAGTAAGCCACTACGCATCTTGAGAACATGCGACAATCTCAAGTCGAAGGATATAGCATACACATCGTATATGAGACGAATTGATGACATGAAATAAAACAACGTTCTCGCAGTGTCTCATAGTGGGTCAACGTCCAATACCATATTCTCTAACATGTGTCTATATTATTGGTTTGATATCTACATATCTATGACCCGTGAAATATGGTCATCGACCAATACATATGCTAGTCTACTCATATGTGTCCTCATATGATTATCGACTAGGGACCCCTTTTAGAATGAACATCATAAATATGAATACAGAGTTTCACAAACAAGTCACACACTTTGTTAATCAATATCCATGATGTTATTCAAAGAACAATATCATAGTTCATGAACATTTATGGAAATATAATCATCTCTATGATTACCTCTCGGGCATATTTCCAACACGAGCTACCATCGTTCTCCGTTGCTACTGCTCGACGAAGTGTGCCACCGTTCGACGTCGATCCTTAGTCCCTATGCGTCGTCGGTGATCCACAAAATCATCCTTGTCGTTGCCATATAATAGCAAAATCAATGACATCTCAGCCGCCGCTACCTAGTTAGTAGCCACGTGGCACTGATCCAAACCCAAACCCTAGATTGGCTTAGTGAACCAAGTCACCGATGCATGGACCCCACCTATCAGGTCAACTATTACATGAGCTCGGTTCACCGTGGAGTGCAAACCTTCCTATGGACCCGGTCCATATATGAGGGCCCACATGTTAGCCTCTATCCTTTTTAATTAAACAAAACTGAAGAAATATTCCTTATAATATTCTCCTTTCTCTCTCAGTTATTAGTATTTTCCTTTCTCACCAAATTTCTTGAAGCACGTAGTCTTTCATACGAGCTTCTATTGAACACGTTCAAGTTCCCAAATTCATCTAAAATCAAGCCCTATTTTTTAATATCATCCATTCTCAATTTGGAGTTTTTTTTTGTCTTTTTAGTTTTGTTTATATTTATATGTTCTCTCTCATTAGATGTAGATGTTCGGAAGTCGTCCGAAGATCGAAGACTGAAGATAAAGGAAAATCATCATAGCAAGAGCATGGCAAGTTGTGCTTTGACCATGTTACACCCAGCTTTTACAAAAGTTATTTTGTTTCAAATTATTGCATGCTAGTTCAAAGTATCAAATGTTTTATTATTTTGGAATTAGCTATGCAACCTATTTGTTATATGCCTACCTTGTCCTTTGAATTACCATGATCATTTGTCACCCTATATTGGTTAATTGTTAGTTGGTCAATAATGTAGAACCAATATGTGATGGTTTAGACGTGACTAGAATGCTTAACCATGCAACAGGTTATTGATACCACTTTGAATTCACAAATTCATACATGACTAAGTAACTATAGAATGTCTTTATGAATAAAGGTGTATCATGTGTTATCTCCCGATGGTGACGATGGCTTGTGTTGCACTGTAACCAACAGGGGTAGGAAATTATTTAGTCTGAGGGAAAATGGCAATTAATCTTTTTTTACTGATTGAAGGCTCCTCCATGATCTCACATTAATCCTAATCGTAAAAGGTAAAAAAAACTAGAAATTACCACGTTAATTCAAAAAAATTGCTAGAAATTCTGGTATAATAAAAAATAGAGAACACCTCAACCGTATATTTAATGTATCCAGCAATTCTAATGGTACATATAAATTATATAGATATAGGTGACGTGACCAACCGTGAGAAGAGAAGGAGCCGACAGGACGTATTAATCATACCCTCTACTAATCCTGGAAGGATTCCTTGCCTCTCCTTGCTTTGAGCTGTTGGGTGAGCCGGCTCGGCTCGCGGCTCGAGCCGAGTCGGCTGAAAAAAATTACATCTGGGTCCTTTTTCGAAAAAAATTTACATATAGGTCCTTTTTCCGAACAAAGAATATATATTACGTCTAGGTCCTTTATGCGTTTTTAAGGCTTGCGCTCGGGTCCTTTTACCAAAAACCGGAATTACGATTAGGTACTTTTCGGAAGAAAAAAAACCCGTTCAGGTCCTTTTTTTTGGAAAAAAATATACATCGCATTTAGGTCCTTGTTGCGTTTTTCTAGCATTACGTTTAAGCCCTTTTGCGGAAAACACAAAATCCTTTTTAGGTCATTTTCGTGCGTTTTCTCGATTTACTCGTGTGTGGAGCGTCGATTGCGTGTTTTCTCGATTTGCTCGCGTGCATTGTCGGCCGCGTATAAGTTTCTAGTTAATATTATATATTAAAGAGCTGAGGATTGTTGGCCATCCAGAGGTGCCACCTCAGCCACTCCGTGCAAAAGTCCTCCAAAAAAATTGAAATCGCGATTAGGTCCTCCAGTCGATTTTTAACAAAAAGGGAAAAAATCGAAATTACATTTAGGTCCCTCTACGGTTTGCGTTCAGGTCCTCCCAGAGGTTTTTATAAGATCGGACCCCGAAAAATACGAAAATACGTTTAGGTTCATATACGGTTTACGTTCGATTCCTCTAGCCGTTTTTTTTTGCAAATAGACCCAAAAAAAATACGTCTGCGGTTTTCTCCTAAAAAAACGCAGATTCGACGAAGGTTTATAACAGTTCACAAATTTGCCGATAGGTTCTACCGACTCATTTTTATGTAAAAATAAATAAATAATGTTTAAATCATTTTTTCAGAATGGATGCGGTTTTCTTTCAAAAATATACAGATTCGCCGAAGGTTTATAGCAGTCCGCAAATTAGCCGACGGGTCCTACCGACCCATTTATATATAAAAAACTAAATGACGTTTAAATCATTTTTTTTAGAATGGACCCGAAAAAAAACAAAAAAAACGTCCTCGGATTTCTCCTAAAAACAATACAGATTCGCCGAAGGTTTATAGCAATCTACAAATTAGCCGACGGGTCAGACAGGTCATGCTGACCCATTTTTACGCAAAAAAGTTAAATGACGTTTAGAACCCTCCACGGTTTTCTCAAAAACAAAATCCACACATTCGCCGGCGGCTCCTAGCAGCCTTTCAAAAAAATATAGATTCGCCGAAGGTTTATAGCAGTCCACAAAATTAGCCGGCGGGTCCTACCGGCCCATTTTTATGCAAAAAAATAAATGAAGTTTAAATCCCACCGTGGTTTACTCCAAAAAAAACCACAAATTAGCCGACGGCTCCTAGCATCCCATTTTTTTTATAAAAAAACAGAAAACCAAAGTTACGCGTTTTTTTCGAAAATATCTATCGGGCCAAATTTTACACGTCGCAGCGTCACGCGTCCGAATTTTCCAAATTTTGCACGTCGCAGCGTCACGCGCCGAAATTTTGCAAGACGCAGCGTAGCGCGTGACATTGGCTAGTTATATATGACACGGGCATCATTGAGATCGATCACAAGCTAGGAACGTGTACTCTAAAAGAGAGAGAGAATGTGTACAAGTTTGAAGAGAACACAAGCTTCCACCAAAACCATGAACATGACAGTACTCACACAAGAGAGAGTATAACTGTAGACACTACTATAAAAATAGTCATCTGGGTCGGTTTTAGTAGCGATACAAAGTCCTTAGACAGTGATGATGAGCGGCTATCATGCTCGGTTTTCACCCGATAGAGATATAGCGTTATCTGTGTCGATTCCAAGGTTGGAACTGACACAGAAGACCTATTATCTCTATTAGTTTTGAGCTAGAAATTGATATAGATAATTAGGAATCTGTATGGGTTTCACGATCAGAATCGATAGGGAATACCTTATAATCTCTATTGGTTCTTAGCGTGGAATCGATAGAGATTAGTGAATTATATTTATCGGTTCAATGCTCAAAACCGATAGATATTACACGTTAAATCCCAAGTATCACCTTCACAGTATATTCACATTCACTGTATATTCATATTCACACTCACATATTGACAAATTCATAGTATATTCACATATTGACAGTATATGCACAATTGATAAACCGATAGATATTACACGTTAAATCCCAAGTATCACATTCACAGTATATTCATATTCACACTCACAGATTGACAAATTCATAGTATACTCACAGATTGACAAAATCACAGTATACTCACAGATGACAAAATCACAGTATACTCACAGATCGACAAATTCACAGTATATTTACATTCACTGTATTGTTGACAATATACATACTCAATGCAGAAATCATCAACACAATCCTCTAACGTAATTCTCCTCAAGCAGCACCAACGTTCTAGTAGAAGGCTCTTTGTCCCAAGCATTGCATCTAGAGTACCACAGAGATTGTACACTGAACATATTCAATGCAGAAATCAATGGCACAATCCTCTGGCGGCCTTTTCCTTGCAGAACTTCTTGGCACAAGAGCAGTCTTTCGTATCGTTTTTATAGCCAACTTTTGTTTGAAATATTTCTTGCTATGTTACAAGGATACAATAAACTAGTTAAATTATTAACAAGCATACATTGAAAAACAATATTATTTGATACATCAAGACAAGGAGACCTTAGAGCTTTTTCATATCTGCCATCATATGTGCCATAGCTTCCACAACAGAGACTTTTCGGTTCTCCTTGTAGTTCCACATCTCTGGCATAGTGCTCATTTGTTTGACACCAATAACTGGTTGACTTTCAGTCATGTCTCTTAAACCCTACAAAAACGATCATTTTGTTGTGAAAATAGGCTATCTTGGTATATTATCAGTTACCACATTGAATTAAATACTAGAAATCTGTATAAGCTCAGTTTTAGCTTCTTCCAACTCTGCTTTTTCCCTACGCTTCAGTTTTTGTTTCATCTCATAATTTTTTTGTTAACTTAGGCTTTCCCTTCAATTGTATCTCCACCACAAGTTTTTGTTTAGTATCCAACAGCTTTTCCATGTCGTCTGTCTTGTTTGTAGGCTCTATTTTATATATGATACTTGACAATATCAAAGTAAATATACTCATAATCAGGTAATTAAGTATATTCATGACAATTAACATTAATAGAGGCATACAACTAGCAATCAAGCTCAAGTTTATTTTAATGTGTTCTCAGATGTCGAGTTGCCTTAGAAAGGCCTCTTTGCCACTAGGGACAAGAAATTATTATGATTTGTGACAACCTTACCTTTAAAAACATATTTAATTGTTGATAGTTTATAAAATCTAATCAATTGGACCAAGATATATTGAAGAGAATCAATACTCAAGAATACTTTCTGAAACTACAATAGTATAGACTACAAAAGCATGTAAACAGAGGCTGCCAGTAGCAATTTGAATGCTAAAAACAGCCAAGAATACAATGAACAAAACAATAACAGCCAAGCACAAGTAGAATAGTAAGCACAATGAGCATGACCATATATCTAGTAGCACTTAACACATGATACCAATTGAACTAATCAAGATTGCAAGATGTAAAAAATTAACCAAAGTTATCACAAACAGCCTAACCAACCCAACTCTTCATCGAACAATGCTTCCCCACATGCAAGGTCCCCAAGTAAAGAAATTAATCACAGGAAGATGATTATACTCACATAGAACCAACTGAAAAGTCAATGAAGCTAACACTGCTCAGGGAGGAGGCGGTGACGATGTGCTCGGGGGAGGAGACGATGGCGACGTGCTCGGGCAGGAGGCGACAACGTGCTCGGGGAGGAGGAGACGACGACGTGCTCGGGGGAGGAGACAACAGCGACGTGCTCAGGGAGGCGGCGACAACGTGCTCGGTGGTGGAGGAGGAAGCGGCGACGTGCTCAGGGAGGAGGAGGAGATGACGGTGATGTGATTGAGGAGGCAGATGGGCGATACAGGGGAGGGGAGGCAGATGGGCGATGTGCTCGGGGAGGCAGATGGACGACGCAGGCGGAGAGGAGTAAACTCCTTTTTTATAGAATGGAGGGGAAGCCGAGAGGTCAAGCGCGAGGTGGACGCCTCGCCTTTTGGTATTTGAATGGATCGGAAGGAGAAGCTGAGAAGTCAAGCGTGGTATTTTTTTCCTGAGAAGTTAGGAACCGAGCTTCTATTGAACCCGTTCAAATTCCCAAATAACATCGGTTCTTTCCTGAAAAGTTAGGAACTGACTCAGATGAAGAGATAGTGTTGTATCATTCTGTAGTAGTGCAATGTAACATTCCAAAATTTGGTTCAAAATAATAAAATATTGTTATTTATGCATTTTTTGAATTTTCTAAATTTTTAGAATTTTCTGGAATTTATTTTCTATTTTTGAACTAAGCCATTTTTGGATATTATTTTATTCTATGGAATTTTAAATAAAGTTTTATCAAAAGTATTTTATTTGGGTTTCAAATATCTCAAAATATTTTTAAGATTTTTTGTGGAATTTTTTGAGACTTTTGCTATTTTATTTGACTTAAAGTGTTTTTTGGAATTATTTTAAAAGGAAAACTTCAAAAATTCTTGGAATAGTTCTTGGGCTGAAATCCTGTCTTGGCCCAGCCGTGCGTAGCCGGTACAGCCCGCATGAGCTGACCTGTGAAACTCTAGGGTGATGATCGTTGGATTCGGATCAACGGCGAGGATTATTCCGCACTCGTGTCTCGCATCCGCCGCTGATGTGTGACGCGTGGACGGCCGTGACGCTTCATGCCTGAGTCTTCTTTGAACTGGAGTCCATCCCGCTATCGCCTTCTGTTTGCACCAAAATTCGGCAAGATAATTAAAATCAGGCAAATAGAATTAAAGATATGGAAGCTAACGGATGTTTAGAAAGAATCCGAAACGTTTGGTGAATTGTAAGATTTTAAAGGAAACAACCTCTCGAGATAAGGCCGATACGGATACGGATCTTAAAGCGTGTTGGAGTAGGACACGATCGGTCAAGGGTATAAAAGAAGAGCCAAGCAAGGCTGCGGGAGGGACACATACAAACAACCAGACTTTACTTTTCATCTATTTTTACATCGACTAGGAGTAGCTCGTGTAATTTAGCCTTTGTAATCGATTTCGATCAATAAAGTTGCGCATCGCCGATTGTTGATCTTCGTCAATTACACCCTGAGTTCGATTTGTTACGATTTTGTTGCGCATCGCCTTCTTGAAATTGATCGCCTTTATCATCTGCTTAGCCTTAATCGCTAATCGGACTTATCTCGTTACTTTGATCTTGATCGGCTTCAAGTCGATTGAGTTTAAGCCGATTGATCTTGACGATCGGCTTGAAGTAAATTTTATTGTTTTTACCTTGTCGATTCGAGTCAAATCGACCGCACGCTCGAACAGTGTTCGTCACGTGTCTTTCTGTCGAAACCCCGCATCAAGTTTTTGCGCCAACACACTTTTGGCACGCCAGTGGGACGCGTAATGTCTTCATCGTGAAGTCGATTCCGCCATCGGATCTCAACTCGAAGCTATAATCGTCCCAACAATGGGCGATTTGTCCGAACAACGCCAAGAAATTGAAGCTCGGAAAGCTGCTCTTGAAGAGATGATGCTAAGTTGCTATCGAGAAAACAAGGCGTGGCGTTACTCAAAAATCCGCCCTACCGACGGTCAGCATACAGGTGATGCGGGCATAACGTAACAAGTAAGCCGATATCTACTGCTCAAGCGAATTATCGGCTATGATTAATCAATCAGACACCACGCCTTGATAAACCAATCGCCGGCTCTAGTAACAACCCTTAAGCCGATGATAGTGAATAGCGTCAAAACTATAGCTCGTGAGTTGGCCTCGTCAAGAAGTCCGCTAGACCCATTGGAAGTTACGCCAAATTATCCGATTTTTACGTATCGCGAGAACACGCAAAGCACGATGGCGATCCTAAACCATCGGCTATGACCTCACCTCCTACAATGATGCCCACACAACCCACGGTCATATTGCCTAGGATCCCGGTCAAGTGGGGTGAGCCATTATCACGCTTATACCGACGCCGCAAAGTTGGATTCATCCATCAACCTTCCACCGTCGGCTCCGTTTTACGCTTTTCCCCAATCAGCTTCACAGCCGGTTAACTCTGAGAGACATCCCCAAGAACCTATCACCTTAGAAACCCAGGGCCACACAGGGTAGTAACATACTCAGAACCGTTTATCCCGGTGCCGAAACCTCAAATTAGGCATAATCGGCACGATCAATATAATCGGATGCCGACGGCACGGCATAATTGGCAACCCGAGCTTGCACTCGGGGGGCAGGATGCAGATTATGACAGACATTATCAAGGGCACGCCATACCAAAGTGGCGATAATGCTAATTGGGCGATCAAATCTCTGCTGTTTTGAGGATCAATTCGGCATACAACCAAAGGAAAGTTATCGGCTATAGAAAGCCGTACTCGATTACATAGATCGCATGCCTTACCCTCATAATTTGAGTCCCGGATTTTGCCAAATTCTCGGGATGATTCGATTACCACCTTAGAACATGTTGGGCGTTTTATCGCGCAATGCGGTGAAGCGACCACCGATGGTTTGAAAATTAGATTGTTTCCGTTATCTTTATCTCGGGGCAGCATTTACTTGGTTTACTGTTTGCCTCGAATTCGGTCCATCTATGGAGCGATTTGGAAAGCCGATTCCATGAATATTTCTTTTCGGGCGATCGGAGCTTAGAATTTCAGATCTGAGTTGATCGTCAAAAATTTGGGAATCGGTGACGGAATACATCAAGAGGTTTAGAGAAATTAGGAATCGGTGTTTGGTGTTACATTACGACAATCAACTCGCCGATTTAGCGTTTCAAGGTTTGATTCCCCTCTTAGGGAGAAATTTGGAGGACAAGAATTCACCGACCTTAGCCATTTGTTGCATCGTGTATCGGCTCAAGAAAGTCGATTCTTGATAACAAAGTATTTAAAGACAGATTTAAAACGATGTAGCAATAATAAAGAGAAGGATAAGGCCAAGGTTAATATGGTTGAGTATTGTCCTAGTGATTAGTCGGAAGATGAGGAAGCGTAAATAAACATAGCCGAATGGATAAAAGGGCTAAAAATCCTTAGTCTGTTCTTGGTTGAAGCCGACTAGGAATAAGTCGGAGGTCAAATACTCTTTTGATGTTTCCAAGTGCGATCGCATGTTTGATTTATACGCAAGAAAAATATCTGATTGCCGGAGGGACATGTAATACCATCGACCGACGAGATCAAAAACGCAGTATTGCAAGTGGCATCATTCTTATTCACATAACACTAATGATCGCAATATCTTCCGTCAATGATCCATCGCCATTGAAGATGGTCGGTTGAAGTTTGCCGATGAGCCGACCATGCGGTGGGCGTTGACCCATTTCCTATTAATATGGTACAATGCTCGGTTAAAGGAAAAGAGCCGATGCAAGATGAGCGAGAAGAAGGATCGACAAGTCGATATGCAATCAAGCTCGGCGGCGGCGGACATCGAAGATTACCATCGGCTCCTTACAAATAGAAGCCGATCGAGAAGGAAAAAATTCAAGGACCATTAAACCTAAGGGAATCCCGGATAGGCAAATGGTACAAAGCGAAAAAGGTTCCATTAAGGCGACCAAATAAAAGCCAGTCCAACGTTCTCACAATTAATGGAGAAATACGAGAGGATGAATAGCCGACCATGGTACCACACCGCGGTCGGATAATTTGTATCGTCTGAGAACGTGGAGAGGGCCCATAGGAGGTGTCCTTTTGGCAATTTCTTTGGAAAGGAGAGTAGCGTTGCCATCACCGTATAATCGCCGATGGAACATTATCCTCAAGACGATTGGCGATGCGATCGGCTAGAGATAGACTATTCGGGCGATCGGAGAACAAGACCGAAGTCACGAAGGCCGGTCCGTGAGAGATTATCTCAACCGGATCAAGAACAAAGCCAAGCCAAGACGCACAAGACTAGTTCTAATCAAGAAGACTTGGTGGTAAAGTACGAAAACCGGTGGAACCTAAACCAGTGGTGCCCATCGGGCCTAAGCAAATCACGGCCACGACGGCTTCGAGGTTAAGGACACAAGAAATTCGTGAAGCCGATCTTTGAGAAGAGAGAGATGAGGTATTTAATGAGCCGTCCAATCAAATCGTCAAGAGAGAATGGAGAAGAAAAGAACAGTCGAAGAAGATTTGAATCGGTGATGACTGATTCTCCATGATTAGGGACGATACACCTCCATGGACATCAACATGGTGTTCACCTTGCCTACCGAGTTCAAAGTCGAAGAGAATCGGCCAATGAGGCCGTTGCTCGATTATGCTCCGGTACGAGCGCCATCTTTGAGAAACCCAAAGGCGATCATCGGCATCTCGAAACCATTGTACCTAAAAGGGTATATAAATGGCAAGTCGATATCAAGAATCTTTGGTAGATGGGCGCCACGGTGAATCTAATGCCTTACGACATGTAAAAAATGGGTAAGTCGATGAAGACTTAATTAAAACTAACATGGTTACGAATGACTTCACAAAGCGACCCTACGAAGCAAAAGGTGTCATAGTCACGAGCTAGCGTCGGTAGTAAGACTTTGCCGACGCGTTCTTTGTAATTGACGCCAAGGAAACTACGATGTCTTTGCTCGGTCGAGATTGGATTCATGCAAATTGTCAGTATCCCATCGACCATGCACCAAGCACTAGTTCAATGGAGCGGAGAAGAAGTTGAAATCGTCACACCGATACATCGCACACATCGCCATGGCTAGCTCCGATGCAAATTGGCAACACGAAGAAGTCGGTGCATATCGGGCAAGGCAATCGGGCGATTGCGACTTCATATCGTGAGCAAATACGGACTAATGCCGATCGATGTCAAGCTCGGCACTTTTGATCGGGCAAATGAAGTATTGCGCCGATGGGGACAAGAAAAGCATTGAGGGTGCTACAAGACAAAATGCAAAGCTATCGGCAAACAACAGATAGCTACGAAGTCATAGAAGACTATGAAGAAATCGAAAAGTTAGGTCAAGGATTCACGTCCACCGACTTGCTTGAAGAAGTCGATATAGGTGAGGGTGATAGAAAAAGACCAACTTTTGTCAGTGCAAATTTAGATGTAAAGTACAAGGAAAAATTAATAAAAATACTTAGGAATTATAAAGATTGTTTAAGCTTGGGAATATCACGAGATGCCCGGATTAAGCCGTCAATTTGGTGGAACATCGGCTACCTATTAAATCGGACTGTCGACCGTTCAAACAAGATATCGAGCGTTTTAATCCAGCCTTGTACCAAGTCATAAAAGAAGAGATAGAACGATTATTAGAAGCAAAGTTTATCAGGCCTTGCCGATACGCTGAATGGGTTTCCAACATCGTTCCAGTAATGAAGAAAAATGGAAAACTTCGAGTATGTGTCGATTTTAGAGATCTGAACAAGGCGACGCCAAAAGCGAATACCCTATGCCAATAGCCGATATGCTTATCGATCTTTGCATCGAGAAATAAGATCATAAGCTTTTGGGCGGTAATGCCGTATAATCGGATACTCATGGCGTAGCCGATATACCCAAGACGACCTTGGATGTCCCGGTGCAATAGGTTTATTCGAGTGGATCAGAATGACTTTCGCTTGAAAACGCGGTGCAACATATCACGGGCAATGAATCTTATTTTCCACGATTTAATCGCCACACCTTTGTTGAGATTTATATAGATGATGTAGTGGTAAAATCTGCAAAAATCTCCAACATCGGCCGATTTGGAGAGGTGTTCAAAAACATAAGAGCGCATGGTTTGAAGATGAATCCTTACAAGTGTGCGTTAGGCGTGTCGGCGGGGCAGTTTTGGGCTTTATGGTACATGAAAGAGGAATCAAGTCGACCAAACAAGGGTCAAAGCCATAGCCAATACCAAACCGCCAACATGTAAGCGAATTACAAAAGTTGATCGGCAAAATTAACTATCTTCGTCGGTTCATCTCGAACCTCTCTGTAGGATTCGTGCTTTTACTCCGTTCTTGAAGTTAAAGACAATGAAGAATTTATATGGGGAGCCGATCGTGAAAGCATTTGTGAAGTAAAAGGTATTTATCAACCCTCGATCTGGCCGCACCTCAAAAGGTGTTCCTTTCAGATTGTATGTCTCGGTGAAGAAGATACTATTGAGCTGTTTGGCACAAGAAGTACATGGTAAAGAGAGGGTTATCTTTTATTTAAGCCGACGGTTGCTAGATCGAAGTCGGTACCCTTTCATTGAAAAATTATGTTTATCATTGTACTTCTCATGCACAAAGCTAAGGCACTACATACTAGCATCCGACGGTTGCTAGATGCAGAAGTCAGGTACCCTTTCATTGAAAAATTATGTTTATCATTGTACTTCTCATGCACAAAGCTAAGGCACTACATACTAGCATCGGCTTGTAAAGTCATCTCAAAACCGATGTTATAAAGTATATATTATCGGCTCAATTTTGCGAGTCGACTTGGCAAATGGGCTTACGCCTTGGTCGAGTTCGACTTATCATATGAATCGGCCAGCGGTTAAGGGACAAGTCCTAGCCGATTTTATAACAGACATGACACACGGCAAACTTGGTCTTGATCGCACCATGGCAATTGTTCTTTGATGGATCGAGATGCGAGGAAGGGTATGGTATCGGTGTTGTACTCATATCACCTAGAGGACATTGCTTTGAGTTCGTATTCGGCTAAATAGCCGATGTTCAAACAATCGGGCCGAGTCGAAGCATTACTCAAAGGCTTACGGTTGTTGGAAAATATCGGAGTGAGTCTTTGTTGAAGCATACGGTGATTCACTATTAGTGGTACAAAGCAAATAAAGGAGAATACCAATGTCGAGATGAAATGCTATCAAAGTATTTAGAGCAATGCTTGCGAAATCATCGGCTCTTTTACATCATTTTCTATCGGTCATGTTCCTCGAGAATTGAGCGATAGAGCTAATGCTTTGGCCCACAAGCATCGGGATATAAAGATGTTGGCGAAGTCGAAAGCGAACTAGTAGATAAAGCAATAATGTGCACGGATATTGCTGATTGGAGGACACAAATAAGAGACTATCTAGTCGATCCATCTAAGCCGACGGAATGAAGGATACGGCAACAAGCATTGAAATGCGTTATCATGGACGATATCTTGTATTATCGAACTCTAGAAGGCTTGTTGCTAAGATGTCTTGAGGCTGAAGAAGCCCGAGTGGCGATGGGTGAAGTGCATGAAGGAATTTGTGGTTCTCATCAATCGGCACATAAAATGAAATGGATGCTTAGGCGGACAGGTTACTTTTATTAACGATGCTAGAGGATTGCTTCAAATATTACAAAGGATGTCAGACATGTCAAAAGTTTGGCAACGTACAACTAGCACCAGCATCGACTTTGCATCCAATTATCAAACCTTGGCCATTCAGAGGTTGGGGAATAGATATAATCGGCCAAATTTTTCCAACCGAGTAAAGGCCATAAATTTATTTTGGCATAACCGATTATTTTCAAAGTGGGTTGAAGCTATACCACTTAAGAAGGTGACTAGCGTTGAGGCGATTAGTTTTGTGAATGAACATATCGTCCATCGATTTGGAATACCGCAAACAATCACGACCGATCAAGATGCGGTATTCATGTCTAACGAGTTTCAAGATTATGCAGCGAGTTTAGGGATCAAATTGTTAAACTCTTAGCGTATTACGCTCGGGCTAATGGTCAAGCCAGTCGTCTAATAAAACGCTTATTAAATTGATCAAAAGAAAGATTGATGAAAAGCGAGGAATTGGCACTCAACACTATCGGAGTCATTGTGGGCCTATCGGCTATCTTATCACGAGCGACGAAGCTTTCACCTTACCGGTTGGTATATGGACAAGAAGCCGTTCTACAGTGGAGATCAATATTGAGTCGTCTGAGTAGCCATCAAAATGGTTTGTCGGCTCAAGATTATAATGATTTAATGATAGACAACTTGGATGAACTAAGCGAGTTACGTTTGTTTACACTCGATCGACTTAAGAAGAACAAGGTTAGAGTAGCAAAGGCGTACAATAAAAGGTTATGCCTAAATCTTTCGATCAGTGACTTAGTATGGAAAACTATACTACTGTTGGTTCTAAGGATAACCGATTTGGAAAATGGTAGCCTCGTGGGAAGGGCCATACAAGATTAATCGGTTAGTCGGTGGGAACTTCGTACTTCTGGAAACACTTGAAGGGCATGTTTTGCCTAAAGCCATTAATGGGAAATATCTAAAGAAATATTATCCTAAGCGTTTGGATCGGAGCTTAGCCGACTAAAGTCGCGTTCGGGGCCAAGATTAACACGATCTTGTTAATCGGTTTGAAAGGATTATAGACTAGAGATATAAGCAAGATAAAATCGGTTAAACAGCCGATTATAAACATAACAAGTTAGGTCGCAAAACATTGAACAAGCATTGGGACACGTTTTCAAGATAAGCCGACAAAGTTTTACATCCCGAACACAGGAGTCGTGCTCCTAAAGCCGGCGATTGCTCGGCCGCTTTGGCAATTGTTTCTTGCACCTCATCCGGGATCTGTCATCCTCTCGCCGCATTGCAGGATGGGTACAAGTTTAGCCGATTGCTCCTTGAAGGCGCCACAATTTGTTGCTATCTCTTTCTTCTCGCTCCTTGGCGGTAAGCGATGTTTTTGAAGGAATCTTGGCCTTGATGATGAGCCGTCGTCTTCAACAATTCTTCTTCAAGGAATTTCTTAGTGGTTTCTAGCTTTTGAAGAGAGGTTTTGTTAGCCTTGAGAGACTCCATGATCACATCAAATTTTTTCTTTTTTGCTTTTGTCTCTATGATCATTTTGTCAAGGATCCTCTGGTCGGCTTCTTGGGCTGCTCTCCTTTTCTTCCTTTCTTCAGCTGCCTCCACCAGAGTCTTTTTCTCGTCCAAATGGCAAACCTCAAGCGGTCGACCATAGTCATTGGTGGAAGATCGGCCTCAACTGCTGACATAGCGTCCCTAATCGGTTGATTATTGTTCAAAATCTCCGATTGGGGCCTTGAGACTAAATCAAATAGTTTGTTGAGGCGTTCTTGCATGCCAGGGGCCGATGAAACTGCAGCCGATGCACCTTTTGAAACAGCAATTATATTTTGAATTGCAGAAATATAATCATCACCGCAAAGATCTACGGATCATCAAATCGGATAGATTGAAGCCAAGGGCGTTGGATAGGTGCGAAGTCTCGGGAGCGCGATCGTTAGTCTTGGCATCGGTGAGGCAATGGCTCTTTGGCGATATATCGACAAACTTGCCGGGATATACGCCACTTGTGCCGTCGCGTGGTTTGGAAAAAGAATGTAATAAGAACCAATGATCGAATCAAGACCGATGGACTAAATTAAGATTTGTGTTATAGATACAGCGATGCCGATTCGTGAGGTGAACTCTCGCCACTTTGTTCTTGTGGTTTAGAGTATTTCTTCTTGGCGAGGACCTTGGTGGACTTTGGCTTCCTCTTTTCTACATATTCATCGGTGAAAGTCGGTTGACTGAAACGATGAAAGAATCAAGGTAGATTGAGTATAACTTCTTGGGTTGTTGTTGCTTTTCCAAGTCGGACAATGATGGGCTTTGAATACCCAAGGAGCGGAGGTGTAACGATCGAGCGGTTGCCTTATGTGGTCGTTTTCCCTTGCTTCTTTGGAACTTGATCGGCTTTTGCCCTCAGTTTAGTCGCAAAGAAAACAATATGAAGCCGATTAGACAAGTTGAAACTATTTAACGAAAAAGTTAAAGTCGACTAAATACCTCGCTAGCAATATTTACAAGACTCGTATTATCGTATCCGAGCTCGATTCGTCACTTGAATTGTTATCAGAAGTTAGCATCGGCTCGGGAACATCCGGGAAGAGGGCATCAATGATAGCCGATGGATGCGGTCAGGAGAAGTGCATCGACAATTGAAGACCACCATGAGGTGAATCGGCTAGATCGACGATTGTTCGAGAACAAAGTGTGGCAAAGATTTGATCTCAGTAAATCATCGGCTATCTCCAAAACCATGTTTCTTTGCAGACTAAGGATCGCACTCTAGTCTAAGGTGAACCAAGTCAAGAAGTGGAAGGTGGGAATCACTTGGCGAAACCCAATTATCCGCAAAAATGGAAGGATGGTAAAATTCATAAGAAGGTGAAAAGTACGATTCCTTGTGTTGAAGCCGACATGAAGATCTTGGGGAGATGAAAATTTTGATGAAATCCAAAGTCGATTCGAGCATTTGAATCACGAGTCAAGTGAAGAAATGATGGCCATTCAAAATCAATTTGCACTAGTATAATGAAAAATCTTGTTGATTGAAATCATTACTATCCAAATTCAAGAAGAAAGATAAGTATTTTTAGGTGCCAAGTGGAGAAATCTTCTTCTTGCGAGAACACATGATGAATCTCTCGCCATAGGATCGGTGGCTCACAGATTACAGTGCTGCATTTTACGGTGTGTCCTCGCGAGAATCTTGAATCTTGAGAGAGATCTAGTCTGAAAGATCGGCTAAATAAGCGATCTGACCAAATTTGAATAAACGAGAGGGACCACCTACATTGCCGACGCAGAATTTGGCAAACCAGGTAAAAGCCGACTCTAATTACATGCATCATTTGGCAAATGCTCCAAGAAACATCTTTCCCAATGCTAGCCGACGGCCCTCTACCAATCGCTCTGCCACTAGGTGATACACTTGTGTTGGTCCCAAAGAAGCACCACGTAACAAGAATCGGTCTAACCATAGATTGAGCGGCGTGTTCTTAAATGCGATACCAGCCCGTTCACTTTGTTATTGTTATTAATGTACTTACGCCAACCTTCTCCTTTAGATTGAATAAGCTTATATTTCGGTTTTCCACTAAAAGCGATATTTGTTCACCATCGGCCTCAAGCAACACAATTGGGCTATGTCCATAAGAGTCGGGCCGATGGGACGATCTGAAACAAGAAAGCGTTGAAGGTCTCAGACCCGAAATAACGGTAGTGGCCACTAAGGGCTCATTGGCTTGGATCGGCTAAAGAGAGAGAATACACTCAGCTATACCCATTTTTCCCATTCCCTCTTTTTGAGCTGCCACGGATATACCAAGATCTCCATCCCTTAAGCGGCTGCGGCCATGCTCTGAAGCTCTTATCCCAGCTCTCTATATTGAATCGATGGCGATAAAGGAAGGCGGGAATATCTTGGCTAATTCTCAGTCTTGGCGTCTAGGTTTCCTATCGGACCAAGAAAATCTTGATCTTTCTTGTTAGGGATCGGAATGAGTACGACTCACGTCCATTTCGGCCGATCTTAGCAAGCCGATTGAAGAAGATGTATGCAAGTATTGATGGAAACCGAACAATGGATGAACAAAAGCCGATTGTTTGGATTGAGTGCTTGTCTTGCGTGAGAAATGACCGCGGTGGGGCGCATTTTATATACAGTGAAAACTTGAAGAGGCGGGAGGTGAATTTCAAAAGCGTGGGCGGTTAAAGCGCACTAGCGCATGTCGAGAAATACGCGCGAATAAAGCGGCGATTAATGAGTGAAGATTAAGCGTTAGCCGATTGAACAAGCCGATAATTGTGATTTTTGACGGATGACAAGTCATCTCTCAAAAATGGGGGCATATGTTTGCACCAAAATTGGCAAGATAATTAAAATCGAGCAAATAGAATTAAAGATATGGAAGCTAACGGATGTTTAGAAAGAATCAAAGCGTTTGGTGAATTGTAAGATTTTAAAGGAAACAACCTCTCGAGATAAGGCCGATACGGATACGGATCTTAAAGCGTGTTGGAGTAGGACACGATCGGCCGAAGGGTATAAAAGAAGAGCCGAAGCAAGCTGCAGGGGGGACACATACAAACAACCGACTTTACTTTTCATCTATTTTTACATCGACTAGGGTAGCTCGTGTAATTTAGCCTTTGTAATCGATTTCGATCAATAAAGTTGCGCATCGCCGATTGTTGATCTTCGTCAATTACACCCCAGGTTCGATTTGTTCTGATTTTGTTGCGCATCGCCTTCTTCAGAATTGATCTGCCTTTATCATCTGTTTAGCCTTAATCGGCTAATCAGACTTATCTGAATTACTTTGATCTTGATCGGCTTCAAGCTGATTGAGTTTAAGCCGATTGATCTTGACGATCGGCTTGAAGTAAATTTTATTGTTTTTACCTTATCGATTCGAGTCAAATCGGTAGCACGCTCTGAACAGTGTTAGATCACGTGTCTTCTTTGTCGAAACCTGCATCAAGTTTTTGACGCCAACACCTTCATTTCCGAACGGGAATCTGGGTAGGGCACACCTTTCGAGGCCTATAAAGGCAGCGTTAACACCCGCCCGTGAACCGCTATGCTGTGTTGCTTCTTTTGCCCTAGAGATAGTCGCCCGAGGAGTCTCCGTTGAAGCCTGCGAGCTCACTGGAGTAAACTTGAAGACCGCCATGGTTTTCATTGGATTTCATCACCGTCGAACCTCCTTCTGCCGCTTCACCACTGGATTCGAACTCAATGCGTTGAGCCGAACCAGATCTACACCGTCGTCTCGTCGGAAGAGAACCGGAGCACCGTCGCTTGAGTTGTCTTCCTTAGCTACGGTGGGACTTCACCGCCGCATCGTTTCTTCCGCCACCGAGCTTCGCGTTCGTCCAATCGGTTGCCTAAGGACCATATTGTGCCACGATTTCACCGTAGAATACCCGCTGGATCCATCGCGGGTGGTTCCGATTTCACCATGCATCGGCCGTTGGGGAGCGCATCGTGGATGGCACCGTAGCCAACCGAGAGTAGCCACGTGGCGAGCATAGTCGCCGAAGGGCCATTGACCGGGTCCACGGCGGACCAGTGCCGACCCGTGGATAGGGTTAATGGACCGAGGTGACGTAGCGTGACATAATTGGTCCAGATCGGCGATGGTGTCATGCTAACACAATAAAGCGAATTTCCAATAGAAAAATAATTCGGTATATTATTTTATTTTCCAATTTTTTTATTTTTAGATTTTTGAATCTTTCAAAAGCCTGTTCTCCCTCATACGAGCTCCGATTGATATGATTCAAATTTGTAAAATTTGTAAAATTGAGATCTATTTAATGGTGAACTTTATTTGATTTTTGGAGTTTGTTTGCTCTCTATTTTGGTGTTTATTTGGCTCTCTCTCGTTTCGCGTAGACATCGAATTGCTCGGAGCGTCCGAGGAGGAATCGTTGACTCAAGACCAAGGTCCAGAGCAAGAACAAGGGCTTTTCTAAGGTAAGTTGTGCTTTGATCATGTTGAACCTAGTTTACAAAATTGCTATATTGTCTTTACACTATTGCATGTTATTTTATGCATATACTGTTTCAAATTAAATTGGGAATTAGTTAATCTACCTAATTGGATTATACCATACCTTGTCATTTGTACGCCATGATCTATTGTCACCCTAGGATGGTTCATTATTAGTTGGTTAATATTAGCAATCAACATGGGTTGGTTAGACCTTGCTTAGTATGCTTATCCATGCCACGTACAACACATATCTTTTGGAATATCAAAAGTGAATCTTGACTAATGGAATATGGAACATGTTTATGAAAGGTGTGTCGGGTGCTGTCACACAATGATGTTGAGTTGCAGTGACGTATGACACAAACGATGTTGACTTGTTGATGGCACGTGGTGCATGGTAATCAACTGGGCTGGTAAATAATTTATATTGGGGCAAGTGCCAAGGGGCAGTGTGCCAATGTGGGCCGAAGGGCAGATGGTATGTGGAAGTCTTGCCCTAGTCATCTTAAGCACTTAACCTTGCAAGCATTTGAACTGAGTCAATCATGCAACCACATGTCTAGAATGGGACGGACCTAACTAAGTAGGACTACCGATATCTTGATATGTGATTCCTTAGGTGGATAATCACACAGAAGCGTGCTTACATGAAAGTGTGGTTTAGCGGAGGATGTGGTGTCACACATCAATCTAACGGTATGTCGGTCCTAACCTTCACCTCCACTGAGGGAAGGGATAGTGTACGGCATATGGGAGGGTCGGTGTTGGGATAAAGATTTCTAAAAGGTTGTCATGAGCACTCGCCGACACACCAAAAGAAGTGTGTTAATTGCATGGCAACAAGAGGCGATCATGTCGTCTGGGTAAAGTGCATAACCTCTGCAGAGTGTAAAATCTATTCGGATAGCCATGCTCGTGGTATTGAGCAATGCTCGGGGATTAAAGTCAAGGGTTACATTTTATAAAGTGAAATCTTGGATGGGAAGGTTGAATGTTAATGGAAGGTTTGGAATTTGACTTAGGGCTGATGCCTATTTACTTGGAAAATGCTGAAAGTTATGTTTTACTGTTATTTGATTTACTATCTTTCAATCTACTTATTGTATTCAACTATAAATGCTACTTTACCACAAAATAACCATGTTAGCCATTCCTTTGGAATAAGCCTTGCATTTAGTTATATAGAATTGCATTTAAGTACTCACCCTTGCCAACAACTAAATCACCAGTTGAGGAGTCTACACGAGTGCTGGAGGAGTTTCAGGAAGAGACGAATGTTTAGGGTGCGAGCCTTGTTAGTTGCCTGTGGTATATTGAGGGGTTTATCTATGTTTTCATTCCGCTGTAGTTTAACTTGTTATTCAGTTTAGCCTTGTGAGTAGGGATGGCAATGGGCCCCAATCCCCATTTCCCCACGGGGAATTCCTCTATTAGGGGACGAGGACGGGGGGAAATCTCTCCCCGTAGGGAGCTTATCGGGGAAAATATTGCCCCCGTCGGGGATCGTGGGGACGGGGAGGTTCCACCATTCCGCGTCCCCGATCCCCGTCCCCGTGTTATCACTAATAGGTGAAAATAAATGATCATTCTCAAAAGAAAAAATATATATGTGAGGTCATTATTAATAAATATGCTAAATATGAATTACTCTAGTGATTCACTCACACTTCAACTACACATGCACCATTACTCTAGTGATTTATTCATATAGCATGTGATCTTTTATATAGCATTTTCGGGGATTAGTCCCCGTCGGGGCCCCGCAAACCCGTCGGGGATCGAGGACGGGGGAGAATTAAGCCCCGTGTACGGGGACGGGGACGGGGGCGGGGAAATTTTGCTTATCGGGGATCGGGGATGGGAGGGCGCTCCCCGCGGGGATTTTCCCCGTTGCCATCCCTACTTGTGAGGCAAATTCATGTAAGTTTGATCGTAAGGTTAGTCAATAGGTATTATTCAATATATAAAGTCTTTTATTATGTTTTCGCTGTGTATGATTGTGATATTCATCTATATTAAGCATGTGTGCACTAGCGTGATCTTGGACTAGTGCAGTATACACAGAGGGTCCAGATTTGCATATTTGGGTCCCGGCATGCAAGAAGCTGTGCATGGTGGTTTTGTGTGAAATTGGGATGGTATGTGTTGGTGTTTGGAGCACCGACGAGTGAATTTTTTAGTCAAGGGGCCGCACGTTCCCTCTCCTTGAATGGTTAGACTCAGGGAGCCCAAGATGTATACTGGTTCGGGCCGATTGTCCCTACTCCAGTTCATGTGGTGGTGCTATATTGCTTCGGGTGCAGACGACTGCGCGGTGTTTACAAGAGAGAGCTAAGAAAACGAGAAAAGGATCCCCCTCCCGGAGGGCCCTGCCTCCCTTTATATAGTCGGAGGGGGCAGGTTACATGGGAAGTTGGGAGAGGAAAGGATGAGGTGCCCTAGGCTAGGAGTTCTGGCTCCTGGTCTTGGCGATTTGACCGGTCGTCCACTTTCCCCACGCCGGGTCGGTGGACTCATCGAGTGGCGTAGTTTTCCGTGTAGTCAGGGAATGGAGCTCCTACCCTCCTGTATGCCTGTCAGATGCTGACGCCATAATGCGTGACTCTGGTGCTACCTCGGGAGGGAGCGTGTCCCCACACTGTGCATGACTGGACGATGAGATGGAGCCTTGACTTTGGCGACCTCCTTGCTACCTTGGGAAGGAGACACCTGCCCTCGCACGGTCACTCCGTGCTGTCGTGTCCGTGGGGCAGGTGACCAACGGCCTGCGGCGGCCTGGCACTCGGTCCTCGGTAGAGATCGCCTCAGCTTGGTCGGAGCTCACGGGGAGTCCGACCTGTGGCAGGGGTCGGACGCCCCCTGGTTGGTTTTGTTGGGGACGAGTGTCCTTCATGGCCCAGCGGGGGCCTCTGGCCAGAGCTGGTCTTGGGGTAGCCCGTTCGTCATTCCGGGCCACTGGGGATACCCGTGGTAAGAGTACTCGTCAGTAGCCCGAGCCCCGGCGAGTTAGTTAGATCTGATCGGGGTTTAAGCTAGTTAGTAAAATCGGCCAGAGTCGTGATCGGACTTAGTCGGTCGATCCGGCGATCTGGTCGGCGGTTACGGCTGGTGCGCTCGGCGCATCTGGCGGTGGAGCCCTCGGTAGTCGGAGGCCGGCCGAAGAGTACTCTCTGGCGAGAGGCCTTGAATGCCGTTGCGCGGCGCGTCGCGTTTTGAAAACCCATAACCATCGCCTTCTTGGCGCTCCGAAATCTGGTGAGGGCAGCCGTCTTCCACGTCTGTATTTATTCGGGACCGTTTGGCTTCCCCTCTTCTGGGTATATAAGGATATCACTGCTTGCTTGAACGATTATCCCTAGCTAAGAACCTTTCCTCGCAACCTCCGATGGCTTTGCCACTAATCTTTGGTCGACGCTCCGGTGCAGGAGGAGGAGGACCCTCTAGCGCGCTGCGGGTGAGTCGACCAGGCGTTGGTGAGAGTTGCGAGGAGGAGTTGCCCGTGATATCGCCGCCGTCGGCGTCTTTGCTCGAGGTGGTTTCGAAGCTCTTCAAGCGGGCGCCCTCATTGAAGCAGTAGGTCGCGTGTGCCGGGCGTGGTCGTTAGGTTCTTACGTAGCATTATGTAACGTTCGAACCTGGCGGCTTATATTAAAATTTCCCTTTTGGTCTCGGCATTTGTCTGTGTGATGAGTTTGTTTAGGTGCTTTTCCCAACTGACCTTGCCCTCGAGGGTTGGCAGTCGGTAAATGGCCGTTTCTCTTGAGCAAGGACACTCAGATACCTCAGCGGGCCTTGGATGCCTCTCGGGAGGTTTGGTGTCCTAGTGCTCGTTTCGTCGTGGCCAGACGGGGCCTTGGTCGGCGCGGATGCCCAGATGCCTCTCGGGAGGTTCCGGTGTCTGAGTGCTCATTTTACGTCGTAGCTGGACGGGGCCTTGGTCGGCGCGCATGCCCAGATGCCTCTCGGGAGGTTCCGGCGTCCGAGTGCTTGTTTTACGTCGTAGCTGGATGGGGCCTTGGTCGGCGCGGACGCCCAGATGCCTCTTGGGAGGTTTCGGTGTCCGAGTGCTTGTTTTACGTCGTAGCTGGACGGGGCCTTGGTCAGCGCGGGCGCCCAGATGCATCTTGGGAGGTTCCGGCGTTCGAGTGCTCGTTTTACGTCGTAGTTGGACGGGGCCTTGGTCGGCGTGCATCTCGGGAGGTTCCGGTGTTCGAGTGCTCGTTTTACGTCGTAGCTGGACGGTAAGGGCTCATTTTACGTCGTGCTGGACGGCGAGGGCTCGTTTTACGTCGTAGCTGGACAGCGAGGGCTCGTTTTACGTCGTAGTTGGACGGGGTTTTGGTTGGCGCGGACGCCCAGATGCCTCTCGGGAGGTTCTGGTGTTCGAGTGCTCGTTTTACGTCGTAGCTGGAGGCGAGGC
This sequence comes from Otatea glauca, assembly GCA_036346275.1. Taxonomy (NCBI): domain Eukaryota; kingdom Viridiplantae; phylum Streptophyta; class Magnoliopsida; order Poales; family Poaceae; genus Otatea; species Otatea glauca. The sequence continues at coordinate 33,152,412 of CM070719.1, forward strand.
TCATTTACGTTATGGCCCGGGCGGTGAGGCTCGTTTTACGTCGTAGGCTGGGCGGGGCCTTGGTCGGCGTGGGCGCCCATATGCCTCGGGAGGTTACGGTGTTCGAGTGCTCGTTTCGTCGTTCTTTGGACGGTGAGGGCTCGTTTCGTCGTAGGCCGGGCGGGGGCTCGTTTCGTCGTAGGCCCAGGCGGTGAGGGCTCGTTTCGTCGTAGCTAGGCGGGCGTCCATCCCAAGTCCTCATTTGGTGAGGTACTTTTGAGAGGAGTGGCGTTATCGGTCCCGTGTCGCCCCACGGTGTGGAACACGGAGGGTGGCGGACGCGTTTACCCACGTTGGTTTGAGCGCCGTGCTCGTGTGAGCTAATAGCGGGTGATCGAGTGGGACACAGAGATCCTCCGAGGGGACCTTTCCAAGCGGACAATCTCGGCGTGGGTGTCCGGCCCGCTGGAGGCGACCCATGAGAAACCTTTCTTTACTTGACCCCGTATCGGACTCGGGCGTTCAGGCCGAGCACGGTGGTATTACCCATCGATGGGTTAGTGGTAGGCGTGAAGTATGGTCTCGGACACGAGTTAAGACGATTGGGTCATCAGCTGACCCAACTAGAAGCCCACTGGGGCCCACCTTGTCCTCGCCCCTTGCTCAATTTTCTACTGGGGCGGCTCTAAACCCACTTGGTGGGTCAGGCCTTAGACTGGGCCATGGGCGCGAGCTATCGAGCTGTTTTTGCCATTTCGAGGCCGTTCTGACCTAAGCGGGATTTTCGTATTTATTCTGTGCGCGTAACCCGGCCGGCGGAACTGACGGAGTTGTGGGCCACGCTGCTCGATACGGTGTCTTTTCGCCTCCTGCTGTCCTGTCAAGAGTAAATGCGTAGAGGAGATAATTGAAGGGATGGGATGCGCGACGCTTCGCCCGAGGTGGTGTCTGTTCGGCTGGGCCGGTTCGACTAGCGTCCGTTCGGCCCTTATAAATTCAGCGTGCGGGCGCTGGGCAGTCGCTCGCCTTTGCTTTTCCCCGTCTTCCTGCCTTCGCCTAAGACAAGAGAGAAACAGAGCAAAGGAGCCGGAGAAGAGAACTCCCCACCTTCCTCTTTTCTCACCTCTTCGCTGCTCTTTTTCTGGCGATGTCGTGGCCAGAGTGCTCCGCTCAACCCAGCCGCACGCTTGGTTTGGAGAAGAAGGGGTTCCTGCCATTGCGAGATGTCTCTAAGTGGAGGGTGCCGACGGGATGACGAAATCGTCGTGCCCACCTCGTTCTTCGAGCGTGGGTTTGGACTCCCGCTGCACCCGTTTGTCCGCGGGCTGCTGCATTACTACGAGGCGGAGGTGCACCACCTTAACCCCAACGACGTGCTCCATATTGCGGTCTTCATCACGCTATGCGAGGCGTTCTTGGGGATCGATCCCCACTGGGCGCTCTGGAGGCATTTCTTTCACGCGTGGTTAAAGAAAGACAAGCCGGCGGACACCTCGGTGCCCATAGGCGGCGTGGCCTTCCAGCTGCGTGGCGGCCATGGGTCGGATTACATCGACGTGAAGCTGTCGTCCTCGAATCGGGGGTGGCACTCTGAGTGGTTCTACATCCAGAACCTGGGAGGCAGCGCCCCGGTCTTCACTAGTCGGCTTCCCGAGGCGGGGCCCCAGTGGACTTGGGGAACCGACCGAAAGGAGAAGAACAAGGTGGCGTGATCATCGGCCGGATCAAGGTCGGAGGAGGCGAGGCTGGCCGGCGATGTCGTTGTCGCGCATTCATGAAGATCGTGTCAACCCCTCCACAGAATAGGCGCGCCCATGTTTGATATGAGGCGTCCGATCCTATGAGATGGCGAGTCGGAGCTCCCGCGTCGGTCGAGCCGGTGTCGCCGTTACGGGTGGGAGTGCCACCAGAGGCGTGGTGCCACCTCGAGCCATTCTCGTGCAATCCCGGACACAGTAACGAGTAGATCCCTTCCTTTTTTCCTCTTCCCCCTCAGCTCTTGGTACTTGGTCTGACTAGTGTTTCCGCGATTCCCAGGGCCTTGCCGGGATGGTCTCCCGGGCATGGCTGCCGAGGGAGAAGGAGCTGAGGGCTGTGGCCCGCGCGGAATCTGCGCAGCGCGAATCCGCCCGTAAGAGGCGGAAGGAGGAGAGGAGGGAGAATAAGAAAGAGCATGCGGTGGAGGCGTCCTCAGGGAAGCGGAGGGGCGACTCGCCTCTGCGAGGGCGGCCAGCGCAGAGGGCGCGGTTGCCACGCACCCGCTCAGCGCTGTAAGTGCTCTCCTCGTCCCCGAGTTGTGTTGCAGTAGAACAATTCGAGTAGTTTCTAATTGAGCGCATGCGGGGCCTGCGGGGTGGTCGTGGCAGCGGCAGTGCGTCGGTGGAGCCCGCGAGTCGACACCGTCCCGCGGCGGCGAAGTCGAGGCCCTTGGTCGGCCGGGCTGTTGGCGGGGCCGACAACGATCCGCGCGCCCAGTGGTCAGCTGGGCGAAAGCTGCGAAGGGCCGGCAATGATCGGTCTTGGTGGCGAGCAGGCGCTCGGCGACCCTTGGTGGTCGGGGCCCTTGGGCGAGGAGGTGAGGAGCTCCGCCACCACCGTCGAAGCCGCCGGCTTCGCGATCCGGTTTCTGAGGATCCGCGCCGCCGCTCGGTGCCCGTCGGCGAAGTGGCCCAAGCGTTGGGCGATCATCCCGGGCAGCGGGAGAGTGCGCATGAGCCTGCAAGTACAAGGTGTCGAGGCGGTCCCGAAGTCGCTCGGTGCTAGCCCGCGTTGGTGTGGCCGGGAGATGATCCGTTCGGCAGGCCGTCTCTTGCGCTGGATGACCCGGTGGGGGACGGGGAGTGGGAGGCCCTCTAGGAAGGTTCTCGGGCGCCGAGGCTGAGGTGAGCCAGATCCAAAAGGGTCGGCTCTGCGCCCTCGAGTCCTCGGCAAAGCGGATCACGATCACGAGAATCCTCCCAATCATGCGATAAGCCAAACAAAACCCGTCCTTGCGGCCTTGACAAGTTTGTGGTGAACTAACAGGCGTTCATATTTATGGCGCTTGAGGCCCGTTTAGGGGACAAGTCAAAGCTCCTCGGCTTGGGCGGTGGGAGGAGGCGTAGGGCCAACGACCGGCTGCGTCGAGCTGCGATGCTCTTGGAGCCTTGGCTCATGAGGCGGTAGGCGGAGAAGGTCCGCGAGGCCAGGTCAGGTTGCTCGAGTCTTGTTCGAGGCGTCGGACAAACACATCCTTGAGGCGAGGTGTCAGAGCTTGAGCCCCTCCTGGCAGGGGCCAACAGCGCCAAGGACGCTGCCGTTGCTGCGGAGGAGACCACGCGGTCGGAGGTGACCCGCCTCCAAGGTGAGCACGACCTGGCCTAGAAGGACGCTGAACAAGCGCGTTCTGAACGGGACGCCACTCGGGAGGAGCTGGCCTCGGCGGCGTTGCGAAGTGGGCGAGCCCGCGGCAAAGGAGGAGCTCGGCTCGGCGAACTCCACGGTGGTAAGTGACGACTTTTGTCGATTTGCGATCGCGGCGCGTAAGGCGTGCTCCTTGATCTTTGTTTCGGTCTGCGAGTGTAGAAGAATTTCAGCGGCGCCGTTGGTATGCGGAGGCTGGCGTTGGAGGCCGCGATCACGGCCACGGCCGCGCGACATGGCCTTGGCGTCGGCTGCGACTAAGCGGAGGATCGGTCGGTGACCGCCCGGTGGCGACCATCAGAAGTCGGCGGGCGTCTGCGACCGAGTGCTCGGGACCGTGTCGGTCGAGTTAAGCTTGCCACCGAGCTAGCCCGCATGCGAAACCGCGTCGAGCTCGGTGGCGGCGTCGCGCTTGAACCTCTTGGCGCTTATGCGCACCATCTCCCACCGGCGGCATCGACCTTGCCACCGTCGGGTGGGATCGCGAGAACGGACCGGCGAGGAGATCAGCGGGTTCGAGATCAAGTCGAGCCGCCGCCGGTGATTGCGGCGAGGATACCGCCCGCGGGCGTCCTCCACCAGAGTAGGAGAAAAGAAAGTTAGATGCCTTGTCTTTAGAAATGTAAAGACCTTAGCATGCAATGAATTGAAGTTTACAAGTTTTGACTTGTTCTTTGCTCTTCTCTGTATTCTGAACACTCGGCGACCATAGCTCTAGAAATCGCGGGGTTGTTCAAGCGTGGGTCGGTGTGTTAACATTTGCGAGGAAGCTCGAAGAGCAAGAACAGCTCTGAAACACCCGTAGCGCTTACGCGGGATAGGGGTGTTCAGGCCGATACCAGTCGCTCGGTGTTAGCACTTCCTTCTTCCACGAAACGCTACTTAGCAACGTAGCCGCTGCGCGTAGCCGTGGCGCTCGGGTCGAAGGTTACGCAGGGGAACCGTTGGTCGGTCAGTCACCGACCCGTGTGAGTGAACAGCAACTTGGCTAGGAAATGCTCACCCGTACTCGCGCGGGGAAGGAGTGTTTCCGACCGGCCACGAGTCGTTCCGTGTGGGCACTTCCTTCTTCCGTGAAGCGTTACTTAGCAACCGTAGCCACAGGGGCGTAGGCCGTGGTGCTTTCGGGTCGAGAGGTTACCACTCGAGAGGAACCCAATGGCGGTCGGATCACCGACCAGCAGTGAAAAGGCGGTGTGCTTGCTCGGGATAGGAGTGTTCCGACCGACTATGGGTGCGTTCAGTGTGGGCACTTCCTTCTTCCCAAGCGCTACTTAGCAACCGTGGCATTTGGGCGTAGGCCGTAGCAGCAGGTCGAAAGGGTTCGGCAGAGGAACAAAAACCGGTCGGTCACCGACCGTGCGAATGTGCCGGTGGTAGCCCCGGCGGTGCGTGGGGACCGGTCTGTGGTCACCACGCAGCGCTCGAACTCGGAGGAAGGGTAAAAAAGGTGCGAGGGACAAGAAAGAGCTTTAGGGATAGAATCGCCTTAACTTTTCTATGTTCCACGCATTGGAGACGACATTGCCATCTGTATCCTTGAGCCGAAAGGTACCGGGTCGAAGGACCTCCATAACGGTGAAAGGGCCTTCCCATGGAGGGGAGAGCTTGTGCCTACCTTCGTTGGGTGAACTGGCGCGAGGACGGGTCGCCCGTTGAAAGACCCGACCGGATCGGCGGTGTGGTGGCGTCGCAGCGCTTGCTGGTACTTGGCCGATCGCAGAATGGCCACGTCTCGCGCCTCGTCGACCTGGTTGATGGCGTCTTGTTGTGATTCGAGCCCCTCGCCTCGTTAAAGGCTTGTAGTCTCGGGGCACCGTACTCCAGATCGATTGGCAAAACAGCTTCGGCACGAACACCATGAAGAACGGCGTAAACCCGGTCGTCCGGGTCGGTGTTGTCTGCAGGCTCCAGAGGACGGAGGGTAGCTCGGCCACCCATCATCCCGCGAATTTCTTAAGTCGACTGAAGATTCGTGGCTTGAGCCCATGGAGGATCATGCCGTTTGCCCGCTAGACATGGCCGTTGGTTCGCGGATGGGCCACAGCTGCCCAATCGATGCAGATGCTGAAGTTGTCGCAGAACTCGAGGAATTCCTTCCCCGTGAACTGCGTCCTGTTATCGGTGATGATGGAGTTCGGGACTCCAAACCGAAAAATGATGTCGCAGAAGTAATTGGCCGCTTGCGCCGATGTAATCTTGGCGGCAGCACAGCCTCTATCCACTTGGTGAACTTGTCCACCGCGACGAGGAGGTGGGTGAAGCCCCCAGGCGCCTTTTTGAAGGGCCCGACCAGATCGAGTCCCCAGACCGCAAACGGCCATGTGATGGGGATCGTCTGTAAGGCTTGCGCCGAAAGATGCGTCTGCCGGTCGAAGAATTGGCATCCCTCGCAAGTGCGAACGATTTGCTCGGTGTCGGCCACGGCGGTCGGCCAGTAGAAGCCTTGTCGGAAGGCTTTTTCTACGAGGGACCGTGGCGCGGCGTAGTGACCACAGACACCACCATGGATATCGAGCATTGCGGTGCCTCCCTTGGTCGGCGAGCGCGCACGGAGGACCCGGAGAACTTCTCTTGTAGAGGTCTTCTTCGACCAGGACGAAGGATTTCGCCCGCCGAGCCAGGCGCCGGGCTTCGGTCGAGTCGGCGGGGAGTGATCCGTCGGTCAACTGGTCGATGAAGGGATTTCTCCAGTCAGAATCGGTCATCAGCACGTCGCGGCCCGACCCGGACAATTCCACGTCCGACCGGTCGGCGGTCGAAGTGGTCGCGTCCAACAGGTCGGGTGCCGGCTCGATCAGCGAGTCAAGTTGGACGAAAGGTTTATGGAGATCACAAACGAAGATCCCAGGCAGGACCAGTCCTCTACTGGAGGCGAGGTTGGCTAGGTAATCGGCCTCACCGTTGTAGCGTCTGTAGCTATGGTGAAGCTTGAAACCCTTGAATCTTTCTTTGAGCTTGCGCACTTCCCGATAGTATGCGGCCATGCGGGTGTCTTGGGGCTCCGCGGCCTTTATGACTTGGTCGACGACAAGCTTGGAGTCCCCATGCACATAGAGTTGGCGCGAGTCGAGGTTGGCAGTGATCCGGAGACCGTTGACAAAGGCCTCATACTCGGCGACGTTGTTGGTCGCATCGAAGAGCAGTCGGATGGCGTACTGGAGCTTGTTCCCGAGCGGGGAGACAATGACGACTCCTGCACCCGCGCCGCTCTTGGTATAGGACCCATCGAAGTAAATCGTCCAGAACTCGGGGTTTTCAAGCGCCGGTGGCGCCTGGGCTTCGGTCCACTCAGCAACGAAGTCGGCCAAGGCTTGCGACTTGATCGCCGTTCAGTGAACGTACGATATGTCGTGGCCGTTGAGCTCGAGAGCGCACTTGGCTATTCTTCCTTAGGCGTCGCAGTTGTGGACGATTTTGCCGAGCGGTGACGAGGTCACCACGGAGGCGAGTCTTTGGTCGAAGTAATGGACCGACTTCCTCTTGCGATGAGCACCGCATAGGCGGTTTACGCACTGCTTGGTGCGAGCCTTGGACTCGGAGAGTACTTCGCGATAAAGTAGATTGGTTGTTGTACCTTAAGCACATGGCATTTTTTGTTCGCTCCACGGCGCGCGCGCGCGACCCGGGTCGTAGCAGCGATGTAGAGGCGGCGGTTCTCTGGTCTTGCAGGCGACCAGCCACCGGTGGTCGGGAATGTTTTCGGTTGGGTGAGGCTTCAGGCCTCCACGAGTCAGTGGATGTCGGACTTCTTGAGCAGCTTGTAGAGCGGCATCCTGCGCTCGCCGAGGCAAGACACAAAACGGCTTAGGGCTGCAAGGCATCCTGTGAGCCTTTGGACTCCTTTTAGGTTACCGACTGGGCCCATCTTCATGATCGCCGAGATCTTCTCCTGATTGGCTTCGATGCCATGCTTGGAGATGAAGGACCATGTGGAGGTCCATCCATGTTTGTGATGAGTATTTGACTTTATTTGAGCAAGGTGTGCTCAAGTTTGAGTTTGATTTGGATTGATTTTCAAAATGAAGCAATTTGAGTTGTCTCTGCCGAGAGTGGCGATCTGGGCGTATGGGCGCGGTAGTGATGAGTTGGATGGGTTTATTGTATATCATTGTGGGCATTGCTATGTGATGTGTTTCCTTGTCTTTGATGGTTGCGAGGCGGCGGTGCTAGGTCATGGTGAGGCGGAGGATGGCCGGGACTAGGCGAGGCGTCGGAAGTCGAGACGGTTGGGAGATCGCGGAAGATGATCGGAGGCGGAGTCGGGCAAGTCAAGAAGACAAGGAAAGGAGATGATGCTAGCTAGATGCGCGTGGATCAATGAGGGCCGTCGGATTGAGGTCTAGTTGATAGGTTAGCGGGTCTAGGTAGTATGCTTTGAAAACCGTGCAAGAAAACCCGGTATGTGTGTGGGTTTGGGTTAGCCCTTGCATGGCTGTGTGTGTGGGTTAATCCTAGCCCTTAGATGAGTGCTCTAGGGTTGAGGACTCATCCAAGGGTGGTAGGTGGCCCAAGAGTAGTATAAATAGGGGTGGAGGGTAGCCTCCTTCCTTGAAGGTTTTGAGGTTTGTGAATGCTCCTTTGAGCTTTGCCCACATGAAAGTGAGGATTTGTAACCTCTCCTTCCAGAAATGAAAGTTTTATCCATCCATCTCTGAATTTATTTTGCGCATTTACAATATGTCTTTACTTTACGCTATTTAAATTCAGCATTTACTTTCCATAATTACATTCTACTAATTTACTTTCACGCAATTTGGATTTGCCTCCCCTCCTTCTAAATGCTATTGATCTTGGATGTTTTGAGTGTTTTCATATGGTTTTACATCTCTTTTGCACTCTTGGATTGAGTAGAGAACATCTTTTCTTTCAAGTTCCAACTTTGTTCAGAACTTGTTCTTTGCGCAGCATTTAGTATTTGCTTTTTATAAAAATATAGAAAAATCCTTTTTAAGTGATTCTTGTTGTAGGAGGTGAGGGCCTCTGATATCCAAACTTTCTGCTCGAAGTTCTTGACTAACTGTGTTCTTCGATTTTTCCTGTTTTTTATGTAATGCTTTTTGAGGAGAAATTTTGTGGAGTTCTTCATGACTCTGATGCTCATAGGGATAAAAATTCTCAAAATTTTGTGAGCTGAGGAAACCCACCAACCTCCTGTTCAAATTGAGGACAAGTTTTGGAAATTCTGCTTTTGCTTTTCTGAAAGTGACTTTTGTTATTTGAATTGATGTTCTTTCTAAAAGCAAGAGTTGGATTGATTCCTCTTTATCTTGAACACTAGACAACCAGGATTGTGACTCAAAAATCCCCACATATTTTATGGTACTTATCCATGCAAGCTTGGGGTACACATAGTTGTCTAGTTTTTTGGTTTTTTCACGATTTCCTTTGAGCGATCTTGTCGAGGTTTTAGTTGGAGTATTTTGGGGGGAAATTTATTTGCGACCATTCACCCCCCCTCTATTCGCCATCTCGGTCCTTCAATTGGTATCAGAGCCGGTTTTGCTCTTCCATAGATCTTGACCGGTCTCAAGAGCCATGGCGACGGACAAATATTCCACCAAGCCTCCCACTTTAATGGAGTTGATTTTCCTTTTTGGAAGTCCCGGATGGAGTCATACATCACTGCCCAGGGCTACCTAATATGGCAGAAGGTGAAACTCCCGTATGAGGTTCCTGCTGATGAAAATGTCACGGTCATCAATATGGTTGACGTTGAGGTGAATGCTAAGGCAAGGAACATTCTCATCTGAGGTTTTAGCGCAGTAAGTATGATAGGATTTCTCACCTTCGCTCCGCTCACGAGATTTGGGTAACCCTCGATGCTTACCATGAGGCTCTACTCAAATCAAGGCGTGAGCGAGGACCAGTTCAAGCGAGTACAACAAGTTTGATCAGCGCGGCTGGTGAGAGTCTCGGCGAGTGTTTTGGTCGGTTTACAAAGATTTTGGCGACCTCAGAGCGATTGGTTGCATATACCTGACTTCGGACAATGCTCGGCATTTCTTTACCGCGCTCGACCTTGGGTTTGGGAGATGAAGGTGACCACCATCAAGGACACCACCGACTTATCGACTCGACTCTTGGCGGGCTTTATTCCCGCCTCAAGACTCATGAGATCGATGTCGTCTCACGAAAAACGAAATCTCGATCGATGGCTTTGGTCACCGATCCCATTGGATCTTCTTCTTGATTCTTCTATTGGTTTCTCTCTTTCAGCCCTTTGTGAGCTAGCGATGACCAAGCTGGAAAAATTTCGAGAAAATGAGCTTGCTCTTCTCGCTCATAAGTTTTCTCATGCATACAAGAGGGTGAGAGAGAAAGAGAGGTGGCATGATCACATGCTTGAGTGTGGTGGCCCCAACCACATTGGGCTAGTACCCCAAGTTTGGAGAAGGGTAAAACGATGTTGGTGGTTTGGGCAAACGACTACACCGATAAGAACCGCAATAAAAGCCTCGGTTCGTGAACCAGCGCGAGAAGAAGTCATAACTTCTCCAAGAACAAGAAGCTCTTCCACGGCGTCCTCGCTAAGGCAGCGACATCAACATCTCGACACGGAGACATGGGCGGCGAGGCGAGAATGATCCGCAAGAGAAGAAAGGCGGCGATGATTCTCAACATGTGCTTCATGGTCGGCGCCAGCGGCATCGGCGACTCAGGTATCTGACAACACGGATGAGGTACCCACCTCGACAAGTTAAATCTTATTACGTAAACTAGGCAAGTTTCATGCTAAGGCTAGGTCGAGGTGTTACGAATTAGAGAAGGAAGTAGGTACCTTGACTCGGGAGTTAGCTTCACTTAAATCTTCTCCTCTCCGAGTCAGCGATGTTGTGTTCTCTGTGATGTTGTTCTTGTGGAGTTGGAGAACCTAAGGACCATACATGATAGTGTGCTTCTTGAACTTGATGGTCTTAGGTTGAAGAATGCTAGCACTAGATTCTGTTGATGCTATTCTGTTGAGGCTAGTTTTCTTCATGCTCACTCCACTCCATCATGCTTTAATTGCCTAAATTGCTTGCTGAAATTGATGCCATGAGTTCACACCTTAGAAGCTTTACGCTAGAAATGATGAACTTGAATTGCATGCTTCTAAGGACCCGATCGGCTCATGTGAGGGTGTAGGCAACTAAAACTTGACAATGATGCTTTGAATGTCAAGTGTGATGAACTTGCTAAGGACTTACTAGTTAAGTCAAAATCAGGTTGCCCTCTTGTGTCTTTGGGGTTAAGGATCATGTGGATCAAATCCATGTCGAGCTTAGGAAGAAGTTAGAAGACCAAACCCTTAGGATTAGAGATGCTCCTTGCGTTTCTTGTGAGGCCCTCAAGATTGAGGCAGCCGTCTTTGAGGAACAAAAGCACGTCTTTGAGAGATCTTCTCATTACAGTTCTTCTTCTTCCTCTCCTTCCCCTGTTCTTCTTGTGCTTCTTTCTTTCAAGATTGCGGTATCTTATGAGCACTCTCGAGAAGTTTGTTGGAGGCAGAAGAAGCTCAATCTTATTCTAGACCAATCCAAGATTAGTAGATTCAATCAAGGTCTAGGATTTGATCCTTGGAGCACGCTCGGGCACATCCTCCCACCATTATCTTGCGGCTCCAAGAGTGGTGAGATTGTGGTAGCTCGAGTGAGTACCATCGTGTTTAGGTGTCTTTGGGTTGTCCATAGGACTTGACCGAAGGGTGTTACTCCTATTGCTACGCCTCTAGCAAGGCGAAGTACATATGCACCTTCTGAAGAAGGATGGTCACCTAGTAGATTTACCTTGGTAGCGCCAAGATCACTCGGCGTGGCGTGTTGCTTTGCTCTTAGGGGTATTCGAGGTCATCCCGGACTTTGAGTGCTCCTAAGACACACCTTCTTCTAAACGAGTTAGAAAGTCGCTGTTTTTGGCGTCGTCAAGACTCGATTTTCATCTTTGGTTCTTGAGTTGTAGTCTTGGAGCTGTTCGTGTCGATCTTTTCGCCGTCCTCTTGATATTCCTCGTTTTTCTCATCGAGGTAGATATCGTGGCGTGAGTGTTTTCGATAGGAGTTTTAGGCGGCTTCTTTGGGTGGTTCGGCTTTTGCACCACGGCGAGCCAACCCGATTTCGGCTCTAGATCATCTACTAGAGTTACTCTTGATCTTGTTAGGGTTAAACATCGGAGAGACACTCGAGTCGAGTCTTCTTACGTGGTGGTACTCAGAGAATCGTGTGGTTGATATTGGGTTCCCAAGTCTTCACTCTATCCCGATCTTGAGTCATCTTTCTCTCTTGTGTCTTGATCGGGTTCATCGGATGGGGAAGGAGATGTTTGGATTATCGACTCGGTTGTTCTCGTCATATGACCGGAGATTCTCGATGGTTCTCTTCCTAGTCCGAGCCCCGGTGATGAGTTAATCACTTTCGGGATGCATCTTGAGTAGAGTCATTGCTAAAGGTACCATCTGCATTAACCAAAATTTCATTCTTAAAGATGTTGCCTTAGCAAGTAAGTACAATACAATCTGCTCTCTGTTTCTCGGCTTATCGATGACTCTTTCGAGGTAAGCTTCAAGAGTAATGCACTAGAATCCTTGATTCATCGGGAGGGTTAGTTCTTGGATTTCTAGATTTGGGAGAGTCTTTCGTCTGATCTTTCTACTTCTTACGGAGACTCCTTCGATGTTTGATTGCTTCGAGTCCGTGATCTCTCCTTACGGCATAGGAGACTTGGTCACATTGGTTTTGATCATTTGACCCGAGTTAGCGACCACGATCTCATTGGGGTTTGCCCAAACTCAAGATGGTCAAAGACTTAGTTTGCACTCCTTGCCGACATGGCAAGATGGTTCTTGCTTCTCATCCTCCGATCCCGTTGTGATGGTGATGCACCAGACAGCTTTTACATATGGACCTTTGTTGGTCGGCTAGAGGCGATCGGTGGGAGGAAGTGGTATGTTCTTGTTATTGTTGATGATTTTTTGAGGTATTCTTGGGTGTTCTTCATGTCCTCGAAGGATGAGACTTTTACCCATTTTAGGGGTTTGGTTCATAGGTTGTCTTTTGAGCTCCCTGGTGCCCTACGAGCTATACGTAGTGACAATGGCACGGAGTTCAAGAACTCCTATTTTGGGAGTTTCTGTGTGGAGTCTGATTTAGAGCATCAGTTCTCCTCTTCCTACGTCCTTTACTAAAAATAGCGTAGTGGAAAGGAAGAACAGGACCTTGGTAGAAATGGCCAGGACGATGCTAGACGAGTACAGTACTCCTAGGAAGTTTTGGGCTGAGGCTATAGCTACTGCTTGCCATGTTTCTAATCGTGTATTCTTGAGAGCACATTTGCACCGCACTTCTTACGAGTTGAGGTATGGGCGAAAGCCCAGTGTTTCTTATTTTCGTGTGTTTGGTTGCAAGTGTTTTATATTGAAGTCTGGTAACTTGGATAAGTTTGAGTCTCGTTCTTCTGATGGTATTTTTCTGGGTTACTCGACTTCTTCTCGTAGCTATAGGGTCTGGAGTGTTGATGCGTATACGATCATAGAGACCTGTGAAGTGACCTTTGATGAGGCTAGCCGAGGAGCTAGACCCGATATTTCAGGCTCTTCTTCTTCCTCCGAGACCATCTTTGTAGAGGATGAGGATGATGGAGATGATGGTGTTTCACGATCCGATCCCTCTACAACCGAGGTGCCTCTGTTTCCATTTACGCACCTCGGGAAGGTCATCCCTTGCCTTCGACTCTCATTGACTAGTGGCTCTGCTCCTACCTCTTACGTGCATGAGGTAGAGGCCATACATACAGACCTCCCGTCATATTCGGTGTTCTCATCCACGGATCGGATCATCGGCGATCTGTTTGAGCGAGTCACTCGCTCAAAATTAGGTTTGTCCAGTTTCTGCCTTCACTCTGCCTTTGTTGCCTCGTTTGAGCTGAAGGATGTAACTCATGCATTATCTAACGAGTCTTGGATTAATGCTATGCATGAGGAACTTGAAAACTTCGAGAGGAACAAAGTCTGGCAGCTTGTAGAACGTCCATCTGGTCATAATGTCATTGGGACCAAGTGGGTGTTCAAAAACAAGCAGAGTGAGGATGGGGTTGTCGTTCGCAACAATGCTAGGCTAGTTGCACGGGGTTTTCTCGGGTTGAGGTCTTGACTTTGAGAGACCTTTGCCTGTAGCTAGACTAGAGGCTATTAGAATCCCCTTGCATTCTCTGCATCCAGGGGCTTCAAGCTCTATCAAATGGATGTCAAGAGTGCATTCCTCAATGGCTATATTGAGGAAGAGGTTTATGTCAAACAACCTCGAGTTTGAGAACCCTAAGTTTTAGTCATGTATACAAGCTTTCCAAAGCTCTGTATGGACTCAAGTAGGCCCCAGAGCATGGTATGAGAGGCTCAAGTCTTATCTTCTCACCATGACTTCAAAATAGGCGTAGTAGTCAAGACTCTGTTCATCGGACACCATGAGTCGCATTTTCTTCTCGTCGGTTTATGTGGGCGATATCATTTAGGTGGCTCGTCTCATTAAGCTTGTGTCTCAGTTTTACGAGGTGATGAGCAAGAGTTTGAGATGAGTATGATGGGCGAGTTGAGCTACTTTCTTGGCTTCCAAATCAAGCGGACTCGGGAGGTACTTTCTTGCATCAAGGCAAGTATACGTGACCTCTGGCGCTTGATATGTCGATGGGAAGCGGTGATGACTCTATGGCCACCATTGCTGTCCTCGAGCCCGATGAGGATGGTGAGCTGGCTTGATCAAAAGGAGTTTGAGCATGATCGGTCCCTCTTGTACCTCACTTCTTGAGGCGAACATACATTTATTTGTGTGTGCATGCGCTCGATTTCAAGTTTCTCCTCGCGCCTCTCACCGCCAGGCGATCAAGCGCATCTTCAAGTACCTTCGTGCTACCACTGATTATGGTATTTGGTACTCTTCTTCTTCTTGTCTATCTCTTAGAGCCTTTTCTGATGCCGACTTTGCTGGCTGTAGGATAGATAGGAAGAGCACTTACAGCACTTGCCAACTCATTGGCACTTCTCTTGTTTCTTGGTCATCTAGAAGCGAGTCTGAGTTGCCTGATCCACCGTGAGGCGAGTATGTTCTTTGCGGCCAGTGCTTTGGATGAGATCGACCTTACGGGACTATGGGTTAGAGATAGAGGTGTGCCACTTTTTGTGATAACACTTGACTATTTGCATTACTAAAACCTCGATGCAACATTCGGACCAAGCACATTGATATTAGATATCACTTCCTTAGAGACCATGTGGAGAAGGAGATATCGCGCTTGATTCATAGAGTGACCTTGATTAGCGATATCTTCACCAAGCCTTTGGATAGCTCAGTTTGTTGCCTTGAGGAGTGAGCTTGGAGTCGTGAGCCCTTATGGCCTTTCGTGAGGGGAGCTGGTTTGTATATTATGTATTATATGTTTTCTTCCACTTTTCTTTTCTTTGTGTTTCTTGGGTGACTTTGGGCTTGTTTTCTTGAGTTGAGTTCACTCACTTAGACTTCGGCATGCCTTGCATGGACCTCTTATCTTGTGCTTTAGGTTGCTATCATGCGTGATTAGTGTTCTCTCTTCTCTCTAGGTTGAGTTCCCTCACAGTCTTATAAGTCTAGCGGTATTGGGCCTCCTCGGTGAGCAGTGCATGTGCACTCCTTAGTTGGGATCTAGAGTCGACTTCCTATGTCGATCTGGGGAAGATAAGAGCGAGTCTGAGCCGTAGTGAGTCTCTTCTATCTTATCTATGCTCAAAAGCCATCCAGTTTTGCAGTTTCTCGACTTCTTCTCCACATTCTGTTTTTCTAGTTATTATTGAGTTCATTCGGGTTTTCTTTATGCCTAATCTTGATAATAACTCAACTTTAACCAGATTTGAGCTTAAAATTGATTCTTTTGTTGAGGGGGAGTTTGGGAATCTGTTCGTGCATTTCATATAGACTACATTTCTTGTTTAATAAGCTTTGTCTATTATGCAATTGATTTCTTCTTCATGCTATACACCATGCTACATCATATGGAGGAAATCACTAGCTTAGATATGTCCAAGTTCATTTAACTTGCTAAGCTTAAAAATGAAATAAGCCTTAAATGAAAAACTTGATGAAACTTGTTGCTTTTACTTGCTAGGTTTCTTCTCTAGAGGTTTGTGCCATAATTTGAGAAATTTTGGAGTTCTCTAGAGTCCCTATAGCAACTTGGGTGAAACTAGTTTGATCCATACTAGAGTCCTTCAATTGCTCATAAATCATTGTGCTAAAAATGAAAATTAAACAAAATTGACTCTTCTTGTGCACATACGACTCAACACCTTGTATTCACAAGATCGCTTCCCATTGCACTTGGGATGAACTTGGAATACATCGTGTTTGACCTAGACCATCCTCTTAAGAGTTCATCTTGAGATGGTCGTATACGGCTTGAGTCAATTGGTTGTCAAAAGAAAATGCAAATAAATTAAAAACAAAGACATGTGGGTAAAGAATGCAAACAATGTCAAACATTTGCACCCCGCTATGTCTTGTATGATGATAAATCAAAATTTGCATTAAGTGATAAATGAGCCCGAAGGACCTTGTATGCTCTTCTAGATTCCCCAAAGTGTTGAGTAGGTTGAACTCTAGGTTTTCCTTTTGATCCTTAGAGTGGCTATTCTTCTATTTTTTGAAACTAAAGCTAAGTGTTGCACTTGTCAAATCTTGCTAAAAATGATATATTCAAAACTAAGCTCGTATTTGCACTTGGACATGTCTTAGTTTAGTCATCTTCTGAAATTGACAAGCTTGGTGTAATATCCTTCCATTTTGATCAATTGGATAATCTTCAAAGCTCTTTCGATTGCATTTCTTGCATACATAAAAAGAGGGAGAAAATTCCATTTTGATGCCTATATTGCCAAAAGGGGGAGAAAATGTAGAAAAGGCATCATTAAAAAAAAGAGAGATAAAAATGTGAAAGCTTGTTGGTTCTTATGATCTTTGTAAATCTTTGCTATTTTTTATGGATCATAATCACATTTGGCACTTACGATTGGTTTTTAGAGCTTTTGTGGAAAACTTGTTCTTTTTATGGTCTTGCACTAAATTCTTTCTGCCAACTTGGTCATGATTTTATTATATCTTTCTCTCTGGACCAAGTTTGCTTTGCAATCAAATTGCTTTCTTCTTCTCTCATTCAAACTCAAATTTATGCCTTTTGTGTTGTTTGTCAATATATACATCAAGGGGGAGATTGAAGGACCATGTGGAGGTCCATTCATGTTTGTGATGAGTATTTGACTTTATTTGAGCAAGGTGTGCTCAAGTTTGAGTTTGATTTGGATTGATTTTCAAACTGAAGCAATTTGAGTTGTCTCTGCCGAGAGTGGCGATCTGCGTAGTATGGGCGCGGTAGTGATGAGTTGGATGGGTTTATTGCATATCATTGTGGGCATTGCTATGTGATGTGTTTCCTTGTCTTTGATGGTTGCGAGGCGACGGTGCTAGGTCATGGTGAGGCGGAGGATGGCCGGGACTAGGCGAGGCGTCGGAGGTCGAGACGGTTGGGAGATCGCGGAAGATGATCGGAGGCGGAGTCGGGCAAGTCAAGAAGACAAGGAAAGGAGATGATGCTAGCTAGATGCCGCGTGGATCAATGAGGGCCGTCGGATTGAGGTCTAGTTGATAGGTTAGCGGGTCTAGGTAGTATGCTTTGAAAACCGTGCAAGAAAACCCGATATGTGTGTGGGTTTTGGGTTAGCCCTTGCATGGCTGTGTGTGTGGGTTAATCTTAGCCCTTAGATGAGTGCTCTAGGGTTGAGGGACTCATCCAAGGGTGGTAGGTGGCCTAAGAGTAGTATAAATAGGGGTGGAGGGGTAGCCTCCTTCCCTTGAAGGTTTTGAGGTTTGTGAATGCTCCTTTGAGCTTTGCCCACATGAAAGTGAGGCTTTGTAACCTCTCCTTCCAGAAATGAAAGTTTTATCCATCCATCTCTGAATTTATTTTGCGCATTTACATTATGTCTTTACTTTACGTTATTTAAATTCAGCATTTATTTTCCCGCAATTACATTCTCGCAATTTACTTTCACGCAATTTGGATTTGCCTCCCCTCCTTCTAAATGCTGTTGATCTTGGATGTTTTGAGTGTTTTCATTTGGTTTTACATCTCTTTTGCACTCTTGGATTGAGTAGAGAACATCTTTTCTTTTAAGTTCCAACTTTGTTCAGAACTTGTTCTTTGCGCAGCATTTAGTATTTGCTTTTTATAAAAATATAGAAAAATCCTTTTTTAGTGATTCTTGTTGTAGGAGGTGAGGGCCTGTAAGGACCCGAATCCACTGATTCGAACCCACTGTGTTTACCGCACTAGTCCCAGGATCAACGCTAGTGCACACAGCTTAACATTGGTACATATCACATCATACACAACGATAATAGAATAATAGTTCATTCATTGATATATCTAAAGGTATGATCTTATGACCAACTTACATTATTAAACCACGCAGAGCAAGACTGGAAATATAAACTAGTAATTAAGCAGCGGAAAGTAGAAAACGTAGATAGCTCATCAGTTCACCACAGGCAACCGACAAGGCTCGGACCCTAATGACTCGTGTCTTCCTAGACTTCATCTTCCAACACAGGTGTAGATTCTTCAACTGTTGATTATTGTTGTTTGGCAAGGGTGAGTACTTAAGCACTCAACAAGTTGTGCACAGAATGCAATTCTATGTATCTATATGCAAGGCTTATTCCAATGGATAGGCTATCATGGCTATTTTGCAACAAGCAGCATTTATGAACAAATACAGTAAATAGATTGTAAAGAATGTAAAACAAATAGCAATAGTAAATAACTTCAGTATTTCTCAAGTAAACCAAGTTTCCAATCCTAAGTCAAATTCCATCTTCCATATGGCATTCCGCCATCCCAACCAAGTTGTCCAATTAATTAAGCTAACCCTTAACTGTAATTCCCGAGCATTGCTCAATACATGAGCACGGCTATCCGAATAGTTTCACACTCTGCGAGGTTATGCACTTTACCCACGTGATACAACCAAACACCACCAAGGCGAGTGATTATAACAGAGCCTTTACAATGCTCTGCTTAACGGATACTACCCGCTAAGGTTTCAACACTGGTGGGTCTGAAAACCATAACCAGGGCCCCCCTCTTGCGCCATGTGAATTACACCATAACTCGGGAACTCACACCGACCAAGATAGTACCAAAGTTAAGACATTGCAAATTAATCAACTAGGCTGGCCCATACCAGACATGTGGTTGCATGATTAACTCAGATCAAAGGCTTGCAAGGTTAAGTCCTTAGTGTGATCAAGGCAAGACATCCACATACCCTCTGCCCATCGGGCCCACCTTGGCATCCTCGCCCCTTGTCACTTGCCCCAATCTAAATGATTATCACCCAGTTGATTACCAAGCACCACGTGCCATCAACAATTCAACATCGTTGCGTGACATGACTCGCCACAACAACTCAATCTCATCGTGTGATCCCACATGACACACAAGTTCATAACATTGTTCCATATTCCATTAATCAAGATTAATTATCACTGATTCTGACACATGTGATGACGTGGCATGACTAAGCAACTAATACGGTCTAAAGCTCCAATGTTGATTATAATTATTAACCAACTATATTAAACCAATCTAGGGTGACAACGGATCATGGCATACAACGACAAGGTAGGGTATAGATCAATCTGGTATATTAGCTAAGCCCAATTTAAATTGAAACAGTTGTATACTTGAAATATATGCAATAGTGTAAATCAAACATAGCAATTTTATAAACATGGGTTCAACATGATCAAAGCACAACTTGCCTTGGAATAGGTCCTGATCTTGATCTGAAGCTTGCTCTTGAGTTGCTTGATCTTCCTCCGAAGCGTCGCACAATTCAACGTCTACGCGTACTGAAGAAGAAAAGCAAATAAATACCAAAATAGAGAGCAATTGAACTCAAAAAATCAAATAAAATCCACCATTAAATAGATCTCAATTTTACAAATTTTTAGAAACTGGAATCACTCAAATCCGAGTTACGATGCAAAAGATATAGCCTTTTGAAGTTTGAAATAAATACTGAAATCAGAAAATCAGAAATTACGAATTAACAGATTTATTTTTAATTCGAAAACCGACTTATGACATAAGCATGACGTCACGCTGGCGTCAGCGTTGGACTGAGCCAATCAGACGCTGCCACGCGTCCTGGTCCATGGACTTGGTCCACGGGACCGCCCTTGGTCCACCGTAGACGCGGTCCACGGCGCCTCGGCTACTGAGCCCGACACGCGGCGATGCTTGATTGGTCTAACCCCACGGCGCAGCATCCACCGCACAGATTGCATCTAACGGGCGCAGATCTTCAACTTACGTGGCTAAATCCTGACCGCCAAGTTTGATCTAACGGCTAAAGCTTACCAGAGGAGTTCACTGCTCACACGGCGACGTGGCACGATCTCCACCCTCCACAAGAGATCCGACGGCTCCCGAAGCTTCAACACGACGATGGCGGTGCGGCGGCGCAACTTCACCAGGCTTGGGGACGATGACCTCAGCGACGGTGTTACAGCGATGAAAGCTGCGACACCTCTTCACGGATCCGACGGTGCAAGGCGGGGATCTCGGGCGGCCTTCAAAGCAACGAACTCGGCGAGCGGCGGCGTAAGAACACGAAACAAGCGGCGCGCAAGCAACCAACCGGCGAGCTCCCGACGCACTCTCTGGTGCTCTCGCGAAACGACTCGACCAAAAGACGCGCGCAAGGATGAACCTCGAGGTCTACCCGCCCTTATTTATAGCCTCGGCAAATGCGCTATAACGAAACCATAGATCCTAACGGCGGCGGAAGCGTGTCGGCGGACTCGAGTCCTTCGCGGAGGCGACAACCACACACCGTCCGATCGCTACCAACGGTCGAGATCACACGACCTCGATCTAATCTTAACCGCGCGATTTCTTTCCAACGGCGATGATCGGCCGAGTCGGCGAACGACAAAGATCCCACCCGCGATCTCGATCCAACGGCGGAGATGCGATTTCCGGCGAGCCAAGCGGGCGCTTCTCTGAGCCACCAGCGCCGCGATTACGGGCGAGCCCATCACTGTTCAAAGGTTTTTCACGAGGTTTTCCAATTAAAATAATCACCGAAATTCCTTTTATTTATTTTAGGCGATAAAATAATCAGGAAGAATCCAAGAAAAATCTCAAAAATACTTTGAGACATTCTGGACTTAAATAAAATATTTTTGGCAAAACTTTATTTTAACTTTGCATAAATTTAAATAGATTTGAATAAAAGGCAATAAACTTGATTTGAATTTAATTCCAATAAATCCAGAAAAATCCAAATAAATTCCAGAAAATCACAAATGCACATTTAAGCAATAAAAACTTAATTAAGCCAAATTTTTGGGATGTTACAGGGCCTCTGATATCCACCTGCAGAAAACTTTTGGATTTCACTTGTTGCACCGTTTGGGCACCATGTGTGAAAACCGAGCCCCAAACTTTCTGCCCGAAGTTCTTGACTAACTGTGTTCTTCGATTTTTCCTGTTTTTTATGTAAGGCTTTTTGAGGAGAAATTTTGTGGAGTTCTTCATGACTATGATGCTCATAGGGATAAAAATTCTCAAAATTTTGTGAGCTGAAGAAACCCGCCAACCTCCTGTTCAAATTGAGGACAAGTTCTGGAAATTCTGCTTTTGCTTTTCTGAAAGTGACTTTTGTTATTTGAATTGATGTTCTTTCTAAAAGCAAGAGTTGGATTGATTCCTCTTTATCTTGAACACTAGACAACCAGGATTGTGACTCAAAAATCCCCACACATTTTATGGTACTTATCCATGCAAGCTTGGGGTACTCATAGTTGTCTAGTTTTTCGATTTTTTCACGATTTCCTTTGAGCGATCTTGTCGAGGCTTTTGTTGGAGTATTTTGGGGGAAAATTTATTTGCGACCATTCACCCCCCCTCTGTTCATCATCTCGGTCCTTCAGGAGACGATGAAGCCGAGTAGCTTTCCCTTGGGGACCCCGAAAACACATTTCCGGGGTTGAGCTTTACATGAAACCGTCGGAGGTTCGTAAAGGTTTTCTCTAGGTCGGCGACGAGGTCACCGGCCTTCTTAGTCTTAACGACGATGTCGTCGACGTACGCTTCGACGTTACGGCCTATCTGGTCACTAAAGCACGTTTGCATACATCGCTGGTATGTAGCGCCTGCGTTTTTTAGACCAAATGGCATCATCACGTAGCAGAACGAGCCGAAGGGAGTGATGAAAGAAGTTGCGAGCTGGTCGGACTCCTTCATCGCTATCTGGTGATAGCCCGAGTAGGCATCCAAAAAGGACAGGGATTCACACCCTGCGATGGAGTCGATGACTTGGTCGAAGCGGGGCAAAGGGAACGGGTCCTTGGGACATGCTTTGTTCAGGCTCGTGTAGTCAACACACATTCTCTATTGCCCAATTTTCTTTTTTATAAGGACAGGGTTGGCCAGCCACTCGGGGTGGCGTGCTTCTTTCACAAACCCTGCAGCTAAAAGTTTGGCGATCTCCTCCCCTATGATCCTGCGCTTCTCCTCGTCGAAGCGGCGCAGGCATTGGGCGACCAGCCTTGAGCCTGGTCGGATGTTCAAGGAGTGCTCAGCGACCTCCCTTGGGATTCCTGGCATGTCGGAGGACCTCCATGCGAAGATGTCTCGGTTGGCGCGGAGGAAGTTGACGAGCGCGCTTTCCTATTTGGCGGGGAGCGCGGCTCCAACCCGCACAGTTTTGGCCAGATCCTCGGGATCGACCGCGACCTCCTTCGTGTCCTCGGCGGATTTGAAGGAACCTGACTTGCCGGAGTCGGGGGCGGACTCGGAGGTTTCCCTCTGAAGGTTCGTGAGTTCGGCTGACGCGATGACCGCCGATGCTAGCTCGCAACTGCTTCGCTCGCAGTTGTAGGCAAGCTGAAAGGATGAGGCCACGGTGATTACTCCCCGTGGCCCTGGCATTTTCAGCTTGAGGTAGGTGTAGCTGGGGACCGCCATGAACTTGGCGTAACACGGCCTCCCCAGGATGGCATGATAGGAGCCGGGAAAGTCCACCACCTCGAAGGTGAGGGTTTCGGTGCGGAAGTTGTCCGGCCCCCGAAAGTGACGGGCAGGTCGACCTACCCGAGCGGGTGAGCCTGTTGGCCCGGGATGACGCCGTGGAAGGGTGCCTTGCTCAGTCGGAGACTCGAGCGGGGACCCCCATGGCGTCAAGCGTCTCGACATAGAGGATGTTGAGACTGCTGCCGTCGTCCATGAGCACCTTGGTTAGGCGCTTCGTTCCCACGATGGGGTCGACAACCAGCGGATATCTTCCTGGCTGCGGAATGTAGTCGGGGTGGTCGGTTCGATCGAAGGTGATCGGAGATTCTGACCACCGAAGGTACGTGGGAACGGCGGGAGTCGTCGTGTGGACCTCGCGGAAGGCGAGCTTGAGCCACCGCTTGTCGGCGTTGGACGCCGGTCCACCGAAGATCATCAGGCAGCCGTCAGGTTCTGGGAACTCGGGGTCCGCCCTCTTTCCCTCAGCATGTGGCGCCGAGTCTTGCTTCTTCCCCTTGCCCCGCGGGGATGTGGGGGTGCCGGAGAGGAAGCGCTTCAGGACTTCGCAGTCCCGGTAATTGTGCTTGACGGGATACCCATGGTTCGGGCATGGGCCTTCCATCAGCTTCTCGAAGTGGTCGGGCGCCTGTCGTGCCTGCTGTTTGGCAGGATGGTCGGCAGCCGCGACCAAGTGGCCTTCGCGGCCTTGTTTCCCTTGCCGCTTTAAACTTGCGGAGCGGTCGAGAGGAGCGGTTTGGCGCCGAGCTCTCGCTCGGCCTTTCCCTTCTCAAAGATGGCTCCCACAGCCACTTCGCCAGAGGCGTGGTTGGTTGCGATGTCCAGGAGCTCCTTGGCGGTCCTGGACTTGACGCAGCCCAGCTTGTGCACTAAGGCTTTGCAGGTGGTGCCGTAGATGAACGCCCCGACAACGTCGGCGTCAGAAATGTCGGGGAGTTCGTTGCACTATCGGAAGAAATGCCGGATGTAGTCCCGAAGAGTTTCCTCATTTCTTTGCTTGCGGCTCTTGAGTCCCGGAGTTTTGGGCGCTTGTACGTACCCTGGAAGTTTCCGACGAAGAGGTTCTTCAAGTCGGCCCAGTTCCGGATGGTCTTCGCAAGCAAGTACTCGAGCCAGGCTCGAGCCGAGTCCGCAATATAGATGGGGAAGTACTGGATGATGAAGAGGTCATCAGTAGCTCCACCTGCCTGGCATGCAAGCCGGTAGTCTTCCAGCCAGACGCTGGGGTTTGTCGCCCCTGTGTACTTGGCTATGTTGATCGACGCTCGGAACCTAGCGGGGAAGTCCTCGTAGCGGATCCCCCGACAGAAAGCCCATGGTCCTGGGCCATCGGGGCTCGGACTACGGTCGTCACACCGACCGCTGTCTACGACCCGTGATCGGGCCGCTTCGTTCATTGCTTTTCTCCACGCCTCGAGGGTGGCATGAACATCATGGTTGTTGCCAAGGCGCTGGCGCACCGGGGTGTGTGAGGCCAGGGGCTGCTCGTGATGTGCCGCCGTCTTCGCCGGACCCCACCAGCTCCGAGCGGCGGTGCGGCTCGGATGGCTGGAGGAGGCGCCCGAGTGGTGGGGCCGAGCCACTTGTGCTTGCAGCGCGATCGTTCCACCGATCCGGAGGTTCAGTACGTCACCTTGGCCTCTGGGTCATCCGGTTCGGGGATGCCACGGAGCAGCATCGCGGCTGCGGCCACGTTCTGGCTCGCGTGGGGGAAGAATGGGAGGCCGTCGGATGACTCCACCAGCTGGTGGTGTACCTAACGTGCGCGTGCGCGTGCGGCGCTAGGTACGAGTGGGGGCTCGGGCTGACTCTGCTCCAGGTCGACCTAGAGTTTGTCAAGCTCGACCCTTCGAGCCTCCAGCTCATCGCGCTGTTGTTGGAGCTCGGCGCGGCGAGCTTGAGTGCGTTTAGCGCTCTCGCGCTGATATTCCGCTTCCTGCGCTTCGGTGCGCCAGACGAGAACTCCCGTACTTGTGGTGGTTGCGGCCGGGTCGATCGTGCCTGCCATGTTGCATTCGCGGGAGTGCAGTCCGCCCGCGGCGCGCTCCGTGTCGGAGCTGGAGTCGTGGCTGGAGGAGTCCTCCAGTAAGTCGTGCACGCAGGCTGGCACATAGCCGGTCATCGCTACGAGCTGTGAACCTTCGGGGGGCGACGTCGTCGCCCGCTCGAGTCCACGGGCGCCGCTGCCAGGAATAGTGCAGTGCTTGGTGGGCTCCGGCCTCGGGGTCCGCACGGGAGCCTCAAGCCGGAGGTTGCCAAGGTCGCCGCAGATGGAGTCCAGGCTCCTAGCGGATGCCTGGTCTCGAGAGGTGGTGGGGACGAGCACGAGCTCTCCCGCTGAGGCGGCGACGAAGTCGAGGGAGCCGAAACGAATCCAGCTCCTCGATGCAGACACGCCGTCGTGGGTGAAGGAAGCCATCAAGGAATCAAATGGGAATCCGAAGATGACGATGAGGACGCGCAAAGGCCCCTACCTGGCGCGCCAACTGTCGGTGTTTCGAGCACCGACGAGTGAATTTTTTAGTCAAGGGGTCGCACGTTCCCTCTCCTTGAATGGTTAGACTCGGGAGCCCAAGATGTATCTTGGTTGGGCGAATGTCCCTACTCGATTCGTGTGGTGGTGCTATATTGCTTGGTGCGAGCATCGCTGCGGTGTTTACAAGCGAGAGCTAAGAAAACGAGAAAAGGATCCCCTCCCGGAGGGCCCTGCCTCCCTTTATATAGTCGGAGGGGGCAGGTTACATGGGAAGTTGGGAGAGGAAAGGATGAGGTGTCCTAGGCTAGGAGTCATGTCTCCTGGTCTTGGCGATTTGACCGGTCGTCCACTTACCCCACGCCGGGTCGGTGGACTCATTGAGTGGCGTAGTTTTCCGTGTAGTCAGGGAATGGCGCTCCTACCCTCCTGTACGCCTGTCAGATGCTGACGCCATAATGCGTGGCTCTGGTAAAGCCTCGGGAGGGAGCGTGTCCCCACACTGTGCATGACTGGACGATGAGACTGGAGCCTTGACTTTGGCGACCTCCTTGCTACCTTGTGAAGGAGCCACCTGCCCTCGCACGGTCACTCTATGCTGTCGTGTCCGTGGGGCAGGTGACCAACGGCCCGCGGCGGCCTGGCACTCGGTCCTCGGCGGAGATCGCCTCGGCTTGGTCGGAGCTTGTGGGGAGTCCGACCTGTGGCGGGGGTCGAACACCCCCTAGTTGGTTTGGTCAGGGACGAGTGTCCTTCGTGGCCCAGCGGGGGCCTTTGACCAGAGCCGGTCTTGGGGCAACCCATTCGTCATTCTGGGCCGCTGGGGGTACCCGTGATAAGAGTACTCGTCGGTATGATTATGTGTGAACCAGTAAAGTTGATTTTGTGTGAATACATATAATTATGTGTAAATAGGTGTAATACAATTGGGTAGTTCTACCCTAGTCAATTAAGGACTTAACTTTGTGCGCCATTGAATTGAGCCACATCGTACGAGCACATGTCTAGAATGGGATAGACCTAACTCAGTAAGTTACCAAGTCTTGATGTTGGCTTCCTTTGGTGGCAGGTTAGGTTATATGCTTGGGTGGAGGGTGTGGTCTCGCTTAGTGAGAGGCATCATGGATGGTTAACGTTTTCAAATCCAATGGTGAGAGTCCCTTCTATTATTCTGCTTTGTGTGTGGATGGTATGGTGTGGATCAGATTTATCGAAAGGGTCAATGTTAGGGCAGAGCTTCCAAAAGGTTTTCTTATGTTCTTTTTCGTCGCATGCCTAAGGAAGCGTGTCTATTGCTTGACATGAGAAGATGATCATATCTTATAGGGAAAGTTGTACAACCTCTGCAGAGTGTTAATTAAACTATTCTAATAGCCATGTCTGCTGTCATAGACGTACTCGGGGATTTCACACGAAGGTAGATTTTTTAAAATAAAACTAGGAAGGTGGCTATGTGAATAAATTTGTTTAGACTATATGCAACTTTGTGAAAGCTCTCAGTACTTAATATCATTATTTCTTTTACTTCTGCTTTCAATCTATTTATTGTATTTGATTTCTAAAGACCGCTTGATGCAAAATGAACCACATCGCCATCCTTTGGAATCAGCCTCGCATATAGTTAAGTAGATTTGCATTCTATGTGCATGGCTTGCTGAATAATCTATATGTTCAACATGCTATAAACGAATATTGATCAGTTGTTAAATACATCATCAAGAATCATTTCTCAACGAGGACTACTTTGAAGATCGTGGAGAACTAGATGTGCTACCCTAGTCGATTGCAAGCGGGCATATGGATGAGTTTCACATGAAAATATTTTGTTTCCTTCCGCAGTAGTTTACTTGAGTTGCTCACATTTCAAGACATTAATTATAAGCTTTAATCATAAGATCGCTACTGTGGTATTTAATGATAAATGTTTCTTTCTTAGTTATTGTATATATAGAACGATATTCATCGATGTTGCTACTATGTACACTAGTATGTGAGAGCATCTAGGCTCCCTATTTATGTAATTTGTGCTTAGTATATAAGGTTTTGGTGTTGATGACTAAAGAGGTTACTCGGTGAAAATCAAAAGAAGTCAGATCTGATAGTCAAGGCTAAAGTGTTTGTTTTAGTTTTTGGCTTGAGAGTTGATTTAAGCCACTTAGTTAGATCACCGTACTATTAAGAGGGTCTATTCATAAGAAATGATCTTGGTTCATGTGCAAAGTCACTAAAAGATTTCTTGGAGCATAGGATTCTTTTTTCATGTCTCTCTCCTAAATCATTATTCTATCTTAGCCAAAAACAATTCTTTCTAGTTCAAGCGCTCAAAGATCCTTCGTTCTAAACTTCAACCGAGCGTACATCATGCACGCCGGACCGACCTTTTGGGTCCGGCGCTGAAGAAGTATCCCTTCCGAGCGCACACCATGTACGCCGGACCAACCTTTTGGGTCCGGCATTAAGAATCCTTTTCAATTTCATATAACAAGTGTTCATCGGACAAATCTAAATTATTTCTTCTATTTTAGTCCGACATAAATTCTATTTACCTCAAATATCATTCTGGTCCATACTAAAATGTTAGAAATATGAAGTATGATTAAGATCTGAATTCTATGTGTACACCAGACCATCTTTTACGGTCCGGCGCAAACAAGTTCTCCTCAGATAAAACCAGTCGTTTGTTTCTTATACGCCGGACCATCTTTTTGGGTCCTGCGCAAACTTTGTCCGCTGGTACTAAGTTAGATTAAATCATGTGTGTGCCAGACCATCTTTTTTTGTCCTGCGCTAACATAGCTTGCCTGGCTAAGTAAAATCCTGCTCGACGGACTAAGTTTATTGGTCCGACTCAAATCCTCTACATACCAGTATAAACGTCTAATCTTTCACTCTTACGACGGACCGTTTTTTCGGTCCGGCGTAAATAGGTCCTTCTGAGCTCAGCTATGCCTCTCAGAACCATGTACCCCGGACCAAAATTTTCGGTCCGGCGTGTGTGTAGTTTGACTTCCGATTCACTCTGTCAAAAATCTTTCCAAAAGGTAGCTGTTGACCTACCCTATCTACCCTACCAACTCCCAACGGGCAAAAGACAGGTGTAACGGTTATTTCTGTTCAGGAGCTATATATAGATTGCCTGTGTTCACAAAAAAAAGCAGAGATATTGCAATTTCACATTCTGAACGTCTGTTCAATCGCATACAAATTTGTTTAGACTATATGCAACTTTGTGAAAGCTCTCAGTACTTAATATCATTATTTCTTTTACTTCTGCTTTCAATCTATTTATTGTATTTGATTTCTAAAGACCGCTTGATGCAAAATGAACCACATCGCCATCCTTTGGAATCAGCCTCGCATATAGTTAAGTAGATTTGCATTCTATGTGCATGGCTTGCTGAATAATCTATATGTTCAACATGCTATAAACGAATATTGATCAGTTGTTAAATACATCATCAAGAATCATTTCTCAACGAGGACTACTTTGAAGATCGCGGAGAACTAGATGTGCTACCCTAGTCGATTGCAAGCGGGCATATGGATGAGTTTCACATGAAAATATTTCGTTTCCTTCCGCAGTAGTTTATTTGAGTTGCTCACATTTCAAGACATTAATTATAAGCTTTAATCATAAGATCGTTACTGTGGTATTTAATGATAAATGTTTCTTTCTTAGTTATTGTATATATAGAACGATATTCATCGATGTTGCTACTATGTACACTAGTATGATCCTGGACTAATGCAATATGTACAGATTGTCTGGTTTGTATATTTAGGTCCCGACACGTGACCTCTGCTTCACGCATGTTTTCATCGAATATGCAATGGTGAGTGACACAATTACTCTAATCCATGGAAATTGAAATCATTAGGAGACTTAAATGCTACTTAAAACCAATGCATGCAAACTGTTTGCCCTCAGCAGATTGTATTTTCGATGTAATTGCATGTACGAGATATGGGAAGAGCTGGACGTTACGAGGGGCATCCTAATAACGGTGGTCAACTGGCTTGAAGCTACTGTTCGGCAATGGAGTGCAGCGGTTGAGGTGGTACAAGCAGCATATATATTCCTATTACCTATATGCCAATCACTCCCCCTCTCGACTTTGTGTCACTCACGCTCCGTGACCTCTCGCGTTTATCGGAGGAGGGCAGGGAAGCCCCACCACTCCACAATTGCCCCTCTCAATCCAATTCAAGCCTTGGACTTGGAGAGAGAATTAGAGAGAGAGATGTCCAACGAGCAATCAAAAAACAAAGAGGGAAAAAAAAGGCGGCGACAGCGCAAATCACACCTCGCTTTGGACAAGAGAAAGAAACGACGATGTGCTGTGGTATTATTTACTCCAAATAAAATAGGTGGCTTGCGCTGCATCTTTGTTCTTTGCGTGAGCATGACTGCGTGACTCAACTCATGTCTTGTGTTGATGTACTAGTAGTATACCAGTATACCAGCACAGTGAGTATATATACAGTAAGAGATAGTAAACAATGGCAAGGCTCCTCTCGCTGGGCACTGGCTTCTCTTCTGTTTCCGCCTGCTTATTGCATCCGGCCTGAACCCACTCATGACTCCACGACCATGGTTTATCTAGTTCTATGTACTTTTTTTTCAAATCTAGTTCTTCTTACATACATTTGTAAATTTGGTCTATTCTTCACCACGAAAAGCGCGGTAGACGACACATGTCCATAGCCGCACACAGAGAACGTGGAAGGTCACTGACACCTTGAGAGCTCGGCCGACTGCAAGAGCAACGCATGGCCCACTGCGGCAGGGCTCCTTCTACGCTACCCGAGCGCGGTTCGCTTGCCCTGTCGCGGTGCCGGTGACTTCTGCGCTTCCCGGACACAGTAGGGGATAGGTGTCGTCTACTGCACATTCCGCGGTGGGAGAAGAAGCTAAATTTACAAATACATATATGGAGAGATAGATTTGAAAAAACTAGGTACAATGAGTTAGATAAACAATGATTTCAGAGGGGGGGGGATGTGATGTGTCTCGCTCGTCTCGTCTCATCTCTTCTTTAGTTCTTATCCTTTTTCTCCCTGTGCGCTGCGCCGTCTCCTTCTGCCTTTCTGCTTGGCTCTTGCTGTTTTTGAGCAGGGCATACATAGATTTCGCTGAGAAAATGGAGCCAGAGGCCTTTCGTTCGTTTTCGTTGATTGCTCGAGTAGCCAAGCTCCCTAGCCTACCTAGGACGACACGCCCCGGTTTGAGCAGATGCGCATCATCTGCCTGCATCCCCCTAGGCCCTAGCCAGCCTGGATGGAAGATATGCAGGCCAGGCTACGGGTATGCAGGCAAACACACTGATACTGAAGTAGGGGCCGATCAAAAGTATAGCAGTATTTATAGACAGCATTCCTGCCTCAACATCAGATTGGATTCCATCAGTAGGGGCCTCACAATTATCAGTTCACATTTCGGGAATTCAACATTTACTTCCAAAACAAAGTCAGGTCAGCAACAGCGACGCAAACAGCCGATGTTACTCAAGCAAAATCGCACAGACAAGATAAAGAATGGATGGCGTACAGCCAATCCGTTGCACTGTTACAACATATAATGGAATGCCACAATATGAACAGAACAAAAATCATGGGCAAAATTTTTTGGACTAGTGTAACATCAAAGATAGAGAGGCCGATTCCGACACGAGCAGCTCTAGTTTTGAATCGCATATCTTCTTCAACTCAGCTAGCAGCTCATGCTCAGCTCCCACAATTCTTCTTACTACACCAGCAGAACTCCATGTTTCCAAAGATTGAGCAATCCGATCACCGAGTTCAGACTTATAGGCAGCTGAATTCTCTTCCAAGACACGGAATATGTGTCCTGGCCCTTCATCGTTAGTTCCTTGCAAATACGACAACAAGATATCCAAAGCTTGCTCCTCTGGCCTCATCTGATCAGACAACCATGTTTGGACGCTTTGTAGTGTGTCAATCATGCATTGAACAGATCTTTGAATTGCCTGTAACTGAGGTACGTTTGGTCGCTCAGATGGACTGCCTTTCTTTTTCTTCTTTCCTTGTGGAGCTATTGATCTCGTACAGGATTGGATTAAGACAAGATGCCAAGAAATGGGTTCTGTAACCATCTGCACTAAAACTGGAATGTTATGTCCAGGGGAAGTCAGGATTCGATTAGCATCAGTCAGCTGCTCCTCAATGCAAAATTTCACCAAGCTATCTACAATCTGCCAAGAACTTGGGCTGCTGCTCTGGTCAGGTCTGGGGATCACTGACTCACTAGACCACAAGTTCCATGCATTAATAAATATGGCGAAGCTCATCCAGCTGACTATATCAGGAGCAAAATCCTGTAGATGTACAGTTCATATCAGCAAGCTAGAGCTAGATTAATAATTCTACTGCAGCAAAAAGAGTAAATCCTCACTATGACCAATATATAAGTCAGAAGTCCTATTTCAAATATAATTCAGGTGGAGTCCTTGCAATCCATACATAAAAGAAATAGTCTATCCCAAAGAAAGTGTAACTAAATTGGAGAACCAATCGAGGGAAACATGAAAAATCTTGGGACAATAACGTCACCGCATAATGCTAAATTAAACGAATCATTCCATTAAGATGTACTAGAGCAACACATTACATAATCCACAGGTAGGAGGGTAGTTTAGATTTTCTGGTCTATTCATTCCGAAAACTGCGGTCAATATGAATTCTTACTGTATGAAATGCAGGTGTTATTCTTGAGATAGTAGGAAAGGTACAGACAGGATAGTAGCCAGGAAAGCTTAATGCTAAAATCACATATATATTAAGTTAAATTTACCTTGACGGACTTCTTGCCTGACGACATACTCAAAATTACACTTAGAGCATCATCAATGGAATAACCAATGCTCCTAGAGTATTTCTCAAGCAAGGTTTTCATTTCTCCAGCAGCAGTAATATCAGAACCAGCACCATTCGGCTGAGTCTTCCTGAGGGAAGATACACAACAGTTCATCGAAAGATAAACAAGCCGAGGAACAAGACATTTTCTTTCAGCATCTCTCATCTTAGGGCCATCCTTCTCAGTAGATTTGTGCTTGCACTGCAAAATAAACAATTCTTGAGGGGAGGAATAATTGACTAAAACTTGGTATATTTAGTAATAACAGGATGCAACAATTTATATAAGAAAACCACTAGAATAGAAATGGTAAGTAAATGGTGTTTTGTATCGCTTCTTGTATTAGTTCTAATCCATCTATGAAGAAGCTTCTTGTATTTCTTCTCTTATGCATGTATGGAAGTGTGTATTATTCATGCTGATCTTATGAAAGCCCTAATCCAATTTACCCTTTTTAAATTCACCATTTACCCTTTTACTCTTTGAATGTTAAGGAATCAACATGTACTTTCAAAGTTCAGAATTCAAATTTTAGCTGTCTACCTTTTGAATTTAAAAGTTGATTCAATAACCTTTTGAATGAAGAAAGTAATTGGGCACCAAATATTAACTACTTTACCTCAAAACATTTGTACTCACGATAATCCCCAACGAGTGGCAAATGAAAAATCTAACAAAGGGCACATCGGCGTTTTTCCCCAAGGCCATTACTCCTAATCTGAAAAACTTACATGTTGCTTTGGAAAGCAAATTTATGGTGGAATGTAGATAAATATCCAAAGGTTAAGTGGTTGATCACTAATATCCAAGGTTTCTTGTGGTAGAAAATACTGTAATAAACACCGCAACATCAAAACTCGTCTAAGGTTTGTTGAAACTCCATGAAAACTGCAGTATGTAAGTACTTAATTAGACATACGACTTTAGTAGAAATCCAAATGATCAAGATAACCGGCTTCATTTATTCTTCTCGTCAAAGAGACCATGGGATTTCTATTCGCTTGTTTTGCTATCCAAACAGGTATTCCTGCAATTATAATCTACAAACAAGCAATTCATTCAAGGACCGAATCAGGGTCAGAATTAAGTAATTTTAGAAGTTCAGTAGTGCAAATCTCTGTAGCACCGATACGTCGGTATCGGTGTCTGACACGTGTCCGATACGGATACGACACCGACACGCCATTCGACATGTATCGGTCACATAGTGGACAATTAGATAGCCAAAATAAATAATTTTAATGTTCCACACGGTTTCGACACGTATCCAACACATATGATGACACAGTCTAGCCCAACTCAGTAACCTAAAGGGTAACCCTAGCCACCCGAGAGGAGCAAAACACCAACATCAAGGCTCCATTGTGGAACCATGTTGATGTTCTAGTTTTCTAGATAATTGTGGTTCGTCTAGAGGAAATATGAAATGGAGATGCAAGTATTGCAAATATATTGATATTAGTAGCTACTCTATAGTCAAAGTGAACTTGCTGAAAATTACTAATGGTGATTGAAAGATATATCACAAAGTGATGGTACCTATTCTTGCTCAGCTTAGAAATGAAATTGCAAAGGCTGAGATACATATTCCTAGTGTACGCTTTACATTATTTCATTTTGATAAGCACGTAGAAAAATAGAGAATAATACATATGTATATATTATTATTATTATTTAAATATATATAGCCGTGTCGGCATTTCTTGAAAAATGACGAATTTCGTGTCATTGTTGTGTTGACGTATCCGTGTCCGTGCATCATAGGTGCAAATCATTAGCAAATTATAATTCGTATTGGGATGGTATCGGTTGCAAATTATAATTCAGATTGGGATGGTATCCGTAATACCAAATAACATTATACTTGGATAGTTTATACTCCTTCCAGTCACAAATGAGTGATGTTTTGGACATCAATACGGTCCCCAAAACACAACTTTGGCCACTAATTTCTAATGCAACATATTAATATGACATAATGAAAATTATAATCTTATGAAAGTACTTTTTGAGACAAATCTACACATAATTTTTATATGTACGATCCAAATATTTATAAAGATATTGATAGCCAAAGTTTTTAAAAGATGATTGCACGTTTCCCAAAACATCACTATTTTTTTAACGGTGTAGCTTTGTAGTTGTATGCAACATTGCAATCCTTGACCTACGTCTCGATTGTCATGGATCCACGCCTGCCCAGTCTCTAGGTGCAGCTCGCCAAGAGGCCTTGTGGCCGACCAACACATCCATGCATACAAGGAGGCAGCAACAAAACATCAGGAGGAGATTGCATTATCTTATCATAGTTGTTATCAATTACTTTAAAAGGATCTTATCAATTAGTTAGTTGGTTAGTTGATTTTCTAGGGCCAGCTCCTATAAGAGCATGCGGCAGTCTCTTGGCACATTAAGCAATAATGAATTAACAAGTTCCCCTCTAGTCCAATATCTTTTCTAGATCCTCTCCCCCCTACAAAGCGCCCTTGTTCTCTTAGCACTTCCTCCTTCAAGCCAAATCGTTTGGCCGCTTTAAACCATAGTTACCCTCGTCATGTACAAGGTATATGACAACTTGGTATCAAAGCCACTCACCATGGCTACTGCTGCCGAGTAATCCCTCCTCGCCAAAAAGCTTGACGTCATCCTCAAGAAGCTTGATAAGCTTGACATCATCAAAACAAACTTCGACAAGTTGGCAACCAGTGTGGCGGCAACTGGCATGACACTTGTGCACTTAGAGAAGGCGCATACTGTTGCGTCCGCTGGTGCCACACCGTCGGAGATGGCTCCAGGGCCGATGACACCATCTATCTTGCCGCTACAACCCTCACCATCAACATGGCCAGAACCTGCCGCGACAATGCCAAAATCTGTTGCAGCACTGCCGAAGTCTATCACGACTACGGTCCTACTGAGATCTGCTGCAACGGTGTTGATGCCTACAGTGCTCCTGCCAAAGCCTACCGTGGTAGCTATGGCGCTGTCAGGGCAGGCCGCTGTGCTACTGGCTGTGTTACATGGGCACGAACAAGGGAGTCAGAATTTGACTCGGATTTGGGTGTCCGATTCGCCAAAAAAAATTTGGACACAGGAAATGCTACTCGAAATCGGACACGTGTCGAAATCCGACTCAAATTCGAGGCGTTCGATTCAGTAATTTCTTTGGACATGGGTGCCTGAGTAACACTGGCATGCCAGTGCTATCGTGGCATCTACCTCGTTGGATGCAGGGTTGTTGCAGTATAATGCAGTACTACAGCACATGCTTCGGGTTGGGCCACTCCCCCCTTGGTCCCTACCGCACTTATCCACCTCCCCACAACAACAACAACAACAACCAAGCCTTTTGTCCCAAACATGTTGGGGTAAGCTTGGAAAGAAACCCAATCAAAGTCAATAAGCCCCTAAACCTTCGATCGTGGGTCATAATTCTGGTCATGAATCGCTAACTTCTATGCACTTCTATCCAACACCAAATCTGATCAACCTCAGTCTCTTTATGTTTTCACGACGACTTAAAATTCCACTACGCAACGGTGCCTCAGGAGCCCTCCGTTGGAGATGTCCAAATCATCTCAGACGATTTTGGACAAGCTTTTCTTCAATTGGTGCTACCCCAATCCTATCACGTATATCATCATTGCGGATTCGATCTCGCCTTGTATGACCACGGATCCACTGCAGCATCCGCATCTCTGCTACGCTCATCTTCTGTACATGTTGTCTTTTTGTCGACCAACACTCCGCTCCATACAAAAGCGCAGGTCTAATCACCGCTATATTCACCTCCCCAAATGCAGAAACCGTGGTTTGCTGTATCCACGCATGGAAGCGATGAACTTGTGTCCTATGATGACATAGCACCGACATCGTGGCCTCTCATTGACATGGGGTCACCTCGGGTTGCAACCGTGGCCGCCGCCCTAAAGCTCAAGGACGAGCTGCCAGTTTGGGAGAGGTTCAATGTCATGGACGTGGGCCTGCCCAGTCTCTAGGTGCAGCACGTAAAGAGGCCTTGCAGCTGGCCAGCACATCCATGTGTGGAATATATGAAACCAGGTATCTTCAAGACCGGCCTAGTATCGCCCAAGGAGGGGACAAGTCCAAGCAGAAGGCCCAAAGGACGGGCCCCACGCCAAGAATTGCTACCGCACGGAAGGGGACACGTCCAATCGACAATCGAATATGTATTTAGATATAAAAGATACAGTTGTAATCCGAGTCGTTATTAGGGTAGATAAAGATGTAAACTATATCTTGTAACCGACTAGAATCTAGTAACAGATCGGAATCTCCTAACCGATCAGAACTCTGTAAGCCACCACGACCCCCGCTATATAAGGGAGAGGGCGGGCAACAACAGGGAAAGAATCATCAGGCCTTAGAGCATAGCACACCTCATATCGCCCAGAACACATTGCGCTTTGAGCATCCTTAGATCCAAGAGATCCGCATAAATCCAACACATAGAATTAGGGTATTACCTCCATCATTGAAGGCCTGAACCTGTCTAATCCCTTGTCTTGTGTGACCTTCGAGTTTGAGATCTAGCGCTTGCCCCATAATTTTATTGCCGACTACAAAAGTCGACACCATGCATACAAGGAGGCAGCAGCAACACGTCAGGAGGGAATGGCATTATCTTATCTTAGTTGTTAGCAATTGGTTTAAGAGGATCTTAACAATTAGTTAGTTGGCTAGTCAATTTGTTAGGGCCGGCTCCTATAAGAGCATGCAGCAGTCTCTTGGCACATTAAGCAATAATGAATTAAGAAGTTCCCCTCTAGTCCAGTATTTCTCCTGGATCCTCTCCTCCCTATAGAGCGCCCTTGTTCTCTTAGCACTTACGACGTTGCAGGAATATGAATCTGATACAATGCTTGCGAAGGTCAAGATCACAACAAAAATAGGTCAAGAAGAGAAACAAAAAATATACAGGACAAATGTGTTCAATAAGAAAAGAGCATGTTCCATTAAATAAAAAGAAAAGAGCATGTTCTATTAAATAAAATTTACCAACATATCTTCCAAATATTAAAAATATCAATACAAAGAATGAAGACAAAACCCAGTACTTCTGGTATTAACATAAGAATATTATGAAAACTAAACACTGCTTGAGCTTGCATAAAAAGTTCTAGGAAAATGGCATACCACTTTAGCCCTAAAGCAAGCAAGTGTTGAACCTTCATCGAATGGTTCTGCCAAATCGAAACAGTAGTCAGCACTTTTGAGCTTGCAAGGTCAAAACTCATAAGTGACTCCAACAATGGCACACAAATGAATAACATAGTGCAAGCATTTTAACAAGATGCTATTGTTAAACACAAAAGGATAAAATCACACGGTATGAGAAGCCAATACCTGCCAGAAAATTTACACTGGTTGTTGGTGTCCACCAAGGCCGTGCCTCAAGATCTTCATTGAAAGTTAAGTGTTTCATGTTGTCCTCATTTGATAGCTCAACCAACCTTCCTCCATGGTTCGCGTTATCAAGAACAGACTGCAATCGTGGAGACAGTGAAACCACATTCATCAGTACAGGTATGGGTTACATACAAAAAATGGCAGGCGTTAATTTATCCTTGTATGAGAAATTAATCAACATCAAAGAAATGATGCTGACAGCATATCTGGTCCAATTTATAACATAATTAAATGTTCCAAAAATGGTAAATTTAAAACGGTTACAAGCTGAAGAAAAATAGATATATTTCTTTCAAGCATCAAAGCACGCATCAGTAATTTTGCTAAAACTCCTAATAAATCCCCAAATTTTTGTTTGAATTTGACAAGTGACAACTAACCTCCAGTTCCTCAAGAGACTCAGCCTTCTGCTTAAGACTCAGTATTAAGGAATCAGATCTGACAGAAAGATAGTGCATGGAGTGTTGCAAGCGATCTTTGAACTGAACAAATTCAATTACCTGAGCAAAAATAGCACAAAATAATGAGAAAATGTCAGCAAAAGATTTCTGGGGAGAATATGAACACATAATTGAGGGGGGAATATCTGGCTATGACACAACCAGTGACATGGCAAGGCACATGACTAAAAAAAACTCTTTGTATCAGAATAACCATGCCATGGAACTTTGCCCAATACTAGACAACACTAAGCATGGAGAACAAGTGACATGATCTAAGCTCCATAGACAAGCAACTTAATTATTTAACAAATAATGCGATAATATACATAATTTAACGCAGCATCAGCTTGGCAATTATGTATTGCAGAGAAGAAGTTGAATTCCTAAATATTGTGCTACCCTATCCAATAATGGTACATTGAGAGAGTTATAAAACCGGTATGGGACTTGTCATTGTTAGGTTGTCATTGGTCAATACCCGTTTTGCCCTGGTTCCTGGATGCAAATAATGTAAATATCACGTGAACTTCAAACAAAAGTACAGATTATGACCGTGGTTACCAACACGGTTATCACGGCGCCCCGGCGAGGCGAGTCGCCTCCGGGGCGCCTGGACGCCTAGGCGAGGATTAGGCGCCACAAAAAAATGTTCAAGTTTGCAGTAGCAGCACAACATCAAGCATCAACAGTAGCAGTCAAATGCTAGTTCCCGATCCAAGAGCTGGAATCCTGACCCGGCCCATTCCCGGCACCGGCCTCCCATCAATTTGGCGTCGGCCCATTTGGCGCATTGCGCTAGCACTAGATGCGGTGCTGCACTACCAGCGGCCGGCCGCACGGCAGCACCAAACCACCAGCTCCATTCACACGCGCGGCCACTCCGAGTCTCCGACTTTCGCCTCCCTGCTCCCGCTCCTCCCTCTCCATTCACACGCGCCGCCCTCTCTCCATCTCAGCCGCCGCCGACTCCTCTCCTCTCTCTGCCGTCGACGACCTCCTTGCTCCCCTCCACCTACGGCTACCGACTCCTCTCCCCAATCCTCCGCCCCCGCCTACAGCCGCTGCAGATCGGGACCGGCGGCGGCCAGATCTAGGATGTCGACGGCCGGATCTTGCAGCGACGGCAGAGGAGGCGATGGAGGTGCGGCCGGAGACGCTCGAGGCCGCGCGGACCTCTTGTCCCTCTCCACACCAAGCCCAGCCAGGCGAGGCGACCGGCCATGGCGGTCTTCCTCCGGCGACTGGACGCCTAGGCGTTGCCTAGGCAACGACTTAATAACAGTGGTTACCAACTGGCCTTTTTTTACTAGTTCCGTAAAATCCATACCACAATTTTGCCTTCTATTTTTAACATTTTCAAACAGCATAGTTCAATAATGTGTTTATAGTTTATGCTTTTCTTGAAAGAATAATGTGGAAGTTAGAGCTGTAAAAAGAAATAAATCAGAATAACTAAGCAAGAACACCATAGAACAAATTCACTAGATTGTCCGGTTTACAAAGGACCTATTCTGCTGGTAACTGGTGGTTTTCTAAACCTTCAATATGGACAATGGCAGTGGGCATGGTGGAAATTGTTTAATGGAATTCTATCAGTCAGCACATACAGAGATTACAACGCAACTTTTATGTTTACACATGCACAATTAATGAAAAGGAAAAGATTGTTCTTTACCTTTGAGTAAGTACGGTGCCTATAAGCAAGACATGTAAGATCAGCAGATTCTTTCAAATGATCATCCATGAATTTCAGATAATCCTTAACAAGATCAGCAGTTTGTTGCAAGAAAGGTGAACTCAACATTTGTGGCAATATGTGGTGTAAGACGGACTCTAGAAGGATGTTTTTAACCTCCAAGGTTACATACCTGTATACAAGAACACCGTTCAAGGTAGGAAGGAGAAGAATTGATCTTATTAAATAAACTCAAGGAAATAAACCGGAAACACCAATCCAAAGAAGTAATTAGCAGAGCAAGCGTTCTGCATGAAAACAAGCTTTCTCTGTAAGGGAAGCGCATCGGATGGAACAAATGAATGGGATGTTCTTTGTAGAAGAAGGATGCCATGATGGAGAATTATGTTGGGACAATGGTCCAGCACGGAGCACATTGATATCAGCATTAAAGAATCCATAAAATGTGAAAGAATCCAAATAGCGAGAGCATAAGCGAAAATAATCGTGTGAGAAAAAATGATTACCATTGATGCGCTAACGGAAGAGCTCCCAGGTAAGAGTACAGATGCACCAGAATAATCTTGTACTGCCAGACATACCTGGGCACACAACCAAAATACAAATTATCATTCAGCATCTAGTACATAAACACGAATAACCAGGTCTCATTATCATTTCTTAGATTTTCCTTTCACAAAAAACTTGATTGAATACGGTATAACAACGTCTGTTTAAGACTATCTCGTCTTATCGAAGTGGCACCGACCAATTGATTTATTAAGCTTTTCTTACCTTTACGAACTATACATTATATTACCACAGGGCATGGGAAAATTTTAAATAGCTAATCGCAGTGACATTATTGAAATTAAAAGAGGGCAAATAACATAACAGAATTTGTGATCATACAGATTTCAAGGATAAAAGATAGTCATAGATAATGAAACTTTTGTTCCCAAATTCCAACAGAAGATAGGTGCATATCACAATAGACTTACTTGCGAACAGTCAATCCAAACTCTAGAACCAAAATCGCTTCAAGTAAGTATCCTAAGTTCCTTGTACGCCAGAATAGCTGTTCCAAGATATTTCATTTTAATTAATTGTAATATTAAATGGAAAAGGACACTGAGGATATTTAATTTAAAGTAACTGAAAACTATATAGGAATTATTAATAAGTTCATCCAGATTATCTATGAAGAAGAACCCTGTCCCGATCATAAATTAGACACCTTTTCCCAGAGATTTGAGGAAAGCTTAAACTGTTCCATTTTTCTCTCATACTAGTAATAATCAGCTACAGCTACATACCTGCACAAGAATACTGCTGGCCATTGACAGCAGTTCTTCACCATGCATGCTTTCCTGAGGATCCAGGTCTCTTGAGAGAGGCAAGTTTTTATAAAATGTCTCAACCATTCCTTTTGCAATACGCTGAAGTTCTGGATTGACGTATGAAACTTAAGGTATAAGAATAAATGACTGAGAAAATCAAATAGTGCAATAAAGCTTTTAAAAAACATATAGAAATACTATAATATGACATTTTCACGAAGGTGCACCTGTAGTTGATTTTGAGAATAAAGTTCCCAAAAGTTCTTGAACCTTAAAAGCAGTTATTGTCAAACCCAGTGCTTTTACTGAAACTGATGATTCATCAAAAGATCTGGAAATTGTATCTAGCAACTCAGTTATTTCATCGCCTGATAGCATGTGAAGGTATATTTCAACATCTGATGCTGAGCTAGACAAGTGACCAAATCTGCAAGTGCCAAAAAGTATTGTAACTCTAGATTAGAAATGAATGTGAAAACCTCTAAGACATATATTTCTATCTTCAAGAATGCAGATACAAGTGGCTCTACTATAGTGCTATGTATATAATATTGAACATCCACTACAAAGGATTAGACAGATACGGGCAAAAATGGGTTGGTTTGGGCACAAACCAAACACACCCATAGACACTAGCAAAGTCTAAGAGCAAAAAACACAACTTTTAATGAATCAGCAGGCACATGACAAGAAAAAAAATAAAATCATTTGAGAAATAATTAATCAACTTTAAAGAAATTCAAAGCGATGCAGCCCAATCCATCAAAACAGTATGTGAGGGCTGGCCGTATGTGGAGCGCATGGTATAGCAGTGCGACGAGACGAGTGTTTGCAGGTGCATGCGCACATTGTGCATGGATGGATCAAGATGGGAGACGGGCCAGGTCAGGCGGTGTGAGGGAAATGCACATGACCAGCATCCATGTGATCTTGTGCATGTGGAACCAAAGTAGCACATGTGTATGCGGTTGTGCATGGAGCCTGTAAATGTGCATGGTTTTGTTATTGATCCAGGAGAAGTCCAAACATGCGTGTGTGTTGCATGCATGGAATTGGATCCAAGCCTTGTGCACTTCAAAACTATGGAGCAGTATGCGGACTTGAGTCAGGGAAATGAGCTAGTTAAAGAAGGGAAGCTAAGCCAGGAAGGAAAAGGAGATCGCATGGAAAAGGAATAAGGATCTAACTCCATGCGTTTGACATCCAAGTCTGAACTGGATTTATTCCTTGAGCACCAATTAGTTTCCCAATAGTCCTGCTCAGATTTGTTTGGCATGTGGATAAATTAAAGGGATACGAGCAGTGTTACTCAGACAACCGTATCCAAAAAAAATTGCTGAATCGGACACCTCGAATCCGAGTCAGATTCCGACACCCGTGTCCGATTCCGAGTAGCATTTCCCGTGTCCAAAATTTGTTTGCTGAATCGGACACCCGAATCCGAGTCGGATTCCGACTCCCGTGTCCATGTCCAAGTAACACTGGATATGAGGCTACCATCTGTTGGAGATTATCTTGGAGATAAAAAGAGGAGGTGACAGTTTAAAACGCAAGAAATCAGGAGGGCAGCGTCAACATTTTCTGCATGTGCATGGATTACATCAAGGCCGGTGCATGTTTTCCTTCTGTGCATGCGTTTATTTCTTCCCCTATGCGACTTAGGTTGGGGACCACCATCAAGAAGTGCATACCAGGTCGAGATGCTGCACCATAGAGTTAAATTGAGTCCGTTTAAACTAGTTCAGTATAATTTAGTTGGTTTTGTTAAGTAAAACTAGTGGGTTTAACAAAAAAAACCAAAATGGTAAAGTTAGGGAGTCTACATACAATTGTGTACATGTGTTTGGGAGAGTTGTGTTGGTTATGGACGCTAGTCTGAGTAGGCATTAGCCCATGTGTGCGTGTGTTTTGTGTCTGCCTATAAAACGCTTGGGTGTGCGCCACTGTAAGGTAGAGTTGAATTATGAATTGAGTTATGTCATGATGACTTTAAGGTTTATCCCTGTGTTTTGTGTGTGTGTGTGTGTGTGATCTACGTTCCAGTTGATCCCATGAGGGTGGTAGTGTGCGTCAAAGTTGAAGAACAGATCATTCTTCAGTTTTGCCCAAAGCTAAATTTTTCACCTTGCTATTCGATTGAATCAGATTGGGTTGCAAGTTCTTTGTGCAAGTTTGCACCATTGTAAAACTTGTGCTAGTTATCAAAATGAGGATTCAATCTCATCTCAAGGTTTGATCCGCATCACGAAGTGCACCATTTTATACAATAAATAGTGATTTATAATGGATATCAAAAGCACAAGCAACAGGCGCATTACAAGCCCATCATGCTTGCACATGGTATAAACTATAAATAGATTCCAAAATGGACACAAACAGGAAGAAGATGCACTCAGACAAACCTGTGGAAGTAGTTTATCAAAGCTTCAATAAACTTTCTATTAGATGTGTTTCCATTGAGGCGGTGTTGCCGTTCAATTTCAATATTGGCTAAGTGAGGTCCTCTGACACAGTCACTGGAGTCATTTTCTTGTAGCTTTTGCACAAATGACAATGCACTTGTAAGGCGAGATTCAACCTACATACACATAGGTTCAGTAAATCACATGCACATCACCAACACAAGGTAAAATAAAGTTGCTTTATATGGAGGACGTACCAGCTCCTCACTAAGTGAAGTCGTGTTGGACAAAGTTGAATCTACAAAGCAAGAAGAACAAGTGTGTTCACCAGTGCTTGGTTTAGGAAAGTTCACATCATTCTCCAGCAAACAGCCTAAATAATGGAGAAAGGACTCCCAGTCATCAGGACTGCCCAGTCAAAAGAAGAGAGGACAATCATCAAAAACTAAACGGAAGTAAAAGGAAATTTCCAAAGGCTGAATATACAGATATAATATGCTGCAACAAATCGAGGAAGGAGGAAGAACACATGAAAACAAAACAAACAAACTGATTGATGAGGACATCACTACTACGGATATGACCACATTTGGTTGTTCCAACTCCAATACGTTATCCACGGGCCAAGAAGAGAGAAATATCAAATCCATCACGTTCTGGAATCCAATTCGGCCTCCAGATACCAGCCTGAAGTAAAACACGCATAACATTTGCATACGGTGTCCGATTGGAGAGTTCTTGTACTTGATTGAAAGCTTACAACGAAATCTTTCCAATAGGTCTGGCCCTAGCTCCAGATTCATCGTGGATCAGTCGGAATCATCAAAACAATACACTACAATACGGTTTTGGGCTGTTTTGGGCCTTTTAAGCGTGTGAGGGCCTAAGCCCAAGTTGTGTGCGCCCCCCTAGCTGCACACAACCATAGGACGTCCCTCTCACGTCCCTCCCTCTTATAAACTCAGTAGCCGCCGCTTTAGATACTTGGGTTTTTGTTTGATTAGTTTAGCCAAGTGCAAACTTTGTGTCTTCAAGTTGTGCTGAACAGCCACCTTATCAAGATCTTCAATAGAGCCCCACCCTATTTTCCCTTCATTCATATTCGCAATTTCAGATTGCTTTTACTATTGTTCTTGCTTGTTCTTCGGTTGCTTGCAGGAATTGAACCTCGTGTTCAGGTTGATCGTGCCCACGACAAGATCAATAACCCTCCAGAATTGGTTTAGCGATTGCTAAGGCGCATCGTCATCGTACGTTGTAGTCGGATCGTCAAAGTCAGTTCCACCAAATCGATAGTTATCGCTCTCATTAAAAGATGGTGACACAACCTTACATCACTGATTGAGAAGTTAATGTTAGCTTAAAATTTACAAAAAAAACTGCAGTAGATCCCATGAGTCTGGTTATATAACTGAAATAGGGCAAATCGATCCATAAGTTTCCTGAAAGCAAACAAGGCTTGCAGCATATCTATGGCATTATGAATATCATGACATGGAGTATGCTTGTGAACAGAGCAGTTGGTACTTGGTATAGTGCTTCCTACAAGCTGTTGTAGGTAGAAATTTGTAGATGCATAGAATAATACAATC
The DNA here is from genome assembly GCA_036346275.1 of Otatea glauca. Lineage (NCBI taxonomy): Eukaryota > Viridiplantae > Streptophyta > Magnoliopsida > Poales > Poaceae > Otatea > Otatea glauca. The sequence continues at coordinate 33,197,117 of CM070719.1, forward strand.
TTGGAACAACTTGATAAAACATGATTAAGCAGCAATTGGTCAATGACCAACTTTGTAGAACAATTGAGAATTGTATAAAGTCAGTGATGGAAAACATTACCAAGAGTCAAGGACCTTCTGATATATCTCAGAAGCAGCAACACAATTACATGCCTGAGCAAGAAGCCGTCCCTGTCAGCTTGAAGTCAGACAATAATGTAAGTGAATGTCACTTTCAAAAGCAGACATATTTGATAGGGAGGGAAAAAAACAAAGACTTAGATGTTAAAGGAGGCTTATGTGAGGACCCTCCCCATAATCATCATATTATCAAGCATAATCATCATCATTAGCATTCTAAGCATAAGCATGTCATAATCATCATTATCATTCTAATGTATCATCAATTGAGGATGTGCATTAATCAAGCTAATGAATAATCAGTGATCTCTTTCATCAGCATCAGCAGTAATTAGTAGTCCTGCATAAGCATTGATGATTAGTGTTAAGCATGAGTTTTATTTATCTAATGAGCATCAAGGCATGTCATAATGTGCACCAGCATGCAACCAAAGTATCAAGTCTGCATGCATGTTGTGTATTGGCAGTAAAGGGTAAAAGAGGGAGGTAGTAAAAGTAAATCAGTGGGGGTAAAAGGGTAATCTCAGGTAGCAGAGAAGGGATAAGGATGCCAGCCGTGAGAGAGAGGTCTTCCCCTTCTGCTTTTCGCCAGAGCCAAGGCTAGCTAAAGCATCTGCTTCCTTTCCATTTCCCCAAACCGAAGGCCAAGAGCAGCAAGCCATTGCTAGATCCATTCACTCACAACCCTTGCCATTCAACTGCAAGCAAGAAGGGGGCCAGCCAGGAGCAAGCAGAGCAAGGAGAGGAGCTTGGATTCGGCCACCTCTACTCTGCTTCACCTCTGCATTGCTTCAACTGCTACCCCACATCATCCTCACCACCAGAACCGAGTCCCATTTGCAGGAGCTCAAGTAAGTTTATAGTATAGCAATAGATGAAATAGCAAGGCTTAGATCTGGAAGAATAGAAATGGATCAGAGAAAAATAGAAGTAATCTCAGTAGATTAACCCTAGAATCCCCACCTCTGCTATTATATGGGACCTCACCTTGCCTCAAAATCATCAAGCAGGGTAAAACCCTAGGCTGGACTGGGTAGAGGAAACTTAGCTTCTGGAAGGGGGAGGAGCCATAGCTGCGTCGCCGCTGGGTGAGGAAGCAGAGGCGGCGGCCTGGAGGGAGTCGCGTGGGGGGGGGGGCTGCGGTAGCCTACCTCCGGAGCCGGGCGGCAGTAGAGGAGAGCCGGAGGGAAGCATCGCCGGCCAGGAGGATGCATCGCCGGCGTGAGAAGGAGTAGCGTCGGCGTGAGAGAGGAAGAAGAGAGCAGCGCTGAAGAAAGTGAAGCCGAGCAGGCTTCGGCTTGGAGTAGAAGGAAAAGAAAGAAAAACAGAGAAGAGAAAAAGAGAAAAGAAGAGAAGAAAAGAGAAGAAAAGAAAAGGAAAGGAAAGAAGAGAAAAGAAGAAAATGAGAAATTCTGGAAAAATGAATAGAGTAGCTGCATGTAGATCTGTTAAATTTGCATGTATCGCATTAGATGATTGGTGGTCAGTTAGGACAGTAGCTATGCATGCATGTGCATGAAAATAGAAATAACAGCACTCTTGTCATTAAGCAACTAGTTGGTTAATTATAAAAATAGGGCATGCATGACATCTAAATAACCATCAGATCCATAAAATGAGCATATAGTATTGGATTGGTTGGACATTTGACTCATACTTAATAAAAATACAGTAGATTAATAGATTATAATTTTCAGGACCAGAACAGAACCTGCCCGGCAGTCAGACCCAGTCTTTGAGCGAGGTAGAACCTTTCGAGTATATTCCAGGCAAGCAAAACCCCCTTGATCATGCTTTATTAAAATGTTTTAACTGTTTTTATATATACTGATCATTACTCTTACTGCATGGGAAAACTTAATTTTAATGAAATGTTTAAAATAGATGTGTGCTGGGAGGATGGGTTAGAAGAATGAGCTGTTGTGATGAAATGGTTGTGATGGTTGGAAGATTGGAAGTAGGAATGGGATTAATGTGTCTAGCTAATGGTTGGGTTGGTGTGTATTAATATGGCTGGTAGAGGATGCCGATGAGAAGGATGTAGGCCGAAGGGGTCCTCTACATGGGTTATAATATAAGTTTCAACAAACTAACACTTGGGTAATGAGCCATAAAATCAGTATCAACCATAGTGTGTGAAATCGGCCAGAAAAGGTTGTCCTACAACGGTATTAGAGTTCTCCACAACGGGTAAGGATAGCATGGTGCTTTTGGGCAAGGCCGGTAGGCCCAGAAGGTGATGCCATTGGGGGCGGTATATTTGAAGCCCAGAGGTGTACCCCTAGTTGAGAGGGAGTACAACTGTACCTTAGAGTTGTGTGGCAGCCTAGGATAGGTGTCACAAACTCGAAGTGCAGGGTGGAGAACTAATACTAGAGTAGCGATAAACGTTCTAGGGCATCTCTTGTGGGTGTCACTATGGGTAAAGTGGTACAAACCTGCGCAGGGTAAAATCTTGAATTCAAGCCAGTCTCTTGGATTAGAGACTATGGTCAGCTTCGGTTTTTCATATTCAGTGTTGGTAGAAATTTCTAAATATAAAATCAACCAACCCTTTAATCTAAAAACTTAATTGCTGTAGAAAGGATATTTTGGGAGAAGTGGTCTTGGGTGAAGTTAGATTAGGTGTAGTTATGATGGGAAGGGGAAAATCATTTATTGCATTCATATATTATTGCTTGCTGAGTACTTTGTAATCACCCTTGTTTAATCCTCCCCTTGCTTAGAAGGTGAGTCATATGGACGACCTTCCGAGGACGAGGGTGAGGACTGTGCGCAGGATCAGGACCTATCGGAGGGTGACTACTACTACTACTATCAGGAGTAGTAGGGGAAGTAGTAGGCCATATCCCCGCGCTAGCAGGCCCTCAAGGGATAGGAGGTTATAATAGATATCTAGATCTTTTGCAGTAATCCCAATCTATGTAAATTAAGGTAATGTAACGGACAATAGCCATGCATGGCTAATGGAATGTAATAAGGATTTCCATTGTCTGTCTCTAATTATTGTTCTGCTGTAATACTCTATATACAGTATAGTAACTAATAAAACATCGGAAGGCCCGATGTTTTGCTAGTTACTGTGCTGAGGTCCATACAGTTAACCCTATGTGACAGCCGTTACCGGGGGTTAATTATACGGGTCGCCACAGCTTATCACAGGTGTATAAAGAGTAAATATGCTAGAGGTGCAACAGACATTGCTAAATAGTACTTTTCTAGAAGTCCACAATATAAAACAGTACAGGAGATAATGATTTCACTAAAAGCACGTTTTCAGTGAACTACTTTAACTTCATGTTCATTATATCTTTCAGAAATTTACCAAGCTTTGAATTCATCAGAGAATTCCCAAGAAATTCAATGCAGACAACAGTAAGCTGGGTGAGTTATCAATTCAAATGTTACTATGATATACATGCAGTCATGCACTTCAACAAACTGCTATTTCTATATAATCTGATATACATTTAGATGGGAAAAAATGGAATGCTGAGGAAAATGTAGTTGATCGTAACTTGTAGTCCAGATAAATAACAATTACCATAACAAGATATTATCAAAGAAAACTGAAATTGAAATTACCTGCAGACGAAGCTTGTCCTCCTCCCTTCCCATAAGAGACCCCAAGTTTCCAGAAAGAACTTCCAAAGCAGCATCATACTTTGCCTGTTGTTCCAGAATTGAAATATAGAGAGCGAGTGCTGCATGTAGAATAAATATGTTAGAAGAGGACAGCACTTATGCAACAGAAGACAGCTTAGTAAAGGGCACATTTTAGATAAGCAGATATACCTTCTGGCTCATGTAAACTATGTGAATTTATGTGCTTTTTAAGCAATGCTTCAGCTAGTGCTAATAAATTCTCACCTCCACTGCTAAAATGTACCTGCCATGGGCAAAAGAACAAGTCACATGCAACATAATAGCAATACAGAACAAGTAGAAGATAATCCTGGCTAATAATATGGCATACTCATCTCGATGGACTTGTTCTAGCTAGTAGCTACAGCATAGCATGTATTGCTATTAGATATTTAATTTAGTGCTTGTGAGATGAATAACCAGGATCAGGTCAGGACAAGTTAGCACAACAAGCACAACACAATGAACACTTTCAAAAATTGCATCGCTTCTATACTTCTGGTAATGTAATATTGCATTGCATCAGATGGATAATTCATGTTTAAACCAATCATAAGTCATATTTATTTATTCCATAATTGAAGGAGTACTAAAACAGTGCCCAACACTATAGCATGTTATTGCATTGCATCAAAAGGATAAATAAATCCCATCTTAAAAAACTGGAACTTCTATGCAGATTGTGCTCCTTGCTAACAAACAAACATATGGTCGCTTACAATTAACTTTGTGAAGCTTTCTCAGAAATAGTTTAAATAATACTTATTGGTTTGTAAGGCTTTCTCTACCCTAAGAATTGATAGGTCAACCCTAGTTTGATCCCATGAGACCAGTAACAGTTTCATGTTTTTATTCCCCCATCTCATCTTTTTCTCTCATTTTTGACCTGCATGAACATCCATCTCACTCCCTCTCATTGTTTTTTTCCTCCCCACTCTCTTCTCCAACCCCTCCACTCCCTCTCAACTGCCCTGCAGCATCTCCTCGCCGCACATGCACCTAGAACCATCATTGTACCCATACATCCATGACAATGCATTGTTTCTAACTAGAGCTTTTTTAAAAGTTTTTATGAGCAAAAAAATGGCAATGTGCCGTTACAGTACTTAATCTAAAATTACAAATACAGATATTACAATCATGGATATAAGATAAATTATAACATCCCACCTGCAGTTGAATGCTGCAAACTGCCCAAAGCAAAAACCTTTCTTCTCCTACAGTTTTGTACATTTTAATTGCTGTCTGCAAAACATACAAAGCGAGGAAGTCAAGCATTGAACTAGAAAGCACAAAACATTTATGCCTAGCAACAAGCAAAATACCATCGTACCTGTTGTTGCTTCACATATGCATACTCTCTGACGTAGCAATTGAAAAGGCCCATCATTAATTCCAAGTTATTGGGGTACTTCGTACAAGCGTACTCATAGCATGAAGTTGCAAGATCCACTGGTATAAGCATAGGCACAAGATAATTTAGAAAAAAAAAAGATGATAAGGTGATAAAGCAAACAGCCAAGTATAAACATACATCGCTCAAGCCTTTGAAATACTATCTGCAGTGTGCTAAGAGTGAGGTCATCAAAATGAAAAATGTTATCAGAATACAACAGCTCCTTGGCATTCAAACACACACTCAGTGCTTCATCAGGCTTTCCCATCCTTTCCAAAATAAGAGCCTTGAGAGCCTGAAATGAGATAATTTAACAGTATGGTTTAATTGAATTCTCAACACAGGCAACATAAAACCTGTGGTTTCCTAAGAAACTTAGTTAATCCCTATGACTAAAAAGATAGCAACATGAAAAGGGGATTTTCATTATCAGATCTTTAAACAGACATGAAGGGAACAAACCAAGGCCATTTTATCAGTCACATACAACAAATACAAAGCATATCCAATTTTCAAGCTTTAAATTGATTTGAGAAACAGTTCCATAATATTGTTGACCATACAGACTAGATTTCTAAGGAAGAGCTCAGTAGAAGCATAAACTCTTCAGACTCAGTCAGATCATAAAGTACAAACAGTCCTAATCATAAGCCTCTGAACTATCAAATCAATGCACTGATTTGCCGCCACAACTAAAAAGCCATTGGCTTTGCAGCTGGGCCTTGGCTTGAAAATAGTGAAACAGGCCAAGTTCAATACAAATTCCCTGCTGGTTGATACTTATGAGTTAAGCCAAGTAAACCCCGTTCATCTGGGATAGGTTATCTCAGTCTTATTAGAAAGAACATGTTCCTCCCAAAAATATATAGCGCCGCTCTAGCTTTCATGTCAGTTCCATCTCATTTTCCTTTCAGTGCCCATCAATCCACCAGCCCTGTTTAATTTCTACCACTGTAACCTAATCCAATCATCACCTTATTCCCTCCTTACCCTCTCCTTCTCCCATCCAACTTGGTACGCAGCAACCTAGCAAATAAAAATTCAATAGCAAGCTTCTACAAGGGGAGTTTGAAGGCAGGCCTGCCGCCTTCGAACAATCCAATCTGGAATAGGTAGCTCAGTTTAATGTGTGTGTGTGTGGCTTAGTAGTTCCTGAGCCAATCCGAGCTGTTTGTTTTCTAGGACTTCTCCCATGCCCTTACTATCACACCCCTTAATAGGAAGCCTCCTCATGAATTTTTGCCCCCCAACCAGGCACAGGTGCAAGCACATACTGCAGCAACTCCTAACATGAGTAAGATACTAAGATCAGAATATGAGATGATCTAAACCTCTTAAAAATCAGTCTCAGTAGCTCAAGCAAGACAGTATAAGCTAGAAATAGCAACATAATAGGTACAATACAAAACTAATCATCTAGCTTCCATCGACGCAATTAGTGCCGCCATCCATTTGATCAAACATTTCACACAAACACTCTAAAATAGAAAGTATCGAATCAAATCGGGCACCGCACGGGGCTCCTGATTGAACACCCACCAGACCCATTTCTACGCCTGATTCATAAAGCCATGACCAAAACTAGCCAAAAATGGGGATAAAGCCGAGCGACGGAGCTCACGAGAGAGTAGGGGGAGGTGGGGTGCTTGGCGAGGAGCGCGGTGCAGAGCTTAAGCGCGGCCTTGTACTGGCGCGAGTCGATGGCGTCCCAGATCGGCCGCACCCGCCTCTCCGGGATGCCGCCAGCGAGCCCCAACTTGCTGGACATCTCGACCCAGCCCCCGCGATCTAGGGTTAGGGTTTTGGAAGGGTGGCGCGGGTGGGGAGCGAGGAGGAAGAAGGGGGAGTCGCGGAGGCGGAGGCGGAGGGCGGAAGGGTTTATCGAGTCAGGATGTGACGCACGCGGAGGGGCGCCTCGAGTCCGTTTATGAAATGACGGACGGCGTAGAGGCACGGTCCGAGGAAGGGACGTGGGCGCATCTCTACCGTTTATGAAATGATGGACGGTGTAGGTTCGTCAGCCGTTCGAGATGGGGGAGGCGAACGCCGTAACCCTGTCGTTGGGCGCAGAGAGATCTTGACCGTTCAGTTTCGTATGGGCGACTTGGATCGAGTAAGGGGCGGTCCACTCGACGAGCAAAGCCAAAAGCCTAACCGGATGAAGTGACGAGGACACGAGGTGGTGTGCTCGGACTTTTGTTTTGCGTGGGGCCTGTCAGCGAAACTGAAAGTGATCGGCGGGAAAGCACAACATGATGACAGCACATTACTGACTTCCCCCTGACACACGAACAACATTAGAGGCGGGCGTCGTATCGTGCCGGGCTATACTAACTTTCTCCTGCCACACACACACGTACAACACTAGAGGTGGGCATCGTGCTGTGTTGGACCGACCCAGCACGGGTCTATCGTGCTTCGTGCATGAATCATGCTGGGCCGCGACGGCCAGTCGTGCTCACCATGCTGTGTCGTGCCCCGGCTCGCCCTCAGCGAGCCCAGGCATGGCCCATTTACACTTCGTATCTGCTTTGTGCCGTGTCGACCCAGACTCGGCCCATTTGCACTATTTTGACGAGAGGAAAGGTGCATCGATTGATAGGGTCACCGAAGTTAGATTGAAAGGGTGGGACATATGTAGTGGTCGACGGGGTTGATAGGGAGGGAAGACGAGAGGATGGTGGAGGTGAGGAGCGTGGTGTCGAGGGAGGCAGAGGGAGGCGACGTAGCGAGAAAGACAAAGGATAGGTTATCATAACGTTGGTGATAGTGTGACACAACTAACGAGAAAGACAAAGAAGAGACTACCATGACAAGAGATAGAGAGCGATAAGCGAGCAAGCAGTGATAGGAGTGGAAATAGCTAGCGCGGTGTCGATCGAGGAGAGAGAGAGTAACATAGAGAGTCGGAGGGAGGAAGAGGGACTGAGAGAGTGACATATATAGTTGGAGGGAGAGAGGGACTGAGAGAGTGAGAGTGAGCCAGAGAGTGACACAAAGTGTCGAAGGGAGAGAGTGATATAGAGAGTCGGAGGGAGGGAGAGGAACTGAGAGAGTGGGAGTGAGCCAAAGAGAGTAACACAGAGAGTCGGAGGGAGAGAGTGACATAGAGAATCGGAGGGAGAGAGTGAGAGTGAGCCAGAGAGAGTGAGAGTGAGAGTCGGAGGAAGAGGGAGGGACTTAGAGAGTGACATAAAGAGTCGGAGGAAAAGAGAGACCGAGAGAGTGAGAGTGGGCCAGAGAGAGTGACACAGAGAGTTAGAGGGAGAGAGTGACATAGAGAGTCGAATGGAGAGAGAGGGATAGAGAGTGAGAGTGATTCAGAGAAAGTGACACAAAGAGTCAGAGGGAGAGAGAGGGACTGAGAGAGTGAGAGTGAGCCACAAAGAGTAAGCTATAAAGTGTGACATAGAGAGTCGGAGTGAGAGAGAGTGATATAGAGAGTGGTTGTCGAATTACTTGAATTTTACGATTTTATTTTGTTTTCTCTTCTTTCCGTTTCCTCCCTTTTTTTCTATTTTCCCTCTTTTTTCCATTTCCCTGAGAAAGTGGTTGTTGAATCAGTTGAATAACAAATTGCAAAATTGATACCTACATTTGTCAGTATAACAGATTTAATCCAATTCACGATAAAACTCTATTAATGGGTTTAATTTGCCTAAAAAAAGAAAAAAATATTTAGTCGAATTGAATTTTTTTTATCTTTTCTTTTTTTCTTCTTTTTTCCCTCTTCTTTTTCTCATTTTCTTTTCTCCCCTCCTTTCTTTTTCTTCCTCTCCTTCTTTTCTTTTCTTCCTCTGGCCATCCTTACCCAGCCTCCCCCTTCTCCCCCAAGTGGCTGCGGGAGACCAGGCGAGACAGGCTTCTGCTGCAGAGGAGGCTAGGTGGCGCACACAATGAGTGGGCGCGCCTCGACGCTGCTCGGGAGGCGGCGGGTCGCGGAGGCGTGGCTCAGATGCGACGGTCGCGGCCTCGCGAGGCGAGGCGCGCGGAGGCGTGGGCGCGGCGATGGGGTCGCGGGGCCTCGGGAGACGGTAGGGTCGTGGGGCCAGCGGCGCGGAGGTGGGGAGCTAGGCGGCGGGGTCAGTGGGGGCGAGGTGGTGCGAGGGATGCGAGGTGGCGCTGTGTGGGAGGCGAGGCGCGACCGGCATGCCCTGCCGCTGGTCGGCAACAGTGCACCAGTGCCAGGCTATGCCAACGTGCCGCTGTGCCGCCGCCGTGCCAGGCTAGCACGGACCTAGCCCAAACGGCCATGCCAGGCCGGGTCGCCCATCATGCTCGATTCGTGGGCCCAGCACGGCCCATGCTACAATTGCTTGTCGGCCCGGCACGGCCCAATCCATGTTGTGCCGGGCTTTGGGCCGGGCCATCCCGCCGTGCCTCGGACCAGCCTAAAAGAGCTCGGCCCGAGTACCCACCTCTAGACAACACCAGCAAGCTTCGAAAAGGAGATCATACATGCTTTGCGTATATACTTTTGTGGCAACCGGTTGTCATTTTACTAATACGGAGAAGGCACTACTGCACAAGGGCACATCACAGACGGTTCGTAAGGGTCATCACAGACGGTTTTGCGAATCGTCTGTGAGCAACTGTTAGTAATGACTTCGGTGATCACAGACGGTTTGTAAACCGTCTGTGAAAATAGTCTTCACAGATGGTTCCAACCAAGAACCGTCTGTGATGTATCCCTCATCACTGACGTTTCCAAACAAGAACCGTCTGTGATGCTTATTTTTCAGGATTTACTATTTTTTATTTATTGGCTATCCTCAGGAAATGTTAGCCATGCCCTCTGAAACAAAAGCATTACAGAGCATCACCAGCATAGTATTATGGCATACATTTCAAAAATGAACTCGGATCACATATTACAACATACAGCGCATCCATTTCAGAAATCAACTCTGATCACACATTACAACGTACAGCGCATCCATTTCAGAAATCAAGTCACATACATAAAAACCAATTGAATTCAGAACTACAACTCACAAATTCACAGCACAAGGTTCACAAATTAATCGAAATGGTAACTAACAAATTCACAACTCTGATATCAGGTGATGCTTGAGTGGCATTCGCCTTTTGGATTTATAACCTCACACATTAAGAAGGCACAGAGTTGTCCTCGAATACCTAGCAGGTCAGCCTATTCCAACGCAGATTCAGCGCATTGCCAAGCCTATCGATGGGAAAAGTAAAGTCTTGTGTGTATCTAAATTAATAAGTGGAAATAATTGTTGCATGATTGACAAACCTTTATGATATTGATATTCTTTGAACCAATGAGTAGTTGCATATTGTGGCAAACGTGGAATCCATATAGGTTAGTGCCCTTTGGCTACTGGTGACACTGTCAAAATATAATAGGTTAATTAGTTCTGAGGGTATTATTATGGAATGTGAAGAATTATTACATATTAGCGGATACCGAAAACTTATAAATATGCTTCAGCTTCACTGGGTCCTTTCTGTGTGGCCCTCCACGAGCTTTGTAGACACTGAACGACACGTCGAGTAAATCTCTGATAGGCGCCAAGTCGTGGGTGCCGCCCTTTTTGGAATCAAGGTAAATTACCCGGTTCTGTCTTGGTATAATTACGAGTAAAACCTAGTGAAACCTACACAGTATGTCGCCATGGTCATTGAACCTAACTTCGAACTGCATTACATAGTACAAATCAACAAGTATAGCAACTAGACGAAGCACTTACCCCGGATTGTGAGATAGAAGTATGAATTTTTTGTCCCATTGAGCTAGCAATACTTTTTCCACTTACTTGTAGACGACTAGTGAGTCTTCGTCCATGGTTTGCTTGGACACCACGTGTGGGTCGAGGAAACCCACCGGTTGTTCCCTTGCTTTTGCTTCCATGTTCATGTATCTACATATACAAAATCAAGAATCATATATCTATGACATTTATCGGTACGACATGAATGTAGACAGTGATTGCACACACTTACAATGTTCAGCACCTCATGAGTGAGAAGTCGAGAGCGTTGCGGTTGTAGAGCTCGAACAAGTCATTGAAGCCGACCACAAAGAAGCCATCCAAAAATCGGTGTAAGAAATGCTCCTCCTTGAAGCTGACCGAGATACTCGATGCCCGTTGGCCACCGGCTTGTTGGCTTGTTCCATGCACCAATCTTGCAATCTAATGCAGGCTAATGAAAGTGACTCCTGGTGCTCTTTCAGTACGAACGGCTATCTCAGCTTGAATTGGCACGCCAACGGGGCAAACGGAAAGTCATGGACTGACGTGGTCATCCCTTTCGATTTTCCCTTATCGCCACCTCACCGTCTTGGAAATGTCGTTTTCACAGGAGACGACTTGGCCTGAACTGTAGTAACGGCCTGTGCTTGACGGGACACAATAGCCGATTTGGTAGGCTCCTTCGGTGCAGCACATGGCTCCGATAGTGCTGGTAGCTCCGACACATCACGTGGCTCCGGTAGTGCTTGTATCTTTGGTGCTATAGGGCGGGCGTCGAAGGAGATGTCCTCCTTGGGCCATTGGATGAATGTGCCGATGTCATCCCCTAGTGTGACGATCTCATCATTTGGGGGCATCTTCAGCGTGATGACCTTGCATATTTCATGTACACCGTTGACCTGGAACTTTGTGTAGCCCCGATCTACCGTGCGACCGTGCACCACCGTCCCTAGACTGGATGGATACGCACGCCCACAAACAGTCTGCAGGGGAACAGAGCCATTGGCAAGCCTCACTTGGAGATTGCACGGCATGGCTACCTACATAAGGGTACATAGTTAGCTAATACGTCAAACAGGTCTATCTAAGGAGTATTGCAGACATGTATATTACGCTGCTCCGATGGTTAGTTGGGCTGAATTGCGTCTGTGCTTCTAGGGTTTGCACGTTTTGTGCCTACCTCTCCTCAGCCACCCTTTGCTCTATCCTTTCCTCAAAGCTCCTTAGCTGACTATCGAACTGCGCTCTTAGCCTTTCCTTAACCCTTTCCTCAATCATGGCTACTAGCCATTCATCGCGCTCGGCTTTGCTTCTCTTCCTACTTTGGTATGTGTCAGAGTCTTGTGGGAATCCCATTTTCCAAGGAACGAAAAACACCTAGGCCTCGGGTGCAGCCCGGGTGCTCCCTGTTTCCCAAGACCTTGGAGAGTATATATATCTCTCTCCGTTTGAAGTGAAGAAGCTCTAAGAAGATTCTATGTTCAACGCTACCAGGTGTTGGGACACTTCCTCGTCTGAAGGGTTGGCAAAGGACACGCCGCTCGAAGACGTGGGACGTAACCTCACTCTTACCTAGTTCGGGCGCACTGGTCTATGATCGAGGCAAATGGCGACGCGACCTCCTTCTAGATTGCCTCGTCATCCTCCCTCATCCATTGCGCCATCTTGCCCACGTAACCAGTGGAGCCGAGTCTGTATGGGTGGGTGTTTTTTGGTTGGACAGTCTTGTGTGCCACACTTTGACGCACGAACCCTTCCATCGTCTTCATCTCAACAAATCGTTTCAACACGTCTTCAGTGATGAACCCGTACTTCTGTAATAGAGTCATTTCCTTATTCACGTAATTAGTGACGAGGATGCTCTTGAAGTTCTTCCACAACTTTCCTGCCACTAGCAACGCATACCATCGTAATGCGTGCATGGCGTCTTGTGGGAGCTCGAACAACGCGAAAATTTCTGTCACTAGGTTGTCGCGCTCCTCATCTGTCAGTGTCTTCCATGATGGATACGTGATGGGGACCCTTTCACGCCCAAACGATCCCGCACAATATCCAAAATGTTGCCGCGGCCTTAGAAGGTGCGGTAGGGGGCCCATCCTGCGAATCGACCGTCGTGACCTTTTACTAAGCCCTCTTGGACCACGCCTCTATTTTTTTACGTTGGGCGCCTCATCAGATCCATTCGGCGACGAGGAATAAGGGGACACCATCTTCTAATGAAGTAGATCGTGTTTGTTTTTTGTGTTAGAAGTTTTACCAAACCTGGTGTGTTTTTGTATTAGAACTTTTGTTGACTTCTCTAAGTTTGAACCTTTTACTTTGAAAAAAATATAGAAATAGGTCATTCCATTGATATTTGATTGTAAGTGTCACCTTATGGTAAGGTTACAATTTTCCTTTCAATGCAGGTAATGGTGAATTTCATATACTCTGATGAACTTCCTAGCATTCATGAACTAGCTGGATTTGCCTCGATGTGGACATCACAGTAGTAATACAACATTTGTTGGCAGCAACTGATAGATATGGATTAGACCGGCTACGTCTCCTATGTGAGACAAAGTTATGTGATGAACTCACTACTGAAACAGTTGCAACAACATTAGCCCTAGCTGCACAACATCATTGTGCTCAACTGAAGTCTACCTGTCTAAAGTTCACTGCAGTTCGAGAAAATCTGGGAGGTATGACTTTTGTCCTTTGGAATATATGTAGCCTTTTGTTAATAGAACATAGTGTTGGGTGTCTTCTGTTTATCAATATTTGTGGAAACTTAGGGTAATTTTATTACAGATTTTAGTGTAAGACTAGATCTAAAGTAAAGAGTGTTTCCTACTTCTCTGCTATTGTATGATATACTTTATGTAGGCGTTGGATACCCACTGTTTAGTGAACTTAATTGATGGGCTTAGAAATTTGGAATAAGAACTCTTGTTTTGATCAGCAATATTTCTTCTATTTTTGACCAAGAGTTGTAACAGTGCAGTAACAAGCCAAGTTGCTAGCAAGAGGTGGTGTCTGCATGTGCAAGAAATAAATAGTGCACATATTTGGGAAGGAAAGTTGCCCTGTAAACATGGGCCATAATGACAGGCTGGCAGCAAATAAATATGCTATATTTAAAATTTTGAAGCTCATTGACTTATTCGAATGTCATGGTAGGATGGCTAGTTCACTACTACTGTCTTTTATCACTTATTTGAATGTCATTTGTACTTGCAATCTTATATTCAGCATGTATTAAATATGGACACACTAAAATAGATGATATGTCTAGTATGGACATACAACAGAATCTCCTCACTTAGACTCTTCTCTTGATTCCTGAGATCCTAAAGCTATTGGTTACTAATATCCTAAATAAGATCAATATACTCTAATGTCCTCTTAATGCTCATCTAGAATTTTAAATTTCAATGCATCCTTTATCACTACATTACTAATCCTTTTTGGAGAATATTGCCTAGCTAATCCCAGAACCAAAGCTAACTCTGTCTTACAGAACATAATCGAAACTTTTTATTAGCCCAGCATTTCCCATTTAATATGATCATACAAAGAATTAAAAAAGATGTCCATACTCCATGGTAATTGGGTTTTGATTTACAAATCAGAACATGTCATTATTGTAATCTATACACCATATCATCAACACGCCATCCTAAGAAATGGCAAGCACATATGCAGTGTAATTCTAAATTTATAAATTGCTAAATGTTGGTCCGGAGGAGGAGGATAATGGAATGAGCATAGGACATGACCATATTTGTGCATAAATGATCTACTTTGGATGATCAAGATTTACATATGCTACAACTAATGTAAAGTAAACCATAAACTAAAGAGGTGACTTACCGGTGCGGAGGAGGAAGAGGAGGAGAGGCCGGTGTCTGTGTGGAGCAGAGTGCGAGGAGAGGCCGGGGGGTGAAGTCGCCGCCATTGGGGGAGGGCGCTGCCACGGGATGAAGGCTCCAAGGGGGCTAGGGTTTAGGGGTGGGGGCCTAGGGTCTGGAGGGGACGCCGATGGGGGCTAGGGTTTAGGGCTCATGGGCGGACGTTGATGGACACCGATGGGGGCTATGGCGGTGCAAGGAAGGAGGCCCAAGGGAGGCGCGGGCTGGCGAGGGGAGACTCGGGCCAGCGGAGGGTTGGGGACGGCGGCCGGACATGGGAGCAGGGTACGACACAAGAGAGACGAGACGAAACACTTATATATGTGCACATAGCCTGATCCCAGATGGTTCTAATATCGAACTGTCTGTGATTCCACTCATCACACACAATTCAATATTAGAACCGTCTGTGATGATTTTTTAATCCTTTTTTATGTAATTTTAAACCTGTTTTTAAGCCTATTTTAAGTAGTTTTTTAAGCCTATTTTTTCAATTAGTTTTTTAAGTAGTTTTTTCATTTTACGTTTTCAAATGTTTCATACCCCACATTTTTATAAGGCTATTTTTAGCAAGCTTTTGGTAAAATCCTAACGTAAATCAGAGCTGCAAAAAAAATTAAACGATAAAATAAAGGTAACATGATTCATGTACAAACTAGTAATTGTGCGTGCAGTAGTAATATCCGTATGGCTGAAACAAATACCTTACTATCCGTTTATGTAGCTTTAACTATCGGTATATATGGATTTTACTATAAGGTCGCACTGAGTTTACTAGCAATAGTTAAATCAGTGAGCTGATGTCGTTGTAAGCATGCTTTTGGTAAAATGCTGTTATTTTTTTACTGTTGGGCAGGATGCCGCATTGTGTCCCATTTTTAGTCCAATAAGCTACACGCTCGGTTGCATTTTTTATCTCCTAGTGCAGCTAATAGTATTGTCTACAAAAACTACTTTAATAATATCATCCTACCAAATGTACTACATAATCAATCATGTTTGCATTACATCAATGAATCAGATGGCAAAAAAACATGCTTCAGGTCTGACGAAATTTCTCTAGCATGGCATGGAGTGGCTTCACCATGTTGCAGTCATGGAACAGCATGTAGAACAAAAGCTCAACTCTGTATTCGGTACCCTTCACCTACAGAAGAAGACGTACACAAAACTGATATAAAAAACTAATGAAAATAGTAACAATTACTATAAAAATAATGAAATTTCCTATAGAACTTACCGGATCAATGGCCGAATGAATCTTGCACATTTCACCGTCATACAACTGAAGAAACTTCATGGCGAGAAAAGCACAATCGTTACTTAATACCTGCTTCGGGATATCAAAAAGCTGCCGCCTCCACCTTGAAAGATTCGGGAATTTGCCATCCATAATGACTTGGAACGCTTCTTGCAGACGATTTACAACCTTCTGGACCCGTACATCACCATGGTGGTCTCGAGGATCTGTGCACAGCTGATTGTAGTCAAGTGAATCAAGCACATCGATTCTCTTGTGCACCATATTGATGCAGTATACAGTCCAATGCTCATGGTGCAGAAGGGGAAATAATATCTGTACAAATATTGCATACATGTGGTAAATGCTATAGATAAAATATTTATATAACATTGTGATTTTATGCAATCTCACCATCTTTGCTCTAGCGGCATTTGATCCGCCAATATGATCCCTGAGCATATTAACAGTGAGCTCGCTGGGGTAGGTCTCGTTTTTCATATATTCTTCCATGTTCAGAAGCCTCTACCAAAAAAAACAAAACATCTAAATGGTAAGAAAATATTATAAGTAATCAATTACAACAACTATTGTATATAATTACTACATCAGTCTTATGAGATTACTACGTCAAAACATTTACGTACCGACAGACCCCAAGGTAGATAAATCCTGAATCCAAAGCTCTCAGGTCACAACTCAGTGTCATCATGTGTAATACATTGAATGAATAAACCCATAACATGTCTTCTGTTGTTTCACCATCTTTGAATGATTTCCTCAAGTCTTCACCATTTGCAAAACACTGACAGTCTAGTGACATAAGTAAAACCTCTGTACGGAAAGATGTAAAATACTGAATGAAATATTTATACATATACAATGCTCTTTCCAATAAACAGAATAACTCTTTTTATAAAAAAAATTCATACATCATTATGGTAAAAATGATCTAACCTCTTTAGAGTATCATCGATCAAAATGATCTCCCAGACCTTGATGGCAGAATCAATAGGGACAATGGGACGAACAACACGGCACTTGAAAGGTGAAACAAAACGGCTAGGCACCTTTGTCATTTTCTTCCCTGTAATAACATTGGGAACCGGAACAACATCCTACTTCGTCATAGCCTTCACCGTGCTGTCTACCTGGCTCCCAAGTGACGAAAAAAACAACAATAATTACTGCCATGATGATAACATCTTACTGGTTGTATATATGATAATTACTACATAAATCAGCTATGAAAATTACCATAACACATACGGATAGTTTTCCCATATATTTACTTCACATCTATGAAAATCACTGCCACCATAAATACACTGATAAATATGACATTTACTATCTACGGTATATCATATTACTAATGAAAATTCTAAACTAACGACCTATAAATTTTGTATTTACAATACATATGAAAAAATAACATAAGAACAATCTAACCGACCTGTTTCGTATTCTTTGTTGACACATCAGGGTGTAGACCTGTAATGGAATCCTCCTCAATAGCTGCAATAATACTATCAATCTTCACCGACGTGTCATCGTCCCCCACATGGACTGTTTAGATGTATGTGTAAGTTAGTTTACCAGATATAAATTACTCACTAGTGATTCAACACGTATATAAAAAAACATAGTATATACCTTGTGTAATTGCTTCCTCGTTATCGTCCTGTGTTGCAAGGAAAAAGGATGACGCCGGTATAAATATGGTAGCTGGTTCCATTGGTGGTGCCGGTGTAGCAACTGGTCAGCATGGCGATGGAGACAGAAGACTTAAATCAACATCCTCTTCTCTTTGTAGTTCAGGAACAACAGCAATATGAGAAGGCTCTGAAAGGATTATATCAACATTTTCTTCCGGTATCGGCGCCTCATCTTCCATCGGTTGCGGCGCCTCACCAACTACTGGACCTCCATTCTTCTTCCCTTTACTCTTTCTTCGTTTGGAGGATTCCTCAGCTGACGCTACGATTGAACGTAGCGCATGAACAACCTCTATCTGCGCTTTTCCTAGTCTTCGTTGGGCCTTGTTGATCTGCCTGATGGCCATGGATGATTCGTCATCAAAAATTTTTAGCGCATCAATGGCAGCCTGCTGCTTAGACTTTCTGAAAGAATTGAATGAATCGCCAAGCAGTGAAAGTAGCCTGGGAAACTGCCGAGCAACAGGAGGGGCATTAGGTATATCCTCTTGTACATTTTCATGTGAGTTCGATCTAGTCCAGTAGCAAGTGCTTTCCATGCACCTTAACTGAAAAATTCAATGCTCATATACAAATGTTAGTGTTACTTTTAAACAGTAAAATTTAAACATTACATAGTAATTTTGAATGAAAACACTCACACTGAGTTTGCTAAAAGTGTCTTCACCATGTCGACCTACCATCTTGTCAGCCCCCAAGAGCTTGTCAACAAGTGAGGTCGAGAAAAAAGCAGCGCGTGGTGTGTCGACAGCAACAATGATGTGAACACACCTCAAATTATCCAAATAGTAAATCTGTTGGAACAAATATTACTGTTGTCAATGACATATATTACTATATAACATAGAGCAAATTACTAAATCTATCATGTATGGACAAAAATAAATAAATAAATAAATAAATAGAACTTACGAGTAAAAAGACAGCACATCTGCTAATTGATTTTATCGAAGTGTCATTCTTCTTCTTCCAGATACAAACAGCAACCCTGAGGTCCTCCACAACCGCCTTACACCAGTCAATTCCACCAAAATCCTCCATATCTCTAGTAAAAAATGTGTCCTTCCCGGTAACATGGTTGGTAGTTCCCGGGAATAACAACTTGTTGAATAAGATGAGGAAGAAACACCGGATGGTAAATATGTCCGTACCCTTAGTTTCAATCCTCTCCAGCAATGCTTCCGTTCTGACTTCTTTGCCAGACGACACACCAAGCAAGTGCTTCAAATTTGCAAGCTCAGATGTGCTTCCGCGAATGTCACAAGGGGAGGATCCCTTCCACCGCATGGAAGCCCTAAAACGCACTTCACACTGTGTGGCATTATTGGAAGGCTCCTACCCCCGCCAACATGAATTACCGTTTCTGTTGGATCGATTTTGTCCATTAATTAAATAGCAAAAAAGATCCCTGCTCTCCAATCCTTCCAGATTAAATTTCATAATTTCCTCAAATCCATACTTGCAAACCTCGTTAAACTGACCTACCGTGAGTTTGCAAATCATGGATACAACGAGCGCAGACACTCACCTACAAGTGGCTGGTAATTTTTCCTTTGAAACAGATCCCTGTACAATTATCGATTACAAATTTTTAATGCTATTGAGTTAAAATTATTTATAAGATGCCAAAAATATACTACAAATAGTATCTAATGTCTGCATACCTTTAATCTCAAATCTGAGGGTATCGGGTCTTCCAAACTGATTGACTGTATCGAAATATTTTAAAATCAAACTAATATGCTGTATGGAAAAATTACTATGAAAATAACACAAATTTACTATCAACAACTTTCTCTCCAAAAAATGGCGAACAACCTTCCGCCGCAATGAGAAGATAAGTAATACTACATGAATATTACCATATTACTATCTAACATACTTATATGTAACACAACAACCATCAGATCAAAATTTTCATCATTTACTATTTTATACATTAAACAAACTGATTAAACCCAACTATTTTTACTATAATCAAACAATCAACTTGAACATCTTAATTCAGATCACCTCGGTGTTCTTCCCAGCAGGCCTAGTATGTAGTCGCTTCGTTCCCGAGGGTGCGGATGAAACGAAATCTTCATCCGATGAGCCGTTAGTTATATGCACCTTCCTCTTCCTCAAGTTCTGGAGCGACGAAATAGATCTTATAGGTTGAGTCTCATCCAGACGAATCTCCAATGCGGACTGACTGCCCTTTATAATAGTCTTCTTGACATTCTTCGGGGGATGGCCGGATGTCCTCATCTCCACATATAAACAACACCAAAAATACAAAAATTTGTGAATTACTATTCAGAACAACACGAATTACTAACTGAAAATTCATGCAACAAAAAAATAAAAAAAGGAACAATCTCCGTTGTAGTCACCTGACTAGGCAAGAAATAACTGAGCGCTAGTCGGAACAGCAAAAGAAAATCACCAGAGTGAACTGAGGTTGAATAAAGCAAATGACTGAGTGCTAGTTGTCTATATAGTTCAAGAGACTAATGAGTGATAAAAAATGTAGTAAGTTAAACGACGGGAACGAATGATGATACAAAAGGCAATATCATAAAACATGATCAAGATATGATTCCAAAAAAATACTATGTAGACATATCATATTACGAAACTCGGCCATCAGTATTTACTATGGGTTAGAGAAAGAGAGTGTGCCACTTTTCTGTGATAACACTTCAGCTATTTGCATTGCTAAAAACCCAGTGCAACATTCACGGACCAAGCACATTGATATTAGATATCACTTCCTTAGAGACCATGTGGAGAAGGGAGATATCGCGCTTCAGTTCGTAGAGAGTGACCTTCAGTTAGCCGATATCTTCACCAAGCCTTTGGATAGCTCCAGATTTGTTGCCTTGAGGAGTGAGCTTGGAGTCGTGAGCCCTTACGGCCTTTCGTGAGGGGGAGCTGGTTTGTATATTATGTATTATATGTTTTCTTCCACTTAGCTTTTCTTTTCTTTGTGTTTCTTTTGGGTGACTTTGGGCTTGTTTTCTTGAGTTGAGTTCACTCACTTAGACTTACGGCATGCCTTCCATGGACCTTTTATCTTGTGCTTTAGGTTGCTATCATGCGTGATTAGTTGTTCTCTCTTCTCTCTAGGTTGAGTTCCTCACGTCTTATAAGTCTAGCAGGTATTGGGCCTCCTGGGTAGACAGGGTCTGTGTGCACTCCTTAGTTGGGATCTAGAGTCAGCTTCCCTATGTCAGTCACTGGGGAAGATAAGAGCGAGTCTAAGCCGTAGTGAGTCTCTTCTATCTTATCTATGCTCAATAGCCATCCGCTTTGCGCTTTCTCGGCTTCTTCTCCTCATTCTGCTTTTTCCGTTGTTATTGAGTTCATTCGGGTTTTCTTTATGCCTAATCTTGATAATAACTCAACTTTAACCAGATTTGAGCTTAAAATTGATTCATTTGTTGAGGGGGAGTTTGGGAATCTGTTCATGCATTGCATTTAGACTGCATTTTCTGTTTTATGAGCTTTGTCTATTATGCAATTGATTTCTTCTTCATGCTATACACCATGCTACATCATTTGAAGAAAATCACTAGCTTAGGTATGTCCAAGTTTATTTAACTTGCTAAGCTTAAAAATGAAATAAGTCTTAAATAAAAAACTTGATGAAACTTGTTGCTTTTACTTGCTAGGTTTCTTCTCTAGAGGTTTGTGCCATAATTTGAGAAATTTAGGAGTTCTCTAGAGTCCCTATAGCAACTTGGGTGAAACTAGTTTGATCCATGCTAGAGTCCTTCAATTGCTCATGAATCGTTGTGCAAAAAAAAATGAAAATTAAACAAAATTGACTCTTCTTGTGCACATATGACTCAACACCTTGCATTCACAAGACCGCTTCCCATCGCACTTGGGATGAACTTGGAATACATTGTGTTTGACCTAGACCATCCTCTTAAGAGTTCATCTTGAGATGGTTGCATACGGCTTGAGTTAATTGGTTGTCAAAAGAAAATGCAAATAAATTAAAAACAAAGACATATGTGGGTAAAGAATGCAAATAATGTCAAACATTTGCACCCCACTATGTCTTGTATGATGATAAATCAAAATTTGCATTAAGTGATAAATGAGCCCGAAGGACCTTGTATGCTCTTCTAGATTCCCCAAAAGTGTTGAGTAGGTTGAACTCTAGGTTTTCCTTTTGATCCTTAGAGTGGCTATTCTTCTATTTTTGAAACTAAAGCTAAGTGTTGCACTTGTCTAATCTTGCTAAAAATGAAATATTCAAAACTAAGCTCGTATTTGCACTTGGACATGTCTTAGTTTAGTCATCTTCTGAAATTGACAAGCCTGGTGTAATATCCTTCCATTTTGATCAATTGGATAATCTTCAAAGCTCTTTCGATTGCATTTCATGCATACATAAAAAAAATTTGATGCCTATATTGCCAAAAGGGGGAGAAAACGTAGAAAAGCATCACTAAAATGATAAAAATGTGAATGCTTAGTTGGTTATTATGATCTTTGTAAAACAATGCTACTACTTCTGTTGGATCATAATCTCATAATCACATTTGACATGTTTAGTTGGATTTTAGAGTTTTTGTTGAAAACTTGCTCTTTCTTAAATTTAACTCTAAAATCTAAATTCCTCTTCGTCACTTGGTCATGGTTCTAATTTCTTTCTTTGGACCAAGTTTGACTTTACAACTAAAAATTGCTTTCTTCTTCATTTTCTTCAAACTCAAATTTATGCCTTTTTGTGTGGTTTGCCAATATACTCATCAAGGGGGAGATTGAAGGACCATGTGGAGGTCCATCTATGTTAGTGATGAGTATTTGACTTTATTTGAGCAAGGTGTGCTCAAGTTTGAGTTTGATTTGGATTGATTTTCAAAATGAAGCATTTTGAGTTGTCTCTGTCAGGAGTGGCAGTACCGGTCGTATGGACGCGGTAGTAATGAGTTGGATGGTTTATATTGCACATCATTGTGGGCATTGCTATGTGAGGAGTTTCCTTGTTTTTGATGGTTGCAGGACGACGGTGCTAGGTCATAGTGAGGTGAAGGATGACCGGGACTAGGCGAGGAGCGTCGGAGGTCCGAGACGGTTGGGAGATCGCCAAGATGATCGGAGACGGAGTCCGGGCAAGTCAAGAAGACAAGGAAAGGAGTTGATGCTAGCTAGATGCCGCGTGGATCAATGAGGGCCGTCGGATTGAGGTCTAGTTGATAGGTTAGCGGGTCTAGGTAGTATGCTTTGAAAACCGTGCAAGAAAACCCAGTGTGTGTGGGTTTTGGGTTAGCCCTTGCATGGCTGTGTGTGTGGGTTAATCCTAGCCCTTAGATGAGTGCTCTAGGGTTGAGGACTCATCCAAGGGTGGTAGGTGGCCCAAGAGTAGTATAAATAGGGGTGGAGGGGTAGCCTCCTTCCCTTGAAGGTGTTGAGGTTTTTGATGCTCATTTGAGCTTTGCCCACATGAATGTGAGGCTTTGTAACCTCCCCTTCCAGAAATGAAAGTTTTATCCATCCACCTCTGAATTTATTTTATGCATTTACATTATGTCTTTACTTTACGCAATTTAAATTCAAAGATTTACTTTCCCGCAATTACATTCCCGCAATTTACTTTCAAGTAATTTGGATTTGCCTCCCCTCCTTCTAAATGCTTCTGATCTTGGATGTTTTGAGTGTGTTCATATGGTTTTACATCTCTTTTGCACTCTTGGATTGAGTAGAGAACATCTTTTCTTTCAAGTTCCAACTTTGTTCAGAACTTGTTCTTCGCGCAGTAGTCAGTGTTTGATTTTTGTAAAAATATAGAAAATTCCTTTTTGAGTGATTCTTGTTGGAGGTGGTGCAGGACTCTGATATACACTTGCATAAAAATTTTGGAGTTCACTTGTTGCACCGTTTGGGCGCCATGAGGTGAAAACCGAGCCCCAAACTTTCTGCTCGAAGTTCTTGAGCATACTGTGTTCTTAGATTTTTCTTGTTTCTTCTGTAAGGCTTTTTGATGAGAAATTTGGTGGAGTTCTTCACGACTCTGATGCTCATAGGGAGAAAAATTCTGAGAATTTTGTGAGCTGCAGAAACCAACCAACCTCCTGTGCAAATTGAGGACAAGTTCTGTAAATTCTGCTTTTGCTTTTCTGAAAGTGACTTTTGTGATTTGAATTGTTGTCCTTTCTAAAAGCAAGAGTTTGAATTGATTCCTCTTTATCTTGGACACTAGACAACCAGGATTGTGACTCAAAAATCCCCACATATTTTATGGTACTTATCCATGTAAGCTTGGGGTACACATAGTTGTCTAGTTTTTCGGGTTTTCCATAATTTCCTTTGAGCGATCTTGTCGAGGTTTTTGTTGGAGTATTTTGGGGGAATTTTTATTTGCGACCATTCACCCCCCCTCTGTTCACCATCTCGGTCCTTCACAACTGTTCAAGGGTAAGGTGAACGGGTCCCTCACCACCAACACGTGATGCAGTAGGACCCACGGACATAGCCCTATGCTTACAAACATTACACGTTATAGAGGTGGGCACTCGGGCCGGGCTTTTTGGGCTTGTGTAACACCCTAATTTTTGCTCTAATTTAAATTTTGAGAGTATTTTTGATTTTTGTGAATTTTTGGGAATTTATTGAAATTTATTTGGAATTACTCAAAACTAGCCTTCCTTGAAAACAATTAAATAATGGAAAAGTTCTAGCAAAGTTTTATTGAAAATATTTTATTTGAGTTCCAAATATCTCAAAGTATTTTCTGGAATTTTTCTAGAATTTTTCTGCTATTTTAAAAGCCCCAAATGATTTAAGTGAATTTCTAGAATTATTTTTATTGAAAAGGTTTTAAAGTGGCTATGAATAAGAATGGGCCGAGCCCATTCTCGTCTGCGTCGCCGCCGCCCATCCGCGCCGAAACCCTAGCGCCGCCACCAAGCCGTTCGATCCGGATCGCGACGCTTTGCGTGTGCCACGTCGCCGCGCGCGTGAGCCTTCGGATCGTCGCCGCGACGGACGCTGCTGGATTGCGCCACGTCGGTCGTCTTGGCGAGATCACCGAGCTAATGCGCCGACCGTTCCGCTCGTTCGCCGCTTTGAAGCGCGCGCCGAGGCCCCTTTAAGTGCACCGAGTAGCGCGTCCGTGAGCTCCTTCGCTGCGTCTTTTGACTCCTCGCACGCACGCCGAGACCCTCTCTAGCGCCCGTCGAGCTCGCCAGAAGTTGCGTCCTTGTGCCGCCGTTGTTTTTGCTTCCTCTCGCCGCCGTCCGTCGCTTTCCGCGTGCTCGGCCCGAAGTTCACCGAAGCAAGACGATCGAGTGGACCACTTCTTCTCGCCGGAGAAGCCCCTTGCAGCCGCCGCCGAGGTCATCTTCCCGACTCCGGCAACCTTCGCTTCTTCGCGCCGTCAACCTCGCCGAATCGCGCCGACCGTCCGACGGCATCGTTCGGTTCGTGAGTCCACGTAGCCTCCATCTCAGTAGATGTTTAGATTGAATCGTAACCGTTAGATCTAGAACGAGCGGCTTGGATTAGATCTAATGTCCGCGATATGTTTTTGTCTTAACCGCTGGATCGATAGTGGACGCGTAGGATTGAACCACGCCGCACCATGAGCGATGCATGACTCGTACCGTGGACCGCTGGATTAGATCTGAACGGTAGAGATTGGATCTGGTTTTGCCCTAAGGATCTGCGCTGTTCGATTTGAACGAGCGGCGGAGATGGCACCGTACCCTCGCCAAATCGCGTCTTGACGCTGGGCGCTTTGACCGAGCGAGAGACCGATCCGCCGTTGCTTTGGCGCGCCGCTGCGATCGTGCGCGTGGCTACGAGTAAACCGAGGCGTCGCATGGCGGTGTGTGTCTTGGCCGTTAGATCCGAGGGCACCGCTCGATGCGCGACGCGTGGCGTGCGGGAATCGAGCGTCGCCGCGTCGGTCGAATCCAACCGTTGGATTTAGGTGATCACGGATGCGCGACGCGTGTCGCGCGCATCTCGGTCTTATTGCGGTGCGCGTGAGGATCGGCCGTCGGTTTTAGCGAACGGTGCGGATTTTGCCGCGTGGTGCAGCTGCTTACGTGAACCAAGCCCACGGTAGACCGAGCCAACCCAGACTCGGTCCATAGACCCGAGCGGCGTGGCGGCCTGCAGGCGTGCCGCGTGTCGTCTTGGCGTCATCGGCGACGCCATAAATATTTTCATATATAAAATATTTTGGCCGGAAATTCATTTCGGTGCTGACGCGTCATCATGAGGCATGCTGACGTCATAAATGTGAATTTCAAGTATAAAAATAATTTGGAAAAATCGGATTTTCTTAATTTACGTATTTTGATTTTATTCAAACTTCAAATGACTATAACTTTTGCATTTTAACTCGGATTTGGGTGATTCAAATTTCTAAAAATTCATAAAATTGTGAGCTATTTATTGGTGAATTTTATTTGAATTCTTGAGGACATATAGTCTTCTGTATTGGCTATTTATTGTATGCTTTGTTTATGCGCGTGAGACGTAAATTTGCCGGAAGTTTCGAGGAAGAATTAGTCGCTCAAGACCAAGCTTGAACACGACCAGCAACTCTTTGAAGGCAAGTGATGCTTTGATCATTTTGATCCCAGATTTTAAAATGTAATTTATGCTTTGAAACTATGCATGCTAATTATTTAAAATGAATTTAAATTAATTTGGGATAATGTAGTTAATCAACCCATTTTGTTATGCCACCTTGAATTATTAATTGTATGCCTAGATCATTGTCACCCTAAGTTCGATTATATTAGTTGGATGTTAATATTGTGCCAACACGGGAGGCTAGACCGTGAGTAGATGCTTAGCCTTGCAAATATCATGAATGATCTTTCTAAAAATGCTACAATATTGATTAAAGACATATTGAATGTATTTTGAAAAGTGGTGTGATGATGCCACATGTTGAGATTGAGGTACAGCAACCTGTGTGGTTCCGTACCGATATTGAGTTATTGCTGGCATGTGTTGCACAATAATCAACTGGGTGGAAAATGATTTAGACTGGGGCAAGTGGCAAGAGGTTGTGTGCCAGGTGGGCCTGTGTGGCATTGGGTTGTTGAGTGATGTGAGTCTGTGTGCCACATTGGGCTGTGTGCCACTGTTGAGTGTTGAAAGTCTTGCCTTGGTGCTTAAGGACTTCACCTTGCAAGCCTTTGATCCGAGTCACCCGTACAACCACATGTCCGACATGGGATGGACCTAGTTGACTAGGGTTACGATATCTTTCCTCCGATACCTCGGGGTGACAATACACGGGTGTATCTGTATGGGGAGCGTACTGTGCTACGGCTTGGTGCCCATCCAACGGTGATTGGCCGGTCCTATACTTGGCTCGTGTGAGGGAAGTGATAGTAAAGGCAATCCGGAGAGGTTCTTTAGTTAAGGTAGAAGTTCTGAAAAGCTTTGTTGCGGACAATCACCGTGTGGTGGCGGTGTATCTTGTGGGTAAAGTGTACAACCTCTGCAGAGTGTCAAAACTATTCGAATAGCCGTGCTCACGGTATTGAGCATTGCTCGGGATTACAATCAAGGGTAGTTTTCATAAACAAAACATGGAAGGGTGGTGTGTGCGGTGTTGGAAATGAACTAATAAGGTCAGTGCCGAGAATCTTGAAGAAAAACCATTTGAAATTAGTATTACTTATATCTGTTTCCTTCGCTTTAATCTAAACAAGATACTAGTTTAAAAATCTTGCTTGATGCAAAAGGATCATTTAAGCCAATCCATTGGAATAAGCTTTGCATATAGTAATAGTCTTTGCATTCATGCATTACTTGTTGAGTGCCTTGTGTACTCACCCCACCTTGCTTATCAACCCCAACATCGGTGGAGGAGACTACACCAAGATGGGAGGAGGAGTACGTCGAGGACACGAGCAACTAGGGGCAAGCCCGATCGGTTGCTGTGGCAAGATGGATGCTTACACGACTTTTTATGTTCATTGCTATTTCTTTGTTTTGAATAATGTAAGCCTGCGTGGTCGACTTATCTGTAAGGAGACCATAAGGTTGTACAACTCGTTTTATATACATGTTTGCACTATTTATTCTTATATCCTTGTGAATGTCTGTGATGTGCAACCTCAGATGATTGTGTGTGCTAGCGTGATCTCGGTCGCACAGAATACACAGAGGGTCCGGATTTGCGGTTCGGTCCCGACAGAGGTGGTATCAGAGCAGTCGATCGTAGGCCTTGACCTTAGTTTGGTTGTGCCTAGGAGGGTGAAAACTATTTTCTAAAGACCTAATCAACTTGAGCAAGAATGTCAAAGAAATCTCGACTTATCTCTTCTCCTTATTCATACCTATCTTTGAATTTTTATTATTCTCTATTTAATTTAAACAAGGTTTGTTTTGGCGGATGAGGATGATCCATACCTATGGAGAGCGCCTTGAGGATACGCCATGGAGTTATGGCGTATGATGCAGATTGCTTGGAGGTTTTGACCGACCAGCATCGAGGGACTTGGTGGTGCAGGCGGGACTTGACATCGCTGGGGCGTCAAGATCACGATGTATGCTCGGGAGAGGACGAGGCGAGTCGTCCTATCTACATCACCGCCAGAGGTCTTCTTCGAGGCCGGATTCGTGAGACGTCGCGTCGAGCGATGCGGCAAATTGCCCGCACTTACTCGCAGAGTTAGAGGCACCGTCTTCCGCCACCATCCGTCGCGACAATCGATACAACAGATGGAGCTCGTGGAGGAGGACGCCACGATCACCCACTGGCGAGATCGTCGCCGCGCCAGAGGACGCCTTGGGCGAGATACCCGGAGCTGCGAGAGGACCCGCGACGAGGTTATAGAGGCAAGAACCCAACACCGGAGAACTTAGCTCATGCCATACGTAAGATCCAGGAGTTGGAGATGGCTCTATATGGACCCGAGCCCGAACCACCCTGAGTTACATGATCCAGATCCGGAGGAGCCGGGCGAGGCGCCAGATCACAGGAGCGAGCGGCCGGGACCAGCAGAGTCGATGGGGTCTTTTGCACCCGCCGCATGAGGTCACGAGACGATTCGCCTCAATGCCGCAAAGACTACGGCACGCTCGGGAAGCCGCGGCCGGGTTGGCTCGATGAGTGATCGAGTGTAGTAGAGTGTAGTGTCGAGACTCGAATATCCGAGTCGCGTCTTTGCTTGAGTCACCCTTAGGTGTGAGTTGTCTTGGATTCCTATGTTTGCTTATTGGTTATGAGTGTCACGTATGTGTTGCATTGCCCTTAGGCACTTGTGAGCAACCATCTTGCTTTATATTATATCAATAAAGTGGCTAAATAATTTAAGTTACACCTGTTTCCCCACATAAGTTCTTTTACTCGTCTATGCTTTCTTCTTTTCTTAACCATGGAAGCTTGCAGCATGATGGTGAGGACTCGTGGAAATGTTGGAGCCAGTGAAGTGGAGCTAACCAGACGGACAACGTAATGAAGAGCGATTCCTCAACCACCGCAGTCGATATGCGTAACACAGGAGCCTTTTGACACCTGACTCAACTCATGACCACGATGGTTCAAACCATGCAGCAGATATCCAATCAAGCTGCTGCGAATGTTCAACACAGGGGCAACCATGGACCACACCCTACTCACGGTTGTCGGAGTTTATGAGAACCCGTCCACCTACCTTCTCGAGCAACGCCAATCCACCGGAGGCGGACGATTGGCTAAGGACAATTGAAAGGAAGTCGCACATTACCCAATGTGTAGGACATGAGAGGGTACTCTATGCCTCTCATCAACTCGAAGGACCGCCGCAGAATGGTGGGAAAACCTGCGCACTCATGAGGACCCGCGAGTATCACATGGGAGGAGTTCACCTCGGCCTTCCGTCGCACCATGTACCCGAGGGTATCATGGATCTTAAAAGGAGGAGTTCAAGCCTCAAGCAAGGCGGCGATCGATGGCGATTACGAACAAGTTCACCTAACCGCACGCTACGCACTGCAGGATGTGGCTACGGATAAGGCCGCACAATCCCGCTTCATGAAGGGATTGAATGCGAGGTTGCAGTGGACCGATCACCCACATTCCACGACTTTCAAGAGTTAGTTAACAAAGCCACGATCTTAGAGGACAAGCGCCGAGAGTTGGATGACAACAGAAGCGCAGAATGGCGCAACAAGGAGGTCGTCGGGGCAGCAGAGGCGAGGACGGCACCCCAACAAATCATTCGGTACCGGCCTAGAGGCAATGATGAGCACCACTGCAAGCAAATCGCCCGATGGGTCAAAATGTTCAGACTCGGCCAGAACTATGGCACGATCGAGGAACCTCTCGGCCGTGGGAAGACGTTGCTATCATTGCAATGAAATGGGGCATTTGCCAACAATCGCCCTAAGAAGGAGGTGTCACCGGTTCGCTTTAACTTGGGAACACACCGCAAGGACTCCCGCACTAATCATGAACCGCGGGGCATCAACAGCGATGACTCCATCCCAAGGAATCGCACGAGGCGAGTCAACCACATCACGGCGGATGAAGTCCGAACGCCTCGGACGTTGTCTTGGGTAAGTTCTAGTAAACTCGATCACCATCGCTTTATTTGATTCCGAGCTTCGCATTCTTTTATTTCCGAGATTTTGCTGTTCAAAATGATATGGAAATAGTGAATCTTAAATGTGTGCTCATAGTCCAATCCTCGGATCGAACTCCGATCTAAAGTAGGATGTTCGGGGTAGGAATAATAATTAATGGAGTTGAGTTCTAGCGAACTTAATCGTCCTTAATACCCAAACCTTGGATGTTATCACGGGAATGGATTGGTTAACGATCACAAGGCGATATTGGATCATGCGGAAAAAGAGTCATATCGGTCGAGAGCCGGATGGAAAGAAAATTGAGTTTGAAGCGAAACCGATGACGAGATGGACAATTGATGGTCAACGGATGAAGATCGACAGAGGAAGTCTCCAT
This sequence comes from Otatea glauca, assembly GCA_036346275.1. Taxonomy (NCBI): domain Eukaryota; kingdom Viridiplantae; phylum Streptophyta; class Magnoliopsida; order Poales; family Poaceae; genus Otatea; species Otatea glauca. The sequence goes on from CM070719.1 coordinate 33,227,762, forward strand.
AGTCAATGAATATCCGGATGTTTTCCCGTAAGATTTACGGAATGCCGCCAGATAGAGATATCGAGTTCGTGATAGAACTAGTTCGAGGACAGCTCAATAGCTAAGAGACCTTACAGGATGTCCACAGAGGAATTGGTGGAAATGAAGAAGCAAATTGAAGAATCTGCTGAAAAGGGATTTATAAGACCTAGTTCATCGCCATGGGGAGCACTGCCTTATTCGTTAAGAAGAAGGACGGAAGTTTCAGGATGTGTATAGACTATCGTGCACTCAATGATGTGACGATAAAGAATAAGTATCCGCTACCGGGATCGATGATTTGTTTGACCGATTGAGAGGAGCGGAGTATTCTCCAAAATTGATCTTGATCGATACCATCACCAAGATCCGATCGAGGATATTCAAGACGCATTTTCGTCAAGATATGGACACTCTGAGTTTGATGATGTCTTTTGGTCCGACAAATGCACCATATTTCATGAACTTAATGAATAAGGTTTTATGGAAAACTTGGATAAGTTAAATCAGTATTCATAGATGACATCCTTATCTATTCCAAGACGAGAGAAGAGCACGCCGAGCACTTGAGGCTAGTCCTTGAAAAGTTGAGGAACAACGGTTGTTTGCGAAATTTAGCAAATGTGATTTACGGAAAGATAAGGTGGAATTTCTTGGACACATAATGACAAAGCAGAAGGAGTTCTTTGTAGATCCAAAGAAAGTGGAAACGGTTTTACATTGGGAAGTAGAAGACGGTAACCCAAATCCGTAGTTTCCTTGGAATGGCGGGTATTACCGTCGATTCATTGAAGGATTCTCTACGATTGCGAGACCTCTCACGCAATTGTTGAAAAAGAAAAGAAATTTTATGGACACCGAGTGTGAGAAGAGTTTTCGAGAATTGAAAAGGAGGTTAACATCGGCTTTGTATTAGTTTTACCAGACGTTCACCAAGACTTTGACATTTATTGTGATGCATCGCGTCGAGGATTGGGATGCGTGTTGATGCAAAATAGGAAGGTAATTGCCTATGCATCGAGGCAATTGAGACCACATGAGGAGAACTATCCGACTCATGATTTAGAATTAGCTGCAGTAGTGCATGCACTAAAAATATGGCGTCATCATCTCATCGGAAATAGATGTGAAGTATATCTTGATCATAAAAGCCTTAAGTATATTTTCACACAAGTGACCTAAATATGAGGCAAAGAAGATGGTTAGAGTTAATCAAGGATTATAATGTGGAATTCACTACCACCCGGGAAAGCCAGCGTGGTGGCGACGCCTTGAGCGAAAAGAACCACGAGTGTAAATATCTTTGTTGGAAACAAGTCGAGCGAGAATTGTGTAGGGATTTCGAAACTAGAATTGGAAATGGTACCAAAAGGATTCCTAGTAACTTTGGAAGTAAGACCTACCTCGAAGATCGGATCGGGGAAGGCGAAAGATGATGATAAGATCAAAAGAATTAAGGGCAAAATGGATGAAGGCAAAGCAAAAGATTTTAAACCTGGATGAACAAGGTACTATGTGGTTCAAAGGGCGCATTTGTGTGCCGAACAAAAGGAGTTGAAGCGATTAATTTTGGGAGAGGCCCATGACTCCAAGTACTCAATTCATCCAGAAGTGCGAAAATGTATCAAGATTTGAAGGAAAAATTTTGGTGGCCAAGCATGAAACGAGAAGTCGCGAATCGTTGCATTATGTGACATATGCCAAAGGGTCAAAGCTATGCACCAAAGGCCAGCAGGCTATTACAACCCTTAAAGATACCGAATGGAAATGGGAGGAAATTGGTATGGATTTTATAACCGGATTGCCCGAGCGCAAAGTGGATATGATTCCATATGGGTCATAGTAGATCGTTTAACTAAGGTGGCACATTTCATACCAAGAAAGACCACTTATTAGGAGACCGGTTAGCGTAACTTTATATGTCGAGTAATGTCTGCTTACATGGAGTGCCAAAAAGATAGTGTCGGACGAGGTACCCAATTTACCTCCAGTTAAGGGTAAGCTTCATGAAGCAATGGGGACTCGTTTGAACTTGATCTGACATACCATCCGCAGACGGATGGACAAACCGAGAGAGTCAATCGATATTGGAAGATATGTTGAGGGCATGTGCCTTAGCATATTCCACTTCATGGGACAAGTGTTTGCCTTATCTTTGAGTTCATTATAATAACATTATCAAGCGAGCTTACAAATGTCTCCATTTGAAGCTCAGTATGGTAGGTCTGTCGAACACCATTGAATTGGAATGAGACAGTGAACGACATGTTTTCGGACGGACATTCTTGAGAAGCGGAAGCACGATCACCCAGTCGGGAAAGATTGAAGATTGCACAATCCGAGCAAAAGAGTTATCCGACAACCGTCATGAGGAACTAAGCTTTGAACCCAAGATTTTGTGTATCTTAGAGTAACACCACTCAAAGGAGTCGAAGGTTCCATGCAAAAGGGAAGCTCGCACCAGATATGTCGGACCATTCAAAATCTTGAGCCGTAGAGGTGAAGTTGCGTATCAATTGAGTTACCGCAGTCTTTGGCAGAGTGCATGACGTATTCCATGTGTCTCAAGCAAGAAGTGTCTTGATCTGGGAAGAGCAAACACCTTTGGAGGCAATTGAGCCGCAAGAAGATCGACTTACAAAGAACATCAATGAAGATTACGGGCGTAATGGACGGAGAGACAAGGAACAAGTCAACGCGTTTCTGCGAGTTCATGGAGCAACCATTCGGAAAGTGAAGCAGCGTGGGAGCGTGAAGAAGATCTGAAGAAGGAGTTCCCTAACATGTTTCTATAGATGACCACGAATCTCGGGGCGAGATTACATTAAGGGGGAGGTTTGTAACACCTAATTTTTGCTCTAATTTAAATTTTGAGAGTATTTTTGATTTTGTGAATTTTGGGAATTTATTGAAATTTATTTGGAATTACTCAAAACTAGCCTTCCTTGAAAACAATTAAATAATGGAAAAGTTCTAGCAAAGTTTTATTGAAAATATTTTATTTGAGTTCCAAATATCTCAAAGTATTTTCTGGAATTTTTCTAGAATTTTTCGCTATTTTAAAAGCCCCAAATGATTTAAGTGAATTTCTAGAATTATTTTTATTGAAAAGGTTTTAAAAGTGGCTATGAATGTAATGGGCGAGCCCATTCTTGTCGCGTCGCCGCCCATCCGCGCCAAACCCTAGCGCCGCCCACCAAGCCGTTCGATCCGGATCGCGCCTTTGTGCGTGTGCCCGTCGTCGCCGCGCGCGCGAGCCTTGGATCGTCGCCGACGGACGCTGCGGATTGCGCCACGTCGGTCGTCTTGGCGAGATCACGGAGCTAATGCCGCCGACCGTTCCGCTTCGTTCGCCGCTTTGTAGCGCGCGCGCGCCGAGGCCCCTTTAAGTGCACCGAGTAGCGCGTCCGTGAGCTCCTTCGCTGCGTCTTTTGACTCCTCGCCGCACGCCGAGACCCTCTCTAGCGCTGTCACGAGCTCGCCGTAGTTGCGTCCTTGTGCCGCCGTTGTTTTTGCTTCCTCTCGCCGCCGTCCGTCGCTTTCCGCGTGCTCGGCCTGTTCGAAGTTCACGAAGCAAGACGCGTCGAGTGGACCACTTCTTCTCGCCGAGAAGCCCGCGTGCCGCCGCCGAGAGTCATCTTCCCGCTCGGCAACCTTCGCTTCTTCGCGCCGTCAACCTCGTCGAATCCGCGCCGACCGTCCGATTTGCATCGTTCGGTTACGGTGAGTCCACGTAGCCTCCATCTCTGTAGATGTTTAGATTGAATCGTAACCGTTAGATCTAGAACGAGCGGCTTGGATTAGATCTAATGTCTGCGATATGTTTTGTCTTAACCGTTGGATCGATAGTGGACGCGTAGGATTGAACCACGTCGCACCATGAGCGATGAAATGACTCGTACCGTGGACCGTTGGATTAGATCGAGCGGTAGAGATTGGATCTGGTTTTGCCCTAAGGATCTGCGCCGTTCGATTTGAGCGAGCGGCGGAGATGGCACCGCCTCGCCAAATCGCGTCTTGTGACGCGGGCGTTTGACGAGAGAGACAGATCCGATCCGGTTGCTTTGGCGCGCCGCTGCGATCGTGCCGCGTGGCTACGAGTAAACCGAGGCGTCGCGATGGCGGTGTGGTCTTGGCCGTTAGATCCGAGGGCACCGCTCGACGCGCGACAGCGTGGCCGTCGCGGAATCGGCGTCGCCGCGTCGGTCGCGAATCAACCGTTGGATTTAGGTGGATCATTGGATCTTGCGACGCGTGTCGCACGCATCTCGGTCTTGCGCGGTGCGCGTGAGGATCGACCGTCGGTTTTAGCGAGCGGTGCGGATTTTGCCGCGTGGCTGCACTGCTCGTGAACCAAGCCCACGGTAGACGAGCCAACCCGTAGACTCACCCATAGACGGAGCGGCGTGGCGGCCTCAGGCGTGCCGCGTGTCGTCTTGGCGTCATCGCCGACGTCATAAATATTTTCATATATAAAATATTTTGGCGGAAATTCATTTCGGTGCTGACGTCATCATGAGGCATGCTGACGTCATAAATGTAATTTCAAGTATAAAAATAATTTGGAAAAATCGGATTTTCTTAATTTACGTATTTTGATTTTATTCAAACTTCAAATGACTATAACTTTTGCATTTTAACTCGGATTTGGGTGATTCAAATTTCTAAAAATTCATAAAATTGTGAGCTATTTATTGGTGAATTTTATTTGAATTCTTGAGGACATATAGTCTTCTGTATTGGCTATTTATTGTATGCTTTGTTTATGCAGCGTGAGACGTAAATTTGCGGGAAGTTTCGAGGAAGAATTAGTCGCTCAAGACCAAGCTTGAACACGACCAGCAACTCTTTGAAGGCAAGTGATGCTTTGATCATTTTGATCCCAGATTTTAAAATGTAATTTATGCTTTGAAACTATGCATGCTAATTATTTAAAATGAATTTAAATTAATTTGGGATAATGTAGTTAATCAACCCATTTTGTTATGCCACCTTGAATTATTAATTGTATGCCTAGATCATTGTCACCTAAGTTCGATTATATTAGTTGGATGTTAATATTGTGCCAACACGGAGGCTAGACCGTGAGTAGATGCTTAGCCTTGCAAATAATCATGAATGATCTTTCTAAAAATGCTACAATATTGATTAAAGACATATTGAATGTATTTTGAAAAGTGGTGTGATGATGCCACATGTTGAGATTGAGGTACTGACAACTTTGTGTGGTTCCGCATCGATATTGAGTTATTGCCGGCATGTGTTGCACAATAATCAACCGGGTGGAAAATGATTTAGACTGGGGCAAGTGGCAAGAGGTCAGTGTGCAGTGGGCTGTGTGGCATTGGGTTGTTGAGTGATGTGAGTCTGTGTGCCACATTGGGTGTGTGCCATTGTTGAGTGTTGAAAGTCTTGCCTTGGTCGATTAAGGACTTCACCTTGCAAGCCTTTGATCCGAGTCACCGTACAACCACATGTCGACATGGGACAGACCTAGTTGACTAGGGTTACGATATCTTTCCTCCGATACCTCGGGGTGACAATACACGGGGTGTATCTGTATGGGGAGCGCACTGCTACGGCTTGGTGCCCATCCAACGGTGATTGGCGGTCCTATACTTGGCTCTGTGTGAGGAAGTGATAGTAAAGGCAATCTGGAGAGGTTCTTTAGTTAAGGTAGAAGTTCTGAAAAGCTTTGTTATGGACAATCACTGTGTGGTGGCGGTGTATCTTGTGGGTAAAGTGTACAACCTCTGCAGAGTGTCAAAACTATTGAATAGCCGTGCTCACGGTATTGAGCATTGCTCGGGATTACATCAAGGGTAGTTTTCATAAACAAAACATGGAAGGGTGGCTGTGTGCGGTGTTGGAAATGAACTAATAAAGGTGTGTGCCGAGAATCTTGAAGAAAAACCATTTGAAATTAGTATTACTTATATCTGTTTCCTTTGCTTTAATCTAAACAAGATACTAGTTTAAAAATGTTTGCTTGATGCAAAAGGATCATTTAAGCCAATCCATTGGAATAAGCTTTGCATATAGTAATAGTCTTGCATTCTCATGCATTACTTGTTGAGTGCCTTGTGTACTCACCCCACCTTGCTTATCAACCCCAACATCGGTGGAGGAGACTACACCAAGGTATGGGAGGAGGAGTGCGTCGAGGACACGAGCAACTAGAGGCAAGCCCGTCGGTTGCTGTGGCAAGATGGATGCTTACGACTTTTTATGTTCATTGCTATTTCTTTGTTTTGAATAATGTAAGCCTGCGTGGTGACTTATCTGTAAGGAGACCATAAGGTTGTACAACTCGTTTTATATACATGTTTGCACTATTTATTCTTATATCCTTGTGAATATGCGTGATGTGCAACCTGTATGATGTGTGTGCTAAGCGTGATCTGGATCGCACGAGAATACACAGAGGGTCCGGATTTGCAGATTCGGGTCCCGACAGCTTGCCTGAGGCACGGTGGCATGTCCCAGTCCAAAGCTCGGTCCGACACGAAGTGGGACGTACCGGGCCGACACGACACTGTAGTACTGGTCGTGTCGGGCACGAGACTGGGCATGATGGGCGGCACAGCCCGACACGACACTGTACCACGGGCTGTATTGGGCCCGATGACCCCGGGTATAAGGAAGAAGCCCAACATGAAGGTCACTAACCCACGGAGCATGAGCGCTATAGATGCACCAAGGAGCATGGACGTCACCCCCGCCACCGACACCTGAGAGAGATGAGCAAGAGGGGAGAGAGTTGAGAGATGCTTCTTGTACCGTCTCTCAATCTCTCTCAGCTCTCTCTCTCTCCCCCGTCTCTCTCAATCTCTCTCTCGCCCATCTCTCTCAATCTCTCTTTCCTGTCTCCCTCACTCTCTTTCTCGCCCATTGCCCCCTCTCTCGCCCTTGTTCAGCACATCCCCCTCGCCCTATGTAACTGTTTAAGAATAAATAAATTTTAGTTCTTTTCCCATAATATTTATGTCCACTGCTTCAACTCCATGTGTCTCTGACTCCTTTCCTCTCGTTGCAATAGCGCAAATGTGTTGGGCTTGGGCCGACATGGCACGAAGTAGGCACGAACCGACTTTACGATTTCCTAAAAAAACACTTATGTCGCTAAAACCATATGTTTACTAGTCCGTGGTGACCTGTGTAACTACAGCGCGGTGCCAGTGGGGATACGACTCAATGATGTGGCCAAAAAGAAAAGGAAAAAGATATATACAAAAAAGTGAACATGGTTTTAAAGGGTAAGGTGACCGGGTCCATCAAAGCTAGCACTTCCGCACAGCGGGTCCCACAGACATAGTCCTACCCTTACTAACATCACACGTGTCACTTGTATCAACACAGGGTACCCAAATCGGCTATATAAATTGCTTAAGGTGAAGTTCCACGACGATGTGGGACTAAAGCTAACTAGATGGTATGAGCTAAATGGGCCTTACAGCCCATGGACCAGAGAGCATTCACTTCGAGCGGTCGCACGGGTGACAATATATGACAATAATTTTTCTGTAAAAATAGTAATTGTATGATGAAACGTATAGTAAAACGACTGAAATTGCATTTCCTGCCCTAATATTTTTACTACCAAGCTTTCCAAGTATTACTACCTTCTAGGACGCAACAATCACCCTTAAAAAATCCCGTGAGCAAACAAAATGAATAACTTTTACTACTATGTATATATAATATTACTACAGCTGTGGATTTAGTTTTCAATAAAATTTGAACTCCCATTTTAAATGCGTATAACTTTTTAATGTAATGTTTGTGAGCAGTTACAACGAGAATAACACACTTAATTACTACTCTGCGCAAACTACAGTATACGAGCTAGTAAACACTACTGTGTGCTGACGTGGCCGACTTTACTATTTCCTAAACGAACACTTACGATGCTAAAACCATATGTTTACTAGCCTGCGGTGACTTATGTAACTACAATGCCATTTCCATCGGGGATACGGCTCAATGACGTGGTACTACCTTTATTATACTCCATAGAGTTATTGGCCAGGGAGCCCCCACGTGTCCTCCCTGTATGAAAGTCCCTCAAAAAATGTGTAATTACTTAGGTCCTTTCACCATTAGAGGTAATTGTTTTGATTTAATTGAGCTATCAAATAATGTTAGAAATGTTTGAAATTTTTTATAAGGGTCCTCAGAGCATGCCTAATCTACCTTAAAAAAATTGGATTGTGATCAAACTTGTACAATTTTTAAAAATTCCGACAATGCTACTGGTGCATTCAGAGCAAATCTACTGATTTAATTGAGATAATAAATCATGTTGGAAATTTTTTAAACTTTGTATAAGGGTCCTGAGAGTATGCATAAGCGACCATAAAAAAAATTGAACCATGATTAAGCTTGTGTGTTTTTTAGAAATTCTAAATGTGTTTAAATTTCGCTGTTTTTGGTTTTCTAGAGCCATCATACGAATTTTATTTTTCAAGCTTTTTGAGAAGGGTCCTCAGAGAATGCTTAAGCTATCATAAAAATTTCAGATTATGATCAAGCTTGTGCAATTTTTAAAAATCTGACAATGGTGCTAATGCATTTAAAATAACTTCGCTGATTTAATTGAGCTTTTAAAGCATGTTGGAAATTTTCAAAACTTTTTGAGGAGGGCCCCGAGAGCATGCCTAAGCTACTATAAAAATTTAAAAGCATGATAAAACTTGTGCGATTTTTAAAAATTTTGACAATGCTACTGATGCAGTTAAATTTCAATGATTACCTGGAAACTCACCCTCGCACGGCATCGCGACGCAAGTGCGCAGCGTGGCGCCGCGTGTGTGCATCTAGTGGGCCTTACAGCTGTAACACCCTAATTTTTGCTCTAATTTAAATTTTGAGAGTATTTTTGATTTTTGTGAATTTTTGGGAATTTATTGAAATTTATTTGGAATTACTCAAAACTAGCCTTCCTTGAAAACAATTAAATAATGGAAAAGTTCTAGCAAAGTTTTATTGAAAATATTTTATTTGAGTTCCAAATATCTCAAAGTATTTTCTGGAATTTTTCTAGAATTTTTCTGCTATTTTAAAAGCCCCAAATGATTTAAGTGAATTTCTAGAATTATTTTTATTGAAAAGGATTTAAAATCCGGAATAGTGTGCAGGCGAATCGTTGGACCGGCCCGATCTTGTCTTCGAGGCCAGGCTCGCGTCGCCGGCCCATCGCACCCACCCGCAAAAACCCTAGCCGCCGCGTTTACGTTGGATCAACATCGTGCGATCGTGGAATCATCACGTCACCCCGCCGTTTCGTTGGATCGCTGCGCGTGAATGCGGGATTTCGCCACGTCGTTTCTTCCTCGCGAGATCGCGAGCAATGGCGCTGCATGTCCGCCATTTCGCCAAGATTTCGCGCCGCCGAGGCGCTATTTAGTCTTGCCACCCACCCGCGTGTGCGCTCCTAAACAGCGTCTGTAGCCTAGCGCACGCCTCCAACGCTTCCGGTTGCTCACAAAAGCTCGCCGTAGTTGTTCCCTGCGCCGCCACGGTTCTCCGACGTTTGCTTCGCCGCGGTCCACTCCTGCCGTCGCCGAGGTCACGAGAGCATTGCCGGCGAAGCGAGCGTCGAATCGCTAGATCTTCTCGCCGGAGCCACCAAACGCCGTCGACTACATCATCTTCCTCATCTCGGCAAGCTTGCACCGCCGCGCCATCGTCGGACTCGAGCATCGTTGGCCGTCGGATCGCAAGGAGGGTAAGGATCGTGCCACGTCGCCCTTCTCTCGCTTACATTTAGTTTGTATCGTGCCGTTAGATCTGTTATGGGCGGTGCGGATTAACCCCAAGGTTTACGTTAGCTAAATCTTGATCGTTAGATCTAGAGCGAGCGGCTTGGATTAGATCTAATGTCTGCGATATGTTTTAGTCTTAGCCGTTGGATCGTTAGTGAGCGCGTAAGATTGAGCCACGTCGCGCCTTGAATAGTAAATACTCGTAACTGAGCCGTTGGATCGGATCTGAGCGGTTGAGTTGGATCGGTTTTGTCTAGGATCGCGCCGTTCAAATTTGAGCGTGCGGCGGAGATGACGCCGCACCCCATCGAATCCGTCTTGGGCGTGTGTGCGCGTTGGTGAGGAGAGACCAGATCAACCGTTGGTTTCGGCGCGCGTTGGATGCGTGGCGCGTGGGCGTGGAGTCTGCGTCGCCGAACCGCGCGGGTGAGATCCGGCCGTTGGTTGGCGATGCGGATCTGCCGCGTGTCGCGTCGGGATTGGCTGCGCGTCGCCGGCGCCAAGGGTTGCGTCACCGGTGCAGCGCCAAGCGCGGTGCCTCCGGTCCACGGTGGACGAGCCAACCCGTGAGACTCGATCCATAGACCCGAGCGGCGTGGCGGCCTGCAGGCGTGCCGCGTGTCTTCTTGGCGTCATCGCGGCGTCATAAATATTTTCATATATGAAAATATTTCGACGGAAATTCATTTGGTGCTGACGTCATCATGAGGCATGCTGACGTCATAAATGTAATTTCAAGTATAAAAATAATTCAGAAAAATCGGATTTTCTTAATTTACGTATTTTGATTTTATTCAAACTTCAAATGACTATAACTTTTGCATTTTAACTCGGATTTGGGTGATTCAAATTTCTAAAAATTCATAAAATTGTGAGCTATTTATTGGTGAATTTTATTTGAATTTTGAGGACATATAGTCTTCTGTATTGGCTATTTATTGTATACTTTGTTTATGCAGCGTGAGCGTAAATTTGCTTGGAAGTTTCGAGGAAGAATTAGTCGCTCAAGACCAAGCTTGAACACGACCAGCAACTCTTTGAAGGCAAGTGATGCTTTGATCATTTTGATCCCAGATTTTAAAATGTAATTTATGCTTTGAAACTATGCATGCTAATTATTTAAAATGAATTTAAATTAATTTGGGATAATGTAGTTAATCAACCCATTTTGTTATGCCACCTTGAATTATTAATTGTATGCCTAGATCATTGTCACCCTAAGTTCGATTATATTAGTTGGATGTTAATATTGTGCCAACACGGGAGGCTAGGCCGTGAGTAGATGCTTAGCCTTGCAACGAATCATGAATAATCTTTCGGAAAAATGCTACAATATTGATTAAAGACATATTGAATGTATTTTGAAAAGTGGTGTGATGATGCCACATGTTGAGATTGAGTCTGACAACTTTGTGTGGTTCGTGCATCGATATTGAGTTATTCTTGGCATGTGTTGCACAATAATCAACTGGGTGGAAAATGATTTAGGCTGGGCAAGTGGCAAGAGGCATGTGTGCAGTGGGCTGTGTGGCATTGGGTTGTTGAGTGATGTGAGTCATGTGCCACATTGGGTGTGTGCCATTTGTTGAGTGTTGAAAGTCTTGCCTTGGTCGATTAAGGACTTCACCTTGCAAGCCTTTGATCTGAGTCACCGTACAACCACATATCGACATGGGACGGACCTAGTTGACTAGGGTTACGATATCTTTCCTCGATACCTCGGGGTGACATTACGAGGGTGTATCTGTATGGGGGCGTGCACGTGCTACGGCTTGGTGCCCATCCAGCGGTGATTGGCGGTCCTATACTTGGCTCTGTGTGAGGAAGTGATAGTGAAGGCAATCTGGAGAGGTTCTTTAGTTAAGGTAGAAGTTCTGAAAAGCTTTGTTGCGGACAATCACACGTGTGGTGGCAGATCTTGTGGGTAAAGTGTACAACCTCTGCAGTGTCAAAACTATTGAATAGCCGTGCTCACGGTATTGAGCATTGCTCGGGATTACAGATCAAGGGTAGTTTTCATAAACAAAACATGGAAGGGTGGTGTGTGCGGTGTTGGAAATGAACTAATAAAGGTGTGTGCCGAGAATCTTGAAGAAAAACCATTTGAAATTAGTATTACTTATATCATTTCCTTTGCTTTAATCTAAACAAGATACTAGTTTAAAAATCTTGCTTGATGCAAAAGGATCAATTAAGCCAATCCATTGGAATAAGCTTTGCATATAGTAATAGTCTTGCATTACATGCATTACTTGTTGAGTGCCTTGTGTACTCACCCCACCTTATTATCAACCCCAACATCGGTGGAGGAGACTACACGGTATGGGAGGAGGAATGCGTCGAGGACACGAGCAACTAGGGGCAAGCCCGATCGGTTGCTGTGGCAAGATGGATGCTTACGACTTTTTATGTTCATTGCTATTTCTTTGTTTTGAATAATGTAAGCCTGCGTGGTGACTTATCTGTAAGGAGACCATAAGGTTGTACAACTCGTTTTATATACATGTTTGCACTATTTATTCTTATATCCTTGTGAATGTCGTGATGTGCAACCTGTAGATGATGTGTGTGTGCTAAGCGTGATCTGGGATCGCACAGAATACAGAGGGTCGGATTTGCGATTCGGGTCCCGACAGAGGTGGTATCGAGCAGTGTGATTGTAGGCCTTGACCTTAGTTTGGTTGTGCCTAGGAGGTGAAAACTATTTTCTAAAGACCTAATCAACTTGAGCAAGAATGTCAAAGAAATCTCGACTTATCTCTTCTCCCTTATTCATACCTATCTTTGAATTTTTATTATTCTCTATTTAATTTAAACAAGGTTTGTTTTGGCGGATGAGGATGATCCATACCTATGGAGGCGCGGGAGGATACGCCATGGAGTTATGGCGTATGATGCGATTGCTTGGAGGTTTTGACCGACCACTGCATCGAGGGACTTGGTGGTGCAGGCGAGACTTGACATCGCTGGGGCGTCAAGATCACGGTGTATGCTCGGGAGAGGGCGAGGCGAGTCGTCCTATCTACATCACCGCCGGAGGTCTTCTTTGAGGCCGGGATTCGGAGAGCGTCGCGTCGAGCGATCGGCAAATTGCCCGCACTTACTCCGCGAGTTAGAGGCACCGTCTTCCGCCACCATCCGCGTCGCGACGGTCGATACAACAGGATGGAGCTCGTGGAGGAGGCGCTCGATCACCCACTGGCGAGATCGTCATCGCCCGGAGGGCGCCTTGGGCGAGGCGATCCGGGAGCTGCGAGAGGACCCGCGACGAGGTTATAGAGGCAAGAACCCAACAGGGAGAACTTAGCTCATGCCATACGAAGATCCGGGAGTTGGAGATGGCTCTATATGGACCCGAGCGAACCATCCTGAGTTACATGATCCAGTCGGAGGCCGGGCGAGGCGCCAGATCAGAGCGAGCGGCCGGGACCAGCGAGTCGATGGGGTCTTTTGCACCCGCCGCAGATGAGTCACGAGACCGATTCGCCTCAATGCCACAAAGACCACGGCACGCTCGGGAAGCCGCGGCCGGGTTGGCTCGATGGTGATCGAGTGTAGTAGAGTGTAGTGTCGAGACTCGAATATCTCGAGTCGCGTCTTTGCTTGAGTCACCCTTAGGTGTGAGTTGTCATGGATTCCTATGTTTGCTTACTTACTTTTGGTTGTGAGTGTCACGTATGTGTTGCATTGCCCTTAGGCACTTGTGAACAACCATCTTGCTTTATATTATATCAATAAATTGGCTAAATAATTTAAGTTACACTGTTTCCCCACATAAGTTCTTTTACTCGTCTATGCTTTCTTCTTTTCTTAACCATGGAAGCTTGCAGCAGATGGTGAGGACTCGTGGAAATGTTGGAGCCAGTGAAGTGGAGCTAACAGACGGACAACGAGAATGAAGAGCGATTCCTCAACCACCGCAGTCGATATCACGAGAACACAGGAGCCTTTTGACAGCCAGACTCAACTCATGACCACGATGGTTCAAACCATGCGGCGAGATATCAATCAAGCTGCTGCGAATGTTCAACACAGGGGCAACCATGG